>CM077841.1:6427500-7677500 GCA_039776855.1 Mylabris sibirica
ATTGGCTTAATTATTTGAACTTTCTGCACCATCATTATTCGTATTTGGTTCATTACTCGAACTTGCTTGTCTACTTCTACCTGCAAACAAAATGGAAATAAGACAAAAGTATTAAAAACAATAAAAAATTGATATACAAGGGGTCGAATCTAAATGTGGTCGATTTCAATGAAACTCCTACTAATTGGCAAGCGATTCAAAAAATATTTAAAGTATTTGTGGGGAAAAGGAGGAGCTACAGACCATTTTAGCAAAATTAGAACCTCGTAGGTTATTTAGAAGTTTACCAAACAACAAAATGAGCTGAACATGTAAAACGTCTAAGAATGACTCAAAAACCCTCTCAATATTGATTTTTTTTTCTTTTTACTCTACTACATTTTAAGAAAAATGCGAACATTTCCACCTGTTCCAGAATGCATTGGAGAAAAACGAAAGAAATCGATGTTGGGAGGATCCTTGAGCCACTCTAATTCATGTAAGTATATAGCAAGTTTTTGAAAATCGTGATAATGTCCAAAAGAGGCTTAAACCAACTTCCAAATGAGCTACGAGGTTCTAATTTCGCTAAAATTGTCTCGGGGGATAACTTCGTCAACTTATAGGGAGTTTCATAGAATCGACCATGAGTCACGAAAATTTCTTATTATTTAGCGAGATTCGAAAAAAATATTTTAAGGATTTGTAGGGGGTTCCCCAGAGAACATCGCGATTTTTAAAAACAAACTTAAGACGCAAAACGACTAACAATAAGAATGACTCGGATACCCTCCTGTCAACGATTTTTTCGTTTTTCTCCATTTTATTTTGGAACAGAACATTTTCACTATTGGGCGTCATTCTTAGTCATTTAATGTACTTTGCTCGTTTTTGAAAATTGCGACATTGTCCAAAACGATCGTTTTTTAACCAAATTCGGAATGAGCTAAGAGATTCTAACTACTAAAAGTTTCTCCCGAATTCTTAAAAAAAGACCCTGCAGATCTGACCCCTGTATAATTAATTAATCACTTATAATTTCATCCTCTTACAGGGGTAGGAAAACTATACGATAACCCTTTGAAATCATTTAGTTTTTGAACCTCTGAAAAATATTAAAGAGTTCTTGAGATATTTGGAGAAATTGATCTTACAGTGTTAAATTTTTCTCTAAATTGTCCTATAAATCTGATTTCAAGTACAAATGATAAACACAGATCTTTAGAATAAAATAAACTTCCTATGTACCAAAAATCACGAAAATCGGGTGATTTTTTATCTATGTTTTAGTATTACTGGAAAAGAATACGTTAATATTAAAAAGCGCCTCCTAAAATCCCGAATCTGTTTACTTTTAATCTTACTGATTTAAAATAGAATTATGGAAAAAATATTGATAAGGCTACAATTTGATAATCATACAATTGACTGTAAATTTTAAAATTTTAGATCGATACAAGGGAAAATATCTCTTGATTAGTAGTACGAAAAAAAAAAACAATACCATTCAATTTAACCAATATAAATAATCAAATTTAATGAAAGGTCATCACAGTCAACTGATTTGTCTTATTGCATATTTGTATAATTATCAACTTACTACTATTAGCTGGATTAAATGGACCTTTGATACGGCACGTATTATAAGAACCACAATGATCGCATTTACATCCAATCACATGAAACTTGACTTGACCCTCCTGTTTTATTAAAAGAAAAACCACAAATAAATCACAAAAAACATGTCTGATTCAACAACCAACCTTATGACAATCTTTACATAGAATCTGTACAACATAACAGGAATATTGTGGTGGCATTGGTGTATGTGCTACTTCATTATCTAAATAATTCCACAATTGTGTCATATCCATCAACGATGTCTGACATATCGGACAAGCATAATGACCAGCATGTAATAATTGATCGAAACATGTCCGATGTAATAGATGACCGCACATTGGTATATGACATGGGATTCTTGATGTGTGTATATCCTCCAAGCATACAGGACAATTTGAACGTGAAACATTTTCAACACACTGTAAATATCAAAGGATAATTCATTCGAATCTATGCCAATATTTTATAATATTGTTGAACCTTATGGCCGTTCTTTAATTGTACAGGAAGGCACATATTGCATTTTTCACAATGGAAGAACTTATCAGCACCACCGATCCTACAGATACCACAACCATCACAATGGAACTGATTCTTGTCTTCATCATCGAACAGATTGCATTCCAAACATGTGTACTAGAATATAATTTTTGTGATTATTCTCTCAATATCAATATAAGTGTATGGCTTACTTTCCCGAAACGTATCCCGCAATTTTGGCATTCAGCTTGTACTGGTTGTCGCATATCGCACATTGTACAAATCAGTTCTGTTACTTCTTTCCTGTTCACTGTGTGATCCTCCTTTTCGTCGTGGCAAAATCGACAAGTGTACACACGTTTACAGCAAGGCGTCTAAATAATAATTTTAAAAGGAAATCAATAATTTTACCAACAAAATAATGAAAAACTTACAACAAATTTCGATTTGCGTTTATAATGGCAACAACCGATCGGCTTGATGGCATCTTCTGGTGGTCCTTCTGCACCTGGTGTCGTCTTGTCCTCCATGCTCACGATTATCTATCTCGTTTAAAATATATGGCAACAACTAGAATTTACTATAAGCGCACATTGACAAAGCAATTTTGTATGGTGTTTTTTTTTTCTATGAAAAAGATTATTTCGAATTAAATTTGATCTAATTTTAGAAATCTCTACAGAAACTGCATTAGGTGCACGATAGGCAACCCCAATGCACCAACTAGGCAGCTTTGCCAAATCTATTAGCAGTGTCACCAACTGTTGAAAACTTTCCCCCTAAGCCAATTTCAAAACCCACTAAATTTAAACTAAAACTCCCCAAATTTGAACTAGAAATTTACTGTCTAGAACCAACGACGTCAGAATAGATAGACCCGGCATACAGCCAAAGTATAGGCGATTGTTTTGAAGCCAACATAAACGGGTGAGACGGCAGAAACGAGAAGAAGGTACTGTTTACGTACACAGTGGCGTACTTTATGCTGGCTAGTAAATTCTTTAATAATTGTTTAATAATTATTCCATAATAATTTGAGGATTGACGTAAAATATTAATGAAATCAACTCATTTAACTATGTAGTTCATATAAAAACTCATTATCATTATTATGAGGGGTTAAGAAGCTCTAAAGACTGTAAAGTATTGTAAACTTCACTTTCAGTGTAATGTTTTATTTAAAATTATTTATACATATATTTACAAATATCTATGACATAATTACTGATTTATAAATAAATTCATTATTAAAATCAAATTTCCCCCCGAGGCAAAATCTCTGGATTCAACACTGTTATCGACGCCACTGATTTTTCACGTGGTTAAGTTTACTTATCTGTGATATAAACGTTTGGATGCTTTTTCTTAGCGCCTCTTTCATAAATAATACACTCTTACCATTTCTATTGTCATTTCTAGCACTTTTTTAACAATTACACACAATTCTTCAGGAAAATCCCACAAATTTATAACACCATCAACAAAAATATGACAAACCGCCAAATGAACAATTACGAGTTCTTGCGAATAACGTACGATTGCTACCGACGTCAGCGCATCTGACCAATAAGATTCGAGACTATCTTAAGGTCGATAGTCCAATGCTACGTGCTTGCCCCTTGCCTCTCTAACCATATGTTGGCTTCAATTTTTGATATCAATGCCGACTCTAGTAATACTAGCTCCATGTCTAGAACAAATTAATTTGCTTTTTCTCTCTCTAACACATTGTGTGTATTTAGTGACTGAAAAACCCATAGACAGGGTATTTCTTGCTTCTAAATACATAGGATTGATAAGTCTATTTAACTAATTGGGTGTTAACGTGGGTGGTACTATTTTCCCTATGCATTGGAAAAGAATAACAAATAAGAACATAGGATTTTGTAAACGTTAAACAAGGACAAGTGAAATAGATTTATCCAGTCCTATGTACATACGTAGCAAGGCCTGCTAGATAATTCCGCTTGGCGTCTTTCAAGAAAATCACCCAGTATATGAAATAAATTATTAATCAAGAGCTTAGCCTTCAAAATTTATTTTTTTTAAGTTTTCTTTTAATTTCCCTAAACCAAGTAGATTCCCTAAATCTACGGAAAATTTCCCTACACCTGGTAACATTGCAACTAGGGAATTTCGTGTCTTCTGTCAATAATTGTCACGTTGGCCAAACTAGGTGAGTTTTGAAAAAGACGCGCGAAGACAATTCAAATTTCTCTTTTATTACAAATTAGTTAATCAATTAACTACGCTAATATTAATAATTAAAGAAATTATAGAAACTTCAACGATTATCGGAAATCGAAGAAAAATAAAACTGGAATAACTTTGCCAAATTTTATAAATAAACTACAAGAATTGGACTCACATGGCGTTGAGACAGTTATACCAATTTAGGAATATGTACAAAGTTTAAACGATTATGGTGTAAAATTATCATCTTCGTTCTCCAATTTGATCATCCCATTTATGGGGAACATTATCTGATTAGATAGATTCATTGATGTTAATTGTCTAGCTGCACGTTTCTTCTCATTATAAATCTGTTTATAACAAAATACAGCATTTTCAATATTTTTAATAATTTTCGCGCTACGTTCACGATCCGGATCATTCTCATCGAAAATTCTAACAACATTCTGTATATTCTTAAAAGCTTCCCTTAATACTTCTACAGTTAATGTCCGTATCTGTGGTGTTTCTACACTATCATTACAACTATTATTATCACAATCATCAGTAATATATTCATCGATATTTACAATATTTTTAAAACCAATCTGTTGGGCCAATATTAATATACGGTTTTTCGTTTCGATTAAATCATCAACCAAATCGAATACTTTGGAATCGTTCAGACAATCCGGCCATAATAAATGCCACGATCTATTTAAATAAGTTGAACTGATATCATTCCATGCATCACCGATTAAATCAATCGAGTGTTTTATTGTGAAAGTCTGCCAGAATTGATGTAAATCGAATTGTTCACCATCATCATCCACAAATTCGATTAATTTCAAATAAATACGTCGAATATAATTCGCTTTAAATGCACCGATTACGCCTTGTTTTAATGGATGTATTTTCGGTATTTTTGGTACAGATACAACTCTAATATTCTCCGATAAATCCATTAAATACGATGAATGTATCGATAATTTATTCGATAATATCAACAAAATCTTGAATTGTATATTCTCTTTAATACAGTAATCTTTTAAATCGTTCGTTAAACGATTACAAAAATAATCAATGAATATATTTGTTGTGATTGTTGATTGTGGATGTGATCGCCAAACAACTGGTAGATGATCTTTTGAATAACCATCTAAAACTTTTGGATTTGCTTGATGGTAGACCACCAATGGTTTTAAACGTAAATCACCATTTGAATTTGTACAAAACATCAACGATAAACGATCTTTCATCATCTCATTATTATATTTTATTATCATATCATCATTACAAGGTATACGTTTCCAATATAATTCAGTTTCATCAATACAAAATACTTGTTTGGCTTCATAACCGTCCTCATCAATTATCCTCTTCAAGATTACTGGAAATGATTCGTTAATTATTATCTGATTAGTGCTACTACTATTTGAATTGTTATCGCTTTCATTTGTGATTAAACAATCAAGATTTATGCGTTTTTTGAAACGTTCCAACCATGCATCAGTGGCAACAAACGGTCTACCTTGTATGCCATTATTCGTAATTTTCAATTCGTTATAAATACGAATCGCTTTATCGCGTATCTTATTTGAATTTATTTCTAAATTTTGGTTGATTTGCTCGTTTATCCACGATATTAATTCGTTCTCCATATCGTCTATGAGATTAAATTTTGTCCGTATTAATTGATTGTTTTGTGTTCTTTTTGATGTTGATGATGTTGACGGTACTGCCAATTTATAATAAGTCGTTTTAATTTTATCAGCTTGAGAGAAAATTGTACGTAATGTTGATTCTCTTATACCAAACGCTCTAGCTATATCACAATTACGTTCACCTTGTTCTGATAATTTTATCATCTCTAATTTCTCTCCAACACTGTATGTACGTCGAGGACGTTTCTTATTTATTGTTGTTAATAATGACGGATTTTTACGTATAATATTCATTGTGTCATTAATTGTCGATAAATTTAATAATAATCGCGTTGATTTACTGACGAAAATAACGCGATCTGCTAACTCAACATCAACAGTGCGAAATCTAACGAAATTTCAGCAGATCTACCGATTTCTTGTTATCAGTTATCACTTATCACTAATCTATGGGATTGACGAGAACATAATAGCAATAAAGTCCCCAACTTTTACTAGTAACTTTTTTATGCCAAGTTGGCATCGCTCTTTTATTATCTTTTATCACATGACCACAACAAACGTGTTGTTTTGAGAGTTTTGAAATCATAAGACATTATTATTTCTAAATAAATCTTTTCAAGCACATTTTTATTGAAATTAATTTTGTTTATGAATTGTAAAATACATATGACACGTGGCAATAAAAAAATCAAAATTTTGAATAGCCGGGTTGTGTAAAATTGCCTGTAAAATAACCAATAAGAAGCTAAGTTTAGGCGCGCAAATTTAAATAACATCCCCAGTTTAAAATCAGAGTATAGATATTTATAAAGCTACAAATAGAAGTTGGGGACTTTAATGTCGTTATGTTCTCGTCAATCTTTAATTAAATGATTGAATAGAATATATTTAATTACTTTTTGGTAAATAAATGAAGCATAAATTCGGTTTTTCCAATACTTGAGAAATAATCATATTCAAATTACTCGTAATCTAAACTGTATTATAGATTTCTTACAAATTATCAAAATTCAATCACAACTTTCTTCATTTAACATGAAGAATTGAATACATTGTTGTTTTTATAAATAAAAATTAAAATTTGACTAAATTAGTAAATTTATTATAATTGATGGACTATTGGCAACGTTGCTTATTATTGACTTGCGCGACTTGCGCGTTTCTACGCGGTTATCAATAAAACTACTGCTATATTTGTTATAAATTTCTAAAAAACAAAGTAAATTGAATAAAATATTGAATAATTCATATAATTATTGTTAATTACTAATTTTTATTGTAAATCGGTTGAATAATATAGAACATAACCTCAATTTTCCTAACCTTAAAATAAAAACGTACCGACAAGAAAATTTATAATTTTACAACAATAATCGATCAATTATAATTAAATTCATTGCTTATCAATAATTTTAAGTTGTAGAGTTGCTACGAATTGTGAAGATAGAAAATCAATAATCATTGATAACAGTATGTGGGCGTTGTATATTTCACAATGTCAAGAAATAGAAATAACCATTTTTTAAAGTTTATCATTATCAACATTCTGATACAATGCAATAATAAAGCAAACAAAATTCGAATTAATCAATAAATCGTTACAACTACAACATAACCTCAGAAATGAGTAGTTTAACAATATTGGATGACGCTGCCCTTTACGATAATGCGTTAACATTGGAAATAGGGCCGTTAGAGACGGTCCATCGTTGGCGACGTATGCCCGAATGCGACGAATTCGTGGGGGCCAGGTATATTCCAAATAATTTTCCACAAAATCACTAAAAATAATAATTTTGTAGACGCAGTAAACATACAGTAGTCGCTTATAAAGGTGCAATCTACGTATTCGGCGGTGATAACGGTAAAAGTATGTTGAATGATCTGTTAAGGTTCGATGTGAAGGAGAAATCATGGGGCCGGGCGTTTGCCAATGGTACACCACCAGCACCGCGCTACCATCATTCAGCTGTTGTTTACAGGAACTCAATGTTTGTATTCGGCGGTTATACAGGCGATATACATTCGAATTCGAATTTGACAAATAAAAACGATCTATTCGAATACAAATTCCATTCGGGGCAATGGATTGAATGGCGATTCCATGGTAAAACACCCGAGCCTAGATCGGCACATGGTGCTGCCGTTTTCGATAATAAACTGTGGATATTTGCTGGTTATGACGGAAATGCCCGCTTAAATGATATGTGGACCATCTCATTATCTGTATAATACACGAAAGCGAATGATAGGGTTATTGTAATTTACAAAAAAAAATTGTAGGGCGATAGTAGGAATTGGATTAAAATCCAACAACAGGGTGAATGTCCGCCGACTTGTTGTAATTTCCCTGTAGCCGTAGCTAGAGAACGGATGTACGTTTTTAGCGGACAAAGTGGGGCACAAATCACCAATTCCCTATTCCAATTCAACTTCAGTACACATACGTAAATTTTATTGAGTTTTCTTTTTATGAATGTTAAATTAATTGATTTTTTATTTGTAGTTGGACACGTATAAATACGGATCATATAATCCGTGGAACGCCACCGCCACCGGCCCGCCGTTACGGTCATACGATGGTGGCATTCGGTCGTCATTTATATGTGTTCGGTGGTGCTGCCGATAGTACGCTATCAAACGATCTACATTGTTTCGATTTAGATACACAAACATGGTCGACAATCCATCCAGCACCGGACAGTTTCGTACCATCTGGACGTTTATTTCATGCAGCAGCCGTTGTCGATGATGCCATGTTCGTTTTCGGCGGTACAATCGATAATAATGTACGTAGCGGTGAGATGTATCGTTTTCAATTCTCTTGTTATCCGAAATGTACGTTACATGAAGATTTTGGTAAATTATTGAAAACTAACGAATTCCATGACGTGCAATTTATTGTGGGAGCAGAAAAGAAGAAAATCTACGGACATATGGCAATTATAGCGTCACGATCAGTCTATTTGCGTACATTATTAAAGAAATATAAACAGAAACGCGATAGTCATTTAGAGAAATTATTTGGTACGGCTAATGTGCCATTTAAAGAGATACCATTGGTTGAAATCGAATTTCCCGATGCTAATCCGGAAGCATTTGAATTAGTCTTGGATTATATCTATATGGATTGTATTGATCCAACAAAGAATGGCGATAATCTATCACCGACATCAGCTGAACATGTTCTACGTATGATGGACGTATATCGTTTAGCTGCCGAATTCGGTATTGTACGTCTCGATCATCTGTGTGTACAATACTTGAATTCAGCAATCAATAAAAATAACGTATTGGAAGTATTAGATGCGGCACACAATTTAAAATTGAACGTAATCAAAGATCATTGTTTGAAATTTATTATAAAAGATTCCAATTACAACGATATTGTAATGTCGACGAAATTTGAAACGTTAAGTAGCCGATTGATTGTTGAAATTATACGTTTGAAACAAACATCAAGTGGTAATAAAATAAACGTAGAACATCCAAATGAATTAGGTGGTACAACATTAGAACAGGATATGGCAACGTTTTTAGACAGTCATGGTACACCGTTCTATGATGTTGATTTAGTTTTAGATGGGCATATAATACCGGCACATAAAGCAATATTGGCTGCACGTAGTGGTTATTTTGAAGCGTTATTCCGATCGTTTATGCCGAGAGATTCAAAAGTTAAAATACAAATTGGTGAAATGGTACCATCATTACAATCATTCCATTCATTATTGCGTTTTATTTATTGTGGTGATGTTAATATGCCACCAGAAGATTCATTATATCTGTTTTCAGCACCATTATTTTATAGTTTTACAAATAATCGTTTACAAGCATTTTGTAAACAAAATTTAGAGATGAATGTATCATTCGAGAATGTTATACAAATATTGGAAGCTGCTGATGGAATGCAAGCGACTGATATGAAGAAATATGCATTAGATTTAATCGTGCATCATTTTACGAAAGTTGCAAAACTACCAAGACTGAGATTATTAAGTAAAGAATTAATTTTAGATATTTTAATGGCATTAGCTAACGATATGAGTGAATCGAAATTGTGTCAGGACGTCTCCTCGGCCAGTCTTTCAACTGATAGCAATTGAAATTTATGTTGATAAAATAAAATATAAAATAAGAAAAATAACACTCACGTATTCTATTGGCTATTCGATTTTTATTTCGTTAATTTATAACGTAAAACATAACAATAAGACAGCAAATCCTAAACGTTCATATTGATTCATAATAATAGCAGCTACACCAAAACGTAAGGCAGCTTTCATGACACGCCGATTCCAAAACATTAAAATCAAACGTAACCAAATTGCTGTTGCCTTTGGTGTTGTATTTTTTGCATCTATTACACTTTCTGGTGATATTCTAGATGGAATTTGTGTATGTTTTAATGTACGATATAATATACCGTACTTATCAATAAAATAACTGATACGATCGTCCATATTTACTTAAGTTATAATTATAAGACGGTCAATATGTTTATATCATTATTATGATTATTTATTTTAATTTCGTCAAAACTGTTTAATTTTCAAATAAAAATCAATTCAAATTCGATTGAAAAACAAATTAAAAATGACAGCTGTCGGTTTTTTGACATCATAACGAAATCAATGTTGCCAAATTTTCAACATTCAAGTTAAAATAGATCTGTAGAAAATATAACAGCAATAAATATTATTACGATCTTATAAAAATATGTCATACATTCAAGAGAATTCAAAGAGCTGAGAGGCTGAGGCTTTGATTTGAATTTTGATAGATTTAGATCAAAAACTTCTGAATTTTAAGGATTTGTTCCAAGAGTGGCAACCCTGCGTACAACCATATTGATTGACATTAAATTTTAAATAAAATAAAAAAAATCTCCAAAGGCAGCAAGTACCTTATATAGCGAATTTTTTTATGTATCTACATACTGAAATATTAATTGCAAAACATTCTTATGATACTGACAATTAATATATTTTAATAACATTGAATCAACTAATAAATTCATTTCCCGATGTTATTTTAATATTTATGATTTTTATTGAAAAATACTTTTAATCCACAAACAATAAGAAACACTAAAAAAAAAATAATAATGAAGTTTGTTGTTTGTCTAATACGTCTAATCAAGGCCTGCTTGATTTTTTCAAGCGAAATTCTCTAGCAGGCCTTGCGTCTAATATTAACTGTCAAAATTAGTTGCCCCCCCGCGATATTCAATTTTTTTTCTAATATCAATAGTCAGAGAACATATAGCCACCTGAGATAATCGATTTTACTGCTTATACTCAAAAAAGAGATTTTTGCATTTTTCTTGCGAACCAACGAACCGATTTTGATGATTTTTTTTCTGGGTCATAGAGAATGGTCAGCTCTACTGTTATTTTAATTTTCATCAAAATCTAAGCAAATGTAATATTGAAAATGATTTTTTTTAACATTTCTTCAGCTCTTATTCCAAAAGTGTTGGCCCTACCAGTCTGGCCAACGAACTCATCCAAGCTATCCCAAAGACCGATTTTTGTACCAAGTTTCATTCAGATTGGACTATTTTTACGGCAGTTATCGTGGGTATACATATATATATATATAAATATATATATATAAATATATATATATATATATATATATATATATATATATATATATATATATATATATATATATAAAAAAAAATTTTAACGAACGGTGGATATGGGTTCCTTAGGTCCCAAAACGAACTTCTGTGCAAAAATTTTTCGGAAATTCAAAAGTGAGGATCTCGTCATTAGCTAATTTTTTTTAAAAAAATTCGCTAAAAAAAAAGAAAAAATTATAATTATTTTGTTTAATTATTCTATTATACGAATGATTGTAGTGTTGTATTACCTAAAATACTTACGTTAATCATTGTTAATTGTAAATTTTTATTAAGTATTTTTACAGAGCGCTACATCTAAGCAAGAGTCTTCTCTATAAAATAGAGAATTTGATTGCCTTGTCTTGTATTGGTGTGTGTGTGTGTGTGTGTGTGTGTGTGTGTGAGAGAGAGAGAGAGAGAGCAATCAAAAAGAAATAACAACCCTCACCCATTAGTTATTAATTATCTATAAGTAATAATTAGTGAAATTAAATTATTTGTTGTTCATTTTTTTCTTAAATGTGGAAATAAATTTCAGTCTATTAGTCTTTTTGCACCACAAAATTATAGATGTTATTTATTTAATATTTATTACGGCTGTTTCGAAACTAAAGTTTCATCTTCAGACAATAATAATTAGCTTACCAAATTTAACAAAAGTTAAATTGATAAATACAATTCATCAATAAAAATAAAATAAGGAACTACCATAATAAATGATAGCTGAATTTGAAATTGCGGAGAATATAGATATTGTTTTTTTTTTGTAAGATTGAAAATTAATGGTCGATTGTATCAATCTATTAATAAAATAATAAAAAATAAATTGATATTAGTTTTTTGTTAGTGTTAGCCTTTCTTATAAGATTTAATTTTATCAACGTAATTATCTGATTTTTATATTACAAATTATATATATTTTAATAAAATCATGACTTTTGTTAATTATTTTAATTATTAATAATTAGTGATAAATAAAAGTACTATCGAATAAGCTGTAGTTTAAAATAGTAAATTAAAATAAAATAGGTATCAGTATATGATTAATTACAATTACAAATTATTCATCATTGATTAATTCAGTTATAGCAATAATTGTCATAAATAATAATAAAGCAGAATAGTTATTTATGTAACCCCTGTTACCTCTCCTATTATTTATTATCAGATTTCATTTACTCCAATTACTGAAGAAACATTCATTTTTATAGATAAAAGTTAATAAAAAATAATAAAGAAAAAATTTGTTTTGTGGAACTGCTGTTTGTTACCTCATCTATAACATCCATAATCCATACGTGATTTGTTTTTATTGTTTCTTTGATTAGCTTATGTATGTTCACTCCATTTTGAAGAATCTAGTTTTGAAACTAATTTGAAGCATCAATTATTAAATTATGTTCCATAAAACCATCGTAATCTTAAACCAGATGCAGTGCCTTTACCTGCTACGGTAAGTGCTTCAACAACAGTAGAGACACAAGTTTGTGAGAAAAATACAAAGAAAGATAGATCGGATAGGTTGATAAGCCGAAAAAGAAAATTAGAAGTGGAAGATTTAGTACAGAGCCAAATTGATCCAAAGATTCCTAAACCTTGTTGTAGTTATTCCAATAAAGACCCTGTTGCAACTGTCACGACGAGGTAAATACTATATAATAATCAATATTTATTAGCTAATTATAAAGTTACAGTCAAGAAGATGAGATTCTTGCTTTAAAAAGAAGAATAATTTGCTTAGAGAAAGAAAACAGAAAACTAAATACTATAAATCAGCAATTGGTGGAAGTAAAGAATAATGAAGTTCTTAAAAGGAAAAAAACAGAAGGCGAGATTCCCGAGAGAATTCAACAAATTTTAAAAGGATGTTTCACTTCAGGACAAATAAGGGTTTTATTAAATCCTAAAAGAAAGATTCATTGGAGTGCTGAAGACATCGCTTCAGCCATTTCCCTGAGAAGTGTTAGCCCGAAAGCGTATCGCTTTTTAAGAAAAAACAATTATCCTTTGCCAGCCTTATCTACACTGAGAACTTGGGCATCATCTCTAAACGTCAATCCTGGGATTTTAACAAGCGTTATTAAATTAATGAAGAGCAAATGTAGTACGTTCACCACTCGAGAGCGTTTGACTATTTTATCATTTGATGAAGTTTATTTGTCAAATAGGATAGATATAGACTTAAAAAATGAAAAAAGACTGGGTCCTCATAGAGGATGTCAGGTTGTCATGGCACGTGGCTTAGAAGGAAGGTGGAAGCAGCCAGTTTGTTACCAGTTTGATCAACCTATGAAGACTGAAATTTTAAATTCTGTGATAACCGAATTGTATAATGCAGGTTACATAGTCGTTGCTATAACATGTGATATGGGTTCTGGTAATTTAGCTCTATTAAATAGTCTTGAAGTTGGGTACGGAAAAAAAAATTATTTTGATCATCCATGTGACGAATCTTTGAAAGTATTTACATTTTTTGATGTACCTCATCTTATTAAATTGCTGAGAAATAATTTAATTGATCATGGGTTTTACGGAGAGTCCTTCGTTATTGATTCATCGTGTTTTGAGTTTCTTCTATCCGCTTCAACATCTGAGCTAACACTTGCTTATAAAGTAAGCAAATATCATTTATGTGTAAAGGGTAGTGAGAGACAAAAGGTAAAGCCTGCTGTACAGCTACTGTCTAATACTGTTTCAAAGGCCATCGAGTTTTGTGGTAGGAACAACTACTTACAAAATCCTCATTGGGAGAAAACATCATCTTTTGTAAAATTAATAAATGATTGGTTCGATTTATTCAATTGTTCAAATTGTTCCGATGGCTTTTGCAATAGCACACGACAATTAGCTATTTTGCAGAAAACTTCGTACGAAATATCAACAATTCGTGTTGGTAATCACAAAAGTTTGGTACATTTCCAAAAAGGTATACTACACAACAATGAATCAATTGCTGATTTATTTTCGTTTTTAAACATTAAGTTTAAAACCGAATATATTTTAACACGACGTCTAAACCAAGATATACTCGAGAACTTTTTCTCATATATAAGAGGAATGGGAGGTCCTAATGATCATCCGACACCTTTGGATTTTATTCACCGGTTGAAATGGTATTTACTAGGGAAACACTCCAATGCTATTTACACGGAAAATCGCAATACAGAGGAGTCATCAGAAGCTTGTCTGGTAAGCCCTCTGATGGAGAGGACTAATGATATATCTCAACAACAAGATATTTGTATATCGCAAAATTTATTAGTTGATATTGTTGATAAAACCAATGATAATGATACTGTTCCATCCACAGAAGAACAACATTTTATTCCTTATTCATTTATTGATCCTGCTGTTGAAGATGAAGGCACGGAAATAGATTCCGGAAATATAAATCTAAACAAAGAACATGATGAATTATTAAGAACTTTCGAGCAACATGTTTTTAAAGAAAAATGTTAATGAAGACATGAAGAGGGGCTTAAGTATATCGCCGGATATGTAGCTTCGAGATTTTGTCATAAATATCCATATCTCGGTACTAAAGTAAAGAATTTACCTTGCCTAAGTGGTAAGTCTTCGGATTTGTTGCAAACTATCTCAAGAAGTAATTTAATATACCCCAGCGATGTAATGATTTCTCTTAGTAAAATATTAGATGAGGAATTTTTGCAATTTCATGGTAATTCTCTCTCTGATAAAAAACTTATTTTTAAGACGTTGGCTAGTAGAATTCAGAGTAAAATAGCTGATATACCATATGAAGTCATTTTATGTTTCGTTCGCACCAGAACATTTATCCGTTTAAGAGAGTTAAATAAAAAAATCAGTTTTGAAAACTGTCGAAAAAAAATAAACAAAACAATGTCAAAATATACCAATTATAAAAAATGAATTCTGTTATCTTAATATAATTTTTTCTACTTTGAGATTGTAATTGTTTAATTCTATGTTTGCTACCTGTATTGTAATAAAGTTCATTACTTTACTACTAATCTAACCAATAGTAACGCAGTACTTTAGCTGGTAACCATGGATATATAATTTGTTGATTATTTTATTTTCCGTTTATTAGGTATTATTCTGTTTATGTGCTGAATAAGGAAAATATAAAATATAAGGATAATATAAGTTCGGGAAAGGCAGGCGTAAATCATAAATCATAACTATCATAAGTAGTACATAAATTAAATGGAACGGTAACATCAAGTTTATATTTTTGCTCCGTGAGTGACGTCACGATGCTAGACAAAGAGGGATATATAGCTGCGCAATGACACACCATTGTATTCCCACCACGATCTGTAAGTAATATTTATTTATTGTAGTGCTCTTTATTATCTGTAATTTTAAGTGTGAATTTAATACATACAAACAATACATTTTCTATTAAATATTAAGAAATTCAATCTGTCCTTTAAAAGCCATGAATAAATAGATGTTAAGGGTTTAGTATCTTTGTCATGATGAAATATAAATTTTCTTTGAACGAAAAATATCCCTTATTTTAATTGTGTGAATCAAGCTTTCTCCATCTTAAAGGGAAGAAGTTGTGGTTATGGAAATGGATAGGGGTAAAATAAATTTTTGAATTTTAAAAATCTAGTAACAGTTACAGATGCATCAATTTTAGTTTGCTAATCACCATAGATGCGCAGTAGATCGTACCTATAGTAGAAGTGCGATAAAATGTATTGTCTGTCTCTTTAGGTCTCTGTAAGCTACTGGTAATACATTTAAACAAAAATCGAATAAACACGATCGGTTAAGCGGACTATCCCGAAAACCTTGTGTGGGTGCGCCGACTTTGGCAAACTAAATTTGATTCATCTGTACTTTCTTATAATAATAGAAGAGCAATTACCTGTGTTGTAAATATACAAGATAACACCCCTAGTCCCACCTACGATTTTTGGTTGGATATCTTTCTTTTCGCCATATTGTGAGAACCTCTTTCGTTAGCCTGACTTATTACTCAGCCTCACAAATATCGTCAAATATTCAGTGCAGTCAGCTGTACAAGTCCCCGTCCAAGCATCATGTATAAATCCATGCTTATATTGTTAGTTCGATTTAAAGCAAGATTTTGCTAAGACCAGACTAAGCATGGGAAGAAGAACGGGAATTAACTACAACAAAAGTGTAAGTACTTAAGTACTTACATGATAGCGTAATGAAGAAATTCAGAATGTATCAAGTAGTAAAGCTTTATTCTTACCCCTATCCATAAGGGTATGATGAAATTCAATTTCTATAATCACTGTAAGCCATGTGTAAAATGATCTTTTATTTAAATAAAAAAAATTACTCATTACCAAAGAAACCTAAAATAAATTATGTTTTGACATTTTTGCATAAATTCAAAAAATTTGTAAGTGAAATTCATCAAAATTTAATAAATTAGTAAGATGGTCCGAAATTTCTTTAGTGCAATTATATCAAAATTTTATCGTAACTATTCGCCTATCAAAATTACAAATCGATATTTATGTTCATCATCTAATAAATCATGTAAGGGTAGTGCACCAGAAGATCCATGTAAAGGTCCATTAAATACAGGCTTAGTAGTTGGTATTTATACCAATCCAGAAGATATTCACGATCCAGGTGTTTTAACACCAAGTGGTGATCTTTACAATAAATACGTATGTGGCCGTTTAACAGAATTATTACGATTCGCTGGCCCACCACCAAAACTAGGCGATTTCCGGATATTTTACAATATATCCGATGATTTTAGTTCGGTTGCTGTAACTGGATTAGGTGAACGTTGTAAAGGCTTTGATGTTTTCGAGCAAATCGATGAAGGTAAAGAAAATATACGGATAGCTTCAGCTGTTGGTTGTCGGGCCTTACAGGATCTCCGCATTGAAAAGGCAGAATTTCATCGTATTTTACCGAATTTCGTTTAAAATTGATTGTAAAATTTTAGATTTTGGTTGAAAGTTTTGGTCATTCTGAATCATCAGCAGAAGGTGCCGCTTTAGGTATCTGGTTATATCAAGACAAAAAGGATAAAGCGAAACAATATTGGATACCAAAATTGGATCTGTATGATGATTGTGATTGGACTGGCTGGCAAATTGGTTTACATAAAGCTGCTGCACAGAATTTGGCACGACAATTGATGGATGTACCATCGAATTTAATGACACCAAAACTATTTGCACAGAATTCAGTTGAAGTTTTGTGTAATTCCGGTGTTAATGTTGAAGTTAAAGTGAAACCTTGGTGTGAAGTACAAAAGATGTATGCTTTCTTAGCTGCAGGACAAGGCTCTTGTGAACCACCGATATTTCTAGAATTGAGCTATTATGGAGCTCCAGCCGATGAACGTCCAGTAGTTTTAGTTGGAACAGGTAATAAAAGAGTAATTTAAACTAATTTAAACTACATGAAAATAAAAATTATAGGAGTGACTTATGATAGTGGTGGTTTTTCTTTAAAACCACAATCATCACAGGTTTTGACACGTGGACATGTGGCCGGCGCAGCTTGTGTTGTAGCAGCATGCCGGGCTGCTGCTGCCTTACAATTACCAATAAATATACGCGCTTTAGTACCACTATGTGAATATTTGCCTGGTTGTTCAGCATTACGTCCTGGTGATATTGTACGTGCAATGAATGGAAAAACTATCTTTATTCATTCAACAGATGTTGCTGCACGTTTAGCAACTGTTGATGCGTTAGTCTATGCGAAAAATTTCTGGCCACGACTTATTGTCGATATTGGAGCTATGTCGGTTGATATGAAGCATGCTCTAGGTACTGCAGCTTGTGGTGTTTTTAGTAATTCGGAAATTTTATGGGAGTACATGTCAGCAGCAGCTATGCATAGTGGTGACAAGTTAGTTTATTATAAATCATTTTGAATTTGACGAGTTTTATAATTGATTAACAATTAATTTAGAGTTTGGAGACTTCCATTATGGGACTATTATAGGAAACTAGTAGGACATACACGTATAGCAGATGTGCAAACATTTGGCGATGGTTTTTTGAAACGTAACGGCGACAGTTGTCGTGTTGCGGCACTTTTAAGTGAATTTGTCCCGTGTGGTGATTGGTTACATATGGATGTTTACGGTACAACATATTCAGATGGTAGAGATTTCCCATATTTACGTAAAGGTATGACTGGCAGGCCGACAAGGACACTCATCGAATTCTTGTCACAATTGATATGTAATCGCGAATAAATTTTAAAAAAATAAGTGTTTAGAAAAATACATTTCGTCCCTTGAATTGTTGTTTCATTCCAAAGTAGTAAATTTAAATTGCGCGCCAGTTGGTGACGTCACAATATCTGTAGCGTAAGGTACTATACGGCCAACGATTGTAAACTTACAATGATTGCTCATTGCCTATACTCTCCATATAAGCCAAATATTTGACGTCTCTATCGATGTCTATCCGTATCTGTATGTACGCGAATGATGTCACTGGAGACGACAAGAGTGGGGATGCCGAAAAAATGTGGTTCATGAGCAATCCTTGTAAGAATTCATAATCGTTGCCTACAACCAATTTTTTTTGTTTCAATTGTTTTTATCCAAATTAAGATAAGAGAAAACAATAATTTTCAATACCCACTTAAATTAAGCGATTGGGCGTTGGGCGTTCAATGTAAAGAGACTTTGATAATTCTAATTCGTAATCGTAATCGTTAACATTAACATAACACTCAATTTTTTTTTTAATTGTAAAGGGGTGATTGAGCATGTGTAAAGCTGCATGTTAAATGGACAATCGCAGAAATTACACTACCGTTAAAAACATTTACCTCCTCATAATAAAGTTAATGCGTAGCTTATTTTGCGTTAAATACATGAAACTTTGCGGAAGGTTTATTTTTATTCGGTCGTATCAGTAAACATTAACCTTTAATCTTTAGTAAAGTTTTTTTTCGGAATTTATAATTATCAGTTTTGGAAAACTTGTTTATCGAACAATTAACATTCCCCACTATTTTTGTTTTATTGTTATCTTATTAAATAAAAGTGAAATTTACACGCATGCTTGTAAAGACCTATATTTATATGAAATTTTCTTCATAGAATTTCATCTAATTTTCATTTTTAATGTTTATAAGGGAGGTAAATCATTCTGTATAATACAAATTTTAAATTTTCCCGGTATGGTTGCAATGCAGATATCTGCAGTACTGCAGATTGCAGAAACTTTCATCAATCTCACGTGTAACTTTCTGTGGATGGAAATAGGTGGCGTAGAAACGCAATGATAATTACAATCACTAAATATATACAGTACCGCAATTATATGGGCCAATATGTTAGAGAGAGGAACCAACATGGCGGCATTTTTAATAATCGGCCATTCTATTGGCTGTGGTCAATAATCTGTCATGGAGTCAGATATCTTGATTTTAAATTCAACTTCTCAATGTCACCAACTTATGTCTCAAATTCAAATGTGCCCGTAAATTTCAGAACCAAGATGGCGGAAATTGCGGTGATTGCGGTACTGTATGTATTTAGTGACTGTAATCTCTAATGCTTATTATGACAGAGAAAGTCGCTTATCTATTGATTAATTTACAGTCACTAAATATACACAGTACCGCAATTGTATGGGCCAATGTGTTAGAGAGAGAAAGCAAATTTTTTTATCCAAAATGGCGGCATTTGTAATAATATGTCATACTATTGGCTATACTCAATAATCTGTCATAAAGTCAGATATCTTGATTTTAAATTCTACTTCTCAATGTTACCAACTTATAGTTTAAAATTCAAATGTCCCGATAAATTTTTATCCAAAATGGCGGTCATTTGCGGTACTGTATATATCTAGTAACTGTAAATTAATTAAGTCCTTGTTTATAAGATAAGGTGCACTGACTGAGCACTTTCTGTTTAAAGTACAAGTGATATATATATAATACATATTTGTTGAAAACATTTGTTGTTTTGTATTTTTAAGTTGTTTTTTTTTACGTTAAATAAATATGGAAAGTTTACGGTTTGATGGTCGTGTTGTTATCATAACAGGAGCTGGGGCCGGCTTAGGTCGATCCTATGCCCTTTTGTTTGGCTCCCGTGGGGCCAAAGTTGTTGTCAATGATCTTGGTGGTGGACGACATGGGGATGGTAGTTCTTCAAAACCAGCTGATGAGGTTGTTGCAGAAATTAAACGAAACGGTAAAGAAATTTTCATATAAAAAAAAAACTTAACCCTTGAACGATATAATGGGTAAAATTTCATCCCAGTTAATACGACCTATTTGGGTCATATCTTTTAAAGATTAAAAATACCAAATTCGTATGAAATTCCTATTAGTTGGCGGGCGATTCGAATAATACTTTAAGGATTTACAGGGTAGTTGCCAGAGAACATTTTAGCAAAAGTAGGACCACGTAGCTCATTTGCAAGTTGGTCAAAAGACGAGTTTTCTCGACTAAATCGAAATTTTCACCAATTAGCTATACACGTAAAATGACTTGAAATGACTCGAGGCCCCTCATAAAATTGTGTTTTTTTTTGTTTTCAACTGCTGTATCCTGAAAAAATTGAGAAATATCGGATATTTATCGTGTAAAAATGGAAATGCACTAATTGTACGCCTCTATTGTATTCTATTTTTATCATAATGGGTACGAGAGTGCTTAAGGCCGATCCACACACGGAGATATATCTTAGTAAGACGGTCTCATGGTACGGTACAGTGATATATATCTAGCTTTGTCTATACATGATACCGACAGAGATAGATATATATCATTGCACCGTACCATGAGACCGTCTTATAAGATATATCTCCGTGTGTGGATCGGCCTTTAGGTTATCGTATTTGTTTACTTAAGAATAAATCATTGACATTTGATAGCTACAAACAAATAATTGTAGGCGACGTCTACTAATTTCAAAGATCGTTTTAACCAACTTTGAAATGAGCTACGTGGTTCTAATTTCGCTAAAATGTTCTCTGGAGATCCCTCTATACATCCTTGAAATATTTTTCGAATCACTCGACAAATAATGGGAGTTACCATAAGAACTTTTCGTTTGAGGTACAGCTCTATGATAATAAATAAATTTTAGGTGGTACCGCTGTGGCCGATTACAATTCCGTTGTTGAAGGTGAGAAGATTGTTCAAACGGCCTTGAATAATTTTGGACGTGTTGATATACTGATTAATAATGCTGGAATCTTACGTGATAAGAGTTTTGCAAGAATCTCCGATCAAGATTGGGGTAATTCATTGAAATTCCTCGGTAGATAAATCACAGTGTTAAAACCTTATTTTCGTTTTTGCAGATTTAATCCATAATGTACATTTAAAAGGCAGTTTTAAAACAACACAAGCCGCCTTTCCTATATTTAAAAAACAAGGCTATGGCCGGATTATAATGACTTCATCAAATTCCGGTCTTTATGGTCTGTATTAGTAGTAATTAGAAAAATTCTTTATATGTATAACAATCAAAATTTTGATAATTAGGGAATTTCGGCCAGGCTAATTATTCCGCAGCAAAGATGGGCTTAGTCGGTTTAGCAAATACGATAGCTATTGAAGGAGCAAAATACAACATCCATTGTAATGTAATTGTACCAACTGCAGCAAGTCGATTGACTCAAGATATTGTCCCACCGGATCTATTTGAAGAATTAAAACCGGAACTTATTGCTCCAGTTGTGGTATTTTTTTTTTTAACAAAACTTAATAGGAAACTACACTAATTAGTATTGTATTATTATTTAAAGGCTTATTTGTGTCATGAAAGTTGTTCCGAGAACGGTTCAATAATCGAATCGGCAGCCGGATGGGCCGGTAAATGCCATTTAATTAGATCTAATGGTACTTTATTGCGTTCAAAAATCACTGAGAGTGTTACATTAGAGAATGTTCATAATAATTGGCAACGTGTAATTGATATGTCGAAAGCTGAGCATTTAAATTCAATACAGGAAGCTACCGGAGCTTTGGTTACATCGTTAGAGAAATTACGAACTGGTGAAACTGAAGAAGAGGCACAAGTAGATGGTGATGTTTTTACTTTTACAGAACGAGATGCAATTCTGTACGCTTTAGGCGGTACGCTTTAAAATTCGTATATTAATCTTTCATTTATTATTTGAATTATGATTTTAGTTGGAGCTACTTTAAGTAGACCTGAAGATTTCAAATTTCTCTACGAGAATCATGAGGAATTTTCAATATTACCAACATTCTATATATTACCGTCTGTACAAGCAATTTATAATTCTACATCACATAATGAATCAACAATACCAGGCAAAACGTACAATTTATCCCAGATTGTACATGGTGAACACTATATGGAGGTTCTAGGACCATTACCGAATGAAGGCCGCTTAATCTCCAAAACATCAATTTCTGAAGTACTCGATAAAGGTTCAGGCGCTTGTATAGTTCATCAAAGTAATTAATAAATTAAAATAAATAAGACATATATTAATTCGATATATTTCTAGTTGATCATTACAACGAACAAGATGAATTAATCGTTAGAAATCAGGTAGTTGCATTTATTATCGGTGCTGGTGGTTTTGGTGGTCCCAGAAATGGTAAACATATCATACCATGTCAAACGAAACCAAATCGTACACCTGATACAACATTAACACAACCAACATCAATTGATCAAGCTGCTTTGTATCGTTTAAGCGGTGATACGAATCCTATACATATTGATCCAAATATGGTAATTGGAACATTCGATAAACCAATTTTACATGGTTTGTGTACATTGGGATTTTCGGTTCGTTTAATTTTGGGTGTTTATGCTAATGGTGAAACTGAATTATTTAAAGCGTGTAAAGTATGTCGATTTTATTTTTATTGATGTTGTTTGTTAGTGTTATCAGTGTCGGATTGGGCAACCGGCCAATAGATTTATTGGGGGTCAACAAAGTTATGAGTAACTAATTGTAAGAAATTATAAACAAAACGTAGTTGTGGTAAAATTGGGGCCAAATATGATTGCCCGGTCAGCCAGAGTGTTGCCAATCCGGCACTGGTTGTTGTTGTTATTGTAAATTATGAAATCATTTTGAAATTTAGGCGAGATTCTTGAAACCAGTTCTTCCTGGTCAAACATTAAAAGTGGATATGTGGAGGGAAGGTAACAAGATATATTTCGAGACTAGTGTTGTTGAAAACAATTTTGTTGTTATTGGAGGTAAGAGATAAATTGTGTTTTTAAAACTATTATTAGAATAATATCGCTTTAAACTTTGGTCGCATGGATGAAGTTCAAGGATTTGATCACGATTAACTTTGCATGTGTGTATCTACATTTGTGTATACAGAGTGTGTCCCGGCGATGGGCCATTAAAAGTATAGGAACTTATAATTAATGGATGTTTCTGAAATTTGGTATATTGCCGTTTTTCCAACTGAGATACCTTTGGAAAATATTTTTATTGTTCTAGCAGCCCCCGTTATATGGGGTAGTACACCCTACTCTCTTATTTTAAATAAAACAGTATATTTTTTATTGCATTTTTGAATTCATTGATGAAATCTAAGGGGACTTTGATGATATGATGAGTCGATGACCCATAGTCTAACGCTGAAACTTTTTCAAATATTTTGAGTTTTAGTGAAATTTCAAATTTTATAGTGTTTGATAAAAAAATTCATATTTTTGAAACTATCTTTCAGAGTTTTGCTGAAATAAATTTTTCTTTCAGGGAATTTTCAAACTAACATATAATATCTATATTTTTTATACGACTATATAAAAAAAAAATTTTTACATTGAACTATATTAGCATTCTCTATACCTATCTTTTAGATAATTTTTCAGTTTTTCAAAATTTGAAATTCATCCAACTTACTCCCCTGAAAATAAAAGAAATGTAAAACATAGAAGGCTTAGGAAAATTACTTTCAATTCAACTGTCACAATTAACATTAAAATAATTAATTATTTTTTTCTATTTTGCGTCTATAATAGCGTTGTTAATTATAACAAAAGGAGTGCTTTATTACCTGTTAACGTACTCCTTTTTGGTATTTTGCGTCTTTTATATTCTGTGATCATTGTGATCAATTGTCATATTTTGTCATTTTGCTAGGCCTTCTTGCATTTCATTACAGTTGAATTAATTTAACATAGGCGACTTGACGTAGTATTATTAAATTTTCTTCTAACGGACATAGATAAAACTGAAAATTTTGAATAACTGAAAAATTATCAAAGATAGGTATAGGGAAATCAAGGAATGCTAATACAGTTCAACGCAGATTTTTTCTCTATTCTACAGTATAAAAAAAATATGGTGTTTCATTTAAAATAAACAATATACCTCAGTTTGAAAAATGGCCTGAAAGAAAAATTAATTTCAGCTAAATGCTGAAAGATAAGTGAAAGCTGTAGGATTTAGTATAAAGTACATTATTTTTACTATTCAAATTCCAAATTTGATTCTTTTAATTGCAATAAATTCAAAGATATAACTTTTTTAATCAAACACTGTAAAATTTAAAATTTCATAAAAAGTCAAAATATCTGAAAAACTTTCAGTGTTAGACCATAGGGTGTATTATCAAAGTTCCCTTCGATTTCATGAAAGATTTCAAAAATGCAATAAAAAATTACCGTTCTAGTTAAAATGAGAAGGTAGGGTGTACTACCCCATATACCGGGGGCTGCTAGAACAATGCAAATATTTCCCAAAGGCAGCTCAGATGGAAAAACGGCTATATGCCAAATTTCGGAAACATCGATTAATTTGAACTTCTCATACTTTTAGTGGCCCATCGCCAGGACACATCCTGTACATATAGCAAAAAATCAACGAAAGAACACAATGTAGTCATCAATAATCAATATAAGTATAAGTCAGTGGTTTATTGATAATCGTTATCACATCGAATTGACCTTGGTTTTGCTTAATATCCAAATAAAAATAACATTTGCTTTGTTTTCAATTAAGTAATTATTAATTATAAGTAATTCTTTTCATACTTTGCCTGTTGTTGTGTTGTAATAGATACGCCCATTTTTTCTTACATCAAGTACGCATAACCTCACATTTACTTTATCAATATCAATCGTGACTTTCAATTTCATTGATTATTTCATATTTTTGCTTGATAAGTAATTATTATTATTATTACCAACAAATCGAATCGTTAATTTATTGTTCATTTGTCTGTGTGATTGTAGGTGCTTATATTGATTTAAAAACAGTAAAAATGCAACCGATTTCAAATACAGTCGCAGCAACTTATTTAGAAAGTGATGCAATTTTCGAATTCATCATTGATCAAGTCAAATCCGATCCAAACAAAGCTAAATCAATTGGTGGCGTATTTTTATACAACATCACAAAAAATGGCAAACAAATCAAACAATGGAGTAAGTAGAATATTGTTAAATTATTAAACAATTTAATTAATAATATCAATAATGATCATAGCGATGGATTTGAAAAATGCTAAAGTCTATGAGGGCAGTCCAGATGGCAAGCCTAATGTTACATTAACAATATCCGATGAAGATTTCATGTTAATGGCCCAAGGTAAACTACAGCCACAAACAGCTTTCATGAAGGGTAAACTGAAAGTTACTGGAAATATAATGTTAGCCCAGAAATTGGCACCATTGCTTAAAGCTCATGCTAAATTGTAATCAGATTTAAGACAAATTAGTTACAATTTTTTTTTTTAATATACGGTGTAAGGTTCAATATTTCTACTGAAATAAAATTCACAATCTAAAAAAGAAAGTAATTATTCTATAATCAACGTACAAAAATACCATTTATATTCGGCACACTTGTCCTTATCATCTATTACATTAAGATAATCCTATGATAACAATAATTTTTAAAACAATATAAATCACAATGTTGTTTCTATTCTTTAGCATCGCCAATACCGTCTGGATGTATAGCGAACATCGCTTCTGATTCTGGTAGACATGGTGAATCGTAGATTTTACACATACGAGTCTCACCACGTCCTTTTCTCAAATA
This sequence comes from Mylabris sibirica, assembly GCA_039776855.1. Taxonomy (NCBI): domain Eukaryota; kingdom Metazoa; phylum Arthropoda; class Insecta; order Coleoptera; family Meloidae; genus Mylabris; species Mylabris sibirica. The sequence continues at coordinate 6,454,024 of CM077841.1, forward strand.
TAAACGTGTCGTTGAAGCGTGCGCCATTATATTACCACCGATCGGTTTCTTTGGGTCTGCATTAAACATCGCTGCACCGTCAACTTGAGCCACAACCTGATTCGTTATAACCACAGCAATTCCAAACTATAAATCGACAAAATTTAATTATTTACAATCGAAATTTTCGCGTTTAAATCAATTTACTTCATCGGCTAATCGGAGTAGCATACGAAGAAAACGGGCTAGGTGCATTTGTCGGGCTGATAGTTCACCACGACCGGCGTAATCGGTACGGTAGAGGCCCATGGCACTATCAACTACCAATAGGGCGTACCGTGATTCGGCCATCATTGCAGCAGCTTGAATCAATAATTGTGTTTGATGGTCAGTATTGTAAGCTCGAGCGTAGGCGACGTTATCTAAGACTTCCTGTCCGACCATCTTGTAGCGTTCAGCTACAGCTAGAAGGCGTTCAGGGCGGAATGTGCCCTCTGTATCGATATAAAGACATTTACCTTCACCACCACCACAATCGATTGGCAACTACAACACAACAAATAGTATAACAAACAATTATATCGGGTGTACCACGGTATTTCCTCTCGCAGTTCGCTGTGCCTTTGAAACGTAGTTTGTAACTTGATTCACAATGCAAGAAAGACAGCCAACTGCGAGAGGAAATACTGTGGCATATTCTGTAGAATAGCATCAATACAAACTTGACAAGTTACAGCTAACGTGTGACAAATTTGTGTTTTTCCGGTACGAAATTCACCGAAAATCTCTGTAATCGAACCGGTCTCGATACCACCACCTAATAATTTATCCAATTCTTTAGAACCGGTGGTCAATTGTATGATTTCGGAACGTTTCTGATGGAAATCCGTCGCTGTTGTAAAGCCCATCGGTACATATTTCGCAGCTTCCGTCAGGATTTTATCAACTTTAGCCTCTGATAAGCCCTTGATTGCAGCCAAACATTTTTTTGGTGTGAAAGCAACTGATTCAACTGTATGATAACCGGATTCTTCCAATTTTTTGATATCACCAGATGTGATACCATTGCCCTACAAATGTAGACAAGATTGAAAACAATTTGATTTTATTTGTTGTTGAAATATTTTACCTCAAGTTTAGAAACAGGTTGTGGGCCGTATTCTTCAGCTTCTGTGTCTTGCGTTACTGTAGCTGTTGATGCTAAACTCATTATTTATTTACTTATTTTTAACAATATACAGAAAACAGGTTAGAAATGAAGGAAGAACAAATGAAAACAACCGCTTGAACTTGGGGTTTTTCTCACACGCAGTACAGCCAACCTACAAAGGCGCCATATTCAAATTCTACAACTTCAGATAGATTGCTCCAAGAAATAAATTATTATTCATAATAATCGCGTTCGATAAAATAAATTGGATAATAAGTTCTAACAATTCATCTATCCACATATATTACAGATATTTTTAATCTTGACGAATTGAAATAACAGTTTGGCAACGTTGCTTTATTTTTTTGATCAGTGCTGGCAATGATTGAATGGCGCCCGTTTCAAATTCAAACCTCAACAACAGTGATAAAAATTTTATTAGCATGATAAATAATATACATTTGGTTGTGAAAGAAACCCTAACTATAAAATTTTTATATAAAAAAAGATGTAAATTTCAATAAATAACATACTCAGATAATAATTAACAAGAAATAGAGCATGCATTTTCAATTTTGAAAGATTAATGAAAAAATATCTCAAACAACACACCAGATTTTTGTAAATACTGGGAATGTAAAATTTATCGTTTTGTTTTTGTTGTTAATTATTTGGTTATTGGCAAAAAATTATTAAAAAAAAAAAAACAATTGAAAACTCAGTCTTGGTACAATTTCCACAAGGATTAAAGACAAAATAAAGACACAAAAACGTTGTAATAACATACAGAAAAGAACAAATTTGAAAAAAATTCCAATTGCGGAGCAAATTCGATGTTATTCGATTTAAATAAAAACATCAAATTTACTACAATTTTTACGTCAATTTGTGTTTTATTTTTCAGCAAATTTATATGTATGTGAGCTTAATCAAAGGAATTTGTTTAAAAAATATTACGCTATCAATAAAATACATCGATAGCACAGTTAATTTTGTAATAATAATAATTAATAATTTATAATCTCATATAACTAAACAATTTTTATAGAAATTTTCAGCTAGATTCAGGCACAAATATTTGAATATTTTCAGCTCGTTTATTTTTAATTTTCATTGCTTTCCGGCGTTCCTCTAACATTTCTTTTCGTTTTGTTTCACGCTGCTTTCGTAATTCTTCACTAGCTGCACTTACCGGTGGACGTGTTGTACGATTTATAAATTTCTTTGTTGTTGACGATGTCTTTCCATTAATACCATTTGATTTTTTTGTATCACCAACAATTTCTTTCCAATTATTTGCTTTCAAATCGGCTATCTCTTTAAATAAAGTATCAACTTGATCTACTTGAAGCATCACCATGTCCCAAAAGCCTTGTAGATCAGCATTTGTAGTAGGGAAAGCTTCACCATCAACCTAACAATACATAAAATTATAAATATTTAAAAAATAGATTCGAATAGAATGATAATACCTGTGTTATATTATTGGTGCAAAGACCTTTAAATTGTTGCATTTTTTGTGATACTAATAAACGAGCTTTACCAGCAGCAGAACGAATTTTCCCAACAATCTCCTCGGGAAGATCTTGAGATAATTCAATCTCAACACTATCGGCTTGTTTCAATAATCTATCAGTTTCACCTTGGAGTATTTTTAGGAAATAATGACCATCTTTTTCCTCTTTTTCCTCACCTACTAAAATAATTTTGAAAATATCCCATAAGAATTTTGAAATTTTATATAAATAAAATAAAACTGAGAACATGATTGACGAATTGAATGGTAAGAGTCATAGTATTATTATTATTATTAAAAAATAATACGTCAAATTTGATTGACAAAAGATAACTTAGTCATTACCTGTTTCATCAGTTACAACAGTTTGTGCAATTCCACTACCTTCACTAACTGTTCCCTGTATTTGTTTCTCACTATGTCCGTTAATTTTATTATTATTATCACCATCATCTTTTAAAATTGGTACAGTATTACTTTTTTGCATTGTAGATTCATTACCTTTATATGTTTTATTACTAATTGGTAATTGTGCACGAAATTCAGCTCTTAAATGTTTCAGAACTGGTAAAGTTGGATTACTATTGCTTTGTTTTATTGAACCATTTGTTGATGGTGTATTATCACTACCATTTTTAATATTCTCTTTATTCTTCTCATCAAAACTTTTATTTAATTCATTAAATGTATTACTTTGTCGTTTTACAGCAAAGAATGATTGAGCCAAAGCACCTGGTCCATATAAACGTTCTATGCGTTGTTGAACTATCGACTTAGTTTGTTGTGATTCAGTATGATGGAATTGTTTAATTGTTGTTTCAGTTTCTCCATTAATTAGTATTTTATTGGAATAACCATTCTCATAGCATGCATCAACAGTATCTTTTTCATAAAAATGATGTTGTTTTATTGTTGTTGTTGTTGTTTGTGTATGTAATTCTTTACGCATAAATGTTGTTTTACTTGTATCGTTCATTTTTATTGTTGGTTTTATTAATATTGGTAACGGTACAAGATTTGGTGGTGATAATAGATTATTTTGTATTGTATACGATGGTATATTGCGTGATGTTATATTATCATTTTGTGGACGATGTGGTGATACATCTCTAGATCTAACTAAACGTTCTGGATCATAATTGGTTGTTGTTGAATAACCATTAACTGTACAAGCAAGACTTAAATACGATGGTAAATGTTGTTGATCGGTAGGTGATGTTTTCAAACTAGTACCACTACGTAAAGTTCCAGTCGATGATACTTCTGATAAATCTGTAAAAATCACAATAATTTAAAGTAAATTGTAAATAAAAGAAGAAAACTAATTAATAAACTAATGATTCAAACTGATTTCTAAAATATTTGTGATTAATAAATAATCTGTTATTATATTGAAGAAGGGATTTTTTCAAAAGAATTTAAAAGGAGATCTTGCACGCTTTTTTCTCTATAAAAAAAAACTTGGAAAAAAAGTGGAAAGTCAAGCATCATTCACCAACACACCGCTACCTGATAGATCAGCAGATGCTTCAATATCCAAAGAACAATTCCCAATTGAATCAATTGAAGTATCCATTATTGCTGTCTTTTTATTATTACCACCCTCCACAAATATTCCAATAGTATCAATTTTTGTAATATTTTCTGTATCGTTTCCTGTTATTTCTACATCTACCACACCTTCGCCACTTGTCCATTTCCCATTCAAATTATTATCTTGACGTCGTTTATTATTATTATTATTACTACAACTACTATTAATAGATGTTGTTGATGAATTTCTACATGTAATTTGATGATGATGATGACGACGTGTTGTAAATGAATTACGTCGTTGTTGTGCTGTTGTTGTTTTTCTTGAATTAATTGGTGATTCCAATGGTAGGGAACATGGACGACGTGGTGGTATTGGTGATGTTGGTATCCTAGTGACGCCCAATAATAAAACTGTTGTTTGATCTTCTGGTAGATCACTAAATCCAATATTTATTTGAGGGTGGTGATTTATAAAAATGAAAAATTAAAAAAAAAAACATACAAAAATAATACAAGAATAGAATAGAGAAAATAGAGAGAAAAAGTGCTAGCGTGCAAGCTAATTGTGCAACAATAACAACAACAATAAAAAATTGTAATAAATAAACAAAATTAACAAAAAAAAAAACACGATTCAAAACATATTAATCTCGTTAATTGGATTAATTAATTTCATGGTCAAACTATGATTAAGATTAAAAGTGTTTAATTCAGAAATCATTTCTTTTTTCTTGAGTGTTTTTCAGGAATCAAAATTTGTTCCCTTTTCCATATATCCATTATTCAAGGTAATCAGCTATAGCAATTTCTCTGCATAAATTTAATCGTTCCAAATAAAATTTAAAACTGTACTTGAATATTTTTGCTTTCATTTCAGCCCACAAAGTTTATTAAACTTTCATCATTATTATGTTAAATAAAATAAAATTTGATAATTATTATTATCAAAAAGAAAACAACACGTTAATAAAATATTATTGAATAATAAGTCATTTCCATTTTCGGTTAAATGAATCAATATTAGTGTTAAAATACGAAATATTCTAAAAATAAAAACCATGCTATTCTATATACCTATAAATATACCTTTTAATCCATTTATTAATGAATTTATTTAAACGGTGTCGTTTGTTTGATTTAAAATTAAAATTAAAGAAACGTCGATCCATTGCTTTTTCGGTAATTGTCTTTCAAACAAAATTCTCAATCTATTTCTATTCGAGAAAAAAAAACAGGAAAAAAATTTAATGAAAATTATTGCAAGTTTTCACAGCATGATTCAAGTTTTAACTGAATTTAGAACATGCTACTACTAAATGTAGTACATATAGTAGAAGAGTGAGACTTTAGGAATTCCCTTTGGAATAGAATTATTTTTAGACAACCCCTTCTTGCTCTTCTTTACAACTATTTAAAAGATGTGCAAGTCTGGTCGCAATCTACACAACAACAGCAACATCAAAGAAATATTTATTTATAACAAAATACATTAATATTTTTATTATTATGCAACAATAGGAAAATAAATAAATAACCAGACTTACATTTATAAATTGTGGAAATGGAAACAACAAAAAAAGATTAAAAACCTATAGATGATCAATCTAATAAAATCTTCAAACAATCAACATACAGAAACGATCAACTAAAACTATTATTATTCCATTCTAATAGAAAAATAAATAAGAAATAGTGGTATAATAGTGAGCGTAAAAGATAAATTCAAGTAGAGGGGTTAAAATACATTGATTATTTCTACTTACGAATCATTTTTTATTAACTTATCTATATCTGAATCCATCTTAATCAATAATAAAATAATAAGATTAATTTTTAATAAAAAAATATTCACAAAAATAATGATGTGATAATTCTCCACCTGAGACTTGAATAGTACGCTTTGATGGATAAAAATCTATAAAACAACGATGAGACCCTATCGTCATTTATATCGCTAATCAGAGGCTTGGAAAATGTCATCCGTTTTCCACATTGATTACCGCATTAATTTTACACAAAGAAATTTAAAAATATGATCCTTTGATGAGTGGAAAAATACGCAAGAGTTGTTTTAAAATGCGTATCCATATGAAAACCTTTTCAATTAGAATCATGATAATCGAATTATAAAACAACACAAACTACTCACGACCTGCCTGTTCTCATTTCTTGCTTTATTCGATAATCGTCTTACAATCCCAATAGAAATTTAATTGAAATCAATGATTGTGGAGCAATTCGTGAATGGAAAGTTCATCTTTAAAGCCTACATTTTTTTCCTGTTACCATAAATTTCAACAAAATTGAGTATTGGTTAAAGATACATTTTAAATTTTTCTAAAATCTCAATTTTGGATGAGTTTAATTTAAATTGAAGGTTGTATAAAGGGGCCTCTTTCGCAAATTATTTGTTTCTAGTAAATGGAGAAGGTGTAGCGCCTTCAAGTACAATTTTTGAATTAGACAACAAACTGAGAACGTAGATCGTAGATTAGTGCATTATTTCAGTAAAATCCATAAATAATTGATAAATGACAATTTTACTAAAATACGTATCAATCAACGCCCTACATTCTCAAATCATCGTTTACTTTGATCTAGACAGGTGTAATAGATGGGTGTCGTTTAAAAATTTCAATTAAAGAACACATTCCATAAATCACGAATCCAAGTTTAGAAAAGAGCATGAACTTCTTCAAAAAAAAGACAAGTCCAATAATATCATTTATAATATGAATTTCTTATACATTTCTGTGCACGTTTTTCATAAAAAAGGACAAATTTGGTGAATTTAAATTCGGAAAGTCTCAATAAAAACAGCTTTCATTGTGCCACAAGTTTTCTAAAGGAATGACTTAAGTAACAAAATAAAGTCAAACTTATTTAACAATGAACGTTCAATTGCAAGTCTAGTGATCGTGTGGGTCTTGTGAATTTCGACTTATAAGTCAAATTACTTTGTGGTTGAGGTGCATAAAGAAAACTTTAAAACCGTAATTTCTGTGAATAGCAATGGACAATATATTCATTCTATTCATTTCTTTGTGCACCGCAAACAGAAAGTAACTTGACTTACAAGTCGAAATTCACAAGGCCCAGGCGGGCCCCTATAGCACCTCATGAACTAGTAAATCAAAAAAATATCGACAATTTCACCAAGTGGGTATACGTTTTGGACAAAATAGTTAAGAGACAAGTGCTTATGAGGCATTTTTACAAAATAGAATTTAGTAAATACAGTTATTGATAATGATGAAAACAGTGTGGCACTAAAGAGTTGACGAGTATTTACCAGACAAGAGAAACTGCCCTTAAATAACCATGTCTTGGAGAAAAAGAATCAATTAAAATACTCCTCAGTCTTCAATTTATTTTCCACTCCTTTATTCAATAAAGCGACTTATATTAACTGACCACACTTAAGCGGGATGCATTGTAAAAAGGTCATCAATTGAAGAAAAAAGCATTAAAATTGTTATTTTCTAATTTTCTATTAATGTTCTTTCGACTCTCAAATATTATCCTGTGACTCTTTTTTAATACTGTTTTTATTGCCTTTACAAATAAAATGGAATACCATAAAATCATTGGTCCGTTAAATAGTTACAATCATTCATTTTGGTATTTTATTCAAAATACTAGTCCCACAAAAAATTATTATTTAAGATTGTCAACATTAGATTTTAAACAATTACATAAAGTTCTACAAATTATTCAATTTTTATTACAAATCCCAGATTCTAAGCTTCAATTTTATTGATTTTGGTAACAAAACGTATTTTAGGGGGTAACTTTATAGGCTACTAATTCTCAATCTGTCTACTATGAAAAATGTTGATCAAACAATGAAATTTGATCGTTTATAAGACAAAATAACTGTGATTACGCACGAATACACAATTCGATTTGTTAAAATTTATTGACCAAACATGTTGAAAATACGAATTAATACTAGTAAGGTTTCTGAATAATGATAAAGTTAATGAAAGATTCAAATGTTACCCCTTTATTTTGATTGAGCAACAAAATGATTATATTAAACAGTGATGATTGTAGCTTTCAATAAAACAATAATTGAGTTATGCTTCAATATGATGGATAATTACAAAACTGTCATCATTGCGGAACTAATTACAGGAATTGATTTCCTTCCTTTCAACAACTATCAATACTCTATAAACTTTTAAACTGATAATTTTCTATAGTACAAAAATTATTAAATAATTTTTGCAATACTATTAATTTAACAAATACAACCTACATTTATATAACAATATAATTCAAATTTTAGGTCATGAACAATATGAAAATCCCACGTTTTAAATTTCTCTATTGTTGATCATATCATTAGGATTAAAAATGATTATAATTTTTTCTTCTAATCAACTAATTTTATCTTGAACGAAAAGATTACACTTTTTTTGTGTTAAAATAAAGGCTCTTTCTTTGTATTCTGTTGCTTTCTTAATTTAATGCTTGAATAACAGCATATTTAACATTCACCTCCTATTATTATCATTACTATTATTGTTATTATGTTATGTTATGTACCATCAAAGTAATTATTACACATACCGGTACTATCATCGTTTACAGTTTGTTGCACTAGACCGGAATCTATTCAAAGATATTATCGTATAGATGAAATATTAAACAATCAAAAAAAGGCCATGTAATTTAAAATAATGAAATAATAACAAAGATTATTTAGAGATAGAAGAGAAGATGAAATTTGCAAAGTAATTATTGTTACATGCAAAAGCTTTCCGTATTTAAATATAATAAATGAATAAGCAACAATCAATATTATACTTAATTGATACTTATCGAAATAATTGCAATCAAAGAAAATATATGATTGAGAGAACATGATAACAGTGATGAGATAATAATGATATGTTAAGAAACCACCCCCTCAAGATTTGATATTTATGAAAAATTCCACTTACCAACAGTACGATTTTTAATTCACAAGAAAGACTAGAACGAAATCAATGAATTTTCGATAAAAATAATTTTTTGATATATGAACAATTTGACCTGAATCAAGAAAAAAATACGCCCAACTTCTTTCTACCCACACACGTCAAAAACAAGGCAGACATGTTCATTTAAATAGTGATGACAGATGACAGATAACAGTAGTGTGCAGTGTTGCCAGATGTGCAACAATTAATTTCATCAACTCACAAAAAAATATTTTAAAATCAATCATTAACCAAAAAGAATCAATTTTCTTGATCAAAGACGCAATTTTTGTGACTTTTATCTGAATTATAACAGAAAAAACGGCTTAAAATTTGTAATTTTTCAGACATCTTAATCAAAGAGGCAGTAAATTTGCCGACGATTTTAGGAACGTGACAACTATCACAATTCGGAATGACAATCAGTGAAGCCAATGTAGAGATAATAAAATCAGTAAATAGTCGGCTTTTTAAAATAAAAACTCTAACCGAAAATCGACTTTCTAATGTTTCTTTGCTAATTATGAATAAATGTTAGCGAATATTAAAATACAACAAAAGAGAATAATGAGATTATTGACAACACAACCCTTATTAAATAGTTAGGGAATTTAATGTTATGCTATTGGCAATAAAGATTAAACATAGGGCAGAATCTCTATTGTTCCAGAGGGCGTTGTAGCTGCAAGTGTTCTGTTCAAAATTTCAAGTGAAATGGCGCATAGAAATGGTGGAAATAATTTACAATTTTATTTATCAACAGTTAAATTGTAATTAAAATAATGAATTCAATTGATTTCTGGTGTTATTTAAATTTCTGTTGTAGATTTGAAGATTTTGAATCGAGTTTCCATGAAACAGTTGATTTTGCAATAATCAATCAAAAATTACAACAATGTTTAATGAAAATTAATTATTTAATTTCAACAGAAACCGAAGATAGTAATCGTATTGTAAATTTAATTAATATAATCTATATTTACAATAATTCATGTGATTTTTGTTTGTTTGTTTGAAGGTAGCATTATCGCAACTCCAGTGCCAATTCAATTTAATGATAAACCTTTGGAATAATTCTAAAATAAATAAAAATAGTAAAACATCCATAAGTTCTTCTAATAATGTAAATAATAACAGTGATAATCACAGTAGGAATAATGATGGTGATATTGAAGTGGTACACAAGCGTAAATTCTCAAACGATATTATCGAAGCTACGTTAGAAGTACCGAAAGTTAACGGTTTCAATGAGATCATTGGCTTGAAGGATGTATTAAAAATGTTAAAATCATTAGTTATTTTACCGAAATTACAACCACAATTGTTTGAAAATTGTCGAAGTTTATCTAACAGTGTCCTATTGTACGGTCCACCAGGTACTGGCAAAACACGTTTAGTACATGCTTTAGCTGCTGAAGCTAAAGCACAATTACACTGCATTTCAGCTAGTGATCTGTTATCGCATTATGTTGGACAAACCGAAAAGTTTCGCTATCAATCTATTTATTAGATTATTTTCTAATTTAAGCTTAATTGTAGGACTATAAAGGTGTTGTTCAATTATGTTAAAACGAATGAGAATTTTACAATTTTATTCATTGACGAAATCGATGGACTTTGCCGAAAACGCTCACAAAACGAACATGACCATACTAGAAGGTAATGATTTACTGTTAATTTTAATTATCCGCTAATTAGTAGATTCGATGTTTATTTTGATTTGGATTACTCGACTTCAAGGCAATATTATTTGCCAATAAAGCAGCTGGTTACGAATCTATTCGATGCATTAGAAATAATTTCACGAATCTCTTTATTATTTAAGATACAGAATGTTTCTTTTAAATGTGGCCAGTTCTTGTGAAAGTCTTATTAGTTGGCGAGCGATTCGAAAAATATTCCAAGGATTTGTAGAAGAATCCCTGGAAACCATTTTAATAAAATTAGAACCAGGACCGGCCCTAGTGACTCGCGACTCTAGCACCCTAGGTGAATTTTGCAGCACTTCTCCTATGGCCTCTCCAGAAAAACGATGACGTCACACCAAATCTTAATAATAAATAATAAAATGAGCCGAGGATCCTCCCAGCATCGCTTCTTGTCGTTTTTCTCCATTTTATTCTGGAACAGATGTATAAATTTCACATTTTCTCTAGAATGCAATGAAGAAAAATGAAAAAAGTCAATGTTGAGAGGATCTTCGGGTCATTGTTAGTCATTGTTAGTTTTGCGTGTTTAGCTCATTTTTTTAAATGCTCTATCCAACGCACGGTTACTTTTTCCAATATTTGACAATTTTCGCACACCGAATCGAGTTATTTGTTCAAGGCCCCCTTAAAATATTTTTCGAATCGCTCACCAACTAATAAGAATGTCATAAGAATTAACCAAATTTAGAAGAAACAGTCGGTATATTAGCTTGAAAAAGTTAAGCTAGACACGGATAAAATGAGCAATTATTCAATTATAATTGCCCGCAAAAGGGCCAAATATTGTGTTTCAATATAGGTGGTGCAATTATTGTAATATCGCATGTTCGAAAATTGTAAAAAAGGTTTAATAATCACTTGTACTTACCAATAATTATTGAAATTCCAGGATCAAGACTGAATTTATGTGCCAATTATCCAATATAGAACAATACAAGAATGTTTTCATAGTATCAGCAACGAATTGTCCGTGGGATTTGGATAAAGCAATACTTCGACGTTTCCAAAAACGTATCCATATATCATTGCCGAATCGTATTGAACGTTTTGAATTTTTCCAATATTTCACAAAATCTGAACATCTATCATACAATTTAGATGATTGGAATATATTATTAGATAAAACTGAAAATTGTTCCGGTTCAGATTTGTATAATATTGTACAGAATGCTCTATTGATACCAGTAAATGAATTAGAAGATATGAAAATTTGGAAATGTACCAATGATGGAATGTATGAGCCAATTTCAAATATTGACCAACAAATCGATAATATTATTTGTTCGGATTTACAAAATTTACCAAAAGAATCAGTAAGAACACGAGAAATACGTGTGGATGATTTTCTAACAGTTATTGATAATTTTATATTTACGATAACAAAGGATGATTTGCGGAAATTTGAAAATTTCAATGGGAAATAATATGAAATTTGTTCAAGTTTATGAAATATATTATATAATTTTCATTGCCTGTCGAATAAACAGTTAGAAGATTAATAGTTTGTTACATTTTTAAATAATAAAAGTGTACATTGTATTCGAAACAAATATTTTAAATCGTGTTGCGATTTATAATTTCAACGTAAAGGAATGCGTATTTCAACATAAATTACACAGCCAACAAAAAAAGAATAAAAAAAAAACAATAATTGTTCGTATTATTGAAATAAAAAACAAACCGAATTTAAAAATAATCACAGAAAATTTTTGTGGATATATTTAGTGATTTTTTTTCTCATTAAATGTCAACCTAAATTCTAAATAACTTACATTTGGATAAATTTATTGATTCTTCAAATCAACATAAAAACTGATCGCAACTGTTCGTTTTCTTGTTTCATTAAATTATAAAAATAATACTTTGAGCTATAGTACAGAAGATAATTGTGGAGACAAGTGCCTATTTCCACAACAAGGCATTTTAAATAAGGTACAAAATTCATTATTGTTTTCACCTTTCAATTGTTGAACCTATCACAACCATTTATAAAAATCTCGTCTTTTTGTCTAAAATTAAATAAAATTCCTGTAATAATAATTAATAATAATACTCAAAGTATATTTTTCTTATCTACGATTTTCCACAAGAAATAACCAACATATTATTCAAACTGGATTGACTCGTTTTCAATTATCAAAAGGTTACTAGAGGTAGGACTTTCCAATAATAATTCACCCATATGGTTGTTTACGTTACAAGTTCTATCTCTAGAAGCTGCTCACACTGTCTCTATCTTGTAATTCATTTAATTGTGGTGGCTTTAATGGTGGCGCTATTGGTTCTAAATCAGGTGCACTACCCCATTGTCCACGGCACATCATTCGATCATCATACAATGAGAATCTAGCTGAATCTTTTGCAGCTTTACCACGTGTACGTCTAACTGATGGTGGTACATCACCAGGTGTTTTAATACGCTGTGATGGATCTTTTAATCGTGATAAATCACTAGTTGATGAAAATACCTCATTGAATTGTTCCAATGATCGTTGTCTGGTTAAACTATTTTTATGTTTTAATATTTGTGTAATACCTGATGTATTTATATTGTCTTGTGGTTTAACAATTGTTAGAGGCAATGTTGATGGTCTTTTCAAATCGTTATCTTTTAATAACGATGTTGTTACACCGTTTTGACCAAAACTATTCACTAATTTTGTATTTAATTTAACTTGTGTGTCTTTGCAATTGTTGTTTGTTGTTTTGCGATTATGGAAAAATTTCATAAAACCATTCCATTTAAATTTCGGTTTTTGTATATCGTTTGGATTGTTATATTGTTTTGGACTGCCATGTACGGCATTTTGAACGTAAGGTATAGGCATGGCACGATGATTTATTTGGAAATTCAAAAAGTCGTTTGTTATTAAATTCTGTGATTCCGAACTTGTGCAATGTTTCGACGATTTATCAATTAATAAACTATCACTAGAACCTGACAATAGATTACGTTCCAAACAAGGATTTCGACCTTGATATGGTTGTAATGGTGTAACTGCTGCGACTAATTGATTGGAATTCTTACAATGCTCTTCACTGGGACTTAATAATGTCTCTATTGTACCAACAGATGTATCAATTTGATGATCATGTAGATGATTATTGTTGATTAATGGTGTTGGACTAGCTGGTGGGTGGATCGCATGCAAAACTCGACCTTTTAACGATGGTAATTCTAATAAACGCTCAAAAACACATAACGATGTTAAACGTGCCTCAGCATCTTGATCCCAACAATCTTCAACTGTTTCGCATAATAAACGTGCAGCTGCTGTATCTTTCCATGCTGGTGGCCATAATGGTCGTGCCTTTCGACGTGTAACCAACGTTTGCATTTGTTCTAAACTTGGATTCTCACCAGCCTCTTTATAGAATGGTGGTGAATATGGTGGTGGTTCTGAATTGAACATATCTGTACATCTCATACCCATCTCCCATAATACTAGGCCTAATGCATAAACATCGATTTGTTTTAAAGCACTTTCACAGTCTCGTAAATTAACTGCCCCTTCTAATACTTCTGGTGCCATATAACGTAAAGTACCAGCTTCACTAATTGATTTACTTTCAGCACGTCTAGGTATAACAGCCAAACCTAAATCACATATACAACAACTCAAATCAGCACGAACTAGAATATTTTTCGTATTAATATCCCGATGAGCAATACATGGTTTACCCAGATCTGAATGTAGATGTGCTAAACCTTCTGCAACACCTAATGTCATTTTACTTAACGTCATCAGATCTAATGTGTGATTCTTTAAATATTCTTGAAGACATTCCTGTTCTAAACTTAATATTAATAGGTATTCAGTTGGACCGTTTGGTGTTATTTGGTGTTCACCGCCACCAAAACATTTTAATAGAGCTGAATTTTCACCGGATACCTTGTACATTTCATGTTCATTTAAGAAATAGTTACGATGATGGGCAGCGAAGACTTTAACAGCGACTTCTTGATCGTCCACTATACCACGCCATACACAACCGTATCGCCCTTGACCTGTAATTGTACAATTTTATAATTGTTTCTAAATAAAAATTAAACAAAAAAAAATACCGATAACATTGAGAAGTTTCAGTTTATCCAGACTGTAATTAGCGGGTGGTGGTAATGTATGTTGATGTCCCGTTTCAATATCGTTCTTTTTCGGTTTCGGTTGCCATAGATAATAAAATATAATTGACATAACAATTAATACAAGAATACCCATCGATAGGCCTATCCATAATAATAATGAATCGCTTGTATGTTTCGTTGCAATTTCCGTAGTCGGTGGTGGTGTATCATTATCAGGTATATAAGCATCAGTAAAATTAACATTGCACATATTTCCTGAACAACAACAAAATTTTGTATCGTTTCTTGCTTTTGGTGGTCTCTTATCAGCAATACACTCTGATCTTTCGCATTCCTTTGGCTTATCCGATATATCCCAACAGCCTATAATAATAATTATAAAAAATATATATTAATTAAAAGCCAAAAATAATAAATGGATTACTTCAAAGACAACACAAAAAACCACTTATTACTAGTACTACTATATGTAGTGAGAGAATAATTCAAAAGTCAAGTACACACAAAGAAATGTGAGAGAGTGGTGGAGAGGAAAAAAGGCTTTTAACTTTGGCCTGACATCATTTTTTTGTGTGTAAATGTACATATGTATTGTGTATGTGTACGTGTATAGATGGGAACGTGTGCATGGGTGCAATGTTGCAGCAACGAATTCTAAATTTAAAACAAGAATTTTACAGTATTATTCCCACATAGTCAGCGGAATGTCCCATGTCTAATTGTCGCCTCACACTAAACTACTTTTTTTTGGACAACAATTTCACACAGAAACTCTCAAGAGTAATTGGTTGTTTCAATAACTTTATATAAAAAGCATAGTTAAATACTTGAGATCATCAAAGAGAAGAATTCATTCGCCGATGAAATAAGAACACAAGTCTCTGTTATGTTTTATGATGAAAGACAATGAACAGTTACTGGAAAATAATTTGATTGATCCGAAGTGAACACTTTGACTATCAAAAATTTCAAGCGATCAAGTGTCTTTTCCCCACACAAATACAAACATATGGTTTTAAATGTGAATTAAAACAAGTGGTTGTGTGAAAATTGAGGTACAGGGTGTCCGGTCTGAGAGACGCAACTTGGACGTTACGTTTTCACAAAAATAATAGAGCGATTCAAATAATATTTTGAGGATTTGTAGAATGGTCCCCTGATGATATTTTAACAAAATTTGGATACTGTAGCTCATCGGGAAGTCGTAATTTTCGAGAACGAGCTACACACGTTAAATGACTTGAGGACCCTTCCAATATTGTTTTTTTTTTCAATAGTATTCCAGAAAACAATGCAAAACAAAATAAAATTGAGAAGAGGATTTTCGAGTCATTGTGATTCATTTTATTTGAGCATTAAGTTTTTTAAAATCAGGACAATAAAAGATGTTTTTTGACAGACTTACAAATGAGCTACGGGGTTCTAATTTCGCTAAAATATTCTCCAGGGACTATTCAACAAATTCTTGAAATATTTTTCGAATCGTTATATTAGTATACACCTAGTTCGGACACCCTGTACCCTGTACACTATAGATAGTATCATATCAATAGTATTTTCATTTCACGCAGAAATGTTTATGATTGGACTTTAAACTCGTATTTTTAAAATAAACAAAATGTTATGAATTCGCAAAAATGTTTATATCAGACAATTGTTTAAAAATGAAATGCCAGACGGTATTTGAATGATTTTTGATTAAATCTTACGTAAAACACGATTTGAATTACATTATGCTGAATTTTCTTAAAGAGAAAATGATGAAATTATGTACATATTAGCATTTCATTTAACAAAATCTGTCTTAAAAGTATCAAAAATTTTGAAACTTAATGATTATTTTTAAATAATTCAGGGATGGTTTTCTCACGAGTTTTATTCAATCCGAACCAAAATTAGTATTCTTTAACCTTCGGTATGTAAAATGAGTTTTTTAGGGAACATAGAAAATTTCAAACTCCAGTTACTGAAAAATTAAATATCTAAAAACATAAAATCAATGTCAGTAAAATAGTACAGCTAAAAACAAGTATGTACTTTCTTAAAATTCCATAAATTCACGCAAAGTTGCTTTATTACTTGATTAGCTCTTCTATTGTGCTATTTGTAAAAAAGTATAAGAGCTTAATTAGATAAAGAAATAATTATCTTCATTAATATGAAATATTTCAACAGATTAACCAAGTTTTAAGTCAAACATGGGCAAATTTAAATCAATTACTTTAACACTGCTTAATAAAAATTATGAATAATAATTGTAGTTACAGTACAGTAATTAGTTTACAACTGAAATTGACTACGTATTAGCTCTCTGATTATCCTCAATTAACCAAGATTTAGTATGCGATAATAACACCTCTATAATACGGACACTTCACATAGTCTAGAATTAAGTCCATAAAAATTAATGTAAACAGAACTTCCTTTATATGGCCATACAATTCATGCCCCGTAGAAATACGTAATATTTCCCAACTATGGACAAAAAAGCCAACAAAAATTATGATCGAAAAGTTGTGGCAGAATTATTGTACCGATTAAATGGAAAAATCAAAAGAAACAGCCCCACATTCACATTTTTACTAGAAATAGACCCTGGGACCATTTAGATTACGATTATCTTATAGAAAAGTTAAAACCCTCTATATTGTAATCATTTTATAGAAGAGAAACAAAATACAGTTTCAAGTTCAATTTACTAGAATTTTTGTAATAATTAATCTATTGTAGAAAAGAATCAACAAATATTCTAATGATTTTAATGATCATCCATCACATAGAAAACGTTTCTTTGTTATTTAATAAATGGTACATTTTAGTTTTAATAAAAACGAAAATCTCACCCTGTCCCATGACAGTGATCGACCCATTATTTGGATCCTCCTTCCAAAATGTATAACAATAACTATCGCCGCATTTTTGAAACGGTAATTCCGTTGAGATCTCTTCAAGATTATTGTCTTCGCTAATATAAGCGATCCCACCAATTAGATTTGCACATATAATTTCTTTATGTTTATTATTATCATTATTGTATTTATTATTATACGTATTATCGACAATATTGTTATTATTGTTAATTGTTGCTGTTGACGTCGGTATTATAAATATACCAAAAATTAATATTAAATTCATGCAGATATCACCACCCATTATAATCATGTTGTCATGTTGTTATTGTTAAATCTGCAACATAATTAAAAGAAACAATTATTATAATTAAACTATAATTAACATATACAGAGGCAGTATTCAATTTTGTTTTGATAAAAATATAATTTTTATACAACAAAATAAATAAATTGCAATTTTAACATTCATAAAACGTTCTTCTCTTGTGTAAATCTGGCTTTGTATTGATCAAAACAATTGAATATACACTACAAACAGACAAACTAGATTAGAATTTAAATCAATTTTTCTTACATGTTAATCTGATAAAAAAACAACAAATAATAGTTGCAAAATTACTGTTATTATTATTATTATTATTAAGGGGATGTATGATTAATTTAAATTATTTTACCAATTGGAAAATTGTTGAATATGTATACACAAATACAAGCACACGAGGTGAATTCACACAGCTAAAGACCACCGACAAACATCATATGCGGTGTATCTCAAATTAATGAATGAACTTTACTGTTGTAAATACATTTAAGTATAAATTTATGTTGTTTTTTTTTTAATCTTTATGTAATTAGACTATCTAGGAATCGTTTTAATAACATTCTACAGTGTTTTTAATATATTTTTTTATGTTTTTATAACTGGATCGGTCATGTCGCCACCGCCTCTGGATGTACCATATGACTGGCGGAAGAGTGACAGATAGCCGGCTATAAGACGCCAACCCTAACGGTACACTCACCGTCAAAATAAAAAAAAATCACTTAAATTAAATGATTTATCTCATTAATATTAGAAGTAGATTCAAATTTACTTGATTAGAATATCGTAAATTGCAATCTACGACTTGGAGTGTATTATCTTTAGATTTATTTGTTTATACTAATTGTAAGTCTTCCATCAATAATACTATAATTAGTTGATCAGATTGTACGTACGTATGTCGTAGTTATATTATACGTTGTAAAAACGAGTGTACATTTGATCAATTGTGTAACACGCCAGTTCTAATTGAAGTTGTTGTAATTAAATTGTATTACAAAAAAACGGGTAGTGTTTCATCTAATATTTACTGTTCAACGTTCTAGTTAATTAATAGAAAAACTCCAGTATTTTTATTACAATTTAATGACATAGATTAGTTACGACAAACGTCCGGATAAGGGTGAACGCGCGGTAATTTTAAAATGCCACCACTGCTCCATTTGCGTAATTTGAAAGAATTTCGAAAGTTTTGGACGAAAAAAAAGTAAAAACGCCAATTCTTAATTATCGAAAATAATATTTTATTTTGTAGACCGAATTTCGGTAAATACCATATAGTAGAACCGGGGAATGTTTCAAGAATGCGATCAGTACCGGAACACATCCCGAAACCGAGCTATTATCGAACTGGAGAGCCGCTCGAATTTATCGATAAGCCGGAAATTAAGAGTCCGGAAGCGCTAGAAAGGATGCGGGATTCATGTAAATTATCCGCAAAAATCTTAAGTAATCTCGAAAGTTTTTTACAAGTAAAGAAACATTAACAAAAGAAATACTTCTGACCTTTTTCTTCTTTCTAATTCAGTCGCGATTTTTTCACAGATAGGCCGGACTACTGATGAACTTGATATGCTTGTCCATGAATTGATCGTATCGCATGGAGCTTATCCTTCACCTCTCAATTATAAACACTTTCCCAAATCGATTTGTACATCGATAAATAACGTAGCATGTCACGGAATTCCTGATGATAGACGTCTGGAGGATGGTGATATTATCAATGTTGATATTACTGTAATTACCTGATTATAAGAAAAACCAAGATTTTTATCAATCAAGTTTGGTAGGTCTTCTACAACGGTTATCACGGTGATTGTTCGAAAACATTTCTAATCGGAAACGTTGATCGCGCCGGTAGGGAATTAGTTCAAGCTACCGAATTAGCCTTAAATGCTGGCATTGAGGTCTGTAAGCCTGGTCGGAAATTTAAAGAAATCGGACGTACCATTGAGGAGAAAGCAAACAGTTTGGGGTACACTGTAGTGCCGGCTTTCATCGGGCACGGTATCGGCTATTATTTTCACGGACCGCCTGATATTTTCCACATAAGTAAACGTGAAAACCTATTAAAAAATGTTTGGATTTAGATGGAATATTTGTAGGGAATCATGAGAATGGTGAAATGGCACCAGGTATGACATTCACCATAGAGCCGGTCCTGACTCAAGGTGGTCCGGAAATAGGGATTTTAGACGATAATTGGACTGCGGTCACCCTGGATCTAGCCCGGACTGCACAGTTTGAACACACGGTTTTAATAACAGAAACAGGAGTTGAAGTATTGACGAATCCTGATTGATTTGGTACGAACTAAAAAGGCACTTATAAAGAATTGATTTTTTGTTTTAATATAAATGGTATGTACAGTGTTTTATGTTAATTTGAAAACTGTGTACACATTTACCCTCACTTTCAATTCTATACAATTTTTAATTTATGTATTTTTACAATCAATCGAAAGTGGGGATTACATGGGAAATAATCAAACTATTATTGACTTTTACAAAGTAATTTCACAAAAAAAGAACACACAACTCAAGATTCAAAAATTGTATAAAGTGGAATGTTTTATACTATAAACAATGTTTGATTATTTCCCCGTTTTATTTACAAATATTTACTTTTTATTATTAAATAGCAATGTAAAAATGCTGACATATCTTTATAACATTATTAAATAATTTATTATTACAAAAATAGATTTGTCTTAAAACCATTCGCTTTTCACCAAGTCTAGTAACCCTTCATTGTAAAATTCGTGATTGTTTAATCGACTAATATGCCACACATCTTTATCCAATCGAGCCGATATGTCAACATTAAAATAAACTCAAAAATCGACTTTGCAACGAGAAACAACAAAAATAATATAATAATACAAAAAACGAAGCTTAAGAAATCATGTTTTATCTTTTGTACTGTATGTAAAAATAATCTAAAAAATAAACACGAAAAAAATAAATCGTGGAAATAATCAACGCAATCAGCTGCTGCTTTAGTTTAAAAACCACATT
The DNA here is from genome assembly GCA_039776855.1 of Mylabris sibirica. Classification (NCBI taxonomy): domain Eukaryota; kingdom Metazoa; phylum Arthropoda; class Insecta; order Coleoptera; family Meloidae; genus Mylabris; species Mylabris sibirica. Next base: position 6,475,159 of record CM077841.1, read on the forward strand.
ATTGCACCACTATATCGTTATTAAACTAAAACACGAAACAATATGTATATGAAACGCAAAGAACATGAACGATATTTTGTTTCTCTAAAACAAACATCTGTACAAAATATGAAAGAAAAATTGAAGAGAACAAATATTTAATCCTTATAATAACTTATAAAAAATTATCACTTCACAGGTGTTTCATCTACGATATAAAAAAACAAACAAAGAAACACCAAACCAGTTCAAATAAATAATTTTATAATAAATGTGCACCGAACAACTTCTTGTCGAAAGGTTTTCGAGATGAGGAAGATAAAAATGTTCAACAATTGATAAGGGTTTTCTACGAAATTAATTGCAATAGCAACAACATAATCCAGAGATCTATAATTTCTCTCAAACAGAACATAATTTGGTTCCTATTGTGTTTTTTCTTTCTTTAAATAAACGCACACAAATAAATTTATGTATCTAGTATATAAATTAATCAAATTCGTTACTCGATTTCATCAAGGAACTAATAGAGTTAAGTTTTTAAAAACTTCATGTGGTGTTGTCTTCATTTAATCGTTCTACACGATATCTATTATATGGTATATAAGGAGTTCGTGTTAAATCATTGTCTGTTAATACCCGAGTCCGATTGGGTACTACACCATCACCACGACCCATTAACCAATCAATACACTGTTTATGTTGCACATCACTAACATTTTCACTAGCCCATCGTTTTAACCACGCTCGAAATTTGGACGATAATCGTTTCGTTATTGTTGGATGACTCTGAAATTAATAAAAAAAAAAAGAAAAAAAATGATATAAATTTATCTGTGAATTTTAAAAATAATTACCTTTCGAGCTTTATAAAAGGCACTTATTTTATAGAGGTAGCTGTCTTTATTGACGGCATACATAATTTTCGAATCTTGTGAATTAAATTTACATTGAGTCTCATCTGAAACTTCATAACCAGGATGTTCAGTTTGATTTCGATTAGGTAATGGCCGTTCTAATTTCCTTTCAAACTCTTCTAATATTCCATACCTTTTATCGTTGTCATCAACACCATCAGACGTTGTTGCACCACTACCACTACTACTATTACGACGTTTTTTATTATCATTATTGCTGTCAGATTGTCGTTTATTATTATCTTGATCGTCACTTGATTCATTCGGATTATGTATTGTTGAATTTTTCTTATCTTTATGATTATTACTATTATTACCCATACGTTTCTTATAAATACGTAAATTGCGATTTAAATACACTGGTGAATGTCTTTTATTATCAATATTAGTACAATCAGCATAACATTCTTTATAATTACTCCATTTTTTAGCTTCATCAACTTTTTTTGAATCGTCCGAATCTGTATCCATTAATTCAATTGTCATACGACAATCTTTTTTATAAATATAAATTTTAAAACAATTTTCATCTTGTACAGCTTTTTCAGCTGCACGTTGATAAGCAAATTCAAAATGTTGTCGTCGATGTGCTGTTGAACATGATCCACCAGTTGCACCACGTTTTTGTTCTTTATTAAATAATTCTGTACAAGCTATTGCTGTACGTTCTGTTACACAATGTTGTAATTGTCTAACAGCATATGATACAACTTTATCTAATGTAAATGCAACATATGCATGAATACCAAACATTTCTCTTAATGTATCTTCATATGTATTTGAATCCATATTATTATCTAATAAATTTTTTACCATATCCAAAAATGCAACATAATAATCTTCAATTTCAATTTGTGGTTTTGGTTTTAATCTTAATGCAATAGCTGTACTCTCTTTACGATTTGTACGATTTTTTGTTTCTTCAGCTGCTAATGCTACAGCACGTTCGTAAATTTTTGCAAGACGCTCACATAGAATTGCATGTAAACGTAAGAAAATATACCAATTATTATTTGCCATAAACAATGTATAAGCTTCTTCCTATTAAAATTTAAAAATTAATTTATTATTAATTAATATTATTTACAAAATTATATTTTACCGGATCATTAGTTTGTGCATGTAATGGTGTTTTAGCATCTTCATCTCTCAAATCAGGTTCTGGCTTAATTTCAACTTCACCATCATAACGACCTGGTGACTTTCCAGGACTAGATTCACCACCCCCTTTTGTTTTATTATTGTTATTATTATTGTTACTATTACTATTATTGTTTGCATTCGGACTACTACTTGGACTTTCATCCCCTTCTTCTTTCTCATCTATTAACAATTTTTTAATTATTTTATGTTAATTGAAAAATAATAATTAAATTACCATCATCATCACGTTCATCGTCTGTAAGTTGTTGTTTAGGATGGAAGAATAATTCTGGTAAAAATTGCCTTAACAAATGTTTGATTCGTAGTTTTTCACCTTTCTGAATACCAGTCTGTCGTTTAACGTGATGTATTAAAAGATTTGCAGCATCATCTAAAATTGTTCGATCTTTATATGGTACGATTAGATGTGGCCCAACTATTGGTTCAGCACCTTCCTCATTTTGTTCATGTCTCTATTTAATAAAAAAACAATTAAATCATTAATCAATTATCTTATTGATGATAATAATTAATTATTACCTCATCAAAGATGGTTTCAATTTCATTAAATAAACTCTTTGATCGTAATGCTTTAACATCAGTTTGTTTAAAATTGATACCTTGATGGTCTAAACTTTTTAAATAATATTTTTCATTTTGTTCCCGCCATAATTTATTAAAACCTTTTTGTGCTTCACGCCATTCTTCTTCTTTAGCTTTTAAACGACGTAATACAACTGGTACAGCAACAGCTGGATTACGTTTTAAACCTTCAATAATTTCATTAGCTTTATCACCATAAATACGTTTTAATGCACGTTGATGTAATGTTGGTGATGAACCACCTAAACAATCATCTAATCGAAATTTATTAACTTCATCAGCATTCATACGATTTAATTTTTTTGCAACACCTTCTAATACACGTATTGTACTTGCATTTGTTTCAATAACAACATCTAATTCAAAACGTTCATCTTCACAACGATACATATATTCTTCATATTGTGTTTTACGTGAACTAACAAATGTACTATCTTCTGACCATGTTGGAAATGATACCCATTGATCATTTAATACTTCTTTACATAATTGTGTACGTCCTGAGCATGTTAAACCTTCTTGTGATGGTGGTATAACACAATAACTAGCACCTAAACGTTTTGCTGTTGCTAAATCAATTTCTAATTGTTGTTCACCTTGTGGACGTTCAGTACGTGTTACATTATATGGTATTGGTTCAACATCATTTTGTCCAAGAAATTCACGGAACCAACGCATTAATTCAGGAAATTTACCCAAAAATGGTGTTACTATCATTATTAATTCACTTTTTGATATTACTTCTTGATTGAATAAAATCAAACAACGTAAGAAATTATTGTAGACTTCTTGCGTACGTAACGCTTTACGTACCTGAAAGAATTAAATTATAAAATTAACACAACAGTAATTATAAATACACCAGAGAATAATTATTTAAAAGAAACAAAAAAAAAATGTTGCATAGTGATGAGAAGGCAGAATTACGATTTAAAAATAAAACCTTCACTTTGACTTGCCTTATTATTGCACTATTTCCTTACAATGCTCATGACCAACAGTAAGCATGTATGGATCGTATAGTGCATAATCTAATCTATCTATTTCTATTGATGATCATATAAAAATACCTTATTAACATTATTAATTAATAATTTTAAATAATTACCTTATCAAAGAATGCATAATCATTTAATGTACCATATTTTCCAGCTTCAGCCAATGTAACATCTTTACAAGATGACATTTTATGTTTTTTAGGTGGCGGTCCACCATCTCTATGCATTAATGCCGGATAAGTTGGTGAACGTTTTAAATGTCCAGATATATGGCTTGGTTTGTGCGTTATATGCCTATCTATCATATTGTCTCTATTATATGGTTGTTTTGATGGTGGTTTTTTAACAACAGATACATGATCAATACCACCACCAGTAACATTTCCACTTATACCACCAACACTACCACTGCCACAACTTGCACTATTAGGAATATTATTACCAATAACTCCACCACTACCAACAACACCTCCACCACCACTAACACTTCCACTACTATTACCACCTCCACCATTGCCACTAATATTATTAACACCACTACTATTATCATTTCTACCAATTAGAGGTTGTTGATTCATATTATTCGTAGCATCAGGTAAAAATTGTCCAAATTCAGCTAATAAATCACTTTGATTTTCAAATAATTTTGCTACTTGACTATAAACTTCTTGTTCTGTTAAATGTTTACCAGTACCAGGACCACCACCTGATGATTCTTTCATTGTGCGTTGTTCTTTTTGATAGATGTGCAATATATCAAGAAAACGTTTATATTTCTCTGGTTGGTCTTGGAAACGATTCTAAAATAATAAAATTAAACAAATTAATTATATTTAGCACATATTTTTTTGATAAATATAAAACTTACTTTAATTTTATTCACATAATTGATAGCATGATTAAATTGTACTGGTTGATTTTGGGGTGTTGTATCAGTATGTCCTTGTAAAGCTTGACTAACAGACACTTGTGATGCTGATAATGATATTGAATTATTATAAATTGGTGTTCCACTACCATAACTTGAAGAATGATGTACAACAGGCACTGAAGGTGGTGGAGGTGGTGGTGGTGGCGGTGGTGCTGTTGCTACTGCTGCTGCCGTAACTACAGTAGGTGTTACATGTTGTGTTAATGGTAATGGTTGACATGGTGTTATTGATTGTATTGGTACAGAACCAGATACATTTATTGTACCAGAACCTCTCATTATCATTTTCTGTTGTTGTGGATCTGATGGCATATTTCCTGTTGGACTTGGCATACTAACAGACACTTGAAATGCATAACCTTGATCACTTTTTTGCACTTCAATTTTATAACCCGGTGGTAGAAATGTATTAAAACCAACAATTAATTCCGGAAAACCTTTAAATAAATTCGATACTCTTTGTATAACACCTGGTGTATCAATGCTTTGACTTTTAAATTCTTTCATAATGTCTAAAAAGTCATTGTACACTTGCGGTTTTGAACCGAATTTAAATTTAACAAGATCCAAATATGATAATGCATCTTCAACTTTTAATCGTTGGAAATTACCTCCAGGAGATTGTTGTTGAGTTTGTTGTTGTTGTTGTTGCTGCTGTTGTTGTTGTGATTGCATTTCTTGTATTGATGCAGTCGGTGGTGATGAACCAGTTGTACGCAATTGTGAATGACCACCGCCACTACCAACTGATAATGGTTGCATTGGTGCGGATTTACCAGAATGGGGTACAGCTGCAGCTGGCATTGCACCGTAACTAACCGGCGCTGGTGGATAAAGTCCAGATTGCATACCTTCACTAACAACTTTTATATTGGTGATTGTATTCGATGTTGTTGTATTATATGTTAAAACAGGTGTTCCTGAAAATGAGTGATTATACAATGTTGCTGTTGCGACAGGGGATGAACCAACAACTTCTTTTATTGTTGCTGAAGTTGTTGTTGTTGCTGCTGCTGTTATTACTCTCGTGTCATCCACTCGCAAACGTTTCATTTCAAATCACATTGGGGCGGCTAAAAAATATAAAAAGAAAAGAAAATTAATTTTTTTTAAAGTTAATAATTATATTATTAAATTATCAAATAAAATCTTGTTAGAAACATCTCAACCGAAAAATCCTTGGAAGCAATTTTAATCGTGATATACGTTAAAAAGTAGTAATTATGTTATATTAAAACATAATAAATAAGCAAAGCACGTTGAAGATTGTATCCGAAAACAGTTCGATTCTCTTGTGAGTGAAACCAACAATTAGAAATTCATTAAATTTGATCATTATTATGTGGATACATTAGTTTTATTCTATTTTAAATAAAAAGTAAGTCATCTTATTGTTACATATAAGAAATAATAACTCACCCCCAATAATGCATTGTTTTAACAAAACAACAAATATAATTTACATATACTTATCACTTAATGATAATTTTTTTATGAATTGAATAACGATACCTGTTTATTTTTTAAAATTTTTCTTAAATAAATAAATTTTCTACAAAAGAGCAAAATGACAACAACGTTTATATTACGCCAGATGCCATGTTGAAACATTTCAATTCAGCTGATTCAAGCAACGACACGCCCACTTATTTATTTCTGGCATAAACAAAACCGGCAAAGCGACATCATTGCCATTATTTAGCTACGCAGTATTCGTTTTCTCTTGATTAAAAAAAACAATTATTTTTCTCGTTTTATTTAAAAATAAATTACAAATAATGGTAATAATGATCATTAATACAGATATATAATCGTAAAATTATTGAAAATTGTGCACTTTCAACTCTTAATCTTGTTAACATATGTAACTCAGGGCTTTTTTCTGATAAGAAAGACAACGTATTTTAAATTGTAGTTTTACAGTTAATAATGTGTTTCTTACATAAGAGGGGAAAAAAAGATTGATATTCGGTTATGTTATTGTTTTGTTTTTTTGTCCTAATAGGGTGGCAACTACAATGCGCTTGCGTATTGTTTCAAGCTATTATGAACCTTATGTTTATATCTATAAAAAATAACAATAATAACGATAATAATTATGCAATAAGTTGTTTTAAATGGAAATATGGTTAAAAAAAAACTTTAAAATCTTTGCATGCGATTATTTGATAATTTCAAAGTGAAATACAGCAGTACTTTCACGACTGACCTTGGAATCAGGTCTCAACCTAGAAAAAGTAAAAATAAGTAGGCTTGTTTTTTAGAAACAAAAAAAATCCATATTTTTTTTTCAATCAAAGTTTCCCTCCATTATTTCCTGATAATCCAGTGAAAATCATCACTTACTCGATCTTAATATCTGTATTTTATTTTTGCTTTTATTTAAATTTACATCATGTACCAGTTGGATGATGTGGCATAATTACATTTACATTATTTTGATATTTTTCAAAGTAAAAACTGTGACATGATTCGATAGTTTTTATTAAAATAATGTCACAATATAGTTCAGCCATTTTGTGAATATATATATTTTTATTGTTCATATTGATAAACTTATTCACCAATTATCACACAATATCATCACCATCAACATTATTATCTTTTCTTTTTCTTTTTTTTTTTTAAATATAAACGCGATTTCTTTACAAGTTTTCTCTTGTTGTGTTGTTATTAGGCGAGAGGAGGAGAATATGACACCCGTTGTTCTTTGTACAATTATCAACATATGGCAACATTGCACTGCCCTCCAATATATTTTAATCAACGTTGCCACACATCAGCGACGTACTGAATTGAAATATAAAATTAATTACTTCTAATCAATTCTTTAAAACTGATATATTAAAAAATATGTTCTATTACACTTAATTAACAAAATTCACTTATTTTCATTTATTTTATTGATTACAAATAAAATAAATATATAATCTAGATAATAGTAGGTTGTTTTTTTTATTTTTCTATTGTTGTTAAATTTGTTACGCCCATGTTTAGTTTGCTACTACTGTGCATGAGTAATCTGTAAAAATGTGGCAACAATGCACTGTATATGCTCGCTCCCGCGATCTACAAGGCTAGCTCCTGATTGGTCATGAATAGAATCGATAGGTATGTGGAAGGGGTTGGGGAACCGGACGTGTAAAGAGACACAATCACCAAATAATGAGCCTTATAGAATTTTTATATAAGGTTGAAAATCGTCTATAGGTCTTTGTCAAGAGTAAACAAATACACAACACATACACAAATACAGAGTATATCATTATTATTACGTTGGAAAATTTCGTCATGTTTTCTTTTTTTTAAAAGAAGTTATTTTAATTGCTATGAAAAGAGATAAATGGTAATAAATGGAAATTTAACAGTGACATGTGTATAATTACGGTATTATTGAAAACAATTGGTTTTGTTGTATTGTTGGATTAATAACAACAGAAGCAACGCCAACTGTTTACCAGTTTGTAATTTTATATACAACACGCTTTCCGCGGTTGCCAGGTCAAGTGTCCGCAACAACGTCGCCGCCACCACCACTGACAAAACACCGCTCAAAACCTCCTTTCAAATAATAAGGAATTGACAAAAAAAAAAACGAAAATAAACGTTTCCATAAAAGAAAACCACAGAGACTTGTTTCATATAAATCCAGAAAGAAAGATAACATTTTTTGAAAAACACCTCCCACAATCAAACATATAGAAACGAAAAGCTAATTTTGGAACGCCACGATTTCTCTAAGAATCCATTTTAATGAAAAAATATTATGAGGAGACTAGAAATGAATTTTTTAATTGATTTTAATTAATAGTTAATAAATGAATTAAATTTATGATAGTTGTATGATATACCAATAAACAATTACACAACAACCCGACCGGACAAAAAAGTTAAAAATATGTCACACTTACCTCACTAAAGCCCCTATTATTAATAATTGGCCTAAATTTTTATAATTGGCCAACACTACACTAATTACAAATAATTTAATTTGTTTTTCACGTAAAATTAATGAATATTCACTAGGATTTCTTAATGAAAAATTCTGATACATTCTGTTATAACAACCACACAATACGATGACCGATTGTAGACTGGCCGCACGGAAATCTCAGAAGCTTGTTTGGAACAGTCCATCACATGGTTGAATCCAGACGCATAAAATACCAATATATTTACATAGTTGTTTGGTAAGCAAAATTGTATAATAATCAAACTATATTGAAATTAATATATATTGATAAGAATTTCAAAACAATTAATTTGATTGATTTCGTATAATTATCAAAAGAAGTCTGACACAAATGACAGGCACCCCTTTAGCATAGTGGACCCAACCATAGATGACTTGATTGGTGGAAAATCCTGAAGGTGGGGCGGCACTAATACCAACCGTTCACACAGTAAACATTAAATTTTGAAAAAGTGCGCCAAGAATTTTGTCTAATTAACAAAAATTTTAAAATCGATAATTACAATACAATAGCGTTGAATTTCTACAGTTTTCTTTGTTTGGTTATATTTCTTTATGGAAACATAATAATTTCCTACCTTTTAAAGGTAGGCAAATATCATGCGATAATCAAGGTAAAACTCGTAAAAGAGAACAATAAAAAATCAAAGTATGTATTTTTAAATAATGTGCTCGATTCTGATTGGTGATTAATGTGTGTAGATGATAAGATTAACCAATCAGGTACCAGAAACGTGTCAATTTTGTTATAATAAAATTCCCCAAACTTTTAAAGTGGCCAAATATAATTTTCTTTGGTTCTTGTTGGGAATTTATCGTGTAAAAAATGGAGAAAATCCTAATTTTATTAACTTTATTCGTATTGTGTAAGGCAAATACTAAAATAGACATTCCTGAATTGAGATGTTTAGGTAAATTTCCTATAAATTATTTGAATTTTTATCAAATTTTCCATGTTTTTTTTTTCAGTTTGTAAAGTTAGTTTAGACGAATTATTGGAGGCTGTGAAACAGGTAGATCCTCATAAAAAGATTGATATTGGTGGTTACCGTCTAGACGAGCAGGGTAATCTAAATAAAAGGACTGTACCACAGGCCAAATCTGAGATACATCTATCTGAATTGATTGATGATATTTGTAATAAATTAGAAGATTACGTACGTGGTACGTGGAAATCTAATGGTACATTAGTTGTAATGAAACTGATAGACGATGGTAAAATGAACCCGAATTTGAATCAAGTTGATATTATACAGGATGACGATTTAAATCGAAGCTTAAAATATAACGTAAACTACAATCTATTTCTTTATCACTTAATTAATATTATCGTTAATTTTAGTGTGAAGCCATAATGGAAGAATTTGAAGATAGTATAATTGCTCACATACAGAAGGACACCGAAGATATCCACCGAAAAGTTTGCCATGAAGAAACAAGGTTATGTGCGGTTTCAAATCAAAAATCCAATGAAGAATTGTGATATATTACCATTATCAAATATAATTTATCTATTTAATTGTTTAATAAAAATTAATTGATCGATACGTGTAATTAATTTGATAATAAGGTGTTGGGGATTTTTGCGTGAAAATTTGAGGTTATGTTATTGTTATTGTTTGATTAGAACATGTCAAGTGAACTGGATAATTTCTATTGAAATTCAAATTAAAATGTTTAATAACGAGACAAGTATTGCATCATACGAGACTGTAGCAACATTAGGACAATGTTTTGAAAATAAAGCAGTAGTCTATTTAGCCAAACATATACCATCCGATACGATGGTAGCATTGAAGAAATTCCACATGGAGCGAATCAAGCAGGATATTCATTTAGTTGAAGTATTTCGTTTTTAATAAATTCGATAAAAATTGATTTGTGTGTGTATTTTAGAGAGAAATCATCGTAACTAAACAACTACAACATCCCAATATTCTAACGTATTATGTTGCTTTCGTGAACAATCAAGAGGTGTGCGTTGTTAGTCCATTGATGGCATTTGGTTCATGTCGTGATCTACTCAATACTCACTTCTATGAAGGCTTACCAGAACCTGCAATTATTTTGATACTACGCGATATTCTTGACGGTTTAGATTACATGCACAGAAAAGGATTTATACATAGGTTGTTTAAAAAGATGATTTGTTGATTTAATCCAAAATTTCGATTTCTTACAGATCAATAAAAGCGAAACACGTGTTAATTTCGGCGTCAGGTAAAGCTTGCCTATCCGGCTTACGTTACACTTGTCCGATTGTATTGAACGGTAAATGGCAGAAACACATCCATTCATTCCCGACAACAACATCAACAAATCTAAATTGGTTAAGTCCGGAAGTATTGGAACAAAATCTACAAGGTTATAATCAAAAATCGGATATTTATAGTGTCGGTATAGCATTGTGTGAATTAGCAAATGGTGTTGAACCATTTGCGAACATTTCCACAACATTAATGTTAACAGAAAAAGTCCGCGGTTATACGCCACAATTATTAGATATAACAACTGTACCGAATAATGAGAATTCAACTCAAGGTGATTGTTTTGCTAGTAATACAGTGGCGAATCGACGTTTCACTGAAGACTTACATGAAATTGCTGCATTGTGTTTACAAAAAGATGCCAATCTCCGTCCAACAGCTAGTCAATTATTAACACACCCAATATTTAAATTGACAAGAAAAGGGATATTTTTGCCTGATTTACTTAAACCGGCTATACCGTTGAGTAATCGAGTAGCTGCAAATACAGGTAATTTAATTTAGAAAATTTTTAGTAAATTTCGATTTATTCCAATTTGTTTTAGATGAAGTTACAGATTTGGATGTAATCAAACAATTCTCCGAAATGGATGTGTATTCATGTGAATGGGACTTTTAAGTGTTTTGTATAAAAAACAATATTTATAATAATACAGTATTAGTTTTATAAAAATTATTGAAAGGAAAAACGATGAAATTGTGTGTATGAGGACTTAATAAAAATGTAAGTAAAATTTCCAATTATTCAAAATTTATTTTACAAACCAACTAAATTAACACAGGACGTCTTACGCTAAATATTCCATTAGAACATTTTGACAACAAAAAATTATCTATTTTCGAGCACCTTTATTTTAGATTTCCACATTATCGAACAGTTTTAAAAACATAATTTTGACTTTAAATCAATATTCTAAATCGACATGTACCTATAACTTTATAAACGAATTTATTTTAACCCCTTGACCTATAATATCGAGCCACGCTCATGGCCAACAAAAATGCTAACCACAAGCCTTGCTCGTGGTGGTATTTGCCGACGGAAATTTTAAATTTGGCACGTCTTATCGGAAATTGAAGAGTAAACCAAAGGGTTAACAACTGACCGCAATAAAAGCTCTCTTGTGAGGACTTTTGCGAGGAAACTGAAAGTGTCCGGTTATCGGAGGTTTTTGCGTATAAGCCAAATATTATTCGGGGAATTATAAAGTGTCCGGTCATTGGAGGTGCCCGTTAAGAGAGGTTTTATTGAACTTTGTCGTGTTAATTATTTTATTAGTAATATTTTGAAATGTTAAAATATCTTTTGATGTTTTCTTGATTTGTTTGACGTTAAAATTAATTTTCAAAACTATCTCGTGTAATAAATTGATAGAATCATGCCCGAAAAAAATCTAAAAGTTCTTTCATCTTGTGTAACCAGAATAAATCAACTTTTAAGTAATAGTATCAGATTTCTATTACTTTTTCTTTTTACATGAAACATGTGTCGTAGCTTCATTGATTTTTAGTACAATTGTTACATTGACAAATTTTATGCCAACTTTGCTGTTATTACATTTTTAATTATCCTTAACCATAAAAAATCCGATTAAAAATAAGATTGTGCCCCCCCCCCCCCAAAAAAAACTACGGACGTCCTAGTTAAAATGATAATATTTTTAGATATATCATCCTGTTTCCAAAATCTAAATCGGCAATGCTTTTATTATGTAATGCCGTAGCTTAGTTCATACTTTACTACATTTGGTTTTCGTTAATGTAACGAGCGATCTATTAAATTTGTTATTAGAGTTGGCGTAGAAACTGTCAAGGCATGTCTTGGAATGAACCATCACGACAAACGTCACATTTAATGATAATTGTAATACATAAATTGACGAATTAAGGATGTAGAGGAATTAAGTTTCAAATACAGTTTAAGTCCATTTATAACATTTTGTAATATGATTGGATTGTTATTGATTTCATTCAAAATTTTCACAAAGTGTTTTCAAATAATAATCCCTCTAAATCCTTAAATCGTCAATTTCTGTATTACAATTGACATTAAATTTGGCGTGTCTTGATGGTTCAATCAAAGACATGCCTTGACAGTGTCAACGTCAACTCTAATAACAAATTTAATAAATCGCTCGTTATTTTTTAATAGAAACAGAAGCAGTCGAACCAAGCTACGACGATACGTAACCAAAGCCATGACCAACTATACCGAGTGTATCGCGGTATTTATTCTCACAGTTAACTGTGATTTTTACATAGTATCGTAGTTTGGTTCGGACATTTGAAAAATATATTAACAAATGTCAAGTGTGAATCAAGTTACGTTACTACGTCACCAAAGGTACACTCGGTATAACATCCTGTATAGATGGTGTTTTACTTTAAAACAATTCTAAATTTTTGGTATTTATATACATTTTTAAAATGAGATTAAAACAATATCAATTAATACTTGTGATTAATATATAAAATAATACTAAAATAATTGTCAACAATAAAAAGGTTGGCATTGTTTACACGAATTAACCAAATCTGGATTATATCCTTCTATTTGTATAGTACAACTAATAATATTTAAATGATTTTTAATTAAATTTGTAGCTTTTCTTAGAATCACATCTCTATCACAGTAACGATCTGTAAAAATATTAATAATTCGATTTTATTTAAATCACATCAATTATAAATTTTAAACTTACCAACACATAAATGTACAGAAACAACATTTCTACCTGGCGATAATGTCCATACATGTAAATTATGGATATGTTTAATGTTTGTTAAATTCTTTAATTCGTATAATAGATCATTTGTATTATGCGGACTACCTTCTAATAATAACCATATAGAATCACGTGCTACTCTAATTGTTGTACATATAACAACAATTGTAAATAATATTGTACAAATTGGATCGGCTATTTTAGCATTTGGAAATATCTTTATAATAATTGCACTAATTAAAACACCAATACTTTGTAATAAATCACCTAATACATGAGCAGCAGCTGCTCTTACATTAATATTTGCATTTGTTTGATTATGATTATGACTATGACTGTGACAATAACCGTGAAGGACAGCCCCCATCCTGTATAAATACAAACAAAAATAATATAAAATTATTGATTGAAATAAAATCGAATTCTTACACAATATTTACGATAAGGCCTAATGATGCAATTAAAATCATTGTATCGGCATTAATTTCATATTCTTTCCTCAATAAACGATTCACAGCTAACATTGCAAATATTGCAGCTAATAACCATATTGTTAAAACACTCAAAAATGCACCCAACACTTCAGCACGATAATAACCAAAAGTCATATTTTTTGTTGCTGATTTTTTCGACACCCATATTGATAATAATGAGATTAGAAAGCCAATTAAATCAGAGAAAAGATGTGCAGCATCCGTCATTACAGCTAAACTACTAGCTAATAAACCACCAACTACTTCAGTTATCATAAATATAAAACATAAAATTGATGTTATCAATAATTTTTTCCATGCTTTATTGTCATCATAATGGTATAAATTATCATGGCAGTGGAATTCATCACTGGTTTCTATATAACAATCCTACAATTAAAATGTCTAATTAATTAATTAATTAACTAATGAATCGTATACATTTATTAATAACGGTGAATCTTCCAGAGTGTCTAAATGTTCGTCCATTCTTGTAGTTTCTTCTGTCTGTACTGTAACAACAGCAATATTACACGTATTATTGATTACATTTTCTTGATTAGTTTTCCACGAGTCTTTCATACAAGTACATTGTTTTACAATTGAATTTTCATCATCTAATAGCAAATTATCGTCATTTCGCCCAGAATGTCGTTCACAATATTTATTCATTGATATAAATTGATCGAATAATAATAAATAAAAATTTGCTTGCGGTTAATTCAATTGACTATACTGCAACACTTAAATATAACCTTTTTTTTCTTACATAATTAACTAATAAGTACTAATAACTTATTGAATTCTAGAATAATAAAAGAATTTCTTTTATAAATACGACTTTTGTATTATAGTATCATAGTTTAATTTATTAATTACACTGATAATTGTTTATTTTTGATAAGAATTAAAAAATATTTGTGGAAGATTAAAATTGACAATCACATGACATTTGAATTTATTATCTAAATGTCGCCCACATACCGGACGTTGCCGAATTTCTATCAATTCCTGATAAATTTGCAAAAGAGATAGAAATATACAGAACTTGTAATTTGAGTGTGTATAATACAGTTATAAAATATAGCTGTAAAATATATAAAATATAGTATGTTTCAAAAGCTCAATACCGCATTGAAAAAATGAGGTTATGCTGATCAAATTTTTACCTCTATGACAGTTACAAAAAAAGTGACATCAAAAAGGAAAGTAGGAAATTGTAATCTTTTCTTAATTTTATTTGTTTGTGTATTTGTCTAATCAGTAATCAGCCAAAAATAAATTTACAATATAACCTTATTAGTATGATTGGTACAAAGTTGACACATATTGGTCAGACAGGGTATACAACGATTTTAAAATATACGCTTACAATTCATAATTTGATTTGATCAAAAAGAATTCTAATTCAGTAAAACTTTTAGAATATTGCTAAACTGAAATAATAAATGTTCTACGTAATCATGTTAATGCACTGTATATTATGTTTTTTTTGTAAGATACATGTATATTATACCACTTATACGGTATTTTTGGCGTATTCTATTTAAAAATTAGCGGGAGCAGACTTTACATTAGGCTAATCAGTAAATTAATTTTTAAAGTGACTACCTACGTTCTTGTTTTGCTTTTTTCCCATCCAAATACACAGTATTGGGTCTATGGTATTGGTAACGTAATTAGAACATAATTCTAACTATTTGTTGTATTTTTTTTCGTTTAAAAAAAGTTCCGTGCATCGGCCGGAATCGAACCCGGGCCGCCCGCGTGGCAGGCGAGCATTCTACCACTGAACCACCGATGCGAATATAGTACTATGTTCCAATATTACATTAATAGGTACAAAATCAATAGCATGAATTTGTAAAATTTTTAAGATAATATTTTGATTTGATTAACAAATTTTCATGGATTATCAAAAAGGAAAAATTTGACGTTTATATTTATATTTTTATAATTGTGTACAGTTATAAACTACAATCTCAGATAATATTATGATATAATGTAGGCAATCAATTATACACAACTGCGATATTTTTTTGATGTTCTGCTGCACCAAATAAATTGAAATTTTTTAATTTTTCACGTCTAATTTTACCATACACTATTAAAATGTATAAATTTAAACCGTAAATTTAGCAAAGTATTCAACATATTTATAATAATTTCTCATATGTCTCATGTACACTGACGATCAAAAAAAAGAGACCACCTCTTGTGGGGCTGTGTAAAACAAGCTTATGAGGACAGTCGTCAGAATGGAACAGAATCTTAGCAGTCAGAATTCGGGAAAACACGTATATAATCAGAAGAAAAGGGTGGAGTTACTAATACATATTTGGAAAGACCTGTATTGGGAATTCAGTTATTCTTATTTACTGTAGATTTTCTATGGCTGAAACTAACTCCAACCCCTCGTATCTACCCACCTTCATACCCTTACGAGAGAAACAACCTGACTCACACTACCGAAAATATGTGAAATTGTCGCTTAAGACTCGGTCTCTTTTCTTTGATCGCCAGTATACGTCTAAATCGTCTTATTAGATTCAATGTTTTGTTATTATTTTTATAATGAAGGCCGGAAACGGAAATGCAAATCTGTCTATTCATTTTTCTTTTCTCCGACAAAAAAAAAACGATGTCGAATAGACACAAAAATATCGAGTTAGAGAGAGAATGAGAATCGTTTTAGTTGCGGTTGGATTTCAATAATACTAATTTTAATTTGTCCAAATGAAAAGGCATTATGGCACATTTAACAGAACAGCTTATATATATATATATATATATATATATATATATATATATATATATATATATATATATAAACTTACCCCCAAGTGTCATAAATTAGTCAGGGAGTAAATTTCTATGTCAAATTATGTAAATGTGACGGCTTGAACAGCACGATCCCACTCTGTCTTTCAAATACATTGTATATCGTTACAACCATAGACTTTACAATAATAATTGCTGATAGGATAGAAAAGGAAAGGAAGTACTGAATATGGAGGATGATAAAACAATAATTATCAAAGTTTATTTAATGAATATTAAATAGAATTATGGGATAGTAGTATTTATAACACAATATTTAATCGATTATACCTTCGATGTTGAATTGAGTATTGTAGAGATTGTAAAGCGAATATCCCTCTATTTTTTATTAATTCAATGGATTTATGATGTCTTTTATAGAATCATTTCCATCCCTTAGCGTCTGTCATGAATCATTTATTTTGTTATATATTTGTTTGCGTTCATATCAAATTGTAGATATGAATTGTCGTCAATTTACTTTAATAATAGGCAAATGTATCTTGTTATTTAAATTTGTCAACACTAAAAAAAAAATAATGGAAAATCGTTTATTCCAATTAATGATTTTCTATTCAATTGTTTACACCCTCTTTAATGTTATGAATAATTTAGTAAAAAAAGCCATCGTCTCTGATCTATTTCCCTCGATTCGAGAGAAAAAAAACAACATAGATATATGGGGTGCTGGATGATTTTTATTACATTTCATTGTCCGTCACCCCATATGTGCGTGTGGAACGTTTAGATGATATTATAGTAAGTGATTTTTATAAATTTTCATCTGAAACGGAAATGTAAATTGGTCATTGACAACGGATGCTTTGATCGTTAACACGTTAATTTTGGTTGTTTGAGTGTTGTACATAAAATTAACGATGATTTTCTTGTGTTCACTTTGTGGAGGGGGTGATGGGGGTGTTGGTGTCAGGGTCGCCGAGACATTCAGTCAGTCCCGGGGAGAGCCAGCCTTTACGGGCTTTTCAACCATGTAAAGATATACAGCGCATTCGGCCTAGAAGTAGGTACCTACAGTCGAGTGCAGTAAAAATGTGACGATAGTTGTGAGGCTGTGTAAGTCAGGCTAACGAGGGGGGTTCTTACGACATGGTGGATGTCTAGCAGGTCAGAATTTGGAAGGACAAATATCCAACCAAAAATTGTAGGTGGGACTAGGGGTGTTATCTTGTATATTTACAGAACATCTATACTTAACAGAAAGTGGAAAAAATAAATCACCCATATATCCGTTCCTATCGCCACATATTCTTCTTTGTAAGATGGAGAAAGCTTGATTTACAAAACTAAAAGAAGGGGTATTTCTAGCCCAAGAGTTGTCACATTTTCAATGCACTCGGCTGTACATTTGCAGCCGCCCCTCTGTCCCGCCCCTGTGTTCCACGATATCTTGTGAATAGCTTCTTCTTTGTCTGATGCGTTTAGTCTTAAGTGTTTCACGAGTTGTCGTTATACCGTGCGACAAAGATACCAAATCTTTAACATCTGGTTCTGAACCAGGTAGATCTTTTAATACAAAATAAATTGGTTTATTTGGTTAAGGGACTAAGGGTGGGTGGTAATACCTACCATAGTTGTCAATTTTTCACTACCTAGGCACTTTCTTTCCATCTGTTTCTAACTTATTTACAAATGGAACAGAGGAGGGGGCCCAATATTTTCCAAATGTGCCTATTTCAAATGTCCCATACAGTATACTTAGCCGATTTTACCAAAGTAATAGAGCCATTCGATTGATATTTTGAGAATTTATAGGGTAGTCTTTAGAGAACTTTTGAGAAAAATTAGAACTTTGTAGCTTATTTGGAAGTCGGTTAAAAAAGCTCGTTTTGGATAAAGTCGCGATTTTCAAAAACACGCATAACTTACTTAGAATAACTCCGGGATCTTCCCAAAATTATTTTTTTTCGTTTTCTCCACAGAATTTTAGAGAAAATGCAAAAAATTGACACTTGTTCCAGAATGTGGTGGAGAAAAACGAAAAAAATGATGTTGGGAAGATACTTGGCTTACTCTAAGTAATTTTAAGTGTTTAGCAAGTTTTTAAAAATCGTGACATTGTCTAAAACTAGTGTTTTTTGACCAACATCCAAATGAGCCAAGAGGTTCTAATCTTGCTAAAATGTTCTCAACGTAGGCTAGCTACCCGAAAAATTCTTAAAATATTTTTTAAATTACTCTGTTATTTTGATTGAAATGGCCAAACTACTCTCAGGTCGAATACTCTGTAAAAATAAACAGTGTGTCTGTTTTAGGTGTGGCTGATTCTTATGGAACTCCTCTTAGTTGGCGAATGATTCGTATAATATTTCAAGAATTCGTGGAAGAGTCCCTGGTGATTACTTTAGCAAAATTAGAGCCTCGTAGCTCATTTGAAAGTTGATTAAAAAACACTCGCTTGGGGCCAGGTCGGGATTTTCTAAAACCAGCCAAATACTCAAAACAACTAACAATAAGAAAGTCTCGATTACCTGCCCATCATTTTTTTCAAAATTTTCGTGATGAAACACGAAAAATAATCAATATTGGGAGGGTTTTCGAATGATTTTTATCCGTTTTATGTGCTTAGCTCATTTTTGAAAACATTGACAACATTGACCAAAACGAGCGTTTTTTGACCAACTTCCAAATAAGCTACGACGTTCTAATTTTTACGCAAATCGGATGAAAATTCGGATGAAATTAGAGACCGTTCTATTCTGAAAAGATCGGATGAAATATCTCGGATGTAACGGCTCGGATAAGAAATCGAATGGTGTAAAGACACAAATTTCTTGTTTGATTTGCTCGGAACAAATAATCGGATGTAAAATCGGATACTGTAAAGGGGGTTTTAATCTACTTATTCTTATTTTCAAATTGGGAATTTTTCGAAGTAGGTACATAAAATTCAGTTGTGTTGAACAAAATTTAAAGAAAATAGTCTCTGGGCCCTTGCGGCCTTCCACTGGGTTGCCCGGGCCTCAGGGGGAAATACCTACACCGTTTCGCCCGGATCTCGTTGGGTCTTGTTGATGGTGGTGGTGGGTGAGAATTAGTGGCGATGAAATAATGCCAACGTGGCTATATCTTGCGCCGTCCAGGATAATCTAGCTGGATAAGGGGCGTGCCCTGGTCAGAGGTTGCCCTTAGTACATGTGTTTTTGTCAGATAATAGATAGTATGTCTCCTGGAGGCGGTGATCTGCCATTTGTCATAAACGAGAACTTTAACCATTGTGAATTATATGATTTTTTTCATCATCATCTTATTGTTTGGCTTGTTTGGACAGTTGTATAGTTATTTATTGCAACTGTCCAAAGTTTATCTATATAATTTTTATGACATATTATTTGTGAAATAGAAATATATCTAGGGATGTAGAAAACAACTGTTTTTAACCCCACAATTTAGATACAAGTCATCTATTTTTAGTTTCTATTCTCTTTATTATAAAAATCAAAATCAAATTCATTGTTTCTTTATAGATTTGCATAAGAAACAATCCACCCCTCATTCTCTGACGAGAACAACAGGAATCAATTCAAGATCAAGATCAATATTAAATTGGTTTTAAGAAAACTGAAAGAAGGTGAGACGACGCCCTATCTACTCAGTCAAGATACTCGACGAGAATCTAATGGGTTGGTGGTGACTTGCATTTAAGCCCTTGTTAATCCTCCCTATAAACTTGTATTTGTGTGAGCTTTAAATCATTCTATTGATCTTTATTTTCTCTCTCTCTCGCACCATCGTTGCAATCACGTCGCAGAAAAGTCATTGTTTTGTGGTAATTTAATTTGTTGAGTCGACGAATCGGCCACAGTTCTATAGGAAATTTTCCTAAACGGCATTTAAGTGTCGAGGATCGCCGTTTGATTTTACGATTACACACAGAGAGCCGATGGACAGAATTGGACAAAGTGCTTTGTCAACAAAATCGACGAAAAAAACACAGGACCGTATTAAGCCCCGTATAAACCAACACAATAAATCTGTACAGTTCTATTTTCGATATTCCGTAGTATATTCGGTAGAAAACTGTGCAGTCATATCGGTCGAACCAGACGACCAGATACAATCCAAAAACGATTAGGTTTATCTGTGCAGTATGAACTGTGCTGGTAAATCATTGTGAGGAATATTGGTCAGTTTTCAACGACTGAATGACAGGGGGGCACGGGGCAGTCACTGAAATTTGAAGCGATTTTCCTCAAGGAATGAATGCGGAAAATCGAAAGAACTGTACAGATTTATCGTTAGGTACCTATATGAAATGGGGGCTTTAATACCCGACTTTGAATCGATTTTTGGTTTTATGTGCTTCTTTTCGTTTATATTAAAAAATTCACCACACATACTGGGATATGTAAAGAAACCGTTCAGTCTAGCAGGACTGTTGTGTTATCAGAATATAGATGAGTTTAATAAATAAAGACGAAATCATCATGTAAATTAAAAATGCATAGATAATTGTATTGAATGCAGTCCATGTCGGACGACGAGTCTAGACAATTAATCGCTTTCTTATTGCAATTCTTTCATTTGGAAATTTTCGGGGTCAAATTGTAGATGTACCGCTCCTGATGTCGTTCCTGTTTTTTTTTTGCCCTGGATAGGCGTGTCATGGCCACAAATTGCAACACTGTGCTGGCAACCACCACTTTTTACGACCCTCCAATTTTCTAGCAAAAATTGACTTTCTAATCGCATCCTGTGTTGTTTCCGTGATTAAGTTGGCTGAATTTTTAAAGGCGATCCTAATACGATTAACATTTATTGATAACTGTATTATAGAAGAAAATTATTTTCAAATCTACAATAATGTATACCTCTCTCTCTTTTTTTGTCTTTATTATTTGTTGTCATGTCTTTTATTTTTGTCGTTCGTTTTCGATACATTGAGGTGTAATCGTGCATGACGTTGCAATGAACCAAGTGGCGATTGTTTCCAAAGCCGCGATCACTGATAAGACGTATATTTCTTCATTGATTATGCATAGCTTTCATTTGATTTATCGATAGTTTAATAGAATAAATGTTGATCCGGGGGATGGATGGCGATCGAATTTACAATTATGTTAAGACCGCCTTACAGAAGTCTCACTCAATCTACCCACTTACATAAATCTACATAAATAATAACAATAATACATGTTATAATTCATAGATTTGAATATATTTAAACATTAATTTCAATTATCATTCAATTGTTTGGAATAACAACAATGAAAACAGTTTGTTAACAAGTGGGTGCATCTATTTCAGGGGTGGCGAGGGGCCGAATTTCAAGAGGACACAATGAAAATTGCGTAGGTACCTTTTTGAAAAACGAAACGAATATTTTCTATATCTAGATCAATAATGAAATTTTAGCTCGTTGGTTTCTTTGGACGGATCCCGGTAACAAAATACGTATGCATAAAGTCGAATAAATTTTTTGGCTGAAAAGCAAACATACATAGAATTAGGCTCCCCGCCACCCCTATAGTGCATCAAAAATATAAATCCTTCTTTTGACTCAACTGTGATTCGAATTTTTTAATCAGAAAAAAGACAAAACGTATACGTATATGTATGTCGGTATGTATTTTATCATCTGTTGTGACAATGATTTAAATGAAGGTGTTGTTGTACATTATAAAACAATTAAAATTTATTATTTATTACAATTTATTAGAATTCACTGGTTGTTTTATACTTGTTGAATAGGAATTCTTTTGGGAATGAATCCTTAGAAATACAGGGTCTTTTACATAAGCAAAAAAAGATGTAGTAAAATTTCAACGACTATTCTACCCCCAATTTTCTTAATTCGATCCATATTGAACATCTGCTTGTCTATTATTCAATTTTCTATTAATTTGTCTTGTTTCCTTTTCCAACTTGTGTTATTTTTCAAGAACTTTAAATGTTATTACATCTTTTCTTGCTACTTTTTAAATTTATTACCAGTAAACCAGGGAATCCCCTGATCTAGATTTTCGATACAGGTAAATCTCCCCTTCCAAATTTCACAAAGTAGCAATTTTTCATTCAGTATTGTGTAATTTCCAAAAATTGACGTCAGTTTCTCCTATTTCCGAGACATGTAGAGGGTTGTTTTTATCTCTAATAGACAGCTTAGATGTTCTCCTTCAAGTTCGTATAAAAAGTATTTTATTCTATTAATAAATGAAGAAGTTATAGCGAATTTACTGCCATTCATCATATTTAAGTGAAAGACCGTATAGCGAGTTTTAAAATTGGTTGTTGAATCAAATAAGTTGTAAAACAATTGTAATTGTTTTTATTAATTAATTATACACGACAAAATATTTTAAGTAATTAAAATGCCACACCATTCATGTTTTAATATTTGGCCATACTATCGTTAAATTAATTAAATGAAACAGCATGTACAGCACCTTTTAAGCTTTGATAGAGCCATACACTAATTACCAATTTATTAATTTTATAAGTTCAAGAAATAATTCAGCATTATGTGCATTTAATCGACGTTAATAGAAAATTTATAATTGGACATTTTCTCAACAAGAAGAGTGTTCTAGATTTATAAGTTCAGAGATTATTACACAGTTCAACTATCTTCAATTTTATCAAAAGATTTAACAGAATTGTCGTTGCCTAAAGCTCTGTGTCCTATGGGACTTTATAACTTCCTCTTGGACAGTTCAATTCTTAAAAGTTGCCTCTATACCAGCAGAACTCATTCATTATACATGACCATTTTTCTATAAACCAGAACAAATTAGAAATTTTCATCGCTAAAATTCACATGTTGAATATTGTAGCAAAGGCGACTTTTACAGGGTGGTTTATTTAATACATTCCAGTATGGTAAAATTGAAATTTATTTACTGAGGGGTTGGAAAGTTGAAAAAAAAATCGAATATGCAAGTACTTTTAATAACAATTGTATAACTATTAATTTACTGAGGGATCGCATCCCCCGCTCGATTCGACTACTGATAGATTCCTATCCGAATTTTTGAGCTTGATCAGACAATGATTTTTACAATGAGGCGATGACTTCTTGTAGAAATTGATGGTGTGAAGGAAATCAAAATTCGATTTCGAAGAATTACACAAAAATTGTTGATGGTAATAATAACAATGAGAAAAAAGAATAAAATAACAACTACATATACAGTATTGGACACTTAAATAGGTATACAGTAGATCCCTTCTAACCCGAATTAATTAAAGCAGTCCCGATCCGGACTATCGAAATACTCAAATTATTGGAACCAATTATTTTATGATTGGCTTTGACATAAATTAACGTAGAATTATATAAATATCAATAACTAAAGCACTAGAAATAATAATTTATATTTTGCGTCTATAATAGCGTTATTAAGGCAGCGAAAAAGTGCTTTAATACTATAGAATAGTGACCGACCGAAGATTCGGTCTCGGTTTCGGCCAGTTTCGGTCAAAAAATCTAGTTTTTGCCACAGTTTTGGTTTCGGCTGTACCGAAACTCATTGTTCGTGAATTATCGAGTTTAGTTCGGGTGAGTTTGTGTCTCGAAATCGACACCTTTGTGTCTAGTTGAGGTTATGTACACTCACGAGCACATAAAAGAGACCGACTCTTGAGTGAGGAATATCATGTTTTTCGATTCGTGTGCGTCAGGCTCCTTCTCTCGTCAGCGGAAGAAGGTGTAGATGTAGGAAGTGCTGTAGCCAGTTTCCGCCATAGCAAATTTTGTAGAACCACTCTCTTTAGAGAAAGTTATAATTTACAAGCTGTTACCTGGCCGCTTTGCTATTCTATTTCCTGTCGAAATTTCGTAAATATGGAGAAGTGACAATAACTCCATCCACCCCTTGTTCCGATTGGACAACTCTCTTCCCAAATTCTGACCAGTTAAAATTGAGACGACTGCTCTCGAAAGCTGGTTTTACACAGTCGCACAAAAAGTGGTCTCTTTTATGTGCTCGTGAGTGTACTTATTCTCGTGAAATATTTAATTTCATTCAACGTGAATGAACCGGATTTATCACGGTACCAGTTGGCACTGCTTTTTTTACGTAAGTATCGTAATTTGGTTCGGCTATTTGAAAAATACATTAACAAATGTCAAGTGTGAATTAAGTTACGTTAAATTTTATAAACAACAATTAGTCCCTTCTTTGTCTGATGCATTTATTAGAGGATGCTTTAAGAACTACTCTTATACTGCGTGATAAAGATACCAGATGCTTAACATCTGTTTGTACATGTCAATAATGGAAAAATTATAAGATTCAAAACAAGTGAATTTTTGGTGTTAAAAAGGAGTTTGTTTGATGGAGATATTAAGGGTAGGTGGTGATAGTCGCTATGATTTTTAATTTTTTTTAATCACCTATTATGTCTGTATCTCTTTTTATGTCAAATGAACGTGGTACAGATGGAAGGGACCGATGTTTACCAAATGTACCTAGTTAAACTGCCAGCTCTGTATATTTTAAGTAGTTGTAAATGCTGCATCCGGTATTTTTTCGGCATGTTTATACACAATAAAATTTAAAAGTTAATTGCATACACCTCCGATTGTTACTTGTTTTAAATAATAATTTAACATAATAATCAGGTATGATTGTTTCGATAATTCGACGTTAAAACGATAATTATTTAATGTGAATGAAATTAATTGGAATTTTAATAAAATTGTTCACGTTAAAGTCATTTCAATATAGGAAAACAATAGTTTTTTCTCGTTGTTGAAAACTTTCATTATAAAATATCGGTGTAATAAATGACAGTAAACTAGCAATTCTAATACCAATTCCGACGATAATTAATTGAAAAATTATACAATTTAAACTTGGGACACGTTCGATATTGTTGGAAATAGAAATAAAAGTATGTACCATCGACAATATAATAAAACAAAGTAACAAGTTGGTTCAAGCAATAAAACAATGAATAATATCAGTATTAACGCCGCCTATATTGCGTCGGCGTCGGCGGCAGGGATCGTTTTGTTGTTGTTGTTGTTATTGTTGTTGTATTGTTATTATTGAAGGTGGTGGTGGTGATGGTGGTGGTATTGTGGCGGAAGCGGCACTTTTGACAGATTTCGGCCTCGTTAACATTCAAATGTGGTCCCACCTACCACTACATGGGAATAACTGCCACATATCTCCCGTATAATTGAAATGAAATGAATGTTGTCTCTTTGATTTGTATAAAAGAAATGCCGCACCACTAGAGGTTGTGATCGAGAAATCCAATCTCGAGAATCCTCGAGAAATTTTGGTTTTTTTGAATCCAATTTCTCGAGAATTTTGTTATTCATTTAATTCAAAATCTTAATTTCTCGAGAAACGATTTACGAGAATTTTAAGAATTTTGTGAAATTTTAATTTGAGTTAATAGTAATAGCAGTGTCGCCAGTCCGACAGTTCCGACACTGATAATCACACTAGACTGTGCAATACTGAAATAACTGTTTACAATATACTTCCAAGAACTAGATACCCATTTGATAAACGAAATTGTAAATAAACATGTATAAATATTTTACGTTTTCCTTTGTTGTACTTATTTGTGAACAGTGGGGTATCGTAGCCATAAGAAGCAAATGTGTAAGAGAGTAACAGACGAAAGCACGACATTATATCTTTTTCTTACTCATAGGCAATGTCTATGAGCGAGAAACAAAGTAATGCGCATTTGCTAATTTCTTAAAATCAGAATACATATAACGTATTCCGCAAATATTCAATTAATAAGAAAATTAAATATAATTTAGCATACATGTAACAGATAGATAAATATAACGAAACCTAACAAATACACAGTTTCATTGATCTTAAAATATAATTAATTTTGTCATTTTGTATACTTTTGCCTAATGCAAAAATTCTTTTCAATAATTACTTTAATTGTTTAATTTCATAAAAAACTCAAGTTTAAGGAATTTATTAATTAACTGACTTGATTAACTTCGTTTTATAATTATGTTAGATTTTGTATTTAAGAAAAGTATTTTTTCCGGTAAAATGCTTTTTTAAACTTAAACTTCTCATTGTGTGGACACGTAGTACTTCAAGCCTGCGCAGAAACATTGAGTTATTATAATCCGTATTAGGTATATGTTTGTGTACAAGTATTTGATGATGATGTCTGAGGTGTATGCTACTTTTCACTTATGTAGAAATTTGTTTTCAAATTTATTAATCGTGAGTTTTGAATTCTGTAATTATTAACATTACTTTAATGACATTTATATTTCATTAGTAAAAATGAAGGAATATTCCAATGTTTGGACGTATTTTAAAAGAGATATGGACCGTGCTTCATGCGTTTTGTGCCCTAAAATTCTGATGTGCAAGGCATCTTCCACAACCGGGCTACATCGTCATTTGCAGAATGTTCACTTTATGAAGCGGGCTCAGAGTAAGTTTTCAAAACTTGAGGAACAATCTACTTCGTCACCGCGGCCTAGTACGAGTTCAGAGTCACAACAAAACATAACAAATTTTCTTACTAATAAGTCTAATAATACACTTGAAATGATCGTTTCAAAATTAGCTGCAAAAGATAATATAACCATATTTGCTATTTCCAAAAGCGAATTTATCCGGAATGCTTTGAAATTACAAAATCTCAAATTACCAATACAACCTTCAGATATAATGAAATTGATTCACAAACAATGTGAACTATTTAAAGATGATTTAATATTAAAAATTAAAGAAATGATATTGAGAGACTGCAAATTTAGTATATCGATAGATGAGTGGACAAGCCTAAAGAACAAAAGGTATTTAAATGTACATATTTATTATTCTAATGGTGATTCCGATAATATTGGTTTAATACCGATTCATGGTTCTTGTCCGGCAGAACGTTTGTATGATTTAGTTAATGCAAAATTAGGTTCATTCGGTATTACCTTTCAAAATGATATCGTTTCTGTTACCAGTGATGCAGCAAGTGTTATGATCAAATTTGGTCGAATTTCGGAAGTTTATCATCAATTATGTTATAACCATGGTATCCATCTCGGTGTAATTAATATTTTGTATAAAGAGAAAAATGTTGAGATACAAAATGATTCAAATGATGATGTTGATGATTCTGACGAAAATAACTACGATATTGATTGTTTTGTAGATAGCGAATCTGATGAATATGATTATGTTGATCATGAAAAATATACGTTTCTCGATAGTTATGGAATCATAAAAAAGATACGTAAAATAGTTAAATTATTTAAAAAATCACCAGTTCGTAATTCAATTTTACAGAATCACATTCAGGCATCAGAGAATAGAGAATTGCAATTATTATTAGATTGCAAAACCAGATGGAACACCATAGAAATTATGTTAGATCGTTTTCTTAATGTTGAAATACATGTAATTCAGTCATTATCTGACCTGGAAATGAACCATTTGTGGGCAACAGAAACTGATAGACCAAGAGCATTGGCTTTATTAAATACACTTAAACCAGTAAAACTTGCGGTTGAAGCTCTCAGTAAGAAGGAAACAAATCTTTTGGCGGCAGAAGGAATTTTAAAATTTTTGATCGAAACTCTCGATAAAAACAAAACGGATAATATAAGTATAAAACTCGCGGAAGAGTTAAGAATGCAAATTAATAAAAGACGAGATGTGCAAATGACTGCATTAATTCAATTTTTATTTAATCCAAATTATCTTAAAATAACTGAAAAAGATTTTTTAGGAAATCGAATTGTAAAAAAGGATGTACTAAAATTGGCAAAAACACTTATGCAGCGACTTTTTTCGAAAGCGAATCATAGTGATTCTGATTCCTCTGAAGACGATATTACTCTAAAACAGTTAAGTGAAACTAATAATATGAGCTTAGAAGCACTGTTAAAAAAATCTATACTAGAACATGTACAACCCAAGTCGACTCTTGGACTTGATCCAGAATTTCAATCATTATCGAAAGAACTTAATATATATGAAATAACTGGGAAATTAAGCGATAATTTAAAATTGTTAAAAGATGCTTTAATTGTAATAAAACCGACCTCCACACAAAACGAGAGGAATTTTTCAATATCAGGCAACTTTGTTTCAAAGAAGAGAACATCATTATCTGACAAGTCAATAGAGAGTTTATGTTTTTTAAAAAGCTACTTCCTAAAACATAATTAAGCTATTAAGCATTGTTCTATTGGTTTTTGTTATTTATAGTATTTGAAATTTAATAAACACATACATATCCATTTATAATAGTTTGTTTCCTGAGAATCTCGAGATAACAGAGAAAAAATTCCAATTCCTGAAAATTAGGAAACATGTCGCTATATAGAATTCCCGGATCTCGAGAATAAAAAATGATCGAGAATTCATAATCTCTACGCACCACCATCTGAAAGCATAATTAAAAATCATACAATGATGCTATACTTGGAATATCTTCAATATAGTGGAGACAAGTGAAAATTTCGAGGGTTCATTTACCCAAAAAATCTGGATATTTGCCAAATGTGAAAATTCCAAATTGATAGATAATCAAATCAAGATGATAATTTTAAAATAAAAAAGATCTTCGAATCTATCTCCACACATATACGCACACAAAAAAACAACAAAAAGTTAATTGTAGCAGTGATTCGGGAAGTTGGAGGCTGTTGAGATTGCGGCTGGAGGGCGGCGGCACCCTGCCGTGTTCGTAATTGCTTAGGAGCCCCGCCTTGGGCGCGCCGCGTGCCCGCATCTCATTACACTTGTTGACAAATGAAATGCGATTAGTGATAGCGATATCGTTGGTTATAAATATAATCCAGACCAGGACCCGGTCCCATGTTTCTTTCCCCACGAAAGAAATCACCCAAAAATAATCCGATGAAAATTTGGAAATTTTACAAAAAACATCACGATCATAAAATTATTGTTTAATTATCGTAGATTTCTTGATTAATTTACCGTTTCGTTGTTGTTAAGTTGATGTATTGGATCCGGTCCTGGAAAGCGAACGGGAGGAGGCCAGAATACAATACCACCATTAGTCCAGCTATAATGTTTGGCAAATTGTTCAGTAGGAGGTCCGACTCATACATCACCCTGTTTTGTCCCACGATCTGCTGATTCTAGAGCTTTGTCGTTCCATTATCCCGGCTACTGACTGTTTATATGGGGACATTAATGTGTATGATACTGGGGAAATACTACAAGAATGAGATATACCACCCTCTCTAACCACAATTATGAAAAATTACTCTCATCCTAAGGAGGAACTCCTTCAATACGCATCAATTTACATAAACATTATACAGTAGAAATCCAACGGTTTTGTATATTATACGAACGGTCATCCCTTAATTACTTACAACTCCTCAGGGACGGTTTGCTAATGTGTTTTTTTCTCTCTCCTCACTTTAGTCCCTTTTGTTGTTGTTATTATTTATTATCATTATAATCCTCCGACGGTTGTTGTTGTTATTATTGTTATTGTTGCTGTTAAATCCGCGTCGGCTTGAAAAGTCACGGCGTGAAGAATCAAGTGGGCGTGGAGGGATTTGTCACCCCTTGGATGTATAATCGCGGGCGCCAGGTGCTGCACCCTGTAAACAGCTGCCAACCACTAGCATTCCCACCTTCCTATACCTAATACAGGTCACAGATCCCGAATTTATCCCTAAATAATTTTCGAAATGAAAACAATTTTATCCCAACTTTTTACATTAAAATTGGTTTAATTTATAATAATTCTAGTGTTTAAATTTATAAATTCAATTGTAGGTTGGTATATTTGCCCCTCATCCTGTATATAAAATTGAATCAATTGAAGATATTTGTTGCAATCATACGCATCGTTTCATTTCTTTTCTGAAATTACCAGTTTCGATACACCTCGTTCAAAGTGACAGTTTTGATTGATGGCCACTACTACATAAGGGATGGCCGCTATTGAAATTGATCCAAAGTAAACAAAGGGATTTAACTGTTTTCGTTTGAATTGAAACCAAAAACTTTATTGTGTAGAACGAGTAGGGAAAGAGTGATCGACTCAATTGATACAAATTTTCTTTAATTTTTTTTTATTAATTTCAATTTGTACATGTATTTACAACGTTGCCCATAATTTTACTACTGAAGACAAAATTATAGATTATAATAATGATAATAATGGGATATTTAGAAAAAAAATGCAATTCCACTTATTGACTCACTCCTAATAAAATCTCTATTGCACTTGATTTTTACAAATTTTACTCGAACAGAAAAACTCAATGTGGCGGCGGTGGCGGTGGATGGTACCCATGCAGATCTAAGCCGGCCCTTAGTGCCGCATGACTGGCCAATACACGTCCAGCTAGATCGCCTAAGGCCCTCTCCAATTGCTGATGTTGGCTACGTACAGCAAACCGATTCACATGCACCGGTATCGGTACAACTAATTTGCTCTTCTGTTGGCCGGTTTTGTTGTGTTGCTGATGCGGTCCACTGGCACCCAAACCGGCTTTGACACGTTTCCATTTCGCTCGGCGATTCTGGAACCAGATCTTCACTTGTACTTCACTTAAACGTAATGCCGAAGCGATCTGGCTGCGTTCAGTTAATGATAAATATTTTTTTGCGTGGAATTCACGTTCTAGTTCTAATAATTGTTCACTGGTGAAGGCGGTACGACGACGGCGGGCTTTTGTCGAACTGGCACCATCACACGATGGACTCCCCGATGTTGGTGTACCATCCATATCGTCATCTAGATCGGAACCTAATGACAATAATAACCAGTAATAATCAATAGTTAATTTAATTGATTGTACTACAATTGGATTATTGATCCTGGGGGGTTGTTGTTGTTATTGATGCTGAATAAGGGGTTGAGACTTTATGTATTGGGGAACGATATGGAAACTAACTGACATTAATTTTGCAGTAATTGACGTGGAGTGTTTTTATTTGATATACAGGGTTATTCACGACGGACGAAATTTCGGATGGCAACTCCCATTATTTGGCGAATGATTCGAAAAATAATTCGAGGATTTATAGGAGCGCCCCTAGAGAACAATTAAGCGAAATTAGAACCTCGTAGCTCATTTGGAAGTTTATAAACAATCTAAGCACGCAAAACGACATGCATGTAAACTACCCGATGTCGAAACTCCCCGATTTTGATGATTTTGATACCTATATAGGTATCTCATTCTATTCTAAGGGATGCGTGTTTTGTCGTTCGTTCCCAAGTTTACGGAAAATGTTGGAGATTGAAGTTACCCCTGCAAAATCAGTTTTTCCCAAAAATCTCTTAAATTTAATTTTAGTACTATCAAAATATTAAATTTCTTTTTGAAGGTTGAAGGTGAAAATGATTATATGCTTTTTTTGCATTTTTGATATATCAATATAAAAATCCTTCTGCTAATAGAAAACTACAAAGTAAGAGTTACTTAACTCGGTTTTCATGTTTTGATGGCCCTAGTCAATCATCTGTACCATATAGTTTGAAAACCACTAAAAAATATTTAGCCTTTTCAGAAATATTCGGAGAAAACTGATTTTATAGGGGTAACTTCGACCCCCAATATGTTCCTTAAACTTGAGTACGAATGACAAAACAAGCATCCCTTAGAATAATAATGAACTACCTGTAGGTACATATAGGTACCTACTTACTAAAAATCATCGAAATCAGAAATTTCGACCTCAGCTAGTTTACTTGTCAATTCAATTTAGTTTACAAAAACTTCTTAGAATAACTCGAGGACCCTTTTACATTGATGCAATGGAGAAAAACTGAACAAAATCAATGTTGGAGGGTCTTCGAGTCATTCTTAGTCGCTTCGCGTGTTTAGTTCATTTTTTTGAAATTCTCGACCTTGTTTAAAATGAGCTACGAGGTTCTAATTTTGCTAAGATAATCACCGGATAGCCCTTAACAAATCCTTGAAATAATTTTCAAATCACTCGTCTAATAATATAAGTTGTCATAAGAAAATCCGTTCGACGTGAATAACCCTGTATACAATCAAATACAGTGTAGGAGTAAGATTATTTCGCGCCCTATACAAAGGAGCGAAAGTGCGCCTCTTTATAATGTGATTAACCACTTGCGAACAAAAATTTATTAAAAACAAAAACAAAACAAATGCAAAAGTAATCATTATAATCTAAAATTCAACTGTTCCTTAATAGGTACATTTTTGTTAATTATAATTAAATTCAAGCTGGCGGCTTTATTTTGTCATAGATCTAGTATATCTATGGATAGTACTTTTTTCGGAATAATAAGGCAACCATGGATAGGTATGTAACCAAAATTTCTACCATTACTGATTCATTATTATTACTGATAAGCATGAGCCTCAAAAAACACATTTAGTGGATATTTGGGATATTTTTATATGGGTTCTAGAATTGGAAGTGACGCTATAACGTCAGCAAAAGAAGCTTTCGTATTTTTGTTAGTAGCATTAAACGATTAATGCATTTTTCTTGAAGAAATTGCGAATAAAAGTCTATTTTTCGCTATGCAATTAACCTATAATCAATTTACATAAAGCCTTCAATTTTTTCGTATGGGATATTTAATATGTAGCCCAAATGGTTCTAACGATAGGCGTTATAGGCGAAACTAAGGAAAGCGCTAAGCTATCCATAGATTTAGTAGATCTATAATTTGTGCATCCTAGACAAATAGATACCTAGTTTGCCTTTATGCAGGGGAGTCCTGATAAGGTGTGTAAAGTGTGCAAGAAATACGAGCGGTCAAATCAGTATAGGGCGACCAAAATTCAGCAAATTTTCTACTATTAGGTATCTAACTCTTATTGGGCTTTCTATTGTTCACAATAATGTTGTGTGTGGTCGTTCCTTTTTTCTTAAACTTAAACGTTTCTTGCACACGGACAGCCAAAGTTCTAGGGACGGCCCTGCCTCTATGGTAGAGCCGGTACTGGTCAAATAATAATAATAATAATTAATTTGAATCGATCGAAATAGACACAAATTTGGCGACCATTTCTATTATTAATTGTCCGGAAAATAATGGTAGAAATTCTAATGGGCCATCAAGAAAATTACAGCCAAATTGTCTCTTTTACTGTGCCAAAATCAACAACGTCCATGTTATTTTAACAAATGACTGGCAATCATTAAACATATGCTGATTGTTGATTTGTTCTTTTATAACATCTGTAGGCAATTCAAAATAAAAGAGAATGTTTACCGTCTTTTTGACTTCTCCTCGATAGATCCTGGGCTAATTCCATATCAATACTGCTACCCCCATCCGAATCTGTATCGCGCCCAAATTGATATTGTTGTTGCTGTTGTTGTTGTTGTGGTAATCGTAAATTCCATGGTGTTGTATTAGGTCTTCTCGGTCCACTATCACTGATAAGCGCCTCAATTGAGAAAGGTCTAGGTACGGATTTCGTTAAACTATCACTAATTGTTTGTGACGGTTTCACTATTGTTTCACTAGTTGACACTTCCATTTCCTATCATTTGTTTCAATTTTTAACAAACACACTCTTAATTATATCTCTAAAGGAAAGAAACTAAAGATGTGGAATCATCGAAACCGTACATACGGATGGGTACACTAAATGTGAAGTGTTGTGATTGTTGAAAACTGAATACTGTTCGAACGAACGTCTGAAAGTTTCATGAGACTATGTGAAACTACAAACAACCATAGGGTTTTGGGACAGCGCGGGGAGTGAAGAGAGATGAATTAGGCGGAGTCTTATTCTATTTAACTCCACCTCAACTAGTCTGTTTGGCTCAATGTTGACCAATCACTAGTATTCAATCAGTATGTAACTGGCAAATCTGTTAGCAATATTAATTAGAGACAATATAAATGGGAATGCGCTTTATGAGCATGTGCTCTAATTTGATTGTTCATTTCTGTTGTCGTCGATTTGTTGTTGTTGTTGTTGTTGTAGTTGCTATTTATTAATATCATCATCATCATCATTATCGTCTGTTGATTATGGGGATACGACAAAAAAAACTATATCTACTTAATTTTGATGATTAATTGTGAAATATAGATACCTACCTATAGCGATACAGACTATAGAGACTTGATATTTATTAATTTTCTGTTAATTATACATGAAATACCTGCTTAATTGTTGCACATAGACGCTTTTGTCAAAAATAATTAGGGGTGTATTTCACCAAGCAGTTGGCTGTAGATGGTATCGTAACTTGATTCACACTTGACATTTGCTAAAGGATTTTTCAAGTGGTCGAACCAAGCTACGATCTACGATGTTACTGATATTACCTGAGAAAGGCATAAGGCATAGCCAACTGCAAGGTGAAATATCGTTGTACACCCTGTAAAGTATCTACTATAGCATCTGATCAGAATTATTTTTGACTGAGGTGAAGTACGAATAGAGAACGTAAAGCGTAACTTTATGCAACATATCAGAAAAATTGGCATTTATTAGTGATTGATTTAAATAATTTACAATAAAAAATTAGCAAAAATCAATATGAGCAACATTGAAACATCAACTAGGTCCTATCTATATTTAGTCATCTATATTCAGTATTACTGACCTCATCAACGATTTACGTTCTGTCTCCACGGCTTACTTTGGTGGAAAAATAATTATTGTAATGACTAATAACTTATTAGTAATAAGATATTATAAAATCTTAAGAATAATAAAAAACTATATATGTATAGTCGATCGATTTTTATAGTGTATCAAATAAAATTGTAAATTCAAAGTTTTGTAACGTTAGAGGAAATATCGCAAAAACTTAGATAGGTACACCCACGAGCACATAAAAGAGACCACTTTTTGTGCGACTGTGTAAAACCAGGTTTCGAGAGCAGTCGTCTTAATTTTAGCTGGTCAGAAGCTAGTAAATTATAACTTTCTCTAAAGAGGGTAGTTTTACAAAATTTGGTATGGCGAAAACTGGCTACAGCACTTCCTACCTCTACACCTTCTTCCGCCGACGAAAGAAGGAGCCTGACGCACACGAACCGAAAAACATGATATTCCTCGCTCAAGAGTCGGTCTCTTTTATGTGCTCGTGAGTGTACGTAGGTAAATAGGTACAGTGGGGATCAAAAAAAAAGAGAGACCACCTCTTGTGTGTCTGTGTAAAACAGGCTTACCATGCCAATCATAACAATGTAACAGAATCTTAGCAGGTCAGAATTTGGGTAGAAAGATATTCAATCAGAAGAAGTGGGTGGGGTTGCTGATGCTATTTTGGCTACCTACCTGAAAAGGAAGATACTTTCTACAATACCTACGCTACTACTTACCCCCACGAGAGAAGCAATCTGACTCACACTAACAAAAATAAGTATGTGAAATTCACGCTCAAGATTCGGTAAAGGTTCGTATAGCACGGAAAACAAATTGGATTCGTATTCATATAACACGAGAGACTCGTATAACATGATAAAATACCTAATAAGAATAAGACAGATGTTGTGATTGTACAGTCATCGCCAATACTAAGAGACCAAGTCTTAAACGAGAATATCACGTCTTTTCGTTCGTGTGAGGCTGTTTCTTCCGTCAGGGTAAGAAGGTAGGTTGGTAGCTTGGTTAAACAACTAAAAGAATGCATATTTTTCGTTCAAGAGTTGTCGCCTTTACCATTCACCTAAGTGTACTTACTAGGTATATAGAATGTCCATCTATATCTTCATACGCACCTATATGTATTTTATAATTATAGATAGTCAAGTCGATCAAGTCTTAGAAGACGAACCATAGACTTTTATTATTATTATTTTATTTTATTGGAGAATATAGGGGTAAACGTTTCAAAATTCTTTGTGTCCTTACACAGCTCCTGGCTCTTGATTCTTAGTTTTTTGAAACTCACTCAATTTTTGAAAGAACTCATTTGTATTGGAACGGTATATTCGAACGATAATAGTTGTCTTTAATATTGCTTATTTTTATCTTTTTATAAACGTATTTTCGTCTTCGTTTTACTTTTTGTCATGTTTATGTCTTTATAAGACATCAGTCGAGCCCTTAGGTGAGTGAACATGTTGACTTCTTTCTCTATTGTCTGCTAGTTTCACTCAAATAACCCACATTGTCCAATATAATTGGTTCTTATATGAGCTATTATCGTATTGATTTAGCAACAATTAACGACTATTGACACTGACAAAGTTTTATTTGAAAAAATTCTACTTTTGTATTTTTCTACAGAGCGTTTCAGGCAATGTGGGACTATTTATACAAAATGTATTGTTCCCTTGTTCTTCTTTAACGGTCAAAATCGACTGTCGTTTATCAGGTGTACTGCCGAAAGGCGATATTTCTGAAAACCTACAATTCTCGTTTTCATTTTCGATTATTCGTCAAATAGAAGAACATGTGTCAAGTTTCCAAACACATAAATATTAAATGACAACTTCTCTCTCCCTCTCTCTCTCTCTCTCTCTCTCTCGTCCAATCAGTCACTCAATTTTTGCGTTATTATTAGATAGACAGTCGTATAGCAGTAATTTGTGTGTGATCTGTGGATGAAGTAAATACAATAAATTATTTGTCGATATTTAGCTAGGGGTGTTTTTGTTATCTACAGGATGTTTTATTTTCGATGATATTTAAGGATATCTCACATAAGTAGTGATGAGATCAATTAAGTAATCTAATATCATATTTTCGTGCTATTTTTTAAAGGCTAATCAGTTAGTGTAATTAAATTTTTGCTACATTCTGTTGTTTTCGAATTATTCATTTTTTTTTTCATTTTTCCACCTTTTTGAGACACTCTATATCTTGTGATCTTTGAAGAAAAAAAAAACTTTTTCTGATTGCTTTCAACTCTGTTTTTGATTCAGAATTTACCTATTTTATTGAATTTTAACAAAGTTTTAACGTTCTTGAGATATAACACAAACTTATGTTTTTCTAAATGGAACCATTTTCAGAAATATACAAGTCATTTTAAAAATTTATAGTTTAAAGGTAAAAATCATTATTCGAATGATGAACATAGAGTGTCATGAAACAATTGCTACTTGCCAACCGGTGTTGTTTTATATCGGGTGTACCACGATATTTTCTCTGACAGTTGGCTGTCTTTGGTAACGTATCGTAACTTGGTTCACAATTGACATTTGCTAATGTATTTTTCAAGCAGCCGAACCAAACTACGATACTACGTTACCAAAAGCACAGTCAACTGCTAGAGAAACGACCGTGGTACACCCTTTATACCTAAATAACACACGATCAGAATTATTTTCGATCAAAGTTATCAATGAGTTGAGGACATATATTGTTTTCTATAGCACTCTATGTTTTGATTATTTTCCTATAAATTATTTATTTCTAAGCTATCTTTAATATTTGAAAATCGATCTACTTATATTTTAATTTTTTAGTAGACCATGTTATTTAGTCCGCAGTGTACCGATAGATCTGATATAGGTATAGGTAAACCGGATAGACTGTCACAAACATGGTCGACTAAAAAAATGAAATTATAGACATAATAATGATATGGTCGTAAAAGTAGATAAAATTTCCGACATTAATCAAATTAATCAATTCTAATAGTTCTTAATAATGGGTGACAAAGGGTGTTCGAAATTTTTTCTTTAAACGAGCTTCATGTCCTTTCTTCTTACATCAGCTTTCTACAAACAACAGTATGATTGTCTGTCTTTAAAATTATGCAAGGCATTAATGTTGGATTTTTTTTTTAAATTTGCTCCCAGTTATCGGAAAACTAATGAACATATCAGAAATTTTTTTGAAAATCTAGAAATCTCATTCAATTTTCTATTTAAATCATGTGATAATTATTAAAAATCAATAATATTGGCTAATTTTTAGCCAGTTATGAAGGAAAATGTACGAAAAAGAAAACAGGGTCCAAGAGTTTTCTTTGTAATTCAGAATTTTATCATATTTTTCTAAATAGAAAGCTTCAGGACATGCACCTTGAAATGCTCTATCCAACGCACGTTTACTTTTCATATCTTAAAAAATAAGCGAAATATCGATGTTTGAAAATTGACAATTTTCGCACGCTAAATCGAGTAAATGTTTAGAGGTCCCTTAAATACCATCGAAATTAAGCCACCCTGTACATACAGTTGTAGAGCCTTCGGAATAATGTCAGTTGTGTAGACATACCTATTGATATTAAAATAGAAAAATACGGTATAGTACGTGATGATTAGTGTTTATACGATATAATTGTATATAATTAACTGTGTAATTTATTATGTAAATTGGTTCTATGCGCAAGCTTAAATTATACGTCTTTTATCGAAAATATAGCAACGCCTATTAATGTTATTGTTGTTTAAAGTATAGAAAACGATGCCTTAACGAGTGCATCCATTAATGATGCTTTTAATTATTTAACGAAACTACAAAGTAATTTACTACGAAATGGGTTTATTGTATTTAAAATTTCATTAAAATCTAATGGATTATAGTTTATACCCTATTTACTCGACTAGAATATAATCAAATAAGATAATGTTGATTTTTATTTTCTTTATTTACCGAAGAATTGTGGATAATTTTAATAAATTTATGGTAAAATGAAAGAAATCAATTTAACGTCTTCTATTATGACAACAATAATAATATGCAAAATAAACGTCAAGTCGTATACAAGGGGTTGGATCCCGAGTGTACTACGGGACACTTGCGGCTAAGCGATTTTCGTTGTATTTCATCAACATTGTATTGTGTCCTCAATTAACCACAGCTCGGATTTGCTATTTATTGCGCTTTTACACTTACACTAACCACCCTCCCTTACGTCTCATTATTTTTGTTGCCCATATTACTGTACCCCCACACAGATACATACACAACCCTATTATTATCCAACTATACATAATATTATTTAAAATATAATATACAAATTTAAAAGCTTGCTCATTCTCCCTCACTCACTCGCTCATTGATTCACAGTGGAATAAATATGAATGATTTCATATTTAATGAAATTATGGAATTCAATTTGTGTTAATATTCTCATTGGAAAATGGTATTTTGACAGAGAATGTGATGGGTAGCGGTTTTTGGGGGAAATCCGGTTTTCTATCAATTTTAACATTTTTATTGAATTTTTGAGGGGGGCTGAATTTATAAAAAAATGGTATTATCGAGGATTAGATTTTAAATGAAACGAATTCTCTTTCTAGGATTGATTATAAAGGGTTAAATGGTAAAAAACTCCTCATTCGGACGTTGCTCGTGTTTCTTTCTAAATATCGCAAATCTGTTTAATTTAGGGCTTCGAACCGGAATTGAATCGAAAACCAAGAATCGGAACAAAATCCGGATTTGAACGGAAAACAAAAACCGTTTTTTCTCGATTCAAGCATACCATTTCACACAATCTTTTTCTCTTTTTATCTCCTCTCTCCTTCCTGTCCAGGGAAATGCGTCAGCGATCAGAAACATAGAGACTGAGCGTTGAGTGACAATTTCACATATTTTCGTTAGTGTGAGTCAGGTTGTTTCGCTCGTGTGGGCGATGAGGGTAAGAAGGTGGGTAGGTAGGAGGTGTTGAAGCCAGTTTCAGCCATAGCAAATTTATAGAAAGTATCTTTCTGTTCAGGTAAATGCCCAAATTCTGATCTGTTAAAATTATGTTACCTACATTGCGATGACCGCCTTCATAAGCCTGTATTACACAGCCACACAAGAGGTGGTCTCCTTTTTGTTTGATCGCCACTGTACCTACCTCAGGGTATCTATCCACCGTTTTTCCCTTATGAGAGACAGCATGACTTTTTTGAAAAACTAATAGTCCCTAATTACTAGCTAATTATATTCTATACAAAATTAGTAGTTGTAATTAGAAATATATGAACAGTCTATAGGAAGAATTAGACTTTCTTCTATATCTGACTGTTTTATTTGACACTTGGCAATAAAATTAAAGACAGCATTGCTTTTTTAAGTGTAGGTAATTGATTCGAGTGAAACTCCTACTTATGAGTTGACGAGTGATTTGAAAAGTATTTAAAGGTCTTATAGGAGAGCCGTTGGAGTACGTTTTAGCAAAATTTGATCAAAAAACACTCCTTTCTGGCGATATTTCGAGTTACAAAAACTTGCAGCACATGAAGAGTGATTTAGAATGACTCGGAGACCCTCCTAACATTGCTCTTATTCGTTTTCGTCCATTATATTCTGGAACAGGTAGGAATGTTTCGCCGTTTTATGTGCTTAGCTCGTTTTTGAAAATCGCAACATTGTTCAAATTGATCGTTTTTTGATCAACTTCAAAATAAGTTAAGAGATTCAAATTTCGCTAAAATATACTTTGGCGAGCACTCCACAAATAATTAAAATATTTTTCGCATTGGTCGCCAAATAATAGGAGTTCATACGAACCGAAAACAATTTTATCCAATGTTTCTAGCCCAGGAGACTTAATATTAGTCTTTTTTGAGCTGCGCTTTCGATCCTAACTCCAGTTTTTATTATTCAAGCCAGATTTGGTCTTTCTTTGAGTCAGGGTTTTTAAAAGTTTATGTTCTGAGGCAGTTTTATCAGTTTTTAGTAAATTTACTTTCAATTAGTGTACAGCAGATCCATTTAGTTGCTTTGATTGTTTTCGATTATTTTTTGGGTCCGATTTTCAGCGAAGTTTATTTTTGCTCTAAAGTAACAGTTTTTAATCCACATTCAAGTAAAAACCTCAACAAGTCTTGATTTAGAAATCAACCAACCTTTGAATAGAAGGAAAAAAGAGACAGTCTAAGGTCTATTTAGCTCTTGATAAGTTCCTGCAGATCACCAATAAGGTAAATGCAAACATTTCTTATAATAGCGATGATTTTTTTCTTTGAAATCTACTTTTTCTTTTTTCAAAATCACACTTTCTACAAAATACAGAAAATAGCTCACTTATTATATTGACGAAAATTAATAATTTTTACGGCTAATGTTTATCTCCATAGGATGCTCAACTATTTTGGTTCATTTTGGATTAAAAACGTGTTATATTTGGTGTTTCACAGCAAAAAAATTCCCTTGAATAGCAATGATTTTGGGGCAAAGACCATATAGATTCTTTGAATTTTCAAGCCTTAGTTCTTATTTTTCAGAATTATTAATTCTATCCTTGAAGCTCTGTAATATTTTATACGAACTTGCATTCGCACAATTTTCACACATTTTGGGCATTCTGCCTTGTATTTAATTCTAAAATAAATGAATCTTGATGATTTACAGAAAGCAAAATTCCAAAATTTTCATAAAGTGAACTAAACGGAACGAGTTTCATATGGTATTTTTTCGATTGCACCCTCATTTTTGAAAAAAATAAATTCCTCAAACTTAACATGACATAATTCATAATTTTGTTAAAAACCATGGAGTATATAGATAAGAAGGACAATGTTGATATACCGTAGTGGTATTCTCAATAGATACATAAGAGAAACATTGGTCCCGCCCATCTCCCTTCTTTGTCAAATCACATGTTTCATAAATAACAGACAGAGATACCAAATCCACAAGACACATCTAGTTATTGTTATCTTTTAAAACAGAAAGTTTTCAAGCTTCTTTTGTACAAAAGAATTGTTTTGTTTGGTCAAAAGACTAAGGGTGAGTCGTAATATCCGCCATCATTTTTAATTTCTAGATCACCTACGCTCTCTCTGTCTCTTTTTAACTAATATTTAAGTAGTATAGATAGGCGGGGCCTGTATTCTCCCATGCATCTATTGAGAATACCACTACGGTATAAAAATTGTCCACAAATATACCTATATGAAATTAAGAGGGACCACTATAACTAGTAAAAATTTGAGAGAGACAAGATGAGATGGTCCTCCTTATCTCAATATTTCATAGACCAATCACACCACTTACTCTCTAGCTATACTAGTGCTGTTTTGGTCATTTATAGAACCCGTCTTTTTTAGATTTCAGTGGACAGTTTTTCGCTTAGAGACCCATATGAGACAGTCCTCCTTAGCTGTATATACTCCATGTTAAAAACTAAGAATTTCTTCAAGGCAGTTCGACAGCAATCATTTGAATGTAAATGACAAACGTTCAACTACCAACTTTAAGAAAATAGATTACACTAGCTGTTAAAGAACACTAAAAAAGTGCTTTAATAGGTATTGAAGCACTTTTTGTTGCTTTAACAATGCTATTATAGCTGCAAAATAGAAAAAATTGTCAATCATGATGTATAATTGTACAAAGAATTGTGTAAAAACTTATATTTTAGAGCTTACAGCTATCAAAATATACGTCATCTAGTCTGTAGATCCTCTCTTTTTCTGGGTATGTGCATTTTTTCTGTTGATTTTCTTTCGCCTCGTTGCTTCCAAAACCAAATTTCATCAACAAAGAAAATAAACCGCCTTCAAGGCTCATTAGTGTTGCTAATCAAGATGCGTCAGACAAATTATAATTAGTTGTATATAGTTAAGCTAGAATGGACCGCCCCTGATGCTCTTTTATAAATATATCTACCAACACTCACACAAATAGATCCTATTATAGCTAACTACCGTATTTTCAAATTTATCAACACTTAAATACAACGATGAGTTTAGTTGTTTTCGTTTTATTAGAATAGAAAATTATCGATAAGTTTATCGAAGTTTTCTTTATTTAATTAAACAGTAAATAAGTAAACTAAGTGATATTCAACTAGTCTACGTATACACGTAATAATTACGATCAATATTTCATTGGTAAACGGTACACATTATCATTAATTTACAATAAAGTAAACTTGTAATTCTTTCATTAATTGAATGCTCGTTTACAGAACAAATAGAGGTGATTATTGTCGTTGAGGGACAGCTTTGCTATATAAATGAATTGTAATTGTTTTATTCGAATCTCGTAAAAATTTCATGAAATTTATTGAGGAAAAAAAAACGGCAACAAAACGATAATAATGGAGGAGTTCATGTAATTTCTCGTCACACATCAAACAATAGAGCCATCAATCAAAGTTGCCATTTTGAATAATCAGTCTGTAAATTCGTGTTTTTTTTTCTGTTTTCCTATTATTGTATTTTTGCAACAATAAAAACTTTATTTTTTTTTTTTTGATTTCTTTCTTCGTTGAAATTATCGCCGTCTTTAAACATTTGTTAGTTTTCCGCGTCAACTCCTCCACCACAGGCGGACGGACACAAAGTAGAAACAACTCCATCATCCGTGACTGTCGTCACATGTGTTCCCATCTTAACCATCCATGATTTATTAAAGTCTGGAATGTTTTGTTGACGCCGACAAATGGGACAATTTATTAACACAATCGTTAACCGAGCGATTCCATTTCCAAACTGTGTACAAATTTAACAACAACAAAATACGTTAGTAGGGGAGTGTGGTTTTTTTTCTTGTATTATTTTAGGAGAGGCATACGCCGCGACGCCCGATTCATCACGCTACGATTGATTTCAATAATTTTTCCGTTCAAATGCTGTATTTGCCACACAGTGGCAATGATTGACGCCTATAACAATAGCAAGACAGACTGACGGACGCACAATAGGGGAACTGTATCGAATCCATGCGGAAATATTAAAACATCGATTAAAGGGTTGACTTTACAAATAAACCAATTGTTATCGCAAATTTTTTACTTATAATAAATTAGTTTAAAAAAATCTAATTCTTCTTGATAGGCTTCCTGATGTGGTGGTAATTCGGCAACATTTTCGACAACGTCTCCATTTGAAGCGTCTGCAACTAAACACACACCCCCAATTACAATCTAAACAACTACAAAAACCACCTCAAATTACCCCAGGCCTATCTAAACCTTCCCTCATCTGGCACTTCTCCCCAAATACGATAATGTTCTCTTTCAATGTTTGTGCTTGAGTTAGACGACATCCAGCCCCAATCGTACAACCATTCGTTACTATTACTTTATTACCAACGAAACATTTCGATTCGAATACGTTATTATCGCCA
This sequence comes from Mylabris sibirica, assembly GCA_039776855.1. Taxonomy (NCBI): domain Eukaryota; kingdom Metazoa; phylum Arthropoda; class Insecta; order Coleoptera; family Meloidae; genus Mylabris; species Mylabris sibirica. Next base: position 6,519,869 of record CM077841.1, read on the forward strand.
ATTTTTGAAGCTTCAACATGACAATCAACTTCAAAAACATTATGTGCACCAATTATCAAAACTGGTACTTTATTATTTTCGATTTGTTGTTGGTCGATTGGTAAACGATGAATGATTTTTGTTTGTTCTTCAATTAAACAACAATCACCGATCACAATTGGACCAGCTTCGGCTAAAATTGTTGCAGCTGGATGGATGATGGTGCCAGAACCGATGGTTATGTCGCCACGTAAACGAGCCTCCTCGCAAACTATAGCACCAGGCATTACTTTAATACTGTAATAACAAGAATTTATTATAAAATATTAATTAAAATTGAATAAAAACCTGTTACGGGACATTGTTGTTTAGATTGCAAAAATTGAGGTTATAATAGTTGTCATTAATGTCAATTGTCAAATTTTGAAAGTTTCGCTACTGGTCAAGAGATGGCAATATTCGACCGAACAATACAAATTAATTTATAATTATAAAAATATTAAAAAAATCTTTCATATTGAAGAGAAATAATCATTTTTTTTTAAATGCAAATTCGATATTATTATATTTATCTCCATTTCAATTAAATAATTAAATTAGTTTATTTTGTTTTACCGTAGTAGTATTGGTAGAACTGTGATATAAAAATGGCGCAATATTTTGAAATTTAAAATTTCGATTTTTTGAAAAATTCGTCTGTGTTCCGATTTTTACACAATTTTTTCAACAATTACACTATAAATGAGGTGATTTAATTAGTTTATCACTATGTAAATATAATTTGTATTGCATTAGATGATTCAACGAAATGAGCTGCAAATTGCAATTTCTAAATTAAAGCCTAAAATAAATTAAAAAAAATTCTAAAAAAATATCTGTGATAAAATTATAGAATTTTTTATATGCTCTCTTTGTGTTATAATCTCTAGGTTTTTTTTGGTTAATAATAATAATAATAATTAGAAATTTGTTTGCTGATATGATAAAAGTACAATGTTGAAATTTACAATATTTACTGAAAGATAAGGGTTGCTAAAATCAAACCAACTTATACGCTTATACTATAAATAAAAAAACCTTAATTGTGTTAATTTTTAGAAATTAGTTGTAAAAGAGTTGTAAAGAAAACAAAGTCATTTGGAAAAATTCTATTTCTATTGATAACTACCAAATTTACGTTTTTAAATACTCTAATTTGGGGCAATTGAGCGTCTCAAATTAAGAAAAGTCCTTAACTCGCTCTATTATCTCTACACAAATATTTAAATCAGATTCAAATCGGTTCGTGTAAATAATCATTTTTTCTATGCCATCATCATCCAAACTTATTCGATCCACAAATCTATTGATGATAAATTACTATAAGGGTGCAATTGGGGCATTTTTTTAATAACCAAATCTAGTGTGATTTTTTTTCGGTTGAAATAAATAATTTTTTTGTGGATAAATATGGTAGGTACTTGAAATTACAAGTAATAACTCCCCCACTACAGGTGTTAATGATAACGTGATGACGTCAGTTTGTGGTACTTATAAATACATGTTGGACTACGTGTCATGTACAGGTGCTACGCCCACGAGACAAGACCACCGCACCGGAGCCCCCCTTAAAGTTAACTAAATCGATGCCGGGTAAAGGTACGTGTGCCATACTTCTATCTATATTTAATTTAACATTAATTAATAGATTGATCATAAATTAATGGGATGTTATTTTTTTGTTTGTTGCGTGGGGTAGAATTTAAAAATCACATTGTGCTAATTTTGTAATAATTAATAATAGAAATGGTATTTTATATAATGGTTTTTCTGTAGATATTCCAAGAAACTATAAATTGTGAATTTTATGATTTCTAATCATTTTTTTTGTGTGTAGAAAAAATTATTGAAAAAATAAAATATCACAGTTATAAGCATAATATCCAGGTTGAGTAAGTGAGTCGTTATCAAGAAACAAATACCGATAACGAATTTATCGTGCTTATTATTATTATTATTGGACATTTCATTTTTTTCTGCTCTCAATCTAACAATAGCAGTTGTAATAAAATAAAGGGGCATAAATTGATTTTTTTACAATCATTGTGTTGTTACATCATTTGTGGTTGAATTCCCTCCCATACTTATACCCATTACAATCATCAATGTTCGCGATCATGATTATTATTAATATTAAAACTTATAATAAAATGTACATATAGCGGTTTTCATCATTTTATTACCCTATTGTTATAAGGCAAAGGTGTCTCAAGATAAACAATATTTTGATAATAAACAATGATATCAAATTGTAAATATTTATTAAATATTAATCTGGTGACTGGAAGATTTTCATCTCATTATTATCAGCAACATCATCATCATCATCATCATCATCATCATCATCATCAGTGTTTTTTTTAATGCCTTTAAGTCTTTTCAACTATGAAGAAAAAGAGAAAATTTTCATGTATTTATTTATGTACAAACAGGTCTTGTGTGTTAACTAAAAGAATAAACAGTTTTGGATGATGCAGGTGAAAATAGGCATAAATGGTAATTATATGCTGGTAGGTGTCAATAAGTGAAAAAGACAAATAATTATTAGCAAATTGTTAGTTTTGAAAAGGACTAAAAAATAAATTTAAAGAAAGAACAATTCGGAAATAAAGAGAGCTATCCGTCGACAGTATATAATTTACACTGTCATGGAGTTGCTCTCTTTATGAACGAATTGATAACATCTAAAAGAAGAAGATAATCAAGATAACAGGCGACAAACGTGGAGCAAAATTTTTGACTTGGGACTTCATAAATTATAAGACGAGCTTCGTTTTCGGTAAGAGTTACTTTTTAGATTTTAAACAGTAGTAAAATGTTATACAGGATGTCCAGCCTGAGAGTAAACACCAAAATTAAAAAATCTCCAAAGGCAGCAAGTACCTTATATAGCGAGTTTTTTTATGTATCTACATGCTGAAATATTAAATGCAAAACATTTTTATGATACTAACAATTAATATTCTTTTAATTCACAAACAATAAGAAACACTAATAAAATTTCACTCGTTTGAAATTTGTTGTTTGTCAAAATTAGTTGCCCTCTGCGATATTCAATTTTTTCTCTAATATCAATTGTCAGAACATATTGCTATCTGAGATATTCGATTTTACTGTTTATAATCAATGAAGATATTTTTGCATTTTTCATGCGATCCAACGAACCGATTTTGATGATTTTTTTTTTTGGTCATAGAGAATGGACTGCTCTACTGTTAGTTTAATTTTCACTAAAATATAAGCAAATGTAATATTGAAAATTATTTTTTTTTTAACATTTCTTCAGCTCTTATTCTAAAAGTGTTGGCCTTATCGGTCTGGCCAACGAACTCATCCAAGCTATCCTAAATACTGATTTTTGTATATATATATATATATAATAGGTATATAAAATGAGATCTCGTCATAAGCTAATTTTTTTTAAAAAAAATTCGCTAAAAGTGATTTGAAAAATATTTCAAGGATTTATAAGGCAGTCATTAGAGATCATTTTACCAAAATGACAACCTCATAGCTCATTTGGAAGTTGCTCAAAAACGCTACTTTCCAACAGAGAGCCGTAGTGAGAAAGCTCTTTCAGGTGAGGCGCGTTTTTGGAGGGTAACTCTTAAAGTAAGAATGATTTGAGGGGGAAAAGTTCTATGACAAGCAAATTCTAGGTAGGGCTGCCCTGTTGTGAGCTACACGCGTACAACGACTTAGAATGACTCAAAAATCCTCTCAACATTGTTTTTTTTTGTTTTTCTCCATTTTATTCTGCAAAAGTGGAAATATTTCACATTTTTTCCAGAATGCAAAGAAGAAAAACGAAAAAAAAAAATAAAATAATGTAGGACAAGAAGCAAAATTTTTGATTTGAGACTTGCGTTTTTGACTTGAGCTTCGTTTTCGGTAAGAGTTACTTTTTAGACAGTAGTAAAATGTTATACAGGATGTCTAGCCTGAGAGTAAACACCAAAATTAAACAGCGATTTGAAAAATCTTTCAAGGATTTATAAGGTAGTCATTGGAGATCATTTAACGAAAATTACAACCTCATAGCTCATTTGGTAGTTACTCAAAATCGCTCGTTTCTAACACAAGGCTGTACTGAGAAAGCTCTTCCAGGTAAAGTTCCTTTTTGAAGGGTAACTTTTAAAGTGAGAATGATTTGAGGGAAAAAATTCTTATGACAAGCGAATTCAAGGAATTGTTGTAGGTAGGGCTGCGTCTCATCTGCCCTGTTGTCGCAATTCTCAAAAATCAGCTACACGCGTAAAACGACTTAGAATGACTCAAAAATCCTCTCAACATTGTTTTTTTGTTTTTCTCCATTTCATTCTGCAAAAAGTGGAAATATTTCACATTTTTTCCAGAATTCAAAGAAGAATAAACGAAATAAAAAATAATGTAGGATAAGAAGCAAAATTTTTGACTTGAGACTTACGTTTTTGACTTGAGCTTCGTTTTCGGTAAGAGTTACTTTTTAGACAGTAGTATAATGTTATACAGGGTGTCTAGCCTGAGAGTAAGCACCTAAATTAAAGAGCGATTTGAAAAATATTTCAAGGACCTATAATGCAGTCATTGGAGATGATTTTACTAAAATTACAACCTCATAGCTTATTTGGAAGCTGCTCAAAAACGCTCGTTCTGTCACAGGGCCGTAGTCAGAAAGGTCTTTCAGTTGGGGCGCGTTTTTGTATGGTAACTTTTAAAGTAAGAATGATTTAAGAGCGAAAAGTTCTAATGATAAGCGAATTGCTCTAGATAGGGCTGAGTCTCATCTGCCCTGTTGTCGTGATTTTAAAAAATGAGCTACACGTGTAGAACGGCATAGAATGGCTCAACGATCCTCTCAACATTGTTTTTTTTCTGTTTTTCTTCATTTTATTCTGCAACAAATAGAGAGGCGCGTTTTTTGCTGGGTAACTTTTAAAGTAAGGATGAATTGAGGAGAGCAAGTTCTTATGACAAGTGAATTCAAAGAATTGCTTTAGGCAGGCCTGAGTCCCATCTGTCCTGTTCAACGATGTCGCGATTTTCAAAAATGAGCTCAAGGATGACTCAAGTATCCTCTCGACACTGTTTTTTTTTTGTTTTTCTCCATTTTATTCTGCATCAACAAGTGTAAATATTTCACATTTTTTCTAGAATTCAAAGAAGATAAACGAGAAAAAAAAATGTTGGGAAAGTCTTCGAGTCATTCTTAGTTCTTTAATGTGTGTGTTTTTTGAAAATTACGATGATGTCCAAGACGAGCGTTTTTTGGCCAACTTCCAAATAAGTTACGGAGTTTCCCTTTTGCTAAACTGCCCTTTGGGGACCACCCTACAAATCCCTAAAATGTTTCTCGAATTGCTCTATTACTTTAGTGGGAACGGCTAAGTTGTGTACTATTGTAATGTTATATATGGCGTCTGGCCTTAGAGTAGTCCCTGGAGATCATTTTGCCAAAGTTGAAACCCCATAACTCATTTGGAAGCTGGGTCAAAAATATTGTTTCTAACACAGGACCGTAGTCAGAGAATTCTTCTAGATGGAGTGCGTTTTTTGGAAGACTTTAAAAGTAACAAGTAACTGAGAAAAAAAGTTCTACGATGTCACGATTTTCAAAAATAAGCTACACACCCCAGTCCTTGTAAGTGTGTTTACGAATTGGTCTTTTTGAAAATAGCGACAATGTCCAAGACGAACGTTTTTTGACCAGTTTCCAAATGATCTACGGAGTCCTACTTTTGTTAAAATATTCGCTGGAGACCACCCTATAAATCCCTAAAATATTTTTCGAATGGGTCTCTTACTTTAGTAGAAACGGCTAAATTGGGTATTTTTGGTTAGGACACTCTATATTTCAGGCCCAGACAGAAAACAGGAGATCTTCCATTTAGGCTGGCTCAACGAATAAGTGCCTTTATTATTTTGCAGGTACAGTCGACTTACAACTTTAAGAGAGTAATAAAATTTTGCCAACAAAGACCACCTGGTAGCTTAAGAATTTCTGTATATCTTAGCATCTGCAACTCAATTACGGGATTGGCTGCTTTACACCAGTTGTTGATCGAAAACAGCTCTGAACAAAAAGAGTCTACCACCTGTTTTAATTGACACAATTGTAAAGTTGTGGTTACTTACGGAATTTAATTGGTTTAGTACTCTCTTAAAGTTGTGCGTTAACTATAAATTTCACCTTAAAGTATTCTTTTATTTGACCTACAATCATTAGAAAAAAAGAATTGAGAACCACTGATTTATAACATAATAACATCAAACCAAAGCCATCAAACGTTCTCTGTCAGAATTGAAGAAACGTGTGGCAAATCCGTATTTTTACAACCCTTTTTATTTGTTCTAAGCTATACTCTATCAAAATTTCGAACGTATTGACTGCATCGACAATTCAAATTCGTCATTTATTTGAAAAGTAATGACATAATGAAGGGGCTTAAACTGTACTCATCTCCCTTTACTTGTTCTAACCATAAGCTATACTCCGCCATAATTTCGAGCGTATTGATTAAAGTAACAAGAGAACGAAATTTATTTGATTTATTGCACTAGTAATATTGGTGGCGTATACCTATACCGCGCTGGCAATTAATACTAGGAACATTAAACTAGAATTATTTTGAAGTAAAGTGTTTTTATAACGATAAGGTTTGTTAGGATTTTTACCTTAAAATCTTCCCTATTTTTCAAAACAATTAAACCATTGTTCTTTTATTATAATTTAGTAACTATTATTAAATTTATGGATAAGGACAACAATAAGTATTATTAATATAAGTGGTAGTTAAATTTGATTTAATATTATTTGTTTTTAGTTCATGCGGTATATGTATAGGTATTTGTTTTCTTTAGTTTTTTATATAATTGTTATTTTGAAAATAATAATAGCAACAAAAAATTTCCAAATGTTTATTTTATGATTTCATTATATTATTTAATAACCTATTTTATATAATACCTTATCAGATTTGATTTCTTTTATTGTTAACAATTCTCTTTAATTACAGCATTGTCGTTGATTTTATCATTTATCAAATATAATAAAATTTTTGTTTTAACTATACTTTTGATATTTATTCAATGTCATTTATACAAGGTGATTCACGATTATTGTACTTTATTTTTAGAAGTATAAAAAGTTCTATTTAATTTATGAAAATTGATTAAAATTTAATTTAATCTGCAATTTTGGAGATATTTCAAGTTTTTGGTTAAACTTCTTATTTGATAGTATTCGATAAAATAATCGTATCTCAAATACCAAATTGTTTAAGATTTGATATTCGTTTTAAGACTAGGTATACAGTAAAGGCCATTTTAATAGGTACACATAAAAGAGACCCACTCTTGAACGAGGAATATCACCATTTTCGGTTAGTGTGCGTCAGGCTGTTTCTATCGTTAGGCTAAGAAGATGGGCAGGTAGAAGGTGGTAAAATAAGCTTCCACCATACAAAATTTGTAGAAAGTATTTGTCTATTCAGATAGATACCCAGAATAGCATCAGTAACCCCACCTATATCTTCTGATTGAATATCTTTTTTGATAATAACCTTTAAAAGTTCTGCTACATTGATAGGACCGCCCAACCGCCGAACCAAGCTACGGTACTACGTAACCAAGGGCGTTGTACACCCTGCATAGAATGACTAAAAAAACGTTTTTCGAAACTACTGTCGCTAATTATGAGATCTATACAGTATAGGCAATTTAGATAGATACACAGATGGCAGTTTTAGTGTCATCCGAAAAAAAATATTTCAATGGGATGAAATAATAATTAATTTGAATTAATTACCATCGCTATACATATCATTAAGTCGCTTCATTATAACAATTAAAATTATAACAATTGATAATCACAGATAATCTAGCAATCATTTTTTTTAACCTAATTTTAAATAATCGCTTACGAAAATTGGTCTAATCCAACAATAAATAATAATAAATTTGAGACACAAAATTCGAGGATAGAGTCAATGAAACACTAAAATTAACCAGGACCGTCAGCAGAAAACTATTCCAAGTAGGGCGCCTTTTTTGGACGGTAGGGCAACTTTTACAGTAACAATGGGCAAAAATGTTGTAATGGTGTGGGGGGTGCTAGGTGATGATACTTGTTTGGAACCACTGCTAATTATAAGACCTACATATACAGGAGAGGCAATTTAAACAGATGCATAGGGAGAATTGATTGGCGGAAAAACCGGTTTTAAGTGTAAGAATTGGAACACAGATTATTTCAATTTAAAAATTAAAAATTACAACAAATTATAATGCAAATCATATAAACAATGTCGTAATCGTTGCGATTAAGTTTTGAAAGTGTCTTCAACGTAAATAATCGTTTATAGTGGAAAAGGTCAGATTATGATGATTTTTCAAATTGTAAATTGTTTACATTTACACATTTATCAGTATACATTAACGTATTGAACAATGAACATCATGCTGTTTAATAAGGGGATTTTAACATGTGTATACAATACAACAATAAGTAAGTTTTTTTTTATCTTATCATTAAATTAATGCTATACGTATAAAATAATCAATCTCTAAAATTAATCTTTTTAATTTTTGTGTCAATTAAAAATAAAACGCAACAATTATTTTCGATTCAAGTTAAATTTTAATTCTCATACAATTTGCAGAACGCCATGCTAGTCAGTTGGCGTTCATTGGCGTCGGCAATATGGGGTCCCGGATGGTAACAAATCTGATAAAAAAAGGTGAATCTGTACAGATTTTCGATTTAATACCAGAGAATTGTCGACAAATCAACAATGCAAAAATCTGTAAATCACCAGCTGAAGCTGCTGAAAATGCTTCAATTATCATTACAATGCTACCAAATGGTGAAACAGTCAAATCCACCATACTTGGTGATGATGGTATATTGAAAACAATCCGTAAAAATTCATTAATTATCGATTGTTCAACAATTGAACCGAAAATAGCACAAAATCTAGCTGATATTACCAAAGAACACCATGTACGTTTCATTGATGCACCTGTATCAGGCGGTATAACTGGTGCTGAAGCTGCTACATTAACATTTATGGTTGGTGGTGATGAAAATGATATAAAATCAGCTACACCAATATTAAATAAAATGGGACAAAGGATTCTACATTGTGGCAATATCGGTGCTGGACAAATAACGAAATTGTGTAATAATTTAATATTAGGTGTTACAATGATTGCAACAGCTGAAGCTATGAATTTGGGTATTAAATTAGGTTTAGATGCGAAAAAATTAGCATCGGTTGTTAATGTTTCAAGTGGTAGATCATGGACATCAGATACATACAATCCTGTACCAGGTATTCTAGAAAATGTACCAGCTAGTCGTGATTATAGTAATGGATTTGCTGTTAAATTAATGATAAAAGATTTAAATTTAGCTGAAGATACAGCATTGGCATCATCAATACCAACACCTACAGCATCGCTAGCTAATCAAATTTATCGTTTAATGTTAACGCACGGTTATGGACTTAAAGATTTCGGTTCTGTATATCAATATTTCAAAGGCCAACAATAAATCTATGCATGCACAATTCATTAAAAATAATAATTATAATACAATAAAAAAAATGAGTTTTAATTGATTGAGAAACCATAAGAATTTCACGCTTTCTTTTAGAAAAATTTAATTTTTTAAAAATGAACTCCATTACAGACAAAGCAGCGCTGTCGGATGGGGCAATATTTCTCTACAATTTTCTCTAATAAATCAAGGATAATTTAAAAAATTGGCGCGACGATACGCCTTTTGGATTGGTTAATTTACATAAAAAGTCCACCACATTATTTCAACTCAGAGTTGGCCATGGATTTCGAAACGTGGGGTCGCAGCTTACTTCATAGAAAAAGACCTAAATAATTTTATAAATATTTACTTAAATTAACAATTAATCATTGTGAAATGTACAAAAAAAAATTAGTCAAAAGTCTACTTTTTCAATTGAAAATTAAACAATTAGCAATTAGTAATCTAGATTATCAACAAGCACCCCCCCACCAATGAATAGCCAACTAGAAGGTCAATTATGCTCGTTTATCGTGTATACCGTGCTGGCTTATTAGTTGGAAACATAATGGAAAGTGTCTCGTTGCTCTATTTTTAAGCTAGGAGAAGTGATTTAAATTTTGCGCGCCTAAATGTTAGCTTCTTATTGGTTATTATTAGAGCAAGGTGAATTCATCTTAAGATTTCGCGCGCGCTAGTTGTATCATAAATTTTTCTGTCTCTGTTCAAATACTGGCGATTTGATAATGTTTTCTCTGTTCTATGTTCCCCACCGGTAGATATCCTATAGTGGGAGACTTGAAATTGACTGCAATCGCCCGCTTGAGCTTTTGTTGTATAGTTAAGAGTTCATGTCGAAGCCACGAGCGGTTGATTATTAATGAAGTATTATAGTACATAATGCGCAACACCGGCTAGAGTGTTGCGCTAATTTAGATCCTAATATAAGGCGGTGACATCGTCACTCTCTGCAAGGAGTGAAACACTTGCTCTGGTTATTATACAGGCCAGTTTACACAACTCAAATATTCAAATTTTTTGTATTGACACATTTAGTCCTATAAAATTTTAATTGCATAATTTAATTAATTGACAAGTTTATGAGTTTCTATTAACTTTGATTAATTGGATTATGTTAATTACGAAGCACTCTAATTTTACTTGTTAATTATAAAAATCCAGTTTTCACCAGAGAGATATGTTTAAAATGATACCAATACATAAATATTTAAGTTTACCTCCAAGACGATCTAGTGTATTTTTTCTGTGTAAACCAGACTTTAATCATTATTCCTCTTAACTTAAAAATATATGGTAAAAGATAAAGTTGTCACTAGTCCTGATTTTCACTAGGTCTCCTGGATTTTAGGCGTTTGTCCCGCGCCCCTATAGAATTATGACTAGGACGTTCTTTTTTTGTCTGTTTATTTTGTGATGTCTATTCTCCAGCACTCATTTAACTCTCTAATATAGACAGAGATGGCTGGGAAAAGTATCTTTAGATTGTACTAATATCTAAATATCAAAAATAATTAAGTGAAGGAAACATTTAAATTTCTATAAGATATTTATAACCCTTGATGTTTCTAGTTGATGTGCCAATACGGTATATTAGTTAATTTGAGTGGCGACATCTGCTTACAGTAACTAGGAATTAGATGACCTCGATTTTATGAAAAGATATGGCAACCCGGCCATTGACCGTCAATTGTTTTTTAAATGTAAAGATGATTGTATCAAAATTGTTAGTTATAAAAATTATTTAATATTACGACAAAAATATCAATTTTTCTTGATAAATATCGTCTATATTCAAGGTAAATTTATCGAATTTTTTATTAAAAAACAATTTTTTTAATTGAAAACTTTATTAAATATGAAAAATTAGTAGTCGGTGATTTTTTTTAGGTTAGGTAATATCCTAGTTGTAGTTAATTTTAAAATTCAGATGTTGAAATATCCGGGATTCTCATAGTAATTGCAAGAAAGATGGGTTTAATTATAGGGAGATTTCGTGTAAGTTGATTTGAAAAAAAAGAAATGTTTGAGATATAAAAATAGCATTGTTGTAATTTTAGAAAAAAAAGTCAACTTATGACAAATTGGAGGAATTGGAGAATGATATTAAAGATATTGAGGAATTCCGTCGGAATACGGAGCAAACACAAAAGAAAATGGTCGGACGTTTCGTTTTCATATCAATTTGTGTTTATTTAATAACTGCTCTTATTTTTTATTTTTACTTCTTCCCAGCTTCAGTGTACGAACGTATCATTTATATCATACCATTACTAATACTGCCAATTTTGTAAGAAACAATCAATTATAAAACATTACTGTATTATAATTGAATTAATATTTCTAGACTTATTATAATTAAACGAATCTTAACATGGTACTACAACAGGAAACTTGTGAAAAATCAAAAGAAATTAGCGTTATTAAAAGATGAGAAGAAGAAGATCTTAGAGGAAGTGATGGATAAAGAGACGTATAAGGTAGCACAAAAAATTCTAGAGAAATTCGCACCGGAACAAGTTCGACGAACTACAGTTGTAGCAGAAAGTACACCAGTTCGAGGATCATCTGGATCTGTTGTACCATCAACAGGTATTAAGACTGAACAGTACTTTAACCTTTATTTTTTAGTCAATGACTTGCTTGTTTGATTATATTTATTAGAATTGAATCATTTACATGTTAATGAAAATTTCCTGTTAAAATTACAGATCTAAGATATCGAAATATTGGTATGACGCCTGCTGTACGTCCGTATCCTGCACAAACACCGATTAATAGAGCTATAGCAGCAACACCACAACAACCACCAATAGTACCAATTCAATTTGCTAAAACAACCGGAACAGTTGCAATACCACCAATGCCACAAACATCAGCAATGATTGCAAGTACTCCATTGCCATTGCCAAGAAGTATTTTGCCAAGAGATAGAACGTTCTTAGATAAAATGGTGGATTATCTGGTCGGTGATGGTCCGTCAAACCGATACGCTCTAATTTGCAAAAATTGCTGTAGTCATAATGGTATTTCTCTAATTAATCAATTTATATCCACGTTATAGTCATGTTATGTTAATAGGTATGGCTCTTAAGGAGGAATTTGATTATCTAGCATTTCGTTGTTGTTATTGTTCAACATTCAATCCAGCCCGTAAACAGAGACCAATTGCACCGAAATTGGAGAGTGGTAGTCCGCCTAAAATGGCATTAAGACAAAATATTTCCGATTTACAGAAAAGTTCTGATAGTAGTTCAGATTCAGATTCGGAAACATTACCAATAATAACTGAACCACGTTGTGATAGTCCACAACAAAGATCAGATGACGAAAGTGTACAACACAAAGATACAAGTGGTGAACAAAGTCAAGAAAGTAGTAGGAATGATGGTGAGATAATTGATGAGGATTCTAAAACAGTTCAACAAACTGATGTGGTAGAAGAAAAGATAGAAAGTAGAAGTGATACAGTTGATGAAAATGAATCAATTGAAGGTCTACCATTTAAAGATGATACGGTAGATGATCAAAAAGATGAATTGTCAGATGGAATCGTTCAAAAAGACTGACAAAAGTGTATTAAAATCAATCATCGATTGTCGCAATACCAGATTCCATTTATTTATCTCTACATTTCTATATTTATTTGTGATGTGTTTATTTCAAATTGATAGTCTGAAATTAATTTTGTTTTCAGAAAAAGAAAAATGTAAAGTGTATATAGCAACTTAATTTTTTCTCACAACTCAAGTATTTCACAGGTTACGGATTGTGATTATTATGGATTGTTTAACGTTTTCTTTTTGTTTATATTTAGGTGCCTTCATGCATTTTATATACAATTTTCCAATAAAGCTTCTTAAATATTCGATATGCAGCTTCTTTATCAACATTTTTCGAATAAAAATGATAAAGTGGAATTAAAATGATACCAACGCTAGATGGCGACGCTGTCGTGCCAATTTTTTTTTTTAACTAACATTTTTTACGATACAAAATGAATTATTTTACTATAAAACAAAAAAAAATCGATTATTAGCCTTAAATAATTATAACAATGCAATGTAAGATAATTTATAGACCAAAAATTCAATTTTATTGCCGCTGATTGTAGTGACATCTAGTAATATGGAAAAAAATTGACTTGCAGCACCCTCTGGTAGTATATTATTGTACGTTGCACTTGTGATATTATATTTTAAAAAATCTCATGCTGAACTACAATCAGAAATACAAAAAATGTTTCAATTATTTGTCATTAGAACACTGTCTCTACATGAAAGTGATGAAAAGCAAACAAGTACTAAATCGAACAGAAATAACCCAAATGATTTAACGCCATCTATTATATATTTACTATACTAATAATTTTATAGTGTCATTATTATTAAAAATGTAGCAAAGTTATTCAAAGCTGATCAATAATAGCGACTTTTTCTGACTTTTACCGCTTCAATGATGTTTAAATATTTATTTAATTAAAAGAATAAAAAATGTACTACCTTACTATTACAGAATACTACATTATAGCATTCCGTTACAAGCGTAATTTACAACGGTGGTGGGGATCATCGTCGACCAATAGTAATCGAGTAGTTCTAATATAACTGATACAACCAATCAGCAGTAGTTTGAAATTTTCAAAAATAATGGCAGATCAAACGTCCACTATCACAACTCCAACGTTTTTAAAACGTTTATTATTAGAATTTTGTGAAGATAAGATCGAATTAATTTGTATAAAGGTAATTTTAACATTCTTATTATTAAATATAATAGCCACGTTGTGTTTTTTTTTTAAGGAAGAGTTCCAAGAGACTATTCCAAATAATCACATTGGTAACAATGTTGAAGATTCTCCTGTAAATGATTTAGATTTAACTGGAACTCCATTATTGGTACAATTAGAAGATGATACAGTTGATATTACGTTAATTGTAGACCGTCAGAGGAACTGGTCAAAAGATGAAGAATATTATCATCCTTTACCATTAAATCAAGCAAGGTTATAGTCTTTTTTTAATCGAGTTTTGGGACCTTGAAGATCTTATCAATTGAACAACTTTTTGTAAATATATTTTGAGTATCTAAAAGGCGTTGTCTTGAGTTCAAATTTTGGGTATTTTTTATTACAATGCCAATAATTATACTCACAAAATTTTATTGATTTACGACTGATTGAACCTTTAAAACGTTTACTTTTTTTCTTTGATATTTCTGAATTGTTCTAATGATTTTTGTGTATTGAAACTTTTAGGAAATTACTAAATTTCAAATTACAACAATCCTTACTAAATGTACCACGATATTGTTTATGTGATGGCAAAAATGACCGTCATATTATTGTATTGGGAGCAAAACAAACAAACACATCAATAATTAATACATTTGCTTACATTTTACCACCGAAACTAGCCGATAACAATCTGTTTTCAGAAGATTTCATTCGAAAATTACAATTTACAGAAATCCCAAAAGCCGAGGTTAATCGAGTTATTGTATTTATTGTCTTTATTGTTCTAATTACCCATGAAATTTCAGGTGAATTACTCGATAATTAAACGTTATTTATTATACGGTCCGAAGAATCTCCACGAATCGACTTGTGGTGGTGATGGTCAGATTAAAATTGAAATTTTCGCTAAGCATCTCGATCTAAATAAACTATTTTTAAATCTATCTTTAAATATGGTAAGAATAAGAGGAATTGTAACGAATTATTGACGATTTATGGATAAAATTACAGGACCTCAAAGTGGTTGTAGGTGATAAAAAATCAGATTTGTTTGGATCTTGGAACGATTTCTGTATACTTTATCGTTTATTCAGTTCAAAAACAGATGGAGATTTATCTGAAAATATTCAGATACATAATGAAGATTTACATAATGATGCCGATATTCTCGAAAATTTAAACAATACATTGAAAAAATTAGATTTCTATAATCGACATCTAAATATTTGGTCTCAATTATGGGAAATTTTAAAATGTAATCGTAATCACAAATGAATTATTTTTATATTATTATTAATTGAATTCTTTATATTGTAGATTGTAAAAATTTGATAGTTCTCCAAGAATGTGTTCAGATCTTATTGATTGAATTCGTTAATAATCCATCAATGAAGTGTATTCTTGAAGAGGATACTACAATTGTTAGAATTCTATCAATACTATTAGAACGAAAATTTCAAATACCAACGAAACAACAATGCTTTGAATTATTGTTAGAAATCGGATATGAGAAACTTAAACGAGATTATTGTTTAATTCTCGATAAATATCCAAAGATTAATCATAAATCTGTATTACAACAGTTAAGGTAATTTAGATTCGAACCGTTTGAACTCTTTTATAGATTCTTCAATTAAAGTCATTGTTCTTCTGGTAAAGGGCTCTTAGAATTTTGCTCCATTTCCATGATCATTTAAGTCATAATTCTGGTTTAAAACTATGCTATAATTTGTTAAAATATTCATGTGGTTTTGTCGAAGGTATAATTTCTGTGATCAGTGATCAGTTTTGAAACTAATACTCAAATGTGTGTTTGAGGAGAGCCAACTTTCTAACGTTTTATAACCTTTTAAGCACTAAATTAAGTCAGTTTGCCACTCATTTGGCTCTCTTTAGCCCTATATTTCAATGATACTTTCTTATTGAAAATATTGTGTTCAAACAATCTCTTAATCACGGTATTAAGTAGTTTTTAAAGTTATTACCAATGAAATTTGTTCTTTTGTATCGTTCAAAAATGATTGTAGTTAATAATCGAGTGTATTGTGTTTATTTGTTAATTTTATGATTTCTATTTTAGTAAGCTTCAAGTATAAGAATTCTTTCAGCAAAGGGTTTTTGGAAATTTACTCCATTTCCATGATCATTTAAGTCATAATTCTGGTTTAAAACTATGCTATAATTTGTTAAAATATTCATGTGATTTTGTCGAAGGTATAATTTCTGTGATTAGTGATCAGTTTTGAAACTAATACTCAAATGTGTGTTTAAGGAGAGATAATTTTCTAACGTTTTATAGCCTTGTAAGCACTAAATTAAGTCAGTTTGCTACTCATTTGGCTCTTGAGTCCTATACATATTTCTGTAATACTTTCGTATTGAAACTATTGTACTTAAATCATCTTTTAATCATGATATTGAGTAGTTTTCGAAGTTATTACTAACGAAATTTGTTCTTTTGTACCATTCAAAGTTAATTGTAGTTAATAATTGAGAATATTGTGTTTATTTGTTAATTTTATGAATTTTTTTTAGTAAGCTCCAAGTACAGGACTCAGGAGAGAAATTTATTTTAATCAATTTCAAAATATTTAAAATGAAACTTTGTCAATTATATCATATGCATATGATTGCTGAAAGTTTACTCTTCTATCAAAAAACTTTAAAATTATCAACAAGTTTTGATAATTTCATCGATTTTATCAATAAGAAATTAAATAAAATTGTTGATTTTGAAAAAATTCAACTAACTTCACATATTTTCGAATGTTCCTTCAATTTAAATTCAATTGATTTGAACATTGTGGAAACGTAAGTCTATTTTTCTATGTATTTATTTCAAAATACAATTATTGTTTTTTACAGACTTTTACCAGCTGAAGTTTATATTCGAATTGGAGCAAAATCGCAATACTCAGAAAATGCTACAATGTATTATTATAGTGAATTTCCACCTATACCGAATATCGATTATAATTCCATAGGGTTACTACATACAGATCGGGAACATAAGGATAAGAAATACTATTATGTTACGAAAGTAGATAGAACATTGTACGCGATACCAGCATTTATAAATATGAAGTGTAAATAATTAATCCAAAATTCCTTGAATATAATTCTGGTGGATGCGCCGGGTAAAGTAGTTGAAAAGTATTTAATTTTCGTTAATCAAAGCTATAGAATAAATAATGGAATTGTGTTATTTCAGTGTTTTTTATTATTATTCCCATTCACCATACTTTGCTATTCAAATATCAAATCATCGCTCATTTGGCAGTCTTAAATGCCAATAGAAGAATGCAATTAATCTTATTATTTAAAAATACTTGAATGGTTTTAGTCAAATCAAAATAAACAAAATCGAATGACATTTAACTGGGTAACATTCTCAATAAGTAATCTATCTTTCTAATTTTAACTTGAAAACAATTAAGTAATATGCAAGATATTTTCTTTTTAATTTTGAAATACGAAAATTTACTATTTTAATATGATGGAATTGATGATGAATATTCTACAAGTTCTTTTTTCGTTGAAAATATGTTAATTAGATTTCAAGGTCTTTTATAATTTCAATTAGTCAATTGAATTGAATAGCGAAATGTAAGAGTCAAGTTGTAAAAATAATTTCAAGGGTAGATCAAACAACACAATTAGTCAGTCTACCGTAGAAGTAAGTCGTCCAGCTTTTTAGGTCAGTCTAGATTGGATCAGCTTCCGCATAAAATTATCCTACTTACTGTTGTTGTACGTTGATTGATTTTTCTTTTTTTGACGAATTTTATTAATTTTATTTTTGGTTTCTGTGTGACTGTGTGTGTGTGTGTGTGTGTGTGTGTGTTTAATTTTATTACTGGATTTGATACTGATACTGGTTGTTTCTTTACAGAGAGTGTGACTATTACGAATTACTATACTGACTACGATATCGATCAACGCGAAAATAGAAAGACTCATCCAAGATGCCTTTCAATGTTATGTTACAATTATGTAAGATTACAAGAGCCAGTAAGCTATTCCAACGAAATTTTTATTTACCATTATTGAAACCATTATCACCAAAGGATGCATTGCGACGTCACATTATAACTGGAAAGAATTTATTAGGGACACGTATTGAACATTACATTCCTGTATTGGAAGAATACCAAGATAGAATGTGGCGTAGAAGATATAGGATAAAAGGTTTAGGCAAGAAACGACAAAGGAGGAAAGCAAATAAGCGATATATAATGCCATTTTTCGATTCTGAAATGGAACATCATGATACATTACAAAAAATATTAGCATCAAAATCTCCAGGACGCGGTCAATGTTATACTTATCACGTTCCAGATAAAGATTGTACATTAGTTTTTTCACATCAAATGGAACGAGCTATAAGAGATCGTGATATTTTAGATGTTATAATAGCACAACGTAGCGAGAAAATCGTTGTAAAATTGAGAAATGGTATAAAGGTGACATTACCATTAGTGTCATACAATGGTCAAGCACCATTCTATCGTGGTGAAGGATGGACAAAGAAAGAAGTTGAAGAATACCATCATCATGGTAAAGAGACAATGTCAATTGCTCGATTATTCGAAGCAAAAGAAGCCGGTATCGAAGAATGGGAATTGGAAATGATGCGTATGGCAAATAAAAGGAAAAAGAAAATGAAAGGTGAAGGTACTGTTGATTGGAAAGAAATGATGGCATCATGTGTAGAGAATATGGATTGGGATAAATTTGAAGAAGAAACAAAACAAATTGTTGAACAACAAGATGAACCCGTTAATGATGAACCAATATCAATGGAAGTTGATAATATGGAAAAAACTAAACATGTTAATGAGAAATTAAAAGAAGCTGGTGATGAAGTATTATCAAAACTACCAAAAATGCCTGAAATTCCAGAAATTATCAAAATTATGCAAGAAGGTGAAATGACTGAAATAGCTCAAGTTTCTGGTATGTCATTGAATTTACCGTCATCGGGTAGTGAACGTTTCGTACCAGGTCAAATTGTAAAATCAGATGAAGGTGAATTATTTGTGCCAGGTCAAACTGTTGAAAAAGAAGATGGCGGATCAGAATATACGCCAGGATTTACGGTATTGATGGATGATGAGCCAACATTGTTGCCCGGTTTGGTAATGGGCGATGATCCAAATAAGCCGATGTTTTTGCCAGGTGAATCGACAATAACACAAACTGGTGAATTACAATTCACTGAGACAGAAGACGATATTGTTGAAAGTTCATCGTCGTCATCAGAAGAAGCACAATCCGAGCCAGAAGTTGAAGAAGACGAATTAGAGGAGGAGCAAAATAGCGAGGAAGAGAAGGAGGAGGCTGAACCGACGCCGCCCCCACGTCCTAAACGCGAGCCAAAAGAGTTCACTTACGAGCGACCAAAGCGGGTGTATACACCTACTGAAAATATGGGTCCGAAACGTCGTGAACGTGCACCAAAGAAACCACAAACATCAACAGCAGCATCTGCTAAATTAGCAGAAATATCTAAAAAAGTGGAAGAAGAAGCAGCAAAACGGAAAATTGAACCGGTATTGTATGATTTAACATTGCCAACATTTGAAAAAGATTTATTGTTACAAGAGAAAGAACGTGTTGGATTATTTAATGAAAAGAAAGCTAAAGAAGAAACAGCAATTGATAAGCAACGAAGAGATATAAGAATGAAAATGAGAAAATTCATGGAGAATCGACCACCACCACCTGTATACGAACCGATTGAACCAGTTAAGAAAAGTGAGAAACTTAAAGAATTGGAAACAAGTATCAAGACAGGGAAATTCTTTAATGATGATTATAAGAAATATTTAGTTAAAGAACCACATATTGGTGAACCCCATAAATGGTTAGATTCGTATGTATATCGACATACATTTGATACGGTGGGGATGTTCCGCCACCGAGTATGGAAGTCGGTTGTTTAAATTGTTGTTTTCTTTCCTCTGTTATAACAATAGACATGGACTAATTAGGTCAGTACAATTGACTATTCTAAATACATCACGACGATTAATTAATCAACAATCCCCCACCATCAATGTTTTGAAGATATCAATCAACGTGTTTGAGCTTCATTCGGAATTAGTGTCGTCGTGTTGTATTTTCACAATAGTCATAGAAAAATTCTAGTAGTACACCACCAACTACCCTTATTCATATAGTAGTAGTGCAACCTCCTAGTGAACGTCAAGATATAAGAAGCAAATAAAATTTAATGAATTTTTTTAATAAAAAAGAATAAATAACTCGAAAAAAATAAAAATAAACATGGTTATTAATGCGAAAATATCACTATGCAAGATTACAGCAGCTAGTAAATTATTTCAACGTAATTATTATTTACCATTATTGAAACCATTATCACCGAAAGATGCATTGCGACGAAAAATCATAACTGGTCAAAATGTTCTTGGACGACGAATAGAACATTATATTCCAGTATTGACGACACATAATGAAAAGAGTGCAGAACGTCGAAGACGTGGTAAAGGTGTACCAATTATAAAGAAACGCATCAAAAAACACAATAAAGAAAGGTATGTTGAACCATTTTTCGATGATGATATGGAGAATCATATTTTATTAAAAGATATTCTTGCAAAGAAACCACGTGGTAAAGGTCAACGTTATGTTTATGATGTATCTGATAAAAAATGTACACTTGTTATAACACCACAAATGGAGAAAGCAATAAAAGATCGTGATATTATTGATGTTACAATGGCACAACGTAGTGAGAAAATTTTAGTTAAATTAAATAATGGTCTTCGTATCACTGTACCAATAGCTAGTTATAATGGTGATCATCCATTATATCGTGGTAGTGGTTGGACTAAAGAAACTGTAGAAGAAGAACACCATCATGGTAAGGAAACAATGTCGATTGCTAAATTATTTGAAGCAAAAGAACAAGGTGTAGCTGAATGGGAATTGGAAATGATGCGTTTAGCTAATAAACGTAAAAAGAAAGTAAAAGGTCAAGATTCTGTTGATTGGAAACAAATGGTATCGCAATGTTTAGAAAATATGGATTGGGATAAATTTGAAGAAGAGACAAGGCAAATCGTTGAAGAAGTTGATGAGACTGTTGAAGAAGAAAATATACCGATGGCTGTTGATGATTTTGAAAAAACGAAAAATGTTGCTGAAAAATTGAAACAAGGCGGTGATGAAGTTCTAAAACAATTACCAATAATGAAAGAGATACCTGAAGTTATTAAAAATTTAGAAAGTGGTGAAATGTGCGAATTACAAGATGTATCCGGTGTACGTGTGAATTTAACAGAAGATCGATCATGTTTTGTTACTGGTCAAATGGTAAAAACTGATGAGAATGAAGTATTTGTACCTGGTCAAACGATAATCAATGAGAATGGTATTCAAGAATATACGCCCGGTATTACAATTTATATGGATGATGAGCCACAATTAATACCAGGCTTAGTTATGGGTGAAGAAGAACAACCGGCCATGTTTTTACCAGGTGAATCGACAATAACCGAAGAAGGTCAATTGAAATTCGAAGCAACTAATGATGATTTGCCAATTGAACGACGTCAATATTCTCCCTCCACATCAACATCCCCATCCGAATCCTCATCCTCATCCCCATCACGATCATTGTCACCATCCCCACCACCACCATTACCTAAAATACAACCTAAACAAGAAGAAGAGATTATCATTCGTCGGCGTGTTATCGCAGAACCAGATATGGAAACAACAACACGTAAAGAACATCGTGTTAAGAAACGTACAACAAAAGTTGAAGTGAAGAAAAGTATATCACCAATAAGAGATGTTTTCCGGCCACAACGTCAACCAATGGAAGATCCATTGAAATTATTTGAAGAAGAACAACGCAGACAAGAAGAAATGGAACGTAAACGTCAAAAAGAACGGCATGAAGAGAAATTATTGAAAGAAGAAAGTAAAGTTGATCGTATACGTATGAATATAAGGAAGAAATGTAGAGAATTAGTAATTGAGAAACCACCACCATATGTACCAGTTGATCCAGTCAAGAAAAGTTCGAAATTAGAAGAATTGGAAATGAGCATAAAACAAGGTACATTTTTTGAAAATGATCGTGCTAAAGAGATATTAGAGAAGGCAAAACATTCAACTAGAATGTTAAAATATCAACATATATTAAATGCTTATGGGAACGAATTCGGGATGCGGCGATTCTAATCGACGGCAACACCACTTGGCTATTTATTCTTGGTCTTTTTTGTGAAAACTACAGTGCGTATAAATTGGTACAACGACGTCGCAACGCTCTTAGTTTTTAAACGAACAACGAGCGCGCCGGGACGACTTACATTATATATCACATATTCAATATATCTAAACGATAATAACATCGAACGATACACAATTGTAGCATTGATTTAATTCATTATTTGTTTAAAAATTATAAAAATATTTGCTTCTTTCTAATATTATAAATATTGTAAATTGTAGTTGATTTTTTTGGAAACGTGATAGACTCTTTTGTGATTGTCTTCTTTAGAAATTGATGTGCGTGTGTGTTTTGTCAACCCTCAAAAATTATGTTTTGATAAAAAAAAAACAATTAAAGTTTTACTCTAAAATTGTTTGTTCTTTTAATTTATCTCTCCTTGAACAAAAATCGGTTAAAATATGGTGAATTACGTGTTGTCTTTCTGTAAGATCACAGCAGC
Source organism: Mylabris sibirica (assembly GCA_039776855.1). Classification (NCBI taxonomy): domain Eukaryota; kingdom Metazoa; phylum Arthropoda; class Insecta; order Coleoptera; family Meloidae; genus Mylabris; species Mylabris sibirica. The sequence continues at coordinate 6,542,868 of CM077841.1, forward strand.
CAGTCGGATATTTTCAAGGAATTTCTATCTGCCATTGTTGAAACCGATAACACCAAAAGATGCATTGCGTACATTGCGTATAACAGGTAAATGGTTATTAGGTGGTAAAATTCAACATTATATGCCGGTTTTGTTGAATCATCGCAAAAAGCGTTCGAAACGCTTGAAGAATTACGGTAGAAAAGTGTTCAAAACAGCTAGAAATAATGATGATTACGTGTTTATGATGCCGATGTTAGATGAAGACAACGAGAGTCATCAATTATTATTGACAATATTGGAAAATTATAAAACCAATAAGGGCGTATTTGTTTATACAGTTGCTGATAAGAAATACAATATAGTTTTGCAATCACAATTCGAGAAAGCTATAGAAGCTGGCGATGTTATCGATGTGTTAATATCAAAATACAACGATAAAATTTTGGTAAAATTGAAGAATTTCAAAAAGATCCCGATCGAACTCCAATATTACGACAATGATAACAATAATAATGATGAAATTATGTATTGTGGTGAAGGTGCTACAACACCAGAAGACGAACAATTCCATCATTATGGTAAATATACGATGAGTTTAGCGAAAATTTTTGAAGATAAGGAAATGGAAGAGGAGCGTTGGGAGCAGGAATTGAAGCGTATATTGAAACAACGCCGGCGACAAAAGAAAGAAGGCACGAAAGAATGGAAACAAATGATGAATGAAACAATGAAGAATTTCAATTGGGAGAAATTCGAAGAGGATGCAAAGAAGATCATCGATGAAATCAACGAACCACCGATCGAACAAGAATTAAGTATGGAAATTGACGATTTAGAACGTACGAAAGATGTTAATGAGATATTGTTAAAACATGGTGATGAATTATTGAATCAATTACCAACAATTACCGAAATACCGGATATTATTAAAAATATGGCAAATGCGAAATTGTATGAAATTGAAACTGATAATGATGAGAATCGGTTGAATAAACGGCGGGTTTCGGGTGTTAAAGTAACTTTATCGTCTGGTAAAGAATGTTTTATTAGCGGTCAAATCGTCCATACTGAAGATGGTGATGTTTTCGTACCTGGACAAACAGTAGAGAACGAATACGGATTAGAATATGCGCCAGGTATTACGATAAATATCGATAATAAACCGACTTTAATTAACGGTTTGATAATGGGCGAAGAACAACAAGAGCCGATGTTTCTGCCGACACAATCGACAGTCACTGCTGATGGTCAATTAACATTCGCTGCCACACCTGAAGAACGGCAATTACAAGCTGAAATCAATCCGGACAGGAACAAGAATCGAAAGAAGAACGATGAAGTTATTGTTGAAGATAAGCCAATTGAACAAGAAGACCATGAAATTGTTGATAATGGAATTGATGAAGATTCGGACAGTGAGGGTACGATTGAATTAAACAATTCAGATTTGGAAGAATTGGATATTGAAGCAATCAAATTGAAACAAGAACAACAACGTTTAGAATTAGAAAAATTGAAAACAATCCTTCTTGATGATGGTTTAGATGAGTTGATTGCAAGTCTAGAACTGAAGAATCGACAATTAAAAGAGAAATTAGAAGAATTACGTCGTCTTAATACCAACAACAATACAAATTTGGTCACTTATATCAATGAAGATGATACGATGCGAATTGCATCGAAAATTAGCGACAATTACGATATTATCAATCGTCTATCAGATATTCTTTTGATTATAATACGAAGAACTGCGAATTTCCTCAATCGTAACAATATCAATTCGGAAAATATCCACCAACAAATCCGTACATCAACAACGAATTTGAATGAATACGAGAGGAAATTCGAGGGAATATCGAATAAATTGAAGATTCTATTGAAGACGTTAATCGTTGTGGCTAATGATGTGTTCAAAAATCGCCCGAAAGACCAACAATTAGCGCTAAATTCCATCGGTGATATTTGCATTGATTTATTGAGGCACGATTCGAAGATTCTTGGCGAGTTATTAGATTTGATGAATACATCAATTGAACGTAATGAAATTTGTAATGTTTTATTCAAACAATTACAACAGAATTTCAATGATTCTAAACAGTATATTTTGAAGAGATTCATCGAAAGCGACGATTGCAATCAGACGATTTACGATATTAACGAGATAATTGGGAAGATATATAGGAGAGATAACGATATCGATGATAATGGTGATAATAATAATGAGAACGAAATGAAATGTGAATCTTTTAATAAAATCATCAAAACCAATCCGAATTTGATTGATTTGTTAAAACGCGATCTATTGAAGAATATGAAAATTATAAGAACCGAAGAAGATGTCGTTGATTTATTGAATAATTCAATCCAGAACGTGATTAAAATCTTCTTAAAGGAGAAATACAATGAAATTTTGTTGGAAAATAATAAGGATTCAATAGATGAATTGAGAAATGATGCAATCGGTTTTGCTAAAGCTTTAAGTTTCGATGATCGATCATTAACGAATATCGATAATCTATCGAATGATAAACAAACATATGAATTTCTACAGAGGATTATTTTGATCAAACAATTATCAGAGAAAGATTACACGTTGAGGAATGCAATTGAACGATTAAAAAAGAATCCAGAACGTAGCCGTTCTGATCCACGTATAAGACAATTAATTTGTGAAAGCGCTTTATTATATCCAACAATATTGAAACGTAGTATAAAAACATCAAAAGATATACCGATACAGTTGATTAAACAAGAAAATCTATTAGCATTAGAAGATTATCTAATCCAACAACAATTCAATAAGATCAATTGTCCAATATTGATAAACCGTAATCTATATCAGATGGTTATACCGAAAGATTCAGCAAGGGGTGTGTTGAATGGACGTATACCGTATGTTTTGATCGATGAGAACGGTATAACGAAATTTAAACCGACACATATGTATTCAACATCGAATATTGTTAATAATAATAATAATAATAATAATGGTAATAATTTAAATAAAAATCGTGATTTTCAAAATAGTAATAATAATGATAGTGATATGATGAGGAATGATCGTACAGTACAACAAGCTAAGAACAATGTGAGAAAATTGAAGAAACTCTTCAATAATTCAAGAGAAATGGCATGACGTTCATAAAAATGATTTAAACTTTCCTATTTTTATTTTTATTTTAAATAAGTGTGCGTGTTTTTTTTATGTTTATGAGTTTGTGTGATTGTCGAATTGTTAAAATATTTCTGGCAAATATAAATAGGTGAGTGAATCATTTTTGACTACGAGAATTTCTCAATTTTCTCTCTATATTTCTTCCATTGCACTTTGTCGTGTCTATTTTTAACAATACGTGTGTATTACTGACGTCTGTACACTATTTGTGTGCTGTTTTTAGAAAATTTAGAGAAAATGCTGTTACTATTACTAATAATAATATTATTAATATCATTGAACATCCTGTAGTCTTTAAAGACATGTATAACGAACCATTAAGGACCAAAATACATTTTTTCAAAATTCGGTGCCCGAAAAAGTGTCAATATTTAATCATCGATACCTTGCTTGTTTTCTGAGATATTGAAACGAAAAAGCAGCAGCATCAAATCAAGCATTTCACGATGCATCCGATGCAGTTTTCCGTTTTTGGAAATTCTGACAAAATTCTGAATTACAGAGGACAATCTTGGAGCAGGTCAAAAATGTTCCTCACAGGAAATTTTTATCACCTAATGTTTCTTAACTTTTTTGATTTTCTAAATTTGGATTTTTCGTGAATATCGCAGATTTTCTTATTAAAGAGCTTTCAAACAAGGTATCATACAATTATTTACGTCCAAGGGTTTTGTGGAGAGATTACTTGATTCGGCGTGTGAAATTTATCAATTTTCAAACATCGATATATCGCTTATTTTTTAAGATATTGTGAAAAGTAAACGTGCATTTCGAGGTACATGTCCTGAAGGTTTCAATTAAAGAAAAATATCATAAAATTCTGAATGGCAAGAAGACTGTTGAACCCTGTTTTTTTTCGTACATTTTCTTTCATAACTGGCTAAAATATAGCCGATATTATTTTTAATTAATTTGCCGGTGAATTTAGATAGCAAAATAAAAGAGCTTTCCAGATCTTGAAGAATTTTCCCGATACGTTTGGAGCAAATTTTAAAAGAAATTGAACAATGATATTGTTCATAATTTTAAACATAGAGAACTATACTCTTGTTTTCAGAAAGATAATACAATGGGGGAGGACATGAAGCTCACTTAAAAAGAGATTTTGAAAATGAATTGAGTTATAGGAATATTTTGAATCCCGTTTTTCACCTGTTATTATTATTATTATAAAATATTACTATTAAAATTAATTAATTTGTCTCTTGATTGATATGAAAATGTTGGAAATTGTATCTACTTTCACGATCATATCAGTGGAAAAAATAAGCGAAATATCGATGTTTGAAAATTGATAAATTTCGCACATCGAATGGCATAATCTATCCAAAGCCCCCTTAAAATTGTGCAAATAAACTTGCCATAATTACTCGATTCGGCGTGTTCAATTTTTAAACATCGATATTTCGCTTATTTTTTAAGATATTGTGAAAAGTAAACGTGCGTTGGATAGAGCATTTCAAGGTATATGGCCTGAGACTATCCATTAAAAAAAATGTGATAGAATGGCAAAGAAAACTGTTGGACTCTGTTTTTTTGTACATTTTCCTTTTTAAACTGGCTAAAATATTGCCGATATTATTATTTTTAATTAATTTTCCGGTGAATTTAGATAGCAAATTATAGAGCTTTCCAGATCTTCAAGAATTTTCCCGATACGTTTGTTGGTTTTCCCACAACTGGAGCAAATTTTAAAAAAAATTGAACAGTGAGACTTTCCATAATTTTAAAGATAGAGAACTATACTCTTGTTTTCAGAAAGATAATACAATGGTTGAGGACAGGAAGCTCGCTTAAAAAGAGGTTTTTGAAAATGAATTGAGTTATAGGAACATTTTGAATCCCGTTTTTTACCTGTTATTTACAGCTATTAAAATTAATTAATTTGTCTCTTGGTTGATATGAAAATGTCGGAAATTTTATCTATTTTCACGATCATATCATCGCACATCGAATGGCGTAATCTATCCAAAGCCCCCTTAAAATTGTGCAAAAAACTTGCCATACATTTTTTGACATGCTCTAAAGGTTTCCAAAACAAAAAATGACGTCGGATGCACTTTGAAGCGCCTATTTCGCGCGTGTCAATGTCTTGAAAAACAAACAAAATTAAAGACTGGCATTTTTTTGGACACCAAATCTGAAATGATATAGGTAATGTGGGCCTTTCGCCAATCTTGAATATAATGAATTGAACGTGCCGTAACGTGTCCAACAAATTGATTTCGACAACAAATATAAAAATTTCGCTTTTTTGAATGAACGTGAATAGATTTGCCGGAGGCCTTTATGGAAACCAGGCAATAATAACTGATAAAGATTTCAAGAAATTTCAGTGATAATCGATTTGCCACTTGAATTTTCTTAAGGAAATAATTGTTATAACAACCAGTGTTACAAGAATAACTCCACCTTTGTGTTGAATTTCTAGGAAATGAATATTCTTTTTTTTGCATTTCATAAAGCACGAAGTTATTCCATTTTCCAGTCTTGCTGAGCTTTTTTTTTAGATCGACCTGAGCTCATAAAAAATAAAGATGATCTATTCTAAAATATAACGAAGAATAATTTCGATTGCCTTCTACTGATTTCAAGAGCGTCTAAAAAGTTGATGGCTCAATCATTAAACATGTCTAAATTGTAACATTTGTTTCAAGGCAGAATTTTTTTAAAATTTACTCTTGCAGACCGTAATTAAGTTCAAAAGTCGTTTCTTTTTCAATGTTTAAAAGCAAAATTTACCGAAAAACTGACTATTTACGAAAAGTGTCTAAAATTTGCCAAGAAGCTGGTGATTTGGGAACATAATTTTGTTAAAATTAAGACTAAATGTTGAGAATTTAGTTCAAAAAATTGTTTTCTTTTCACAATTCAAAAGCAAAATTTCTTGAAGCCTAAATCAAAAAAGCGTATTTTTCCGAAGAGCAATACAAGTGATTAATTATTAGTAGGAAATTTCGCTACTTTTTTAACTTATGCTAAAAATCAATAATTTAGTTTGAAAAATAACTAACGATAAGAAAGTCTAAATTATTATTACGACTTAAAAGTAAAATCTGCCAAAAACTAGTGGCAAAATTGTTACCAAACCATGACTAAAAACAATGAATTCAGCTCTAAATTGATTAAAAATGCCTGAATCGCCTCGTACTGACTATTCAAGAGCAAAACTCATAAAAGCTCCTGAATAGTCTCCTTTTTTATTTTTGTTATCACTTAAATACCTCATGAAGATGGGGTTCCTATCATTTAAAAATTTGCATTTACATACAGGGTGTCGGATCTAAATATGGTTGATTTTATGGAATTCCTATTGGTTGACGAGCGATTTAAAAAATATTTCAAGGATTTGGCAAGATCCTTGGAGACTAATTTATCAAAATCAGAACCTCGTAGCTCATTTGGAAGTTGGTTCAAAAACGCTCATTGGTGAGGATGTTATGATTTTCGAAAACTTGGTGCACACATAAAGTGACTTTGAGTGACTCGAGGATCTTCGCAACATTGATTTTTTTCGTTTTTTCTCCAATGAATTCTTTAATAGATGGAAATATTTCGCATTTCTCGTAAAATGCAATGGAGTAAAGCGAAAAAAATCAATGTTAAAAGGGTCTTTGGGTCATTCTCAGTCGTTTTGTGTGTTCAACTTACTTTTGAACATCGCGACATTGGCCAAAACGTTGGTTTTTTGATCGATTTCAAATGAGCTACGAGGTTCTAATTTGGCTAAACTGGTTACCAGGATCTCCCTTACAAATTCTTGGAATATTCTTCTAATCAGTGGCCAATTAATAGGTGTTTCATAAGAATCCACCATTCTGTAGAAGAAGCGATTCGATAGCTAGAAAAATGTGTGACATCCCCTGAATTGTAGCTTTTCGGAGAGTTTGAGGAACTGCTCCGATAACACTTGCCAGGGGTGAGTTCAAATACCTTTTTTTTCCATTGAAGAATTATGAATTACTTACGTTATCCTCACTTAAGCTATTCAAGTGAATAAATAAATAAATAATAAAACTTTTACTTTATGAAATAAGGTTGGGAATATATTTTTCTGAGAAGTAGAAGTCTTTTTCTATGTAGATTATTCAAAAAACAGGGTTTATCAATTTATAGCGAAGAACTGTTATGATACTTTGATCTTCTAACGGATCTTGATGTTGTTGCGGGAAATATTAAGGCGAAGAAATCAGAAAATCGGTGTTATATTACAAAATATCTCATAAATTCCATTTATATTCGAATAATAAAATTGTAAATTGATTATTGATAAGTAGGTCGTAATAGACAAGTTCTAAAATGGACATTAGTTACGTAAAATGTTCCATTTTCGTTTTGATAGTTATACATGTTGGGCTGTTTACCAAAAAATGAATCCTTGATTTGTTGCCATATGCCTTCCGAATTTAGTTGTAAATAAATATATTGCACACGTACAAATTGTGACAATGTTATTTATTTGTCTTCTAGTCACCTTCTTATTGCTTAATTACAATTTATAAATACAATTTCAAACAGGATATCTATTTTATTAGAACTATGTGGTATTTGGCTGGAGAACATGTCCTGATTTATTTTCAACACCTACGTATAAATAAACCGAAACAATCCAATGTTTTAATCGTACCCTTTATTATTTGTCTCATTATTCAACCCTATAACGTCTCCACAACATCGACAATAAGCAAGGTTAGAATTGTTTTATTTTATTCTCATTTATTATTATTATTATTATTCAAAATTTTGTTTAGATTTATTCCATACAATGCTTTTTAAACCGGTTTATATAAAAAGTAAACGAAAGCAAGAAACCCCAATACCCATGGTACGGCCGAAACCGGCAAAAAAACCTCCACCCCCTGAACCATCGCCGCCGCCACCGCCACCAACACCACCATTAACACCACCACCCCCACAACCATCACCACCACCTCAACAGCAAGATTTACATCATGATGATAACGATGAGATAAGAGAACGTTTACCACTTTTGGTTTGTGGTCCCGGTGTAACGGCTGTTTATCCAAAAGAGGCAACACGTGATGTCTTATCAGGACGTGTTGATTATTATCTAGTTGATGAACGTGGTGTTACATTGTTTAGAAAGAAACATCTATTGACTGCATTGAAACTAGATAAGGAGTCTATTGATAAATATATCGATTATCCATGTATTGGTGCCCATCAAAGGATTTTAGAACGTAAGCCTACAATTAAACGCGATTTGGGTTATAAAAGACGCTATATATCACCAGAATTGATTGGCAGAGGTATTTATGTAAGTTCCTTTGTTTTATTTATAAATACATATGTCTAATTTTTTTATTTTTCTGGATTATTTTCGACATTCAAAGTTGAAAGAACTATAAAGTTTATTTATTTCAAATAAAAACAGTCGGGTTATAAATGCATTGATGAACGTTGTAAAAAAAGTCGATTAGTCTACACAGATCTATCAACATTTGGCACACTTGCAGATTCTTTCAACTAACCGAAAATTTGCAAAATCATCAGAATCATTCAAAAATTTCACACCGATTTTCGGAAATTATGTCAGAAATTCGATTCGATACAGGATGTTCAATCTAAATATGGTCGATTCTATTAAACTCCTATTAGTCGACGAGCGATTTGAAAGTTATTTTAAGAATTTGCAGGAGGGTCCATATAGAACACTTTAGCAAAATTAGAACCTCGTAGCTCATTTGGATGTTGGTCAAAAATTGCTCGTTTTTGACGATGATGCGATTTTCAAAAACGAGCTAAACACTCAAAACGACTAATTGTAAGAATGATTCGAAGACCCTCCGAACATTATTTTTTGTTGTTTTTCTCCATTGCCTCCTAGAAAAAATGGGAGACATTCTCCTCCGCTCCATAATAAAATAGAGAAAAACAAAAAAAATCAATGCTGAAAGGATCCCCGAGTCATTTTAGGTCGTTTTGCATGTTTAGCTCATTTTTGAAAATCGTGACATCGTCAGAAACGAGCGTTTTTTAATCAACTTCCAAATAAGCTACGAGGTTCTAATTTTGATTAAATGTTCTCTAGGGTCCCTCCTGCAAATCCTTGAAATATTTTTCGAGTCGCTGGTCTACTAATACTAGTTTCATGGAATCAACCATATTTAGATCTAACACCCTGTATACTCCATAATGCTATAGTAAAGATTGTATACTCTATCCAATTTTCTTGTGTACTAACTAAAATCGTTAATATTTCTTCCATAAACAATCTACAACAAAGAGTGTTTATTACTGCGCCTATTTTGAATTATTTAATTTCTATCGCGTTTACAAATTTTCCAAAATTTACAATTAAAGTTAGTGCATTATAGGATACGATAGAGTATACAAGACAAGAGCGACTATTTAACATTTATACAGGGTGTTTGGTCTAAGTATGGTGAGTTCTAAGAAACTCATATTAGCCGACGAGCGATTCAATTGAGGATTTGTAGAAGAGTCCCTAGGGAACATTTTAGCAAAATCAGAACCTTGTATCTCATTTCAAAGTTGGTCAAAAAACGATCGTTTTGGGCGCAGAACGACTAAAAATGTCTCAGAGACCTTCCCAACATTGACTTTTTTCGTTTTTCTCCATTGTATTCCAGAGAAAATACGAAATATTTCCACCTGTTCCAGCATAAAATGGAGAAAAACGAAAAAATCAATTTTGGGAGGATCCTAAAGTGATTCAAAGTCGTTTTCCGTGTTTAGTTCGTCTTTAAAAAGCACTATATCGTCAGTAATGAGCGTTTTTTGACCAACTTCCAAATGAGCTACAAGGTTGTAATTTTTCTGAAATGTTCCTCTAGGACCCTCCTACAAATCCTTAAAATATTTTTCGAATCGCTCGTCGACTAATAGGAGTTTCTTAGAACTCATCATACTTAGACTAAACACCCTGTATATGCATGGAATTGCAAAAGAAGATGATGGACGATTTTAAGAGCCTCTTGAAACATTGTTTATTTCAAATTTTGTTTTTGTTTGTCTTGTTTGACGTATTTACGGACGTGTTTAAAATTATTGGGGACATTAACAAGTGAAAAGTATTTGCAAAACAAATCCTACATAGGATCAATGGAATGAGTGATAATTCAAAAATAGTTCCAAATACTAAAAATAAAAGAGAAAAACATTAGGAGCTAAATAAACGAAAAAACATTCCGATTAATCACCATATAATGTCGTTGCTTTTTGTTGGACTTCAATAGCTAAAATTTGCTGAATTGAGGATGTTTTTAATCAACTTTGATGCATCACCTTACACCTTTCTAGCTACTTATAAGTTCGCAAAAATAAGAGTTAGTTCTTTATGGCCTGGGAGTATCAAAGAGCGAATCGAAAAATACTTTTAGGGTACTTCTTGCTGAATATTTTACTAAAATTAGAGCTTCGTAGCTCATTAGGAAGTTGGTCAAAAACGCTCGCTTTGACGATGTCGTGATTTTCAAAAACGAGCTAAAGTCGCAAAACGACTAAGAATGGCTCGAGAATCCCCCCAACATTGATTTTTTTTCATTTTTCTCCATTTTATTCTGGAACAAGCGGTAATGTTTAGTTTTTTTTCTAAAATGCAATGTTCAAAAACGAAAAAAATCAATATTAAGAAGGTCTTCAAATAATTGTAAGTTATTTAGAGTGCTTAGTTCGTTTTTTGAACACTGCGGCACTGTCCAAAATGAGAGCGTTTTTTGATCGAATTCAAAATGAACTGATAGCTTCTAATTTCGCTAAAATGTTCTTCAGGGACTATTCAATAAATTGTTAAAATATTATTCATATCGTTCTATTATTTCGATGGAAACAGCCAAATTGTGTACTCCTAAGCCGAGCAGCCTGTATAAAGGGTGTTGAATCTAAATTTAGTCCATTTTTATGAAACTTTTACTAGTTAACAAGCGTTTTGGAGGATATTTTAAGGATTTTTAGAGGTCTTTGGAGAACATTTTATCAAAATTAGAATCTTGAAGTTCATTTTGAAATTGGTCAAAAACGCTCGCCTCTGGCGATTTTCTAAAACCAGCTACACATGTAAAATGACTTAGAATGACTCGAGGAACTCTCCAACATTGATTGATTTTTTCCTAGAGTTCTACAAAGAAAAAAAATCAATGTTGAGAGAGTCTTAAAGTCATTCTGAGTCATTTTACGTTTTAGCTCGTTTTTGAAAATCGCGATATTGTCCAAAACGATCATTTTTTAACCAACTTCCAAATGAGCTACGAGGTTCTCAATTTGCTAAAATAGTCTCTAGAGTGCCTTCTATAAGTTCTTAAAATATTTTTCGAATAACTCATCAACTAATAGGAGCTTCATAAGAATAGACCACATTAAGATCTGACACCTGGTATAAATGGGAAAAAGACCTTATTTTGTAGATTGTAAAAAAAGATCGCTTGAACGAGTCTTTTCTTCTCACATCAGATTTGCCTACAGTTTGCTAAATATGAACATTCTTCAATTTTGACACTGAGACACAGTTAGACGAGAGGTCAACGCCTTCGATGCTGTATATTAATTAATAAAAATTCATTTTAGAAACGGGCAATATGAATTCCTTTAGCGTTAATTATGTACCCCTAAGACATGCTTACTTAAGAGGAATATGAGAGTGTTTAGGTTTTTTTCCCCACAGGCAAATATGAGCCTAAAATCCATAAAGTAAGTAGTGTACGAATATCAGGACCGGCGTTGATATGTTAAGCGCCTCTGTGCTGAGGATTTTTTTGCGCTCCTTGCTAGACTATAATTTTTTTATGTTTTCGGTCACCTTGCGCTTTTAGACTAGCTCTTCTTCAGATTGGTGCCTCCTTAGATTGGCGCTCTTGTGCATATATGGATGCGCCGGCCCTGAAGAATATTATAATATATTTAACAACTGTTACTTAGTTTGAAAATGCATTTTAATAGATTACAAAAATAATCTTCCAGACGTTTAAACGTCTAAATTTATCCTGATTGGATTTTACGAGTTTCTTTATTTAATTTCTACAAACTTTTGTCTTCTATTCGAAATGTGCTTAAAAAAAAACTGGATACACACGTTTTCTATTGTAAAAATTGTAAATGCCAAAAATTTGGAATATAATTTAATGCAAGAAATATTTACATAAATAACGTCAATTCTGATCGGTCATCAGTGGCTCTGTTTGCCATCTAAAAATTGAAAATCCATGAATTTCGTCCGACTATAAATTAGTTCTATAGATAAATTCCTTGTTGTTTGTCAAATATTATCAATGAAGACAAGTCGGTAAAATTTATTTCATTCTCTTCGAAAAGAAGAAATTTTCTACATTATTTAACAAACAAGATATTTTTATTAAGACGTTATTGTTATTCTTTAAAATGTATATATACAGAGTGTCGGTTTTAAATGTGGTCGATTCAATTACCTAGTTGACGATTTGTAGGAGAAGCCCTGGAGACCATTTTACCAAAACTAGAGCCTTGTAGCTCATTTGGAAGTAGGTCAAAAAGGCTAGCTTACCAATTTTTACCAACTAGCTACACACATAAAATGACTTAGAATGACTCGAGGGTCCTCCCAACTTTGATTTTTTTGTTTCAGTCCATTTTATTCTAGAACAGGAAACGTTTCGCATTTTTAGAATGCTATAGAGAAAAAATGAAAAAAATCAATGTTGGGAGGGTATTTTTGAGCTATTCTTGTGTCCAAAACGATAGTTCTTTTAACTGATTTCCAAATAAGCTACGAGGTTCTAATTTAGTTTAAATTTTCTCTAGGAACCCTCCTACAAATTTTATAATAAACAACCACATTTAAAACCGACACCCAGTATATGGTATTCAGAATTTTGAGTGTGAAGTGTGAATAAAGTAGTCGTTACATAGGTTCTATCATCCTAATACGTCGTTTGAAAATGAAACTATTTACACATAATTTAGTTTTACAATTAGACTCTGGAACAGTAAAAATAGCAATAAGAGAATAGTTTGGCATGTCTCGGAGTAATGATTTATTTGTGCCAAATCGGCCACGAGATCAAAAATAAACCAATACAGACGATTAGTTAAGAATTTTTGTTAAATGGACAAGAACTTTGTCTTAAGGCACACACATTTTGCTTTTTAACTGTCAGTGTTCTGTCGAATTTTGCTTTTAAGTAGGTAGTCAAGATGAAAACGCCTTAGAAAACATTTTTGGACCTAGTTACTAAACCGTAAAAAAATTGAAGATTTAATTATGTTTAATGAATTTTCGAGCTGCATTGTCGTGTTTTTTTTTAGTTTATATTTTTAGTCATTTTCTCCTACAAAATTCATTTTCAGCAATTTTTTCTATTGAGGAACGAATTTCTCTCCCTTACTTAAGCTCGCCTTAACAAAACATTGAGTTAAATTAACCTGAGCATGGATTTACAGACATTTACGTGGTGATCTGTATTTTGGCGGATTTCCACTCAAATGTGTGTAAATTGACCCTTAGCTCAATTAGGGGGCGAAAAATCAGGCCTAAGTCGCCAAAAGGTGATGATTTAATCAGTCTTAGTTGATTTTTGTAAGTTATGTTTGGACTTAATTTTTCACTTTCAGTCAAACTCTTAAGACATTTTCTCTTAAATTAAGCATTTTTATCCAATTTTTCTACTGTATTCTGAAGAAAAGACTATTTAGTAGCATTTTTATTGATAAAACATACGATTTTGGTCGATTTTTGGACAGAACATTCCACTTCTATTCTAGGTTCCAAGGCGTTTTTATTTTAAATAATCCATCCATTAACGATTTTTTCTACTGAATTGTGAATAAGCAACTGTTTAGATACTAAAATAGTCAAAAATCAGACGACTCAGGAGATCTATGCCCGGCTTTTCTTCCCTAGGGAAGAAAAGCCGGGCATAGGTAGTAAGCTTACTTAATCTCGCCTTAGCAAGACCTTGACCTAAATCGATCTAAATGTGGATTTACACTTATTTGGGTGGGTGCCTGTACGTGGACGGATCCCAACTCAAATGTGTGTAAGTCTACCGTTAGCTCGATTTAAGCAAAGATCCTGCTAAGACGAGCTTAAGTTCAGGAAAAAAACATGTCCTAAAAGATCAATTTGTAGTGAGTTTTGTTGTAACACTGTTAAAAGAAAACAATTTAATTAATTTAATCAATTTTCAGGCATAGTTTTAGGTAATTTTAATAGCTTTTCGGGTAGGCTTTTTGAGCTTAAAATATTTTCGGCTTTAACTATCAGTTATCAGCAAATTTTCCTACTGAATCAACTTAAGGTCTTAAGACAAAGTAGAAAGATTTTCGATTGTCTTTTTTTTCAACTAATCACTTTTCGCCTGGCTTTTAATCCTTTATTTCGTCCCAATTTTTATCAAATTCTGCTAATTAATTATGAAAAGAAGACAACTTAGACACTTTTAATACCTAACTAAGCCAAATCCTCGAGTGTTTATCAAAAATTCTATCTTTAATTCAGTCTAGTAGAAGATAATTGGAATTATTTTCGCTGTTTTATCTTGAAGGCCTGAAGAGTCGTAACCGCCGAGGATTCACTCGGTTCTATACTACATTAATAGATAGTCAAGCCGACCAAACCAAATTCGCTAGACTGTATATAACCGTGCTATTTATTATTTCACAATGATTAATGTAATTTTCTCGTATCCGAAACATAAAAACTGGAACACTGAATTAAAATGATATTCAACAAGCTAAATTACACAAAGGTGATGATGTACAGATTATCGAACAAAATAACGTCGGTACACTCAAGTTTTGGGACGATTTCTAAAATTAAAATCAGCAAATAACAACAAAAAAAATACGCTTAATTCTTTGATGGATATTATAAAATTTTATTCCAATAATTAGCTTATTTGTATTCGTTTTTATAGCGAAGTCTATAAATAATGAGTGTTACGACGTTGGTATTTTTTTTTTGGAAATGTTAACATATGTTTCTCATCAAAATTTATCGAAAAACCTTTGATTTCACGTACAAAACTGACAAGTTATTTATTTTTCATTCTAATTAATATCAATTATATAGTTTTTTTTTCTTCTATATTTACTACTATAATCCGGAAAATTTAAAATAGAGTGTTGTTGAAGACATGATTATTCGCTTCCTTTGCATACAACTCTATTTAATGTTAATTACGAGGCAATTTTCTCGAAATTCAGGTATAAAATAGGTGAAGATCGAAAGCAAGAAACGAAATACAGTAAACTTCATAACAATACGAACATAGGAGAAACTTTGGCCACGCCTATTTAAACTACTTACATATTAGTTAGAATGAGACAGAGATCTATGGGTGTTTTAGATGAAAAAATATGGTGGTATAATTTCCGCCCTCCCTTAGTGCTTTGACCAAACAAAACAATATTTTTTCGTACGAAAGAGCCTTGAAAACTTTCAATTTTAACAGATAAGAATAACCAGATGGTCAAAGGAATTTGACATCTCATTCTATTATTCATGGAACATCTGTTTAAACAAAGAAGGGACTATCCTCAGGACATTATTTTTTCACACAACAATCTTCATTCGATTAATTGGTAATTATAGCATTAATTCGAGTAAGTCAATCAACTAAAACAAACATGAAATAAGTTGAACTAAATTGATGTATTAAAAAAAAAGATTCTAATTGAATTATTAAGTTAGACAAATAAAGAAATATTTAATGTTGACAAATTGTTACTAATTAATAAGAGTAATGAGTAACATGATTTTCATTAGAATGGATTAGATAATTTTTCAAGCATTTTTATTTTCAAATCTCTTTTCTCTGTTTACAATGCGTTCTCATAAAGGTACAATAAATCAGCTAAATTTATCGATAGAAGAATTATTTATTAATTTTACAAATACAATAGGTAAATTAATTAATTGAAAAAAGGAAAAAAATGACAAAAAGTAATAATGATATACAAATGTTCATCTAATATTTACAAACAATAATAAAATTATAAGTTAAATAAATAAATAAATTATGAAAGAATTGTTTTTAATCATAGCCAATATTGTCTTTAACAAATACTTCCATTTTAATTAAATAATAACGGTAGATAACAAGGGTACAACAGAAACAGCACTTGTTATTTACCTGGAGACAGGATGAGAACAAACTACATTTTGAACAATAGGGTAGTTTTACAACACTTTCAACAAAATATTCAATAGGTAAGAGTAATATGAGGCATTTAAAGGGTAATATAATTGGAAATTGGCAATTTATAAATGTGGAATTTGTTGTGTGAAAGAATAATGTCCTGAGGATAGTCCCTTCTTTGTTTAAACAGATGTTCCATGAATAATAGAATGAGATGTCAAATTCCTTTGACCATCTGTTTATTCTTATCTGTTAAAATTAAAAGTTTTCAAGGCTCTTTCGTACGAAAGAAATTGTTTTGTTTGGTCAAAGCACTAAGGGAGGGCGGAAATTATACCACCATATTTTTTCATCTAAAACACCCATAGATCTCTGTCTCATTCTAACTAATATGTAAGTAGTTTAAATAGGCGTGGCCAAAGTTTCTCCTATGTTTGTATTGTTATGAAGTTTACTGTATATGAAAAGATGGTAACGGCAGGTGGTAAATAACGAACGCCATACGAAGGAAGCAGTGGCGCAGCTGCGTTTTTTGGGTACTCAAAAAATTCTTATGTGGAACAGAGTGCAATAAATACCGGGTGTACCACGGTATTTAGTTTCGCAGTTGGCTGTGCCTTTGGTAAAGTAGTATCGTAACTTGATTCACACTTGACATTTGTTAATGTAATTTCAAATGGCAGAACTACAAACTACGATACTACGTCACCAAAAGCACAGCCAACTGCGAGAGGAAATATTGTAGTACAGTCGGTATATTCTGAAGGGTTGAAGACGTAAAAAATTGACTAAAATTGACCAAAATTGCAAATATTGTTTGATGATCGCTGTTATTGTCGAGAGTGTCAGTATAACACATCTAAGATTTCCATTGAACTACCCACCCCAATTTTAATAACTTACATATTGAACATACACATAACAGATTTAATTACAAATCTACATATAAAAATGAAGTAATACAAAAATTGTCCATAATGCCTTCCTCCTCTGTTCCACACAAAGTTGCATTCTAAGTAGGAGAGAACGCTGTATGTGTCGACAGTTTCAAAATCGCGTCTGTAGCTTCTTAAATTCGGATCGACAACTGTTCGACATTTCTGACCGGTATCGAATACATGAATTTTCTATCTATAATATTTAAAAATAAATACAAATAGAAAATAAGTAAGGGTCCCTAGAGTCACAGAGCTTCTTCGCGTTGAGTCTCTTGTTATGCGTTAGCTACGCCACTGGAAGGAAGTCAGGTGAAATACAAACGTGCGATCTCTCTATAACAACAACAACAACAAACAGCCAACAACCAACAACACAATTTTTTTTTCACTACTACTACTACTACTTCTTGTTGTTCTTCTCTTCATCCTTCAGTTACTTCACTAATAATCAGTATAGTGTTGTGTGAGAGTTGAAAACATTCAGTTACAGACAGGTAACTGAGTTGATGACGTTCTCAAATTCATTAAAATAATTTTTACAATAAAAACAGAGAATTGTGCGTAAATTGTGGTGTTTTTAATGATTCTATGAAGACTATTGTTTCAATTGTTGGAAATTTCTTTAATTAAAGAGTAACAATAATTGTTCGAAATCTTCAGGGGGCAATGATGTAAAAAGTAAGTTGAATTTTTATCGTTCAAACATTGCAATTAAACGCTAATTACATCGGAAATTTCACGTGCGTTTTCAATAAATAATAATCGTTCGGAATTCTTGTTGAAACAGTCTCTCGCTTGCCATCTGTTCTGTGTATTAGAAATAAATTTGATCGTTTTTTTTTTCTCAAACTATCCCAAAGATTTTAAGACAACTGTTCCAATTTTAGATCGATTGCGATTTCAAAAATTTCTACAACTCCTATTAATAACGAGCGGTGGACGAAAAAATGTGGAAAATTACTAAAGAATTTGTTTACCGTTCCATAAATTATCACAACAGAATTATTATCAATAAATTTAAATGATTTCGATAAAAAATTGTAGAAAATCTAACAGGTATGAAGCTGGTTTCGCAAGGAATTTTCCAATAAGTAGGTAGGGAGAAAAAATCTTGTATTTAGTATTGAATAAATATTTGTAAATCATTAAGAATTCTATTCTTAAGCGATGATGTTTTGAATAAAAGAATAATAATGAGTAGCCAAGGCCAAGATCAAAGACTCGTCATCATCATCCGTTAAATCACCACCTACCTACCGTATTTCGTTGATAAAATGTGGAAAATTTCGAATAAATCGGGATAGATTCGTTTCAATTCAAAAACGAGATCGTTACGATAAAACTACAGGATGTTCTCGATATGTTACGTTTAGGTCACTAACCGCTCAACAAGGTCGTGTTTCTCTATATATATTCACTTTTATTATTGATTTATCTTATAATAGAAATAATTATTTTGTATTGTTACAGGATGGTCATGAATCGCATTCAAATTTGACAAATTTACAAAAGATGCACCCCGTTGATTGGGGCTGTAATCAAGGGCCAAAGGCCTAACAAATATGCGTGAAGAAGAATTAGAAGTAGCACTTAAGGTAAATTTATTATTGATTATATTGCACAATTCGTTGGATATATGCCAATAATAATAAAAATTATCATTACTAAATTGGCACAGTGATGACTTCCTGTAAGTTCCAAATTTTTTCCGCTGTCTCCTCAACTTGTTTTGTTTAAATACCAACGTTGATTGTTTCATAAATGTTATTGGACCTTATCTATGTCAAAAAAGAAAAATAATAATTCTAATCGATGAATTCTTAATGGTGTTTTCAGGTGGTGATCGTGGGCAATGGTGGAGTTGGCAAATCTAGTATGATACAAAGATACTGTAAAGGTACTTTCACTAAAGATTATAAAAAAACAATAGGTGTGGATTTCCTTGAGCGACAAATTGAGTATGTCACAAGAGAAAATTAATTCTTGTTTATTAAAATAAAACATTATTAATATTATTATTAATTATTATTAAATTAATTGTAGAATTGATGGTGAAGATGTGCGTTTAATGCTATGGGATACAGCCGGCCAAGAAGAGTTCGATGCCATCACAAAAGCCTATTATCGTGGTGCTCAAGCTTGTGTTCTTGCATTTTCAACAATAGATCGGGACTCATTCGAGGCAGCACATTCATGGAAACTCAAAGTATGTTCATATTCGATCAGTGACGCCTCAAATTGCTCAGGGCCCCGACATTGCCTCCAAATTGTCACACAATTATAGCCCTCAAAGTCTTTAAATTTTAGCCAATTTAATTGATGCGTCCCATCTGATAATTCGATATCGTCTGTTGCTCAAGCAAATTATTATTTCCATTTAGACTTTCTCTATTGTTTGCAGGTCGAAAATGAATGTGGTGAAATTCCTACAGTTATTGTTCAAAATAAAATCGATCTCATGGATCAAAGTGTTGTGAATCCGTAAGTAATTTCAACTTTCCCATTATTATTACCATTTAATTATTTTTTTATTAATTTGTAGCGAAGAAGCTGATTTGTTAGCTAGAGCTTTAGGTTGTCGTCTAATACGTACATCAGTCAAAGATGATATAAATGTAGCGGCTGTTTTTCGACATTTGGCCGCTAAATGCCTTGCTGAATTGCGAGATCCACGTGATTATGACTATTTTAGCCATGATATGACCACCATGTCTCACTATCACCACCCAAATTCGCTCAATATGGGTAAAAAGACTAACATCAATACTGATATAATATTTAATAAAATATTAATTGTAGGCACTTTTAACCCTAGTCGTTCTTCCAAAAATCAAAACGGTACAATAATATTGCGACCAACTAACAAACATAAAAGAAAGAAGAATGTATTGAAGAATGCTTGCCGGATATTATGACCGTTTCTTGTTTTTATTATTATTTTTTGAATATTGTTGAAATACCATTTTTTGCCATTATCTTTTTGTTCTTTTTTTTGGTTTGTTTGTGATTTAGCCACCTAACTTCTAGGCCAATCGGTCGTGTGCTAATAAATCTTGTGTATATGCGTGTATGTATGTGTATGTAATTGGTGTATTTGCATATATTTATAATAATCAAATAAAAATCGAACGACCTTTTTCTACTGTAAGAAATTGTATTCATAAGAAATGACTTTCAATAAATTTTAACAGTTATGATGAATTTTCTTGATTTTGTTTATATTTATTATTCGATTATATTTTTAGTTGATTGTGTATTTTTCTCCTGCCAAACATTTCTATCGTTAATTTAATCGTTTTTCTAAATGTAGTGGAACAAAAAAAACACACACACACACATGCTTACACAAAAGAAAATTTTGTTTACATAGCCTGAAATGAACATCAATCTTGCAACTGTTGATATAAATGCGTGTAGAAGAATTCTTCATTTCTTAGGATACGATCATTTGTATCTAAATTACTCTCCTTCCATCGTTTTGCCTCCTGCATTGGAGATTATTTTTAGTATTTCTCTTGACAAACAGTTGGATACTGTAATAATTAATAGAAATTTACGAACGATTTGAATATTTTCTCAAAGTTAAATAAAGCATTGGAAGCAAATATAGAAACACAAACACACACCATTTGGATGTGTACAGTCGCTGGACCAAGACAAGTCAAAATTACGCAGTTGCAGAAAATATGAAAATGACCACAACTTAAGAATTCTCAATAGTGTAGACAAATTAGACAATTGTGCCCCTGTACATCTCCCTAAATTGTCTCATTATTACAGCATCAAATGGGGTTCTAAAATCTATTTTATCTACGACATGGTCGGATTTACCACTAGGCAAAGTAGGTAAGTGCGTAGGGGTGGCAAATTTCAGCAAAATACTTTGAAATGACACTTAAGGGCTCACTTGATAAATACGACGATTCGGCGTGCGAAAATTACCAATATTCAAGTATCGATTTCTGTCATACTTTCAAACTATATTCAATAGAAGCAGGAGGTGTGGTCTCATTTATGAATGGAAGCTACGTCTGGCAACGTTGAATTCTTAAACACAGTACAGAAACAATAATGACCACACCATCTATCTGGTACACTGCGAACTAATCACAAACATGGTCCAAATCTAAACGGATTTTCCGACAGATTTCAAAATATATTCCACTTATAATAATATGGTCGTGAGGTAGATAAAATTTCCAACATTTTCATATCAATCAAGAAATAAATTAATAAAAATTTCAACAGTTCTAAATATGTAATAGGTGAAACGTTGGTTGAAATTTTCCGTGAAATTCACTTAATTGAATTTTAAGCGAGTTTAATGACCATTCTCCTTACCTCTTTAAAATTATGCAAAGCATCAATATTGGAAAACTTTTTAAATTTGCTTTAGTTATCGGAAAACTAACAAGCCTATTGAGAAAATTCTTGAAGATTCTTTCAATTTTCTATCTAAATCCTCTTGATAATTATTGAAAATCAATAAATTGGCTAAGTTTTAGCCAGTTATGAAGGAAAATGTACGAAAAAAACAGGGTCCAAGAATTTTCTCTGTCATTCAAAATTTTACCACAAATTTCCAAAATAGAAAACTTTAGAGCATGCACCTTGAAATGCTCTGTCTAACGCACGTTTACTTTTTACAAACAAGCGAAATATCGATGTTTGAAAATTGGCAATTTTCGCATGTTGAATCAAGTAGCTTGTCTAAAGGGATCTTAAGGTGTTTTGCCCGAAATTAGCACACGCGTTAAGAATCTAAATCCGGCCCTGGCCTAAAGTCCGCAAAGCTCTTAACGCCCCACTGAGAACTGTACGATGGGACGAAATTAGCCTTTACTGAAATGTACGAAACATGTATCAAATATTAATAAGCATAGTCCAAGCATTTCAACGTCAATTAAATTTGATCGATTGTAGTCCATGACGTTCCATTTGTTTTTAGTTTTAGACTTTGAATCAACAATTCTTGTACTGATTGTAAATGCAGATTGTTTTATTTTCGAAATTGGAGTATTTCGAGTATTTAAAACAGCCTTGTGGTTAGAAATAGTTCTGGATGGATTTTTTAACGCCCCTAACGACAGTTTTATTTTTGGCCATATTTAAAATGAAAATTAAACAAGCCGTAGGTACTACTGTGTCTTCGTTAAATATTTTCTAAACCAGTGGCAAAACTAGGCACCAGCAATGCGGGGGGGGCTAGACCCTCCAAGAGTCCAACTTTTATTTATTTTAAGGAAAAAAATCTACAAGGGCCCAAATTAAAATCTTGCGGGGGGCCCAAAATTTCAAGTTACGCTACTGTTCTAAACTAAAACTACGATAATTTGAGTAGAGAGAATTTAAATTTACCTTTTAGCTGGATTCTTGAAGACATCCTTCTAAGATTGCACAAATTTTTGCGAAAGTCTCATAAAAATCAGACGCCCATAAATGATTCTGAAAGATGATTTGCTCATTCTAAAAGCTTTTCAATTATCAGATTTTGGCCGAATTTTGGTCTTAAGTAATCAAAAAAGCGCCGATTTCGAAGACCATTTTGGTTAATCTTTGAAATGAATTCTTCACAACTAAATTTTAAGACATTCCTATTGTAAATCATCAGTTTTTTAGCAAAATTTGCTACTGGATTGCAAAAAGAAAACTGTTTTTAGTTGATTTTCGAGAAGCATTCTTGTCTTTCAGTTTAGATTTTAGGACATACTTAAACGATAAATTCTTGATGATTTTTGTAAAGAGGTATGTTTACGTACTTGTAGCTGCTTTGGGAGAAGTTTTCAATTTGAGTTGATATTTTCAGACAAATTTTTCTTTAATCGTCAATTTTATCTTTAAGGGGGAGTTGGACGATGAGATCGAATCAGCGTGCGAAATTTATTAATTTTCAAACAACGATATTTCGCTTATTTTTTAAGATATTGTGAAATTTAAACGTGCGTTGGATAGAGCATTTCAAGGTGCATGTCCTGAAGCTTTCTATTAAAGAAAAATCTGATAAAATTCGGAATGATAGAGAAAACTGTTGGACCATGTTTTTTTTGTACATTTTCCTTCATAATTGGCTAAAAATTGGCCAATATGATTGATTTTAAATATCTATTGAGTGATTTAGATGGAAAATGATGAGATTTTTCCAAATATTCAAGAATTTTCTCGATACGTTTGTTAGTTTTCCCAAATTTTGAAGAAAATTAAATGGACTTTGATCCGTAATAAAGAGCACAATTATAAAGATAGAATCTTCTACTCTTGTTTTTAGAAAGATATTGTAAGGGCGGAGGTAATAACGCTCGCTTTTCAGAAAATTTTGAAAATTACGTGATTTCTTGGAAAATTTGGAATCCCATTTTCACCTGTTATTTACAGCTATTAAAATTAATTAATTTGACCGATAATTAGTATCAAAATATAAGAAAATCGATTTTTTTTTATGACCATATCATAATAATGAAAAATATTTGAAAATCTGTCCGTGGGTAATTTTCTTAACCAAGCGTGTTTGCGCTGCGACTGGTATTGTTGTTGTAATATACCACATCTATCCGGTTTATACCAGATATGCGGACTAAATCACACCAACATACCGCTCGCAGCACAAACATGCTTGGTTAAGAAAATTACCTACGGACAGATTTTCAAATATTTTTCATTATTATGATATGGTCGTGAAAGAAAATCGATTTTCCCATATTTTGATACTAATTATCGGTCAAATTAATTAATTTTAATAGCTGTAAATAGCAGGTGAAAATGGGATTCCAAATTTTCCAAGAAATCACGTAATTTTCAAAATTTTCTGAAAAGCGAGCGTTATTACCTCCGCCCTTACAATATCTTTCTAAAAACAAGAGTGCATAATTCTATCTTTAAAATTGTGCCCTAGATTACTGATCAAAGTCCATTTAATTTTCTTCAAAAATTGGAAAAACTAACAAACGTATCGGGAAAATTCTTGAAGATTTGGAAAGATCTCATCATTTTCCATCTAAATCACTCAATAGATATTTAAAATCAATCATATTGGCCAATTTTTAGCCAATTATGATAGAAAATGTACAAAAAAACATGGTCCAACAGTTTTCTCTATCATTCCGAATTTTATCAGATTTTTGTTTAATAGAAAGCTTCAGGACATGCACCTTGAAATGCTCTATCCAACGCACGTTTAAATTTCACAATATCTTAAAAAAGAAGCGAAATATCGTTGTTTGAAAATTAATAAATTTCGCACGCTGATTCGATCTCATCGTCCAACTCCCCCTTAACTACCTATTTTTCAACTGAATTGTAAAAAGGTGAACTGTGAAAACGAGTCTGTTTAATTCAAATCTGGGTTTTAAGACATAATTGAATGGCTCAGAGGAGAAGCAGCACAAGTGAAGAATTTGTTTTTTAGAAAATACAATTTATTACCTCTCATGTAGTACAATGTACTTCTTCAGTAGTATAATTTTCCTTCCAGAAAGAGTGCTGAAAGATGCCCTGGTCGAAACAAATATGTACTACAAATCCCAATTTATTTCCATTTTCTGACTTTTTCAGAGATGATAAATTTTTTTACAGAAAATAAGAAACTTTCAGAAATTTTCCATCTGGGTGGTAATGCAGAATTTCACTTTTGCTATTTTTCCTCCTTGTAAGAAGCATATTATTATGTCTTTGAATAATTAAAAAAAAGTCAGTTGTAGGTACTACTTTTCTTCGGAGACACTCAATTATTATCAGTTTTTTGCCAATTTTCTTATTGAATCGTTAAAAGCGGAAGACTTAATCAGTTTTAACCCAATCTTAAGCTTAATTTGCAAAATTTAATCTAGATATTAAGACATCCCAGATAGCATCCAGATCAGAAAGACTCCTCTACGAAGTCATTTGAAAAACTTCTAAGAAAATATTATTTTTAAGAGTTTTTAAAGACTTCTCATTTAAGCTGTCAGTTTTGTTACATTCCTTGACATCTTAAAAACGTGTCAGCTGTCAATTTGGAACAAATACATACATATTTGTCCCAAATTTTTACTAAATTTTGTTATTGAATTGTAAAAATTGGCAATTTAGACATTTTTAGCCCATTTTATCAAACTTTGCTCGTAAAAAGAACGCTTTTGAGCCAAATATTTGACTATTAATCAAAACAATTTTGTACTAAATCAAGACAATTTTGTACTAAATCATCGATTTTTGAAACTCTCGAAATCAACAATATTTTTGGAATGCATATTTTGAAAAGAAAAAAAACTTTAAATCAATTTCATGCCTCTTTATAGAAGTACACGTACGTAACTCCTATGAAACTCCTATTAGTTGGAGGGAGATTCGAATAATGCTTAAAGCATTTGTAGGATAGTCCTCAGAGAATATTTTAGCAAAATTAGAGCCTTGTAGCTCATTAAGAACTTGGTCAAAAAATGATCATTTTGTATAATTCCAGAATGTTCAAAGACGAGAAAAGCACTGGAAACGACTTAGATTGATTTACAAATCGTTTGTCTTCATTTTATTTTGGAACAGGTGGAAATGTTTCGCATGTTCTCTACAATACAATCGAGAAAAACGACAAAAAAAAACACTGTTTGAAGGACCTACGAGTAATTCTTAGTCGTTTTCAGCGCTTTGCTCGTTTTTGAAAATTCCAACATTGTCCAGAAGAACAACTTTTTGACCAACTTCTCGATGAGCTAGGAGGTTTTAATTTGGCCAAAGTGTTCTCCAGGGACCACCCTAAAAACTAAAATTCAATCCCAGGCACGCTCTTTGTCGAAATCCTTTTTGGTCCATAAATTTTAACTAAAAAAGACCCATGCAGGTTTCCACTGTTTTTTGATTATTTTACTGGTCGACAGCTGTACAATATCGTTGCTTGTATATACGAGAACGTTTAAACATTTCACATTGTCTTTAGAAAACAATCAACCAATAGAATATATCAGAAATATTCTGTATTGATGATTACAATAAACAATAAACGTTGTAAATATTTAGACATTTTTGCCATACAAATAATAAAGATGCTTTTACATATATGTACAGCAATGGCACTAAAAATATGTAAAGTTAACAAATTACATACATTTACTATTTTAGTTAAATCACAAGATAATTTAAAACACTATACTTACATATTAAACAAACCTGTTTTTAAGGCACACAATCTGTAAATAAATTAAACAAACAAATAAAATAAAAAATACTAATTACAGTAATTTTAAAATAATTATAAAGGAAAATGCGGAAGGTATCCGTCCCAACATGTAACTGTAGAATAAACGATATATACTCGTAAATATAGTTTTATTGATCATATAGATTATGTGAAATTATTATTGTTTTTCGTGTTATGTTTGAAAAAAATTTTACAATTTCCTTATTGTAATAGACTTAAGGCAATCACCGGAATTGCTTATTAGTAAAACTACAACGTTCAATAACATAAAACTTGTTGAAAATTAATAAAATTAAAAATATAAAAAAAAAACAAACAAAAACAATTATTAGTTTCTTTAAATAAATATTTACATTATATAGTAATTTTAATACCCACATCCCAAAAATTATAGTTTAATTCTTATAAACGAGAAAAATTTGCACTTGATACCCATCAGATGACTCCAGTATTTCAGTTTAAAAATGTAATTTTTGCTATATCTTCGATTACATTTTATAATTATTTTGTTTTTTATTATCGATTATATGAATTTATTGCGGTATTAAAAATAACACCCGTATAAATATTTGTTTTTATAATGAGAAATGATGAATAATTTTGATACTATCACCCACTATTATTCGATAAATAATAAAAATATATCTCAACTACCATCACTAGAATTACTACTACCATCATCGAAATCTATCATGGAATACTGTTGTAATTTCTTCGATTTATCCGGTAATAAATCCAACAATTCTATCAAATCTTTTATTATATAATCAGGTCTAGGATGATTATGATTATGATGATGATGATGATTATTATTTAATGGTATCCATATTGTACCACCTAAATTAGCTGCAATACCACCTAATATATCTGTTTCTAGTTTATCACCAATCATTAAACATTGTTCTGGTTGTACTTCGAGATATTTACATGCTTCATAAAAGATTTTCTTGTGTGGTTTCTCCCATGGTAGATCACCTGATACTAGAATAACATCAAAGTAATTATGTAATTTTAAATAATTTATCTTCTCCCATTGTGCACACGATGTACCGTTTGTTATTAAACCAATTAGATAATTTTGACGTAATTTATGGAGGAGATTTTTAATTTCTGGTGTTAATTGCAGGTATTCATAACGTAATTTCAACCATATTCCATAGATGTCATCTAATCGAACAAAATTAAAAAATATTAGCCAAATTCTTATTTTTATTTGGATGGGTTATTTAAGTCGGACGAAAAGTTCTAGTGGTAAAATTTGAAGATCTTTAGGAGGCTATCTAGAGACTGTTTTAGCAAAAATAGAACCTTGTAGCTCATTTGGAAGTAGGTCAAGAAATACTCGTTTTGGACAAGGTAGCGATCTTCAGAAATGACTCAGACTGAGCTAATATTACAAAAACGTTCTTTAAGGACTACTCTATATATCCGTAAGATATTTTTGAAATCGCTCCATTAGTTTGGTGAAACGGCTAAATTATATAATCTCAGGTTGGACCTTCGTGCTGTTCTAAATGTAACCTATTCGCATAAAACTCTTATGAAAAAATACTGGGAGGATCCTCGAGTCATTCTTAGTCGTTTTGCGTGCTTTGCTCGTTTTTGAAAATCGCAACATTGTCAGAACTTCCAAATGAGCTACGAGATTCTAATGATCTCTATAAACACTTGAAATATTTTTCGAAAATACTATGAGTTTACCATAAGAACTTTTCGTCCGACGTGAATAACCCTGTATAAAAATAGAGATCTATTACAACAATAATAACAATTTTTGTTTCAGTATTTATTAATACATATGGTTTCTTTTATAAATTCCACCTCTTAATGCAACAACTAAATGTAGAATAGATCCGGGTTTCAATCGATAACTATCAATACTTCGATCGTCTTTTAATTGTTTGCCTTGATAGATTATACGTTGTTGTATAGGTGGTATACCGTCTTTCTCTTCTAATTTCTCTTTTAAATTGATAATTTTATCACTCGGTTCAATATCAATCAATCTCTCATCACCATTCAATGTTATCACTACCAATTGCATTAGTTCTATTTAAATAAACTATTGTTGATGATGAAATTATACTAGAATTTTGAAATTTATCCAAAAAATGTCAATAAACTAAAATTTTGAAATTTATCAAAAAAATGTCAATAAACTATTAATTATTTCAATGAATACCAATCAACTTGATTCATAAAGAATTGATTTTGTTTTTTTAAAAAAAGTGACTAAACTTTAACAGATAACAAAGTTGAATTTTTTTAATCTTATTGGAATTTGAAAACAATAAATTAAATGTTTACAAATATATACAGGATGAGTCCTGGCGATGGGTCGTAAAAGTATAAGAAGTTCTAATTGATAAATGTTTCCAAAATTTGGTACCCAGCCCCTGTTATATGGGGTAGTGCACTCTACTTTCTTATTTTAAACTGTATTTTTTATTGCATTCTTTGACAAAAACGAAGGAGACTTCAATAAGACATATGGTCCAACGCTGAATGTTTTTCAGATATTTTGATTAATCGTGAAATTCCAAAATTTTCAGTGTTTGATTGAAAATTTCATATCTTTGAAACTATTGCAGTTAAGAGATTAAAATTTGGAATTTGAATAATAAAAAACAAATCCATGAAGCTTATTAATAATAAATATTAAAATAATAATAAGAAAGTAATTAATTAATTAATTAATTAATTAAATGTTAATTGCGACAATTGAATTAAAAGTTGTTTTCCTAAGCCTTCCATGTTTTACATCTATGAGGAAAAATAAAGTATTCCATTTAAAATAAGCAAGATATTATAGTCTGAAAATTACCTGAAAGATAAACTAATTTCAGCTAAACACTGAAAGATAATTAAACGCTATAAGCTTTAGTAGAAAGTAAATTGCTGATGCTATCTGTATTACAAATATCACCATTTTAGCAGTAATACTTTCAAGAATCTGATTTTTTTCAGTTAAACACTGCAAAACTTGAAATTTCATGAAAAGTCAAAGTATATGAAAAACCTTCAGTTAGTGTTAGACCATAGGTCGTATTATCGAAGTTCTTTTAAATTTAACAAAAGAATTTAAAAATGCATTAAAAAATATACTATTCCATTTAAAATAAGAGAGAAGGATACACAGGGGCGTCTCTAGAATTTTGGCCGCCCGTATGCATGAGGCGTTTTAGTCGCCCTTTCAATCAAAAAAAGAAACATTTTTTTCATAATATTATTATGAACAATAAAAAACTCAATGGTCAATTTCTTGCCCGTATTTCTTGCACACCTTATCAGGACGCCTCTGAGGATGCACTACCCCATATAACCGGGGTTGTTAGAACGATGCAAATATTTTCCAAAGGTAGTTCAAGTGGAAAAACTGCTATACATCAAATTTCATCAACTTCTATCAATTAGAATTTCTTATACTTTTAATGGCCTATCGCCAGGACACACCCTGTATATTTTTTATTTTTCAATACAATGTAATTTGTAGATTAATAAAGGGGGCTATCGTTATCGGTCAAAGTAATTAGAAATAATGATAATGATGTAAAGAGATCAATGGTATTTATCCAAAATAGATTGTTGTTTTAATGGGAAATATTCTAATGTGAAAGATTCATTTTTAGGACCACAATTAAATAAAAATCTACCCTACAAAGATTTCTGTACGAAGAGGGCAATTATCAAACAAGCCCTCAAAAAGGCCACAGAATTATATTGATTTTTCAATTTTTCAACAAGTAAACCACCGTTTTTGACTGTTTTTGTAATACAAATAGTTCATTTTATTTTAAGGGATGCTCGCTTCTGTGTTTTATGTCTATAATGCTTTACAATTTGCTTATAAACGAAAAATTTGTACCCCTTTAGCTTATTTATTAGGGTATTAAATCAGCTAATTGTACATACCGGGTGATTCACTTGAAACGAAAAGTTCTTTTTGAAACTCCCATTATTTGGCAAGCGATTTGAAAAATATTTCAAGAATTTGTAGACGGATTCCTAGAGAACAATTTAGCAAAATTAGAACCTCGTAGCTCATTTGCAAGTATATAAAAAACGCAAAACAACTTAGAATGACTCGAAGATCCTCCCAACATTGATTTTTTTCGTTTTTCTTAATTTCATTCTGGAACAGTTGGGAAACAAAAAAAAATCAGTGTTGGGAAGGTAACCGAGTCATTATTAAGTCATTTTGTGTCTTTAGCTCGTTTTTTAAAATCTTCAACTTGTCCAAAACGAACGTTTTTGAACAGCTTCCAAATGAGCTACAAGGTTCTAATTTTGCTTCAATGTTCTCTGAGGACCTCCCTACAACTCTTTGAAATATTTTTCGAGTCACTTGCCAAATAATGGGAATTGCCATAAGAACTATTCGTTTCAGGTGAATCACCCGGTATTATTAGGGCTTTTTGAATCTTTTTAACAAAAGCTGAGTTTTTAAAAATAATTTGTGTGGCTATAATGCAGCCCTAAAGTTGCAATTTTCAAGTACAATTCACATATTATTGATAAGAAACCGGAAAAAAAACTTGAACGATACTTTTTATGGAAAATCGTTAAAAACATCAGAAACATTCCCACCTATTCCAAAATAAGAAAAACTAAAAAATTCAATGTTGGGAGGATCTCCGAGTCATTATAATTGTTAGCTCGGCTCCACACAATGGTCCCAACCTTGGTGCTAAACGTTGGCTCATGTGAGACGAGTAAGTTCTAACGTGTGGAGGGCTAGACAAACATTGGCACGAACTTCTTTGATATTTAGTTAAGAAACCGACAGCACATGGACAATTTCCAACCCCATTTCGTCCATACATTGGACAAACACCGTTGGTTCTAACGTTAGAGCCGGGCTGATTCGTTTTGCTTGCTCAGTTGACTAACTTCCAAATGAGCTAAGAGGCTCTAAATTTGATGGAATGATCTACAGGTAACCCCTTAAACTTTTTTTTTTTAAATCGCTCGCCAAATAATGGCAGTTGCCGTACATGAATCACCCTGTATAAGCATGTTGTCTAACTTACCATTAAATTGATTATATTGTGCTCCTAATGCTTGTTTCCATAATAGACGTCGCCAATTATCTAAACTCATTGCAACATTTTCTGGACATTGACGGAATGCTTTCAAATAAATTTTACAAGCATGTGCGGCAACATCTAATGGAACAGCATATTTCTCCCATAAAATTTGCGATAACTAAATCAACAATAATCATAATAGTTTATAATTTTCATTTCTTTATTTGTATACTAATCCTCATATAAAATATGTATGTATAGATATGTGTATATTTTATAATAAAATCAATTGAAAAACAAGCTATTTCAACAAAAAAAAAATCGATTATTTTAAACGGATAATAATTAAAAAAAACCTTGTAATTAATAAATACAATAAACGCGCTTACAATCAGAAAAAATGCAGCATATCTGTGTCTAATGCAATAATTCAACAAACAAAGCCTTAATACAATTTTTTTTAACGATATAACAAATCGAATTAATCGCCGAATAATTTTTTACCCAATTCCATCAATCTATGATTACGACACACCCGTAAAGCTTCAGCTTTCTTTAAAACATCAGCAACACTCTCATTTGCATCAACTAGATGACACAAAAAATCTTCATAAGCTGATTTAACATTAGGTGGTAATGTACCAATTTTGACTTTTTTCAATGTTTGTATAATACCTTCAGCCCAACCACTTTCAATAGCAAATTCTGATATCCATGGTATTTGTTTTAATACACTTGCCATTGTTTGCATACCTAAAAACCATAATTCCATAAGTTCCATCCAATGTTCTTTATATGCCATATTAACAACTAATGCTGTTGGATCATTTGATTCATCAATTATATAAGCATCCCATAGAAAACGTATTGTAGCTTGTATATAACGACATATAGAAAAATCATTTTTTTTAATTTTATTTGATAATTGTTTCAATAATAATAAACCTAATATAGATAAATTACCATGTAATACTAAATTCTCTGGTATATCTTTTAATTCTGGTAAATTTTCAAATATAAATCTTAATAAATCATTAAATACAGTTGATTGTTCAACATATTTTGGTTCTAAAACAGTTAAATTCATTAAAACATTACATGTACTTATCATTGCTGTACGTGAATTTTGCATATCAGCTAATATTTCTGGTGATAATTCTAATTTTGGTTGATTTAATACTTTTAAACGTTCTGAACGTGGTACTGGTGGACGTTTATAATGTACAATATTCCAATGGAATTCAATTACATCATATAGTACTTTATCTTCATTACATTTTAATAATATTGATCTAGCTGGATCTTCAACAGCTAAATGACATAAACCAGGTAATAATACACGTAATATATCAACTGAACTTAATGGATCTATATCGTTTGATATTTGTCCATTTTTCTCTAAATTCTTTCTTGTTTTATATGCATAAAATGTTTCATTTGCTATCTCTAATATAAATGGTAATAATTGATAGATTTGTAAACGTAAAGCTGAAGTTTCTTGTGCTAACCATGCAGCTAATACACGTATTGTTGCACATACAAATAATTTCTCATCACCGGTTGGTTTAGTTTTATCATTTGAAATTTTTATTAATAGATTAACAATAGCTGAAAATGCACCTTTTAATCCTGTATATAATGTTTGTTTCTCTTTTTGATCTAAATCTAATTGATCTGTTGTTATATAATTGATTGATAATTCCAATATAAGATAACATGCAGTTATTAGATTCTTTTGATTACAAACTGTTTTTAATATTTTTCCATCAAGTTGCATACGTACTTCAATTGCAGCTAATTGTATCAATAATAGAAAGAATTGTTTACCTTTCTCTTCATCTGATAATACCCATTCAACACCTAATAGATCTAATAGACTTGATGTTAAGATTAATGCTGGATTACGTTGTTGTGGACCAATTTTACTTTGTAATATATCTGTTAAACCTTTATATAAACAATTAGGCCATGTTTCATTAATAGAACTTTCAATAAATTTCTTCGGACAATTATAAATGAATACATTTATTATTTCACACAATTCAAATTTACGTTTATCATGATCATTTTGAAAATCAACACCAATACGATTCATTAATGTATGAAATGATTGTGGATCATTTAAATCCCAACTATTATTACCCAAATAATTGATTAATGCAGCTAATATTGTTAATGCTTCATCTGATTGAAAACTACCTTGTGTATAGATTTCTTTTAATTTTTTGATACCACCAGCATCAATTAATGCTTTTTGTCCTGGTTGAAATAATGCAATACCTTTTAAACAATTATAAGTTTCACCAACTGCCATTAAATCATCATCATTCTCATCAGATTTCTTAACAATATCCAAAAAAATCGGTACTAATGCCAACATTTCTGGATTTGTTACCAATTCTTCTTCATTACAAAATACTGATAATATTGATAATGCAACTGATTTGTAGATAGATGGTGGACAATCAACAGGTACATCGTTTGTTAATAATAAACGTTTAATATAATCAAAACCGATAGCTTCAAAGATCGCCTTCTTTGCGACTTTATTACAATCTTTACCTTTTACTAGTTTTGTTACCATGAATAATGCAGCAAATTTTTCAGTATCACTATTTGTATTTTTTAAAATTGTTATACATTTCTTTACAGCATCCGATATTTCACCCATATTGTTATTGTTTTGTTGTTATTATCACAACAATATTAAGAATTTGTGGAAATATTTGTTCACTAATTGCAAAGTAAAACGGTACTGCGTCGCTACGCCAACCATGCATCAAGGTTATATTTAGTAACGGGCGTCTCGATGCCTTCTAAATTTGGTCATTTTCAACGTCTCAAATCGCACAACAAGATTTATTTTTAGGTGTTATACTACCACTCGTGTCGTTGACTTTATTATTATAAACCGTTTCAAATTTTACACCCCCACATACAACATACGTATACATACATATATATATATATATATATAAATATATTGGTTACAACACAACTAATTTCTCTTCAAAATAATAACTTTAAACAATTTTTTTTTAATAAAATTATAAAAATAGTTTTATCGTAAAAAAACAAAACAAATATCTCGTGTTGTACAGGTTAGAATTTTGACAGTTGACATTTGACAGCTGTGATGTCTAGTGCGCATGCGCATCGATAAACAGCTGATTCATTTGACAATTTTTTTGTTGTGAAATTACAACAAATAATAAATTATACTAAAAATTTTCCACATTACCTTATTGCATACTAATTTATCAGCTTTTCTTGTTGGTATTAAAGTGTTGTCAAGATCGAAAAATATCGTTGAGATTTGTTGATAGTTTTTTTCCATATTTTATAGATATTTCCAAACAAAAAAATTTAACTATTTATAAACGAAATAAAAATGAGAATGGTGATGATAATTTATATGTTAAGAAAGCGTCACATCTGCAAGCTGGTTAAATTTACAAAAAGAAAGAAAGAAATCCAAAGTCAGGAAATGTGGGAGAGATGATGAGAAAAAACAAATATTCGATTATAATCCCCCACCATTTTTGTTGTGGTTAATGTTACACAATAACAGTGTTGTCATATGATGCATATGTTACAAAACTGTTCATTCAATACTTTCACTGTATGTAGATAAATACAGAACGTAATCTTTACGCAATTGGCGCTAAATTTAAATCTTACTATCATTAAGCCACATTTATATTGATTTCTTATCCAATATCAATTGATTGTATACTTTATCTTTATTAAATTTATTATTATTATGGAAATTACATAGAAAAATATCTAAGATTGATTAAATTAAGAGATTACTTCACTAATAGTGAGATTAGTACTTTATTTTATTTATCCTCTTGTCCTTTTAAGTAGTTTTAAGAGACTGACTATTAAATGGTAACTAAGGGCGATTTTTCTGGATAAAAATTAATTCCTATATAATAAAATAAGCCGTATTTAAACTACTAATCAAGTTTAAGAAAATTTGTTCTTAAGCAGTCCAAGAAAAAAAAATAGACGTAAAAGACGTTCTTAGTTGCTCTTTGAGGATGATTTTTAAGCTTAAATTTAAAATATTTTTGTTATTAGTCGTCCATTTGAATCTTTAAACCGATTTTTGAGTCGAATTCTTAAGGTTTTATCCAGTTCTTTTGTGTTTAATCGTCAATTTCTATCGAAGTTTGTTATTAAATCGTAAAAATTGACGAATTAGACGCTTTTAGCCAATTTCCGAGTTAAATTTTTGATTTTTCGTCTAGCTTTCAATCAATTTTCTTGAGCTAAATACTCGCCGACCATTAAGGGAAAACCCTACCATTGATTAACACGTTTCGTAAGCGTTAGATGGCGCTGAAAATAGCTTGCCTCGCAACGTCTCTTTTATAACAGATTACTTTATTTTCTTACAGATCAATATGGTGGAATTTTTAGATTAAGATCTGAAAATGTGTTTTTTAGAGAAAAAAATTGATGTTGATGCCAAATAATTTCGTTTATATCGATTTTCATCGCTGGTTCTATACCGTACCTTTGGTTTCAAGCGTATATTAACATTAAATACTCATCATTATTTCAATTTCAACTCCATCAGATGTGATAAAAGAATTTAAACAAAAATCTGGTACACGGTTCTTGGGATGAAAAATGAAATATGTAATGCAAAAATCCTGTTTTTTGAGGTTTTTCTCCCTTTTTCTCAAAAAGCACATATAATTTTCTTTTCCACTAGTAGGGTTCAACCTTAATCTAAATTTTAAATCAATTTCGTTCGAAATCAGAAATTTTTGTGTCAAATTTTGCTGTTGTACCGTGCTCTATTAGACGATTTTTTAAATTCAAAACATTTTTGTATTTAATCATCAGTTGGTAGCCTTTTAGGGTCGACTTCACCAATGTCTGTTAAATCTTAACAATCAAATAAGTCAGAGACGATTTTAATGATCTTAGCAACAATTGTTTTTAACTGTTCATTAGACTTAACTGAAATTGGAGAAATCCTCCCTTAGCAACATTTTATTATAGAATTGTCAAAAAGGAAAAATCCAATTAATTTTATATGTTTTGTCGACGTGAATTTTGGACGGACTTCTTGTTTATATTTTATTATTTATATCTTCATTATGCCTATTCTTCCTTTATTATACCAATTATATTTCATTATTTATATCATTATTTATCCCTAAGTTATACGTATCAAAAATCTGGATCACTTAATGTGTGTTTTTCGGTAAATATTAAAGAGTCAGAACGACCAATCGAATTAGACAAACTATACAGGGTGTTCGATCTAAATATGGTTAATATTTAAGGATTTTTAGTAGGGTCCTTAGAGAACATTTCAGGAAAATTAGAACCTTGTAGCTCATTTTTAAGTTGGTCAAAAATTGCTCGTTTCTGACGATGTAGCGGTTTTCAAAAACGAACTAAATACATAAAATGACTCTAGGATCCTTCCAAGAATGATTTTTTTGTTTTTCTCTCCATTTTATTCTGGAACAGATGGAAATATTTCGTATTTTATCTGGATTACAATGGAGAAAAACGAAAAAAATCAATGTTGGGGAGATCTCCGAGTCATTCTCAGTTGTTTTCTGTGTTTAGTTCGTTTTTGAAAATTGTGACATTGTCCAAAACGATCGTGTTTTGACCAACTTCGAAATGAGCTACGGAGTTCCCTAAGGACTCTCCTATAAATCCTCAAAATATTTTTCTAATCGTTCGTCGATTAATAGGAGTTTTCATAGAATCAACCATATTTAGTTCAAACACCCTGTATTATTCAATACATCGTTTTCGATTAATTTTATTATTTATATCATTATTTATACTTTAGTTAAATATATGAAAAATCTGGATCACTTAATGTGTATATTTTGGTAAATATTAAAGAGTCAAGACGACCAATCGAATTAGACAAAGTATAAATAATTGAAGGGAAACACCCCCCATGTTCGGATGGCCTTTGATGATTGTAATAATAATCATTATTCCCTGACACAGATACATAATATGTATGGATATATAATTTATCGGATTGTTTTATTTATAATCTTAATGTAAGTTATTTTTATATGTAGGTACAAGGGTAGTGTAATCGATTTCTTCCTGTGTATATGCGCGTTAAAATCCATTGAATGGACTGTCAAGCTTTACCACCATCAAAACTGGCTTGCCAAATCCATGTATAGACCAATCCAGTGGTGGATTTATATATCAAGTGGATAAAATAATAGTGTAATTAAAATTTAAAATCATACAGTAAAAATATAGATTTTTTTCCTCTTCAATAAAATGACTTATTTACCGATTTTATCACCATTTATGTTGTCGTTAAGAGATCAATACGATGAAAGTTGTTACAAATACCGTCAGACTTAACCATCGTTATTAAAAAATTAATGATTCGAAAAAGCGAACATTTTTAATTGATTTTCTACAATTGTAACGACATGAAATTATTTGTACTTACTTAAACACTGGCGATCAATTTGGCGTGTGCTCAATTAGATTTTGTGTAGTGTTTTGGCGGTAAATTGTAAAATTAAAAATCTTTTAAAATCAAAACAATACAAAAAAATTAAGTGCTAATTATATAGAAATGTATAAAGTGACTTGTAGAAGAAATTATTTTAATTATAACAATAATAATATTATTATTAATAATAATAATAATTTTTACAATAATGGTATTAAGTACGGAATGGTCTCAAGTTGAAGTTATTGATTTAATAAATGATGGTTCTGGTTTAGGTTTTGGTATAGTTGGTGGTCGTAGTACTGGTGTTGTTATAAAATCAATTCTACCAGGTGGTATTGCTGATAAAGACAATCGTTTACAAAGTGGTGATCATATTTTACAAATTGGTGATGTTAATCTAAGAGGATTAGCAGCAGATCAAGTTGCCACTGTTCTAAGACAATCTGGGCCACAGGTGGTTAAACATTTTTAATTTCAACAATATGTAAGATCTCACTTGAAATTTGTGCACTATCTTTGTATATGTGTATAATTTTATGTAGAATGAATATACAGGGTGTCCCGTAAGTCACGCATTTCCTTCTAAGGGGCAGATAGAGGGTGAAATTTTAAGGTGAAAAGTCCTGTGGCATTTTTTCATCTGACGTACAGGTAATTAACTATTAATTAAATCAAGTAGCCAATCAGGTGCTCTCTTACATTGAACGGATCTCGCGCCAGCCTGCTAACTGGTCCGCTTCCTACGTCCTACCGTCAAGACTCTTTTCTTCTCTCTTTTTATCGCTATATCGAGCAGCTGATTGGTTATATGATTTAATTAATAACTAATTATGTGTGCGTCAGATAAAAAAATGGTACAGGAATTTTTACCTTAGAATTTCATCCCTTATCTGTTCCTTAGCAGGAAATGCGCGACTTACGGGACAACCTATATGTACACAAAAAGTCTTCAAAAAGTCGTAAAAGAAAATAAATCTATATACATTAATATCAGTAAAATATCAGATTAGTGTCAGACTTTTTGAAGATGTGCATTGTTCGTTTGTATAGCCATTTGTATTTCTATCAGCATACTGAATCTATATTTAAAGGGAGACAAAATTAAAGGTATTACACCTAAAATATTAAAGATATTTGTGAATCGTGTGTCTCATGTTCAGGGCCGGCTCTAGCGAATTTAGCGCCCCGGGAGAGAGCTTATCGACGCCCCTCCAAAAATGGCAATGACATCAGATAAATTATTCAAAATAAATTCATAAAGTCTTTATGCCTGGTGCCTTAGACGGTCTCCCATCCAACCCCCTTCTAAAAACGCCACTGTTCATGTTTTTAAAATACGCTTCTGCGTCTATACAGGATCTTCCAGGTATCTATGGAGGTATAGTGGTAGACTGGTAGTAGTGGACTCTTATAAGAAAAGTCAAATTACTTTCTCATAATGATAAAGTACAATTCGATTTTTCTTATAAGAGTCCACTACTACCAATCTACCACTATATATCAATAAATTTACTATAACCAGTGGCGGACTGCTAAACTTTTACGCCTCGGGCAATTACTATAAAAATTGGCCTCTGATAAAACAATAATAATCATTTTTAGTTTCAATCATTTTTAGGATCAGCAACGATTTTGTAAACTTCATGCATAATAAGAACCCTTTCAACTCAATTTTACCCTCTTTAACTAACATAGTAGCAAATCTTGCATCATTAATTAAGAGTTAAAAATAATACAGATGTTTCATATCCAGGGTTGGCACTATATCTTTTGGAACCCTGTGCATAGTAACGTAGAGGGACCTTCTCCTATCTGCTTTATTCAAATTACTGTTTGGTCAACAATAGAGAAAGTGTTCTTCAGTAAAGAAAAGTTTTTGGAATAGTCCGCTTGACCGATCGTGTCAATTCGATTTATTTTAAAATATATTACTAATGGAGTAAGAGAGAGAGAGAGAGCGAGAGAGAGAGAGAGAGAGAATATATCCTCTATTGAACTTCTACTGTAAGCAAGATCTACTGTGCATACATGTTTTTGGCAAACTTATCTTGATCCATCTATAGGTCTCTTCATAAATGCTTGTGCCTCATTTGACGATAATCTTCAATTTTTGGGGTCGTATTTGCAGATTTTTTAGAAATAATCTTCATTTATTTTCTCTTTCTTTGCTATCAATTATTTTCGTTGCTTGCCCCATTTATCGTGTAAGAGACAACCATCGCGCAAGTGACTAATATCACTATCTATTTCACTCATCTCCAAGTCAATATTATAAAGATTATCTTCATCTCTAAAACTTGTTGACGCTATCTCCTTTGTATACACACATTAAATGGAACAAGGAATGAAAATCATTGTTATCAAAGAGGAAGAAAGGGATAATCACTATTTTTAGAGATTATCTCCCAAAAATTAGTGATTACATTCCAGTGCGTCCAAATTGGTCTCTTTTTGCAATTTAATATCGACATTGGGTCAAAACTGATGATTTACAGAAAAATATCGCAAAAGGTGCATTAAATTTTGGCAACTCAAATAAAAGTTATCTAAGAACTAATGATTAAGGACAAAGTTGTCTCAAAGTTTAGACCAAAATCAAAAAATCTTATTCCAAAAGCAATTAAAACTGTCTAGGTGGTCTATTTTGGGTGATTTACGAAAGAAATTTCTGAAAATTTCAACTAAAATTGAAGAGTTAAGCTCAGCTCGAAAATATTTTTTTTTTTGACAAATCATAAATAGACTAAGGAAGCCTAAATTATCTACTTTCTATGATTGATCAGTATTTGCCAATTTGATGATTTAGAAATACAATGCCTGAAAGTTTAGACTGAAATTTGAAAATTTCGTTTTAAAATTGATTGATTTTTTGGCAATTAAACAACAAAATTTATTAGGAATTGAGAGTTAAAATCGAAAATCCTGGTCAACAAGCAACTAAAAGTCCCTTAATGGCTTTTTATGGTTCAATATTCGAAATAATCAGGATTTTTTTCAAAAGAGAGAATTTTGTGCTAGTAGATTTACCCTAAAAGAAAAACACTCCAATCTAATTGACTTCTATCGATTTCTTGTGTCGACAATCTTTATTATTAATGAAATATTAAAGATTAGATATTATAGAGAAATAAGGCCTCATCATATAAAGGGTGTTCGATCTAAATATGGTCGATTCTATTAGAACCTCGTACCTCATTTGGAAATTGGTTAATCGTTCGTTTCTAACGATGCCACGATTTTCAAAAACGAGCTAAACACGCAAAACGACTTAGAATGACTCGGGGTTCCTTTCTTTTTTTTTCTCTAGCTTATTTTGGGGTGGAGAAGCATGCCTCCCATTTTCTAGGATGCAATGGAGAAATAATGTTCGGAGGGTCATCGAGTCAATATTAGTCGTTTTGAGTGTTTAACTCTTTTTTGAAAATCGCAACATCATCAAAAACGATCAATTTTTGAGCAACTTTCAAATGAGCTACGAGGTTCTAATTTTGCTAAAATATTCTCTAGAGACTTTCCAATAAATCCTCAAAATATTTTTCAAATCGCACGTCGACTAATAGCAATTTTATAGAATTGATTGGGTACTCTGTAAATGAACAACGTGATAGCTCAGTTGGTAGAGCAGTAGTGTATAAAACCAAAGGTCGTGATTTCAGATCCCACACAGGATTCCAAGCTTTTCTTAGTTGTTTAGCGGTGATAAGGTCTAATTTATCTGAATCAATCTTCAATATCTAATCTTTAATATTAATTTACATCTTTATTATTGTTTAAAGATCACAATTTTACATGAATACTTTTAATTATTGTCTCGTTAGTATGTTATAGTGTTAATTACCGGCTTTTGGTTAATTTCTTGTTATTTATTCTAATTTTTCTAGGTCAGAATGGTTGTTGCACGTCCCGTTGAGCCATCATCATCCGATTTTCGTAATTTTGGATGTGGTGCACCGATTGTTCCAACAAAAATTCTAACAGATTTTGAAGAATTAGATCGACAATTACAACAAAACGGTTACACACCATTTTTTCAAACAGATTCTACAATAACAGAAACAACAACAAGAACAACAACAACAACACAACTAATTAATGATACGATTCAAATTAATACACCACAAAAAGTGAAATTATCGAAATCGCTCGATATTAGCGTTATTAACAATAATAATAATTACCAAATTTCACCAACAAACAATATTTATGCATCTTTGAATCCGATCTTTATTAATAGTCATACAGTATCATTACTTACTGATATAAAAGATGATTATGATACGTTACCAGAGACGGAACGTTTCGAAGTTGTATTGAATAAAAATGAATACGGTTTAGGTATAACAATAGCCGGTTATGTGTGTGAACGTGAAGATCTTTGTGGTATATTTGTGAAAAGCTTAAATGAAGGTAGTGAGGCACATTGTTGTGGCCGAATTAATATCAATGATCGTATCATTGAAGTTGATGGACAATCTTTACAAGGTCTTACAAACTATCAAGCTGTTGAGAAATTGAAATGTACTGAAAAGATTGTACATTTAACATTTGAACGTTATTTAAGAGGACCAAAATATGAACATTTACAAGAAGCATTAGCTGTACAACAACAGAAAGATATTAGCCCAACATCACCGTCCGTCACCACCACACTCAGTTGGATACCGATCGAATCGATTGAGGTAAATTTACAAAACTATATAGTTCTTATGACAACTCGCTTTATTTGGTGAGAGATTCAAGAAACATTACAAGGCGATTTGTGGGTTAGTCCTTGGAGATCATTTTAGCAAAATTAGAACCTCGTAGTTCATCGGAATATTGGTCAAAAAGTGCTTTTTTCTAACAATTTTGCGATTTTCGCCAATCAGTAACACACGTATAGCGACCAAGGGTGACTAGAAGATATGTTGTTGGATGAAGAGGAGCAGAATAAGATCCATAAGCACAAGTGATTCGTTTTTTTTTTTCAATGATCGATCTCCATCACATTTTTCTCTATTTCTTCTAAGGTATAGTTGAGAAAAATGAGAAAAATCGATAAGAACCTACGAGTCAGTCTTAGTCGTTTTACGTGCGCAGTTGACTGGCGAAAATCGTGCCATCTTTAAAGGCGAGCGTCTTTTGACCAACTTCCAAATGAGCTACGTGGTTCTAATATTTTCCAAATCACTCTCGAAATAATGGGAGTTTATAATGCTTAATATTGATGCTAGGGCCAAATTGAGATCGAAGGGGAGTCCGTTGGTAGTGTCACTAGTGAGATCTACGACCAAAATCCTGAGAATAAAGAGATCTTCATCGAGGAGGATTTCGAAGTGAATTTAGAAGATGATCTAGAGACAACAACACGAAAGAAATGGGAACATATAATTGGTGAAAATTCCGAAATAATTGTTGCAAATCTAACAAAATTGAAAGGTTTAGGTATTAGTTTAGAGGGTACTGTTGATGTTGAAGATGGTATTGAATTACGACCACGTCATTATATACGTTCAATATTACCGGAAGGTCCAGTTGGTCAAAATGGTAAATTATGTTCAGGTGATGAATTATTAGAAGTGAATGGTCAAAAATTACAAGGTATCAAACATATTGAAGTTGTTAAAATATTAAGAGAATTACCGAATACTGTACGTTTAGTGTGTGCTAGGAAAAATGATGAGAGTCGTGGCATTATTAATACATCACAGGATCGTGAAGCTTTCGAAGCTAGAAATATATTAGGTGGTAGTTTAAAGAATTTATTACCACAACCTGAACAAAGATTATTGAAAGCTTTAAGTGATACAAGTATTAATACATCAACTAGTACCGTTACAATAACTGATGATCAACAACAATCACAACAAATCAACAATAATGATGGTGTATTAGAACGATCAAAATCACGATCTTTGGAGGAAACAACAGATGTTGCAAT
This sequence comes from Mylabris sibirica, assembly GCA_039776855.1. Classification (NCBI taxonomy): domain Eukaryota; kingdom Metazoa; phylum Arthropoda; class Insecta; order Coleoptera; family Meloidae; genus Mylabris; species Mylabris sibirica. Next base: position 6,586,648 of record CM077841.1, read on the forward strand.
GTGGTCGAATGATGTTGAATATATCAATTTAAAAAAAACTGATCGCGGCCTAGGTTTCTCTATATTAGATTATCAAGATCCATTAGATACGAAATTGACTGTAATTGTTGTACGTAGCTTAATACCGAATGGTGCTGCTGAATTAGATGGACGCTTAAAACCCGGTGATCGTTTAATTAGTGTTAATGATAAAATTATCAAAAATGCAACATTAAATCAAGCTGTACAAGCCTTAAAAACAACACTACCAGGTATTGTTAAATTAGGTATATCGAAGCCATTAACAAAATCATAGAATCATCTCGTATATAAGCATTTATTATAATTGATATTTAATTCGTTTTCTTTTCTTTGAATAAATAAAATTAATTAAAATTTAAAGGAATTGATGCTTATATTTGTAAAGAAATGCTTTTCAAAAGAATCTTCCACAAATTTTATCAATTCTTTGGCACAATTATACAAATTTTCAGCAAATAAATACAATCAACAAAACAATAATTATTATAAAATTCTTATCGATATTTATCAATTCTGATTCAAAAAATGATTGATAAACAATAAAATTAGTAGGCAATTTATGTAGGAATATTGTATACTGGTACAAATCAATAAAATTACGATTAAATATCATATTTCTAATCCTACCATTATCATCATGAAATGACTTTTTTCATCAATTTTACAATTTCTAGTAGTTCCACAAATAAGAGAAATAAAAGAAGTTGATAGTTCAGACCCACTGCACATCTATACAGAGGATCAAGCTAAGTTTGTCTCAAGGATACACCCCTGCAGTCCACGCAGTGCGGAGAGAGCAGAGTCAAAGAGAACTTAACAAAGCTTAAAGTGTATTTCTCTTCTTCTTACTCCACTGGTAATAGATTTAAAAAAAAAAAAATCGAGTCGACACGAACGGTTAAGCGAACTACTCCGAAAACCTTGTTTGTATTTAGTCAACTTTAAGTTGTGCCATCTATACTTTAGTTACTCTGATAAATTAATTTTTATTTTATAGAAATTAACGCTTACACTGCGTATTAATACAATGCTAATTTAATGAGTTGTTAAATTTGATTACTGTTGTCAAGCTAAAAAATTGCTACACCAACCGAAAATAAAACTTATTTCGATGTAAAGTTTAAACCACTTTAATTTTCAATTAAATCTTATGTTTTACTTATGTAAAACTGTCAATTATTGTGAGAAGATTTTGCGCTCATTTTCTAAGATATTCAAACATATGATACCTTAGGAGACAGATCACTTTAAAACTTAGTTGCGTTATAAATTAAAAAGGTACTTACTACTTAGCTGCAACTCTGTCTTGTCTCCTGTTGTTCGAATCTACTGTAATTTGAAAAAAAAAGGAAAAGAAAAAGTTAATAATATTGGAATTGTTAAGATATTCCGAATTACCCTTTCGATGAAACTTGCACCGCCCATCTCCAAAGGATGACTAACTTCTTCGTTCATAAAAGCACTATCACCAACACTAGTATAAACTCTTCCGTTTATTTATTAAATATTTAATGTTATTTATGAATTTTAGAAACCGATGTTAACACTGCCACGATCATAACTGAACTGAAAGAAAACGAACATTGACCAATTAGAAAGAATTAGAAATGAAAATTTTCCTTTGTTGTGCTCTTATCAGAAACTGAAAAAAATTTTGTTCGTACATTCGTATAACCTTATCGTTTTTTTTTTTAAAAAAGATTATACAATTCGAAGATATTTGGTACGTGTTTAATTTATTCAACAATAAAACATATTTTAGGTTCTGAAAAGACATATACAAAAACCTCGGATCTGGCCCTTATAAAGACGCCCTATTTTTAAACTAATCAGTAGTGGCAGAAATTTTGGTTGCCTATCCATAGTTGTCTCACTATTCCAAGAGAAAGCTCTATCCATGAGTATGTTAGATCTATGATCGTGATTCTCTCACTGCAACTCGTGTATAGGTTCAAATTGTTATTGTAAGGCCCGGTTGTTCCAAATGTCATTTAACTGGCGTTTAAGTACACGAAGTTCAAAATTTAAACTTCGTTCAAATCAATGAGCATTATTGTACCACGACTTTGTAGATAACGTTTTACTAAACGAGTTTAAAGTAAAGTTGGTACTAAGATTGTAAGAAAATCTCTAAATTATTGTAAAATGGAGCCTGTTGACACAAAACGTAGTGTTATAGTCCGCGTATCATTTCCATTGGAGAAAGCGCATTTTCACGAGGGCTCAACGGACAATATTTATTCTCGAACCCCAAATCACAAACGGAGATATCAAGGGAAAAAATAAATTACCATTAAATTAACAAATAGTGTAAAATGGACTATTAAAAATACAAAAAAATAAAAAGTTACACTAAAAAGTTCAGTTGGTGCCACTGGGCCCTATCAAGCCTCGCACCCCCCTGAAGTCTACGCTCCATCCATCTTTTTCCATCAGGCCTGGAATTGACAGCATACTTGGAAGATTTTGAGACTGGGGGCAATTTCGTCTGCTGTTTAACGTAATCGACGTTTAAACGTCAGTTTAATCTTAAGCGCACTTGATACAACTCGATTTTTCTGTTAAACGTCGTTTAAATTTAAACGTATATGTTAAAGGAGGTTGGAACAACCGGGCCTAAGACTGTTTGTAATCTTGACAGTTTTATGTTTGAGCGCTCGAGCTCCTAATTCTCTCGATTTACAACGGTGCCAAGTTGACAAATTCTCTCAGTAGATATACGGATAATAAAATTTACAATATAATCGATAAAATAAAAGGTGGAAATAATAGAAATTTCAATTTATTTTCACTTTAAATCCTTTATTATTATTGTTTTTTTCTTGTTCTTTCAAATGGTAATTTTATTAACGACACTATTTTGAATTACTAATTGACGTACACAACAACCAACGACTAAATACTACAATAGAATATTATTTTCTTTTATATAATTTGGCAAACAATTTTCTCTGTTTATTGTAAAAAATTTTCTGTAATGAACAATGAGGAAAAATGAAACTATTCAAAGAAAAGAAAAGAAAATAAGATAATAGTATTAGACTATATCTAATTAATAACAGATACATATATTTATGTAATATTATCATTATTATTATTTTATTATTATTATTATTATTAAGATAGTAGTAAATAGTGAGACACACAGATATGCAAATTTTGGACGAAATTCTATCGAATTATAAACAACTAATTAATCGAATTTAATTAGTTATAAAATTAGCAAAATAATCACATCGATTTCAATTTTTTTTTTAAATTTCGTTAACATTTATTATTATCATCATCATCATTAATAAATAGTTATTTTCAATTATCATTAAATTTAATTAAATTTATTAAAGAATAAAGAGGCCAGCTCTTGTTTTTATTTTTTTTATCTATATCCTTAAAATCTGGAAATTAAAATATTTAAATATTTATAATCACAGTTGAAATCATATATAATAATTAACAATCTTATCAGTTATTTCGTTAGAATATAAGCAATCTTGAAATAAGAGCAAATTGAAGAAACACGAACATCTAGGAACGTTAACTTTATTCTACAGGGTGTCCCGTAAGTCACGCATTTCAGCGTAGGGACCAGATAGGGGACGAAATTCTAAGATAAAAAGTCCTGTACGATTTTCTCATCTGAAGTACAGGTAATTAGTAATTAGAGTAATTACTAATTAACTAGCCAATCAGTAGCGATAAAAACAGAGCGGGGAGGAGACTTATTAATGAGGCGTGGACAAGGAACGCGACACATGTTGACAATAAGAGTGCTCTCACAACGCCAAACAATACTGTTAATTAAAATTAACCATTAATAAATATTATGGCGTTGTGACAGCTACCTTATTACTCTCAATGTCAGGGCCACCTGCTTGCTAACTTTTCCGCTTCCCACGTTTCACCATTAAGACTTCTGCCCTGCTGTCCTTTTTAACACTATTGCAAGCAGTTGATTGGATATTTTATTTAATTAATAACTAATTATCTGTGCGACAAATGAGAAAATGATATAGGACTTTTCGTCTTAGAATTCCATCCTCTATGTGGCGTTTATGCTGAAATGCGCTACTTACCGGACACCCTGTATACAACGTGCTTGGTTTTCCTAATTTTGAAGAAAATTGGAGGCAATCGTGCACAATTCACAACACTAACACGTTGTATATCATTGTTATAAAATGCATATAAAGTTACTATGATTACAATTTAAACGTTAACGTTAAGTGTTGTTAACGTTAACGTTTATTTTGTTGTAGTTTCATTTGAAAGTTGACTTATCCAAGCTTAAATTCTGATTGAAATACACATTTAGATCATGCAAATAAGTGGATAGTTATTAGTTTATTATTATTATTATTATTTTAGTTAATACTTAATTTTAATTATAAATTTCGATATGAGAGACATTGTACGTATTATTTAATCAATTGTATTTTAGGACTTCAAACATTATTTTTTTATTTCGTGTTTTTAGTTACTTCTAATATTGAAGTCTTTTCAGATTGGTGTCTCGGGTATACAGCAAAACTAAGAAATTAAATTTGTTTGGTGTCATATTCTTAGCTGTTTCAAAAAAATTTTGAAAATAAAAAGATTGAAGGAGATTGTGTTTATAGTTTTGGCAACAGAACGATTTAAATCTGATTAATTTATGATGTTGATTCTTCCTCTTGATTATGTTTAGCAATTGCTAACAATATCATTGTTAATTCTTTCTTATTAATTTTACCATCTTGATTATAATCAACGCCACGTAAAATGGTCTCTTCGAAATCAAGCAGATCTTGAGCATCATAATCCTAAAAATTGATAAAAATTTAGTTAATTTTCTTGTTTGCCAAAATAAAAATTGATCGAGAAATTACTGACTTTTTTAACCAGTTCTAAGAGATCTTTCAGGAATCCACGCAACTCTTCATTCTCAATTGTCCCGTTATTATCCTGAAATTATTAAAAAATCGACAAATTAATAAATTATTGTTGTGGTGTATTTTATTTTTTTAATTACCCTATCGTACAGTGCGAAAACCCGCTCGATATCGTCTTTGGTAAGTTTCGTTGCACCCTAAACAATAATTATTACAATGTAGTGGATTATTTGTGAATGAGGTAACAACAATTGAGAGGGTAAGTACGTCTACTATCAAGTTTTTTTTTTGTTAATTGGATGGTACTTAGGGTTGCAAAGATTAGGGCTTTTTTAGACACAAAGATGTCTGTTGATAAAATGAGAAATCTTGAAATTTTTGTGCTGTTGAACTTGTGACCGCTTTATTTTATTATTTTTTCTATTTAAAGCATGGGCGTAACATTTTTTTGTTAGAGTGCATGAGCTAAGGACTGAAGAGGCTAATCGGTCAGTCAACCACAGAAAAAAGATATTCACTTGAGATTTAAAAAACAAGTTTTGATAGCCTTTTTTTGGTAGCACATGGCTCCAAGACTTTTTCAGCTGAAATTCCCTGGTAGAAATTTTCTCTGAAAATCTCTGAAAATTTCTTATTGTCTCTAAAAAATCTTATTATCTCTGAAAACTTGGGAAAAAGTCAGAAAATGGAAATAAATTTATATTTCTAGTTTTTATCTAGGGTTTCTTTACAATTTCGCTTTACAAAAGTTCATTTATTTTTCAAAAATTGGATTTTTTGCCCTGCAAATTTGCTTTTTATAAGCTTCCAAACACGGTATCGTCTGGTTATTCATCTTTAAAATTGTGTAAAAATACAGTAAATGAAATTTTTTGGATCTTATTAGCTTTTTGGAAAAATAGCAAGTCTATTTGAAAATTTCTTGAAAATTTAGAAATCTTTTTCAATTTGCTATTAACTGTAAAATATTTATTGCAAACTAATTAATATACGCAGAGTTATTTAGGAAAATATATAAAAAAAACATGTTGCAAGAGATTCCTCTATAATTCCAAATTTTATGAAAATTTTTAGAAACTGTAGCAATATTGTAATGCATCTTGAAATTCTATTTTTAATGATGTTTTGCACGTTTCTCTATCTTAAAAAAAAATCTCCAAAGGCAGCAAGTACCTTATATAGCGAATTTTTTTATGTATCTACATACTGAAATATTAATTGCAAAACATTCTTATGATACTGACAATTAATATATTTTAATAACATTGAATCAACTAATAAATTCATTTCCCGATGTTATTTTAATATTTATGATTTTTATTGAAAAATACTTTTAATCCACAAACAATAAGAAACACTAAAAAAAATAAAAAAAATAATGAAGTTTGTTGTTTGTCTAATACGTCTAATCAAGGCCTGCTTGATTTTTTCAAGCGAAATTCTCTAGCAGGCCTTGCGTCTAATATTAACTGTCAAAATTAGTTGCCCCCCGCGATATTCAATTTTTTTTCTAATATCAATTGCCAGTACACATAGCCATCTGAGATAATCGATTTTACTGCTTATACTCAAAAAAGAGATTTTTGCATTTTTCTTGAGATCCAACCAACCGATTTTGATGATTTTTTTTCTGGGTCATAGAGAATGGTCGGCTCTACTGTTATTTTAATTTTCATCAAAATCTAAGCAAATTTAATATTGAAAATGATTTTTTTTAACATTTCTTCAGCTCTTATTCCAAAAGTGTTGGCCCTACCAGTCTGGTCAACGAACTCATCCAAGCTATCCCAAAGACCGATTTTTGTACCAAGTTTCATTAAGATTGGTGTATTTTTACGGCAGTTATCGTGGGTATACATATATATATATATAAATATATAAATATATAAATATATAAATATATATATATATATATATATAAAAATTTTAACGAACGGTGGATATGGGTTCCTGAGGTCCCAAAACGAACTTCTGTGCAAAAATTTTTCGGAAATTCAAAAGTGAGGATCTCGTCATTAGCTAATTTTTTTTAAAAAATTCGCTAAAAAAACAAGCAAGAAATCGTATTTCAAACATGTGAGTTTTTCGAGCATCAGATTGAAAAGACGCAGTCGGAGGCTCTGCGTGATAACATGCCCTTCTGGCTACGCCCATGATGTACACATAGTCTAAGGGAAGCAATAATAAAAATACTATCGATAATAATAACATGGAAGAGATAATTTAGTGCCTTTTTTCCTTCAACAATAAAAGAAGACGGTTTGGTCGGTTTTCGACTGCCACTCTAGGTTTTAAGACTAAATAATTAGCTTTTTCCCGAAAATTTTGCTACTGAATCGTAAACAGGAAACTATTTAGGAATTTTTAATTGACTTTAGAACTTATCTATTAGTTTAGTTTTAGAGATATTTTATCTTGAGAGATTAATTAAGAATTAAAAATTTTAATTGCTTTAAATCTAATTTTAAGTTGATTTCTACACTTTCAATTAAAGTTTCTAATATATTTTTGTCCAAAATAATTTGGGCACTTCTAATCGTATCTCACCTATTTAGTTTTTGGCGATATTTGGAGAAATTTAAGCATTTTAGTAAGTCTAGGCAAAGATTTTAAGACCTGTTCAACCTTATTTATAAATTTTGAGCTTATTTTGCTACTGAATAGTAAACAGGAAATTATTTAGTCATTTTTAATTGACTTTAGAACTGCATTCTCATCTATTAGTTTAAATTAAAATAGTAAAAGATAAAAGGTGAAAATTTGAATTGATTAAATGTTGATGTTTAAATTTTGAAAAATTTTGAAATTAAAGTTTTTACTGTACTTATCAATTATAATTCATCCCATATTTGAGCATGGATTTTATGGTTTTCCATGCTAAAATTTTTAAGATCTGTTCAACCTTAATCTTAAGGTTGAACGCTACTGGATGAAAAACGAAATATGAGTTCAAAAATTTTCAAAAAATTACCATAGCCTAATATTTGACTAAACTTCACTTATACCAAGTAATTAAATTGCGCCAAATATAATTAATTGCGTGAAACTTGGGGCATAATTGCGCCAAGTGTAAAAGTAGCCCCTTTTATTACTTAGGTATAACTACACGACCAGGGGTTCTCAAACTTTCTAAATTCCGTACCACATAAATTAAATACTATAAAAATTTTATGTACCATTAACAACAAAAGAATTTTCTGATTAAAATGTCCTAATGTTAATAATGGGAATATTCTTATAAAATTAAACAAAAATGTATTGGTTTACTTTTTCTATGTGTAAAAAATTGTACCATCAAAATCTATGGAATGTACCACCATTGATACATGTACCATAGTTTGAGAACACCTGGTCTACACGAAACTAAAGACAGAAATTTCTTCCAGCCCTCCACACACATAGCACAGTTATTATTGTTATACATACAGATTCCGTCCTAGAGATAGGAACATTGGAGAAACTTTGGCCACGCCCATATCCCATCTTTTTCAAAATCATATGTTTCATGAATAACAGACAGAAATACCAAATCCACAAACCAGATCTGGTTATTGTTATCTTTCAAAATAGAAAGTTTTCAAGGTTCTTTCGTACAAAAGAAATTGCTGTGTTTGGTCAGAGGACTAAGGGTTGGGAATAATTTCCGCCATCATTTTTAATTTTTAGACAACTCAAGGTCTCTCTGTCTCTTTCTAACTAATATGTAAGTAGTTTAAATAGGCGTGGCCAAAGTTTTTCTAATGTTCGTATTGTTATGAATTATACTGTATAGAAATCGATGAATCGTAAACGCAAAGGACCCATCCAGCTTTTATTGCATTCCTCAGTGTCACTTAAGACTTAACAAAACTTAATAGTAGACGTGTAAAGGTTTAGATAAATTTTTGTTAATTTGCTGGTGTTATTGTGTGGTGCATTAATTTGCAAATTTGTTTAACACAAAATAGAATAAGAATGGTAGAAGCATATCATCTAGTAGTAGAAACATCTACAAATTACATAAGAAAATTACTTACTTCGATTCCTTCCTATGTTTTTAGCCATAGAAAGACAGACAGACAAATAAAGCCATGCAAATGAAATAATTTAATTATACATTATTATTATTATCGTCAATTTTATTATTATTTATTTTGTTGGATTTTGCTAATTATTTTTATTATAAATTTAGATTATTGTTTATTTTAATAATAAATTATATAAGATTATTTTGCATAAATGTGCAATCAATATTTCACCAGAAAAATCTACATGTGCAATAAACAGAGAGAGAGAGAGAGAGAGAAACATAGATAGATTGAGATAATAAATAGAGATAGAATTATTCTAATTTGCAAAATTAGAAAGTCTAATAGGAAATTTCGTGTTGGTTTTGTGTATGATTGCTTAAAAATCACAGACACAGATTGCATTAGTGTTTTTTTTTGATTTTTTTTAGATTATTGATGATACCAGAATTTTTCTGTAAATTAAAATGGAACTGTACCTCACTCACCTTGAAGATCTGTCTGCAAAGAAAGTTTTCCTTCACCGGAAGTAATCTACAAAATCAAAAATTTTTGAATTAATTAAAAATTAATTAGAAATTCAAACATACTTTGCCATTTCTGATAATTGTAAACGTCCATCTTTGTTTGCATCGAATACTTGTAACTAAGATTATTATCGATGTTATTAATTAATTAATAGAGATAGAAAATGTGGTAATTACCATAGTATCGGTGTATTCAATTAATTTATCTTCAGAAACATCATTGATTTTCTTGGCTTCTTTCAACAGATCCCTGAGGAAATTCTTAAGTTCATCAGCTTCAATATAACCACTACCATCAGTATCATATTCACGCCATATCTAAATAGAAATTTCAATAAGACCGATTATTATCAATAAATTGAATTTCTATACCTTCATGAATTCCACACTAGATTCTAATGGATTATCGAATCGGAATAATAATAAGAAATTCTCTTCCATTGGTAGAAGTTGGGCCAACTGTTTCCAGAAAATTTTGAATCAAAAAAAGAAAGAACACGAACATTGCAAGCAATATTTCATAATATAATGTCTAACGAAATTACCTCTCTAATATCGATTTTGCCATCTTGATTGTCATCGTATGCTTCCATGAAACATGCTTTGAGTTCAACTAACATCTCATCGGAGACCGCCTATATGGGAATGAGAGAGTTGATAGAGTAATAAAATTAAACGTAAAGAGATATATTGTTATTACTTCAGGACCAACATCTGTAGCATTGGCACTAGAGACGAATTCCCGTAAGAAACCATCAAGTTCAGTCCCTTCAATATAACCATTACCTATATTTTTTTCAGGAAACAACAAAAAAAAAACACACGAATTTTTTTCTAATCTATAAATAGAATATGAACGGACTTTACCGTCTTTATCATAATGGCTCCATACTTCCATAAATTGATTTGCTGAAAGTCGCTTCAATTCCCTTGAATGCGGATCCCGGTATTGTCGCATGAAATTTGTTGCTTTCTCTAAATTGAGTCGCTTACTATTTATCTGATCTTGGCTGGTTGTCGTCATTGTTTCACCTGTAAAGTGAACGGAAATTTCGCATTTGCTTAGCGATAAGCGAGATATTAAAACCTATTGATAACAGTCGGTTAATACAGGGAAGTCGTGACATTCAGCGAGTCTGGGGAAGAAGCAGCCTATAAGAATATACAGGGTCTTTTTTTGATCTGAGCAAAACTCCTAGTAGTTGGCGGTCGATTTTGAAAATATTTCAAGAACTTCTAGGAGGGTCCCTGGAGATTATTTTAGAAAAATTAGAACATCGTAGCTTATTTGTAAGTAGGCCAAAAAACGAGCAAAGCACGCGAAACGGCAAAAAATGACCCGTAGATCCTCCCAAAAGTGTTTTTTTTTCTTTTCTCTTCATTTTATTCTAGAACAGGTGAAGATGTTTCGCATTTTCTCTCGAATGCAATGCGGAAAAACGAAAAAAACACTGTTGGCAGGGTCTACGAGCCATTCATAATTGTTTTGGTTGCTTTTCTCGTTTTTGAAAATTCCAACAAAAAAATCGCTTTTTGTTCAACTTCTAAGTGAGCTACGAGGTTTTAATTTTGATAAGATAATCTCCAAGGTCCCCTGAATCTCTTGACAACTACTAGGAGTTTTGCTCGGATTGACCGTTTAAAAAAAAGACCCTTTATAGCGTCCAACTTGGAAGACTAAAATTACTTGTTTCTACCAAAATAATAGAGTACATCGAATATATATTGTAAGAATTTTTAGGATAATTTTTAGACAATAATATTGGACCTCGTAGATCATTTGGATTTCGGTCAAAAATCGCTAATTTTGGACAACGTCTCAGCCACATACAAAAAACGACTTAAGACCAACAATGATTTGTTCCGTTTATTTTCACAGCAGAGAAAATGAAAAATTATTGTTAGTTGTTTCAAAAGAAAATAGAGAAGAACGAAAAAATCAAGGTTAAGACAATGCTCTAGTCATGCTAAGTCGTTTTAAGTGTACAGCTGGTTGGTAAATATCTCAACATCATCAGAAACGAGCGTTTTCGACAGACTTCAAAATGAGCTACATGGTCCTAGCTTTGCTAAAATGTTCTCCAAAGATTACCCAATAAATATATAAAAAAATTCAAATTGATGTATTATTTTAATTGAAACGGAAAGATTGGGTACTCATAATCAGGTCGGACACCTTGTTTTAAATAAAACTTCTATTAGTTGGCGAGTGATTCGTAAAATATTTTAAGGATGTGCATGGTAATCCCTAGGGATCATTTTAACAAAATTAGAGCCTCGTAGCTCATTTGGAAGTTAGTTAAAATCGGCTGTTTTGGACAATTTTGCAAAAATTAGTTAAATATACACGTAAAACGACTAGAAATGATTCGCTCTCAACACGGATTTTTTTTCGTATTCTCAAACAGATGAAATTTTTTTTTATAATGTAATAGAAAACAACAAAAAAAATAAAGTTTGGAGGATCATGGAATCATTTTTAGCTCTTTGATTTGTTTAGTTCATTTTTGAACTCCGCGACTTTGCCCACGAGACGCTAGGGGCTAGGGAATAGATTATAAAAAATACAAAGCAGAACGTTTACTTATTCTTATTTTCAAACTGGGAATCCTGCAAAGTTCTTGAAGTTTAAAAATATGTTGAAAGCAATTAAGATAAATATTCATTGAACCCTTTGAGAGGCCCTACAGAATTTCCGGGCCACAGAGGAAAATACTCTGCTTCCTCCGTCTCTTGTCGGGCCCGTTTAATAAATGAATAAATAACCCAAAATTACTGTTGTAAAAAATACGCCAACGGACTTATATGTGGACGTCAATAAAATTGAACGTGTGGGTTGTACGAAATGCGACTGAACTAGTAGGATGATAAATCGACAATAAAGGGATTATTCGTCGGACCGCTTGGAAGATCAAAAGTAATTTTCACTGATGGAATAAACAAGAAAAAAAAGTGAAAAGGTAGCATGATGAATCCCTGTAGTAAACAGGTTTTTTTGGTGTAATTTCGTTTATGTAACAGGTCGAGAGGGTAACAACGTCAAAGCCTTCAAGACAACTACAAAAACACAAAATGAATGATGATCCCATTTCCAGTCTTCTACAGTATTGTGAGAATATTCAGCATGAAATCTCAGTTTTCTGGATTATTTTATTAAACAGTAGACATACTCAATAAAGACGTTTAATCAACCAAAAAATGTGTAAAGTAAATTTTAGTTGTGCTTTGTTAAAAAGAATCTAAAGGAATTTTAAAACTTTCTATATACATGATTCAATTCTTTTCCGCACAATTTGCTTTCTGTTGAATGAAAAATTCATAAGATTCGTAGTTTTCAGCTGATAAACACGAGATAGCAAGGAAAACAACAATAACAAGATAAATTTCATCACATGAAAACTTGTTCAACTCTTATAGTTTCTATCGTTTATAGCTCGAACAAGTCAACAAGGAATCAATGATTTTATTTATATCCACACAAATTGGATATTTTCGTTTCTTGTTAAATTTCTAATCAGCATTTTGTCTTCGAATCGAATCGTTACAGAATTTTATCATTAATCCCTGTCGAGTTTGTTTGTAAGTTTATCCGAAAAAACAAAGTTTAGAAGCTTGACTCTATACGTAATCTATGTCGCAATGCTACATCTTGTAGTAATCATCATCTTATCTCTGATGTTGAATAATGAGAAGCAGGGATGGCTCAATGCATGATTAAGTATAGTCGAAAAGATAACATTTTTCTATTGATTTGTGAAAAAGAGACTATTTAGTCATCTTTACTCGATTTTCCAGCTGGGATATTTCTGTTTTGGAAGATTATTTTTAACAAATCTTGCTATTGACTCGTCAAAAAGAGTTTTAATCAATTTTAGTTGATTTAAGCACTTTTAATCAATCTTTAGATGCTTGTAATGAAAGCTACAGAAAATGTTTACCTTGTATCAGCCGATTATTAACGATTTTTTCCAATAAATGAAATTTTAGATGACTTTTGAGTAGGTACAAGTCATAGTTTCAAGATTTTAGTACTCAACTTGTCGAGATTTATTCTAGATTTTAACGAATTTTCAACCCTAGAAACTAGGGATAAAAGGTACACCCAAAAAATCGGAAAGAGGTCCTTTAAAGTTATAGTAACTTATTAGGATCACTTTTTATTTATAGTTACAGAATATCTCTCATTATTTTAGCGTAGACTGTAGACGTGAGAATAGAAGCAGAAATGAAAGACGATGTAATAACACAGTTAAACAATGTGTTCATTGCGGAAAAATTTATAAAAACGAGAATTTCTAATTGCCCCTTTGTTCTATTGTGCATAATTATTGTTATCACATGTCCTCCTTTACCACAATAAAAAGGCAAAATTAATTAAAAACAAAAAAAACCGCCTATTTTTTTGGTGTGAACAAAGCAAATATAAATTGTGTTATTTCTAGTTGTTCCAAAAGATCAACACAATATTTTAGTCATAAAAAAAAATACTTTAGTTGCTCTTTGAGTGAGATGTTTGAGCTTAAAGCTAGCTTTAATTTTCGTCTTAAGTATCAGTTTTTAGCCAAATATTTACGTCGATTTTTGTCTTGAATTTTTTAAATTTAATTCAATTTATGAGCCACTTTTCGACTTTTATAATTCATTTTGGTCTTAAATTATTAATTATAATAAAATTGTGCTGTTAAATCGTGAAAATTATGAAACTTTTAGTCTACATTGGAGCTAAATACTCGTCTATAACTCCACGTTATATGACCTTTTTGTCCTAAGTCGCGGTTTTGAGACATTTTAGTACTTAATTACAAAATTTATCCAGGTCCTAACGAATTTTACTATTGAATCTTATACCAAATTTAAACACTTTGTAGTTTGTAATTCAGGGCTGGATTCGGAGGTTATTTCAACCCTAGAAATCTTTCTCTATAAAAGGTATACCCAGTAAAATTGAAAAGAGGTCCTCCTAAATTATAGTAAGTTTAGTTTTTATTTATAGTTACAGAATATCTCTGATTATTTCAGCGTGAGAATAGAAATAGAAATGAAAGACGATGTAACAAAAGAGTTAAACAAAGTGTTTATTGCAGAAAAATGAATCAAAACGAGTACTTGTAATTGCCTCATTGTTATTCGTTTGTTCTTTTGTGCATAATTATTGTTATCACTACATGTCATGAATTGTACATTCATATAAATCATGTCTGTTTTACTACAATTAAAAGGCTAAACTAATTTAAAAAATAAAAATAAATAAATAATGACTATATTCTTCGGTGTGAACAAAGCAAATACAAATTGTTTTATTCCCATTTTTCCCAAACGATCAACACAATCATTAATAATAATTCATTATAATTATTTATGTCTATTACTAATAAATTAATTAATATTGAAACGCAAAATATGAACGTTATCTAAAATACTTTTTATGGCCAATAGATGCATAATTAATGAGTAAATATCATATTAAAATAAATAATTTGACAAAGCCTAATATGAGTAACTATACTTCATTTATTGCTATTATAAACATTAAATCTAGCAATAATAATACGAAACGTAAATATAATCATTAAACGTATTTTTCGCACCGAATGGGTCGTATTCTGTAATTTTTAACGACAGTCTTATTTCACTAACCAATTATTTGCACTGAAATAAGTGACTTGCGCTGTAACCTGCGCGGTGATTGATTTATATGATTTTTCAGTCGCCCAATTTTTTTGGGTGTAATTTGTTAATTGTAGTGGACCAGAATATTGGAAAGATTGAAATTATAGTGACAATGACAGTCAGCTATCTACAAAAGTTATAGAATACGACTCAATTGTCATACTTTATGGATTGCTCAATTATGTTCTGTTTAACTCATTTTATTACCGTTGCATTGTTTACCTTGATTTTAATTTCAAATAAGGATAACTGGTAATAATTACAGTTTTATTATTATTATGCATATATTCTCAGTATTTTATTTAAATGTGTTAAAAGTTTTTCCCCGTTTTTGAAGCTATAAGAAAAGATAAAGAAAAATGATTATAAATTCTTTAAAGTCATGCAAATGTATTAATTTCATTCAAATAAACCATCGTTGTGTACGCTAGAATATTGAAAATTAATCGTTTGTGAACGCTATGGCTACAAATAAATGATTTTCGTATAGAATTCATGACAAAGGTCTAAACCACAACGCAGAATTTATGATGTCGGTTTCTAAATCTCGCCCATCTTTTATTTGAATTCAAACCGTGAATTTTAACAAAATTGTCTTTACATAGAGGTGTCCCTCATGTTGAGGTTTTTGCTGGATCCGTCCCTGACTTAAATAATAATATGATCTTTATCACAATGTAATTATACAATCGCATGGTTGCTTTAATAAATATGATTCAGTTATGACCTCTATAAATGTGCCTAGGTCGGCCAGATGAAATATTTGGACATGAGCCAGAAACAAATGAGTCTCATTTTTCAGTTGAATTCTCAAAATTTAATTACATTTGTTGTAACTTGTTAATTTTAATCCAACATTGTTATTAATTACTTATTCAACAAAATTATTGATTTCTGTGTTTCGAGTTATTTTTGACTTAAACTAATAGATTTATTAGGACAAATTTTGCTCCTGAATTCCTGAAGCATGAAAATTATTTTAAGTACATAGTTTTTAATCGTGTTATCGTTGTAGTCTAGATTGTCAAACATTGTCATTCAGAAAGACTAATTTTCAACGACTGAAATATTAAAAAGCGATAATTAAAGCGATTTTAGTTGTCTGAATGTTTAAACTGAATTCTCAACCTTTAGTCATCTTTTAACGAATTTTTCAATTAAATTTACAAAAAAAAAAGAGCAAGTTTGCACCTGGGGCAAAAATCAAAGGTAAAAAAACATAATTTAGCTTGACAAACAACCAAAATTGCATAAGCCTCCTATTTTTTATGGTTCAGTAACAAAATTTGCTAAGAACCGATAAGTTAAGAAAAAAACACCTTAAAATCTTGATTCAAAGTCAAAAATCTAGCTTTAAAGTCGATTAAAAGTGGCTACATTTGTCACGTTATCACAATTCAATAGTAATTTGGCAAAAAAAATCAATAATTTAAGACGAACTTTTTTTAAGCTTATACTAAAAATCAATTAGCTCAAAAATTTCTAAACCGTCTAATTGTCACAAATTAGGAAAATTTATTTAGAATTCGGCTTTAAAATGACCACTTTAGAGCAAAATTTGTGCAAAAAAATATACTAGTTGGGACATAAATTTCGCAATATCGTACTGAAAAGTCCAGCTTGAAGTTCGATTAAAAATGACTCAAGAGTCAAAAAGAAAATTGATGATGTGAGACAACAGTGCCTCAAGATGTAGTCCTAAAGTCAAAAATATTCCTAAATTTGATGAAAATTGCTTATTTGAAAAACCTTGCCTGTAAGTCAATCTCTAAAATTGACTAGAGTGCTTGAATTTCCTTCTATTTGCAAGAAAAATTGATAATTTAGAACGAAATTGTTTTAAAATTTCAACATTAATCAGAAAATTTCCTTCAAATAAAATTGAAAGACAGGCTTCCTCGGACTCAAACGCTCAGGGCTGAAACATCGTTCGCCACCCCTTACGACGTCTCTGGATATGTGCATCCCTTCAATCAGTTCAATCAATCACTTCTCAAATTAATATTAACAGATATTTGTGCAAAGGAACCCCTTTTTTGGTTACAAAATCAATAAATTTTCTTATGGTATTATCATTTTCTTAAAGAAGAAATAATATCAAATGATAATAAGCTTTGACTATTATGCTGGCTGAAATTTGAAGATTGTACGCCCCTGTTCTTTCTGGGCCATGTGCCTTAATCGCCCAATCCTAGTTACAGCGCTGCTTCTAGTTGTTTTTTGATAAAGTTGTTTGAGATTAAATTTCGATTTTAGTCATTTTTAATCAATTTTAGTTGATTTCTGAGTTGAATTTTCAGAACTAAATTCAGGTTCTATATTATCAGTTCTTATCTATTTTTACTTTGAAATCGTACAAAGAGAAACTTGGTTGATTTTCAAGCTGAATTTTCGAATTTTTCATCTAGTTATAACGATAAATGTTCGTCTTAAATTTATAATTATAATTTAATTGTGCTATTAAATCGTGTAAAGGAGACAATTTTGACACTTTTAGTCTCTATTGAAGCTATTTTTCGTTTTCTTCTCACTATAATTTATAATTAAATTTCTTGTTAAAATTAATTACAATTGACGATTTAATTAAAAGTGTAAATTTATGAATTAACTTCAAGATTTACATGGATTTTATTTATCAATGAAATGGTTAAAATTAGTGATTTTGTGATAAATTTTTGATTTTTTGCTGGAAATTTTAAAATTAAGTGATTAATCGAATACTCAGTAAAAAATTGAAACTTCCCTTGAAGTTTAGTGGTAAATTAAAATAAATCTAACAATCACCAACAAAATAACGTCAAATTTTTAAAAAATTATCGATATTAATCGTTTTATTATCGTTTTATGACATTTTTGTTCTAAATCATCAATTTTCGAGAAATAGAACGAAAAATTCAGTTAAATGGAAGACAATTGGGGATATTTTTGGAAAAATTTGTAAAAACCTCTGCCATTCTTATAGAAATTTACAAATATAACGACGTATGGCAAAAACGAGAAAAATAACCCTCTCATATTTAGTGAAGGCAAAGTTCATATTTAATTCAACTCTGTGAATTCAATTTCTGGCAGCTATTTTGGGAGTTTTTGTTGTAATGAATCTTCAATTAATTGTGTCTTTAATTAAAGACAAGAGATTACTTTGATGATAATAAATCACCTTCTTCTGAAGCAAAGGCAAGACTTTTTTTATTTAATTTTTATTATTAACAGATACCTGCTAATTGTAACCGAAAAAGGACATTCTAGTGAGTAAGATAGTAAGCCCAGGTGGCTTTTTTTACGTTATTGTTATATTTATAATGTAATTAGTTGTAATAGCTTTTTTTTATCAAACCTAACGAAATTTGTATTGTAACAACAAACTTTATGACTAATAATTCTTATTGTTCACAATAATTTCACATTATTAACAATAAAAAATATGAATATAAAAAAGCACACAAATAATCAGGAAAAGCTTCCATTTAACTTACCACAAATTAATCGTTGTGTTGTAATAAATTACCCCAAATCTGTAAATAATAATTACCAAACATTAATATACAATCAACATAAAATAAGTAAATTTAATGAGTAAATAAAAGCACGTGTACACCAATATTTTATATACTTTATATGCTGTGCTTATAATAATTACCGTGATTGCATAATTTTTATAATCGTTAGATCGATAATTAGTAATAAATATTTATACTTTTTCGATATTATAATCATATTTTTTTATGATCGACAGTCTTGTAGTTTCAAGGGGCCGGAAGGGCGAATTTTGCAGCGACCAATGATAAAAAAATGAAAATAATTGGGATGCACTCTGTAAGAAATGCGCCCAAATACAAATAATATCTACATACAAGATCTAATTATAAAAAAATAGAATGAAATCAGAACATATCCGTTCGAAAAGAAAGGAAAAAAGAGAGGAGAGCATGAGCATGTAAGACTCCTATTAGTTGATGAGCGATTTGAAAAATATTTTAAGAACTTATAGAAGGATCTCAGAAGACCACATCAGCAAAATTAGAACCTCGTAACTCATTTGAAAGTGGGTCAAAATACGATTGTTTTGGATAATGTCGCGATTTTTAAGAACGATCTAAACACGTAAAACGACTAAGAATGACTTTAAGATCCTCTCAACATTGATTTTTTTTCTTCATAGAACTCTAGGATAAAGTGCAAAACTTTTCCCATTTAGAAAAAAAAATCAATGTTGGGGGTTTCATAGTATGAACCATATTTAGAATTGACACCCTGAGTGATATTGTTGAATTGTAATCATTATTGTACTTATAATATGTTTTTCCACACTTTAAGGGTGGAAACTATACTTATTTTTAATACTAGGGCGGAAAGTGCGTTTTTGCGAAACGAGGGTGAACGTTGGAGCTCGAGTGGAGCGAAGGTTTCAATCACCCTTAGTTTTGCAAAGACACTTTCCAAACACTATTTTTTCTACGATCGAACGGAAACACTACAGAATCCAGTACAGTTTTAAATTTAATTGTCAAATTAATCAATTCTGTGGTGTTTCGTTTCGATTCAGTATCCCTAAAATACCAAAATTTAATAGTCGATTTCTCGCTTCTTTTTTGAGTTATTAAAACTCGTGATACAACATTTAAAAGAGCATTTCAAGGAGAATCTAAGGACTGTGTCTATTGCGAAATTGTCTGAAGAATTTCCGAATTACAGACAAAAATTTTGAGACATGTTTTTTCTTATATTATCCCCCATAACTTAGCCAACATTATTTATTTTCCAATAAATAAAAGCACTTTTCAAATTTTTAAGAAATTTTCCAATAGCCCTGTCAGTTTTTCGGAAAAATTGATGAAAACTTAACATTTTTAGTAGAAATTTCTTAGCACACTTTTAAAGATAACAAATCTTAAGATACCTTGCTTGAAATGTTAATTATGGGGACAAAAATACCAACATTTAACAGTCGATTTCTCGCTTCTTTTTTGAGTTATTAAAACTCGCGATACAACATTTGAAAGAGCATTTCAAGGAGCATCCGAGGACTGTTTCTTTTCTGAAATTGTCTGAAGAATTTCCGAATTACAGGCAAAAATCTTGAGGCATGTTTTTTCTTATATTATCCCCCATAACTTAGCCAATATTATTTATTTTCGAATAAATATTACGCAGTTGATAGATAAATAAAAGCACTTTCCAAATCTTTAACAAATTTTCCAATAGCTTTGTCAGTTTTTCGGGAAAATTAATAAAAACTTAAAATTTTTACTGGAAGTTCCTTAACGAAATTTTAAAGGTAACGAATCATACGATACCTTTCTCGAAATCTCACTTATGGAGATTTATTATGACTTCCTTTATAAATCTATTTTTGTATAATTATCGCGGAAAATTACAAAAAAAATTCCCTATCATTTTCACTTATTAAACTTAATTATTTTGTAGACAATTTTATTGATTTTCCGACGATTAAATTAGCTCTTTTGGTCGGAAAAGTCTAAGGAAAAACCTGGGCTTACAGGGGACTCAATACGTAAAGTTTATATTGGATATGGAACGTAATCAATCAGTACTTATTATGCGTTTTAATATCTCAGAAAACAAGCGAGAAATTTAATTTATCTTTAGAATTTATTTTTTGTTACATGTTTATTATTCCCATAGGTATAAATAATTGTTGTAAAATTAAAGAAACGCGCAAATTAACGTTGCACCAAGCGCGCAAAAAGCATGCTACAAGCCTGATGAATGATCGCTGTATTTACATGCATTATACAATTGTAAAAGCAACGATTACAGAACGTTTTTAATTGTAAACGAACTGTTTATGTGTATTATAGATAATGAACGATTTATTACATATAACACACAATTAATGAACCCATAAATAATTTAAACATACATTGTATGCATTGTCCGAAAGACATGAACTATTATTAATGACAAATGACAAAGTCGAAGTGATAACTAGAAGAATTATCTTCTAATATAGTGCATTTGTACTGTGGTAGTGTTTGAGTATTGTAGACGTTTTTGTTTTTGTTTTTTTGTATAGAAATCCAATCAAGAAATGTTCACTCAATTGAAATTATTTATTTTTATAATTATTATCTTTATAATTAAAGTAATAATAGTGCAAAACACTTATTGTTGTTTTTTTTTGTTAATTATTATTTTGTGTTTTTTTATTATTATTTAGGCGGAGTCGGACGAACAAATTAGTAAAATTGACGAATATAATAATGTTTGTATGAAAGAATCGCACGTGGATCCGGATTTAATTGAAGCAGTAAAACATCATCAATTCAATGACGATGATATTAAATTAAAAGAGCATGGTTATTGTTTTGCGAAGAAATTGAATTTTATCAATTTAGATGGTAGCTTACAAATCGACGTGATTCGTTCGAAATTAGCTGATAAAATTGCAAGTAAGAGAAAAGTTGAATTATTAGTAAATAAATGTGCTAGAACCAGTAGAACAGCTCAAGATACAGCTTATTATCTACTGAAATGTTTACATATTAATGTACCTCATGGAATTGATTTTGTTAATTAATTCAATTCTACCTTGTTTATATTTTATATATCTATTAAATATATTATACATGTAATTTGTAATTGTTTGGAATTTTTATAAAATAGTAACAATTTTATATTATATTCTATTGAAATTTTTATTATTGCCTTATTACATCAAAATAATAAAATCAATAATTAAAATAAATTGATAATAATTTTTTTTTTTGAAAGACACGAAAACTTCCAATTATTGTTTACCAATTAATATTTTATGAATTTATTGATTAATCGAATGATTATATGAATATTGTGTATCAAAATGGAATTTTCCAATTTTCCGGTCATGGAGGTTATCAAATAAAACCAAAAAAAAATTCTAAAGTATGTTTTAGATAAATATTATTAATAAGACATCCAAGTTGTTTATTGTAAAATGGAACTAATATCAAAGAATTTCTAATTAGAACCGTGTAATTCGAATTTTAGTATCCAAATTCTAATAGTATCCCTAAAACAATTAGAACCGTGTAATTCGAATTCTAGTATCCAAACTTTAATAATGCCCCTATAGAACACGAACGAAAATTCAATCCATTCCCATTTTATAACACTACTTTCTATTCTAGTCTAAATAAACCAAGTTCGTGAAACTCGATTACTAACCGTCTGTCAAAACTTATCTATAACTCGGGGGGGTCATCAATATCAATTTCTGTTTTCTAGAGCAAACTTTGTTTTAATGTCTTCTAGACACAATGTGACATAATTATCAACATTTCACCTGTGAATTGCCTTAATTTTTTGTAGAACTTTTACCATTAATTACATTTTTTAGTTAACTTTACATATGGCCAAGTTTAATATAAATATAGATAGTAATTTTCCATGTTTTTTTGTGTGTGTTTGTTTACGTCAACATAGAATGACTTGTTGTAGTTGGACGGTCAAAAAGTCGGTTTTTGCCTCTTGCCCAGGAAGACGAGGGCAAGCACGTGTACATTGAATGTTCAAATGAATACACACACACATATGGAAAAAAAAATGGCAATCATTATTATTTGATGTCTATCAATTTTGAATTAACATAAATCACCTTGACATGTGCCGGAGAGGCGGACTTGTTAGGTCTATGGCCTTTGTCTATTTTTTCCCCCCCAAATTTTGTACACTCAATAGTTCTTGAAGCGCTTATTTTTTGCTTTGAAAATCTCTTATTGTTTGGCAAACAAAAACATAATAGAATGTGAATTTAAAATAAATAATCTACAATAGATGTAGTTACGGGGGTAATTAGGGATGCTAAGTACTCATAAAATCTAAATTAGCACCCCCAAAAAATTACAATATCTAGGTTAATTTCAAAACGAACCTATTTGTATATACCGGGTGTCTTTTTAAAATGTGGTCGTTGCTTAAGTAAATCCTACATAGTTTTTATGGCAACTCATTTTAGTGAGCATTTTAGCAAAATTAGAACATGGTAGTTCATTTGAAAATCGGCCAAACAACAAACAACGCTTGTTTCGGACAAAGTCACGAATTTCAAAAACGAATTATGCACATAAAACGACTAAGAATGAATCTTAAGTCATTTTATGATAATATTTGAAAATTGAAATATCGTTGAAAATGAGTATTTATGACTAACTTCCAA
Source organism: Mylabris sibirica (assembly GCA_039776855.1). Lineage (NCBI taxonomy): Eukaryota > Metazoa > Arthropoda > Insecta > Coleoptera > Meloidae > Mylabris > Mylabris sibirica. The sequence goes on from CM077841.1 coordinate 6,609,899, forward strand.
ATGAGCTACGCGGTTCTAATTTTGCTAAAATGTTCTTTAGGGACCCTGCTATAAATCTGTGAAAATTTTTGCAAATTACTCGTCAATTAATAGTTGTTATAAGAACTAGATAGTCCCGGGTGAAAACCCCTAAAATTAGAATCTCATAATTATATTTGAAGTAGGTCAAAGAACGCTCGCTTCTGATAAAGCTGCAACTTTAGAAAACGAGCTAAGCAAGTAAAGGACTAATAGTAACTGGAAGACTCTGCCAACATTGATTTTTTTCATTTTTACTCAATTGCATTCTATAAAAATGCAATACATTTCCACCTGTTCCAGAATAAAATGTTGAGAGGATCTTCAAGTCATTCTAAGTCATTTTATGTGTACAAGTAGTTCTTGAAAATCGCGAAATTGTTAAAAAGGAGCGTTTTTGACCGACATTCAAATGAGCAAGTGGTTTTAATTGTGCTTAAATGATCTCCAGGAACCCCGTTATAAATCCATGAAATATTTTGCAAATTGCTCGCCAATTAAAAGGAGTTGCCATAAAAACTAGATAGTCCCGGGTGAAAAACCCTGTGTTTCAAGGTTATGTATTAGAAGCCCGTAGCTCATTTGAAAGTAGGTCAAAGAACGCTCGTTTCTGATAAAGTTGCATCTTTAAAAAACGAGCTAAGCATACAGAACGAATAATAATAACTGGAAGATTGAAGACCCTGCCAACATTGATTTTTTTTTTTAATTTTACTCAATTGCATTCTATAAAAATGCAATATATTTCCACCTGTTCCAGAATAAAATGTTGGGAGGACCTTCATGTCATTTTAAATCATTTTACGTGACCAGGTCGTTTTTGAAAATCGCGAAATTGTTAAAAACGAACGTTTTCGACTGACTTCCAAATGAGCAAGGGGTTCTAATTGTGTTCAAATGATCTTCAGGGACCCCGTTATAAATCCATGAAATATTTTGCAAATTGCTCGCCAATTAAAAGGAGTTGCCATAAAAACTAGATAGTCCCGGGTGAAAAACCCTGTGTTTCAAGGTTATGTATTAGAACCCCGTAGCTCATTTGAAAGTAGGTCAAAGAACGCTCGTTTCTGATAAAGTTGCATCTTTAAAAAACGAGCTAAGCATACAGAACGAATAATAATAACTGGAAGATTGAAGACCCTGCCAACATTGATTTTTTTTTTAATTTTACTCAATTGCATTCTATAAAAATGCAATATATTTCCACCTGTTCCAGAATAAAATGTTGGGAGGATCTTCATGTCATTTTAAATCATTTTACGTGACCAGGTCGTTTTTGAAAATCGCGAAATTGTTAAAAACGAACGTTTTCGACTGACTTTCAAATGAGCAAGTGGTTCTAATTGTGTTCAAATGATCTTCAGGGACCTCGTTATAAATCCATGAAATATTTTGCGAATTGCTCGCAAATTAAAAGGAGTTGCCATAAAAACTAGATAGTTTCGGATGAAAACCCCTGTGTTTCAAGGTTATGTAGAACAGACCAAAGAGAATATTTTAGCGAAATTAGAACCCCGTAGCTCATTTGGAAGTAGATCAAAGAAGGCTCGTTTCTGATAAAGTTGCATCTTTAAAAAACGAGCTAAGCATACAAAACGAATAATAATGACTGGAAGATTGAAGACCCTGCCAACATTGATTTTTTTTTAATTTTACTCAAATGCATTCTATGAAAATGCAATATATTTCCACCTGTTCCAGAATAAAATGTTGGGAGGATCTTCATGTCACTCTAAATCATTTTATGTGTGCAGGTAGTTTTTGAAAGTCGCGAAATTGTTAAAGAACGAGCGTTTTTAACAGACTTCCAAATGAGCAAAAGATTCTAATTGTGCTTCAATAATTCCCCGAAGACTGCTTCACGAATTCTTGGAATATTTTCGAATTGCTCGCCAATTAGTAATAATAATAAGAAGAACTAGATAGTCCCTGGTGAAAACCCTTGTGTTTCTAAATTAGAACTTCGTAATTCTCTTTGAAGTAGGTCAAAGAACACTCGTTTCTGATAAAGTCACAACTTTAAGAAACGAGCTAAACAAAACAACTAATAATGACTTGAAGACCCTGCCAACATTGATTTTTTTAAATTTTACTCGATTGCATTCTAAAAAAATGCAAAACATTTCCACCTGTTCCAGAATAAAATGTAGGGAGGATCTTCAAGTCATTTTAAATCATTTTATGTGTGCAAGTAGTTGTTGAAAATCGCGAAATTATTAAAAACGAACGTTTTTGACCGACTTCCAAATGAGCATGTAGTTCTAATTGTGCTTAAATGATCTCCAGGGACTGCTCTATGAATTCTTGAAATATTTTTTGAATTTCTCTCCAATTAAAATGAGTTACTATAAGATCTAGATGGTCCCCGATAAAGAACCCTGTAATTCAAGGTTATATAGGATAGCCCCAGAGAATATTTTATCAAAATTATCCCTTTGTAGTTCTTCTGGAAATCCGTCAAAAACCAATCATTTTGGACAATGTCGCGACTGTCAAAAACGAGATCAACACTCAAAACGACTAAAATATATTCCAAGACCCTTCCAACATTAATTTCTTCTTTTTTCTAAACTGCATTCTATAGAAAACAATGAAGAATGAAGAATGAAGAAAAACAAGAATATCAATATTAGGAGGGTCTTTGAGTCATCCTAAGTCATTTTACGTGTGTAGCAAGTTTTTGAAAATCGTGACGTGGTCAAGAACGAGCGTTTTTAATTTACTTCTAGATGAGCACGAGGTCTTCATTTTGCTAAATCTAGTCGCTACTATGAAATTCGTATTAGTTGACGAGCGATTTGAATTTTTTTTAAGTTGGTCAAAACCGCTCGTTTTGGACAATATTATGATTTTCAAAACTGAACTAAGAACGTAAACGACTAATTGTAAGAATGACTCGAAGACCCTCCCAACATTGATTTTTTTCATTTTCCTCTCTTGCATTCAACGAAAAATGGGAAATACTTCCACCAGTTCTAGAATGTTTTGAAAAAACAAAGCAGAAAATCAATGTTGGGAAGATCCTCGAGTCACTCTAAGTCACTTTAGCTGTGTTGGAAGTTTTTGAAAATCGTCAGGAAGGAGCGTTATTTGACCGACTTCCAAATGAGCTACGAGGCTCTAATTTTGCTAAAATCTTTTTCTAATCGCTACTAATAGTAGTTTTATAAAATCGACCATTTTTAATTCCGACATCCCGTATTGCAATTAAAATTTACACAATCAGTTTTCTTAATTTAGTTTTTTTCTTGGAATTCAGCATCCCGAAAATTGAATATCTAATTACAACCATGTATAATTCACATGGGAATATGTTTGAGACGAAGCAATTTTGTCGAATAAATTGCCAATTTCGACACAGTTACTTTTCCAATTCACAATTTTTTTAATAATTCCCAATTAATCCATCAATTATCGGATTATCAATCAATTGGGATCGTGATTGGATGAGTTCTGATTGGAAATCAATACATGCATATTAACGTTCTTTTCCATCCCATCTAAAATCTCAATTAATTCATTCTTATTTGCAATTTTGCAAATATCAAGGGAGGAAAAATTATAAACAATTACACGATTGAAAGATGTGTTATTGAAAGTATAATTACGTATGTCGAGGCTATTAACTATGGAAGTGCAAAATTAAAATAAAAATCATTGGAAATTAGTCATTATCTTTGAATATTTATAATGTTATAATTTTTGCTTATAATAAAAAATAATAATAGTTGTTAATTGGGGTTTTTGTAAAATTATGGAAGGATTTTTTTATATTAATATTTATGATTTTCTATTTAATTTATTATAATGATTAGTTAAAAATTAGATAGTCTCCGTGAATTGTACTAGTTCTTTGTTTAAATAAATGCCTTGTATTGTTGTATTATACAGTTGAAATTCAAAAATATTATTGTTTAAAGACGTTCTCGTGTCGATATATCGAGCAAGTTCTTTTGATTTTTTTTTTCGAATAACCTCCAGATCAAAGTCCATCCAGTCAATCTACCTATAAATTTCGTAGAATTTGATAATCTAACAGGAAATATTATGTAATATGATTATATTAAAACTGGATATAGTTAATATTCATGTAGTACATAATATGTGATCATGTAAAAGAGAGATGGATTCTATAGACCAAATGCATCATGAGCCTGAAAACCTTGAACCTCTGTACCTGTTAAGAACTGCTCCAACGTATATAAAAGCAAATCCAATCTCAGTTGGATCATTCAAAAATCAAACAACACCACATCAACTAGCCTTAAAATCACAAAATTACAACAACAATGAAAGTATACGTTGTCGCCATCATTTTCGCCGTTATGGTATCAGCTAAGGTAAGCAAATTTTTCTCTATTTTATATCACCAAAATTATTAAAATTATTAAAATAAATCTAGGCATTGACGCTTACTGAAGAACAGAAAGAAAAATTGAAATCTTATGATGTTGAATGTTCACAAGCTACAAGTGTTGATAAAGAATTGGTAAAGAAGGCACGCCAAGGTGAATTCACTGAAGATGCCAAATTGAAAGCTTACCTTTACTGTTTATCAAAACATATTGGTTTCCAAAATGAAAGTGGTAAATTACAACACACTGTTATACACGATAAACTCAATGCACAAGTAAACGATGAGAAGAAAACACAAGCTTTAATTGAGAAATGTATTGTAGAAAAGGCTACACCAGAAGATACAACTTATGAAGCTGTTAAATGTGTCTATCAAGAATCTGGCAAAAAAGTTGTTTTAATTTAAATTATTTTATTTTGGTTTTTTTTTTTGCTAAAAAAAGGAAGATTTTATGTAAAATTCACAATTAATATTAACAGTATTGTAGGAGATTTTAAAAAAACACAATAAAACTTATCAAACGATAATCTGATTTGTTTTCATTAGATTACATGACTATCAATAGAATAGAGATTTAATTGAAGCCTTACATGTGTTGACAGATTTTCCGATAAAAGATATTCCATTTCCATTATTTTACAGCCTACATATAAATCCATAGAAATACAAAATAAATTCATTTGGAATTGATCGGATTTTGATAAAATTCCAATATTACGAAATATACAAACACACTATTTCCATTTAAATTACCTTATCTATTTGATCATTTTGTTCCATTAGTTCGTATAAATGAATTACCTTTCGATTCGGAAAATTAGGCGTAAAACAACAATTTCTAACTGTAAACAAATTTAAGCTTTTACCATAACATTAATGTCTACAATTTAAGCAAGAGCTGTTGGAATATTTATAATTGTGTCGGCATAAGAGACAGTACAGTCAAGTGTGGAAAAAATTTAACGGTGAGGATTGTATAGTGTAAACCAGACTTTCGCTTGAAGAACACAAACATACTATTGGGTATAGAGAGAAAGAAGGGGACGATTTATTGATATACCTGAATAAAAAAAACACCGCATCCTCCATAGCGGATGAGGTAATTTGCCACCCTTTACTTATTTATGGTTCAACTTCAACAGCTACTATTCGGAAAAACAGGTAAAGCAACAAAGCAGGTTCAGTTCATCCCCAATAACTGCAATAATAAAAGAACGATTCAATCTATGTAAAACAGGCCAAAATTCTCATCAAGAGTCGTTAAAATTTTTACGCACTTGACTGTACATATCAAAAAGTCCTTTTCTCAAGTGAGTTTGAGAAATCAGGCTTTCAATCTCCTAATGTAAATAATACCTAAATGGATATATTTTTAAATTGGCAAATTTAATTAGAAGGACTTTAGTGTGTCCGTTACATTAGAGGCTGTTTTAAAATTTGCCTCATCTCTTACCCTCTTACTTTTTTCCTTATAATTAAGAACTAAAATGGGTTCTTAATATTGTTTAAATATTGTCTAAAAAAATGTGCTTCAAAATTCCTTAAAACAGCCCGAATCTCAGCCTTTTGACGATTAAATAGCAAAGTTTGGAAGAAGTCAATGTTTTACATTAGACTGATGATTTATGACAAAAATGCCCTAATATTCTTTGTTAAAAAGCTAAGAATTCTCAATCATAACGAGATAAAGTGCTCCTGAATCACCTCATTTCGACGATTTAATGGTAAAATTCGTAAAAAAAATAGTTTTCTAGGACAAATATATCGTAAATCTTACACTGAACTTTACTGTCAACTTTGTTTCTTTTCCAAAATTGTCTAAAAAAACACAGCTGTATGACAAAACTGTTTGAAGTTTAGATAGAAATTTACCAATTAAGCACGCAAATTATGCAACTACACGTATCTAAATTGCTTTTTTTGACAATTCTATAGTACAAAATCCACTTTAAACTAACGACTTAGGACTAAATGTACCAAAGTTTAAACTTAAAAATGAGATTTTTCCTTAAAAATCTGTAGAAACATTATTAAATTTCTTCATTTTGACGACCCAGTTGCAAAATTTGTAAGAACTGACCCTTAAGGAGAAATGTCACTAAATTAAGCATTCCTCATAATTAAGCACTAAAATGGGGTTCTTAATATTGTTTATATATTGTCTAAGAAAATTTGCTTTAAAATCTTTTAAAACAGTCCGAATCTCACCCTTTTGACGATTAAATAGCAAAGTTTGGAAGAAATCAATATTTTACACTAGACTGATGCTTAATGACAAAAAATGTCCTAATACTCTTTGTTAAAAAGTTAAGAATTCTCAATCATAACGAGATTAAGTGCTCCTGAATCACCTTATTTCGACGATTTAATGGTAAAATTCGTCAAAAAAATAGTTTTCTAGGACAAATATATCGTAAATCTTACACTGAACTTTACTGTCAACATTGTTTCTTTTCCAAAATTGTCTAAAAAAACACAGCTGTATGACAAAACTTTTTGAAGTTTAGATAGAAATTTACCAATTAAGCACGCAAATTATGCAACTACACGTATCTAAATTGCTTTTTTTGACAATTCTATAGTACAAAATCCACTTTAAACTAACGACTTAGGACTAAATGTACCAAAGTTTAAACTTAAAAATGAGATTTTTCCTTAAAAATCTGTAGAAACATTATTAAATTTCTTCATTTTGACGACCCAGTTGCAAAATTTGTAAGAACTGACCCTTAAGGAGAAATGTCACTAAATTAAGCATTCCTCATAATTAAGCACTAAAATGGGGTTCTTAATATTGTTTATATATTGTCTAAGAAAATTTGCTTTAAAATCTTTTAAAACAGTCCGAATCTCACCCTTTTGACGATTAAATAGCAAAGTTTGGAAGAAATCAATATTTTACACTAGACTGATGCTTAATGACAAAAAATGTCCTAATACTCTTTGTTAAAAAGTTAAGAATTCTCAATCATAACGAGATTAAGTGCTCCTGAATCACCTCTTTTCGACGATTTAATGGTAAAATTCGTCAAAAAAATAGTTTTCTAGGACAAATATATCGTAAATCTTACACTGAACTTTACTGTCAACTTTGTTTCTTTTCCAAAATTGTCTAAAAAAACACAGCTGTATGACAAAACTTTTTGAAGTTTAGATAGAAATTTACCAATTAAGCACGCAAATTATGATTTAAAATGTTGAAATCGTCTTGTTCCCAAAAGTTGAGTGCCAAGCTTAAATTCTTCGACATGCTTAACCCAAAATGCAACTACACGTATCTAAATTGCTTCTGTTTGACAATTCTATAGTAAAGAATCCACTTGAAACGAACGACTTAGGACTAAAATGTACCAAAGTTTAAACTTAAAAATGAGTTTTTTGCTTAAAAATCTGTAGAAACATTATTAAATTTCTTCATTTTGACGACCCAGTTGCAAAATTTGTAAGAACTGACCCTTAAGGACATATCATTAAATTAAGCACTTAAAAGTGTTAAAGTACTCTTTTTCCACAATCCGGTGGAAAAACTTGTTGAAAAAGTGGATGAAAATAAATTTAATGAGCCTAAACAAGCTGAACTTAGACATTCATCTTCTTTTGACAATTCAATGGCAAAATTGAGAAAAAAAACCTCAAAAAATATAGAATGCAGCCTCAATTTTTGGAAAAAAACGACGAGTTAGTCTCTTTGCCGATTGTTTGACTTTAAGGGTCTCTAAAAGAAAAATCAAGAATTGATAATTTAGCACGAAGCTCTTTGAAATATTAACTAAAAGTGAAAAATTTTGCTCCAAAATTGCTAAATAATGCTTCACGATTCAATAGTATGCTTTTCAGTTTTCAAGAGCAAACTTCACCAAAAAACTGATGATTTAAAACAAAATCAGATTAAAATTTTGCTAATCTAACTTGTAAATCGATTTAAAAACTCTAAGGGTCAATTTCATCAACTTTAGTTAAGCCTTATATAATGAACAGTTAAAAACAATCGTTTCTATGAGTTATGTGTTCATTCAAATTCAACAGACGTTGGTGAAATTGACCCTAAATTGTCTATTTTTTACAACTTAAGCGTGAATTTCTCTAAAAACTGACGATTTATGACCAAAATACTCCAAGACTTTTGACTGAAAAGTTTGGGATTTAGTCCAACGGCTCGATAGCAAAATTTTCTAGACACTGGTGGCTTAAATCAAGAACATCCCAAAATCCAGACTTATGCTCCGCTCTCCTTCCTCTACTTAAGCTCGCCTTAGCAAGACTCTGGCTCAAATCGAGCTAACACACAGGTCTGAAAGTGTCTAAATTTTAAATAATCACACATGTATCTGCCTAAAATGCTCTTCATTTGTACACTTTCTACTGTATACAGTTAGATTTTTGATCTGACCTACAATCCGGTTTATGGGGTCAAACTATTTAATTAAATTTTGTACAGTGAACCCCTTGTATAATGTCTAAAAAGTAATTGTAATGAAAACTAAACCAACTGTAACTAATATAACAAATCGACCTTTTATTACAGTGTTGATTTTTCAGCCAGATATTACCATTAACAATCCGGAACTTATTTAAACTAAATTTCATTTCCTCTGTCATTAGCATAATCAAACTAAATCTCAATTAGATTTTCATTTTCTCTTTTTTGTTTATTAAAAAAAAAACACTATTATTTATGATAATAATAGTAATAAATCGCATTGTTTATTGAACAACTGGAATTTCACGGGCAGAAAAGCAAATTGATGTTCTTTTTCTTCAATGAATTTATGTTTAACGATATTGCCTGCGGTAGTAATGCTCAAGTCAGAGGGATAATAACATCTTATATAGGTCAGGTCTGTATATACATAAATTTTATTTATTGTCGAGATAAATAGGATGTATAACGAAACAAAAAAAAAATACCGTGTATACTTGAACAATAAATAAAAAATTAATTTTCATAAGAATAATCATCGTTATTATTGCCATCCTTGAAGTGATGTATGGTTGTTAACGATGTCAAAGATAAATGTATTGTAATTAATTAATATCGACAGTAATCTATTGAGAGGTCAATGAAACCTGGTCCAAATTTGCTGCTGTTAATTAAACAATTAATAGACAAAAAAACAAATTTCCATAGTCGTTCTAGCTCATTCATCCGTTTAATAACCTTCAGACAACAGAGTGATAAAATAAATAATATCGAATTGATAGATTGATGCTGTTTGAAGACATTTTTTTTGTTGTCGAATCAGACAAATATATGAGTTTGATCCTTGCCCGCACAATCAACGTCCAACTAATACTAGAAAAAAAAACAGACAAAGTAAAAGTAGCACGTTTGAGAGAAATAACAAGAAATCGACTTTGGATGCTTGAAATTCGTCAAGTTTTCTCGATTGTCTACGATTTACAGGCGACCGTCTTCACAGATTCTTTAGAAATTGAAGATCATCAACATGTGAGACAGAAACAGTGTCATTATGAGAGACCTATCTATCTCACTCTGTACAATTTCGTTATACCTAACAATAGAGTGAAGAATACAACAACTGTCTCAGAACGTACTGCGCAACTATCTCTTTCACTCATGCGCTAGTCAACATGATCATCTTCACGTCTAAAACTTGTTCCCCTGTACAAATCAAATAGGACTAGTGATGATGATGATGATTATGCTTAAGAAACAGAAATAATGTTTGATAATCAACCTTGAAGATGATCTTGAAGGAATTTGTGAATACGGAGAAGGACGAACGAAAGTGAGCCGGGGGGAGCAGGGTATTTTCCCCCGGAGTCCGGAAATCCTGTAGGGGTCCCGCCAAGGTCCAGAAAAAAAATTCTTTTACTTCTGCTCAATACATATCTAAACTTCAAGTATTTCGAAAAGTTCCCAGTTTCAAAACAGGAATAAGTAAACGTGTATCTGTTTTAAATAGAGTCAATTCTCATGAAATTCCTGCTAGTTGGCGAGCAATTTTCAGAAATGGCTAAACACGTAAAACGGCTAAAAATGATTCAAAGATCCTGCCAACATTGATTTTTTTCGGTTTTGTCTATTATATTCTAGAAAAAATGGGAGACATTTTCAACTGTTCCAGAAAACAATGGAGAAAAATGAGTCATTTTTAGTCGTTTCATATGTTTAGCTCATTATTGAAAAACGAGCGTTTTTAGATGGACTCCCAATCGAGCTGCGAGAGCCTAATTGTGTGAAAATGATCTTTAGGGATCCCCTAACAGAAGTTTCATAAGAATCGACCACATTTAAAACAGACACTCTGTACGTATACAGGATGTCCAGCATGTAGCTGTTTCAATCAATTTAATACAGCGATTTGAATAATATTTCAAGCATTTATTGAGTGATCCTTGAAGAACATTTGAGCAAAATTAGAAAATTGTAACTAATTTGTAAGTCGGTCAAAAAATTCGTTTTTGATGATGGAGAGATATTTACTAACCAGCTGTACACATAAAACGACTTGGAATGACTTAAGAACCCTCCCAACGTTGATTTTTTCGTGTTTTTATTTAATTTTCTTCTGTAAAAAATGACAATCACCCAATAAATCCTTAAAGTATTATTCGAATTGTTATATTATTTTGATATAAACGGCCAAATTACTCCCAGGCCAGACAGCTTGTATACATATAGAGTGTCGGATCTAAAGTTGGTCGATTCTCATGGAACTCTTATTAGTTGACTAGCGATTTGAAAAATATTTTAAGGATTTGTCCCTGAGGAACATTTTAGCAGAATTAGAACCTCGGAACTCATGTGGAAATTGGTTAAAAACGCTCGTTTCTGGTGATAACGCGACATTCAAAAATTAGTTAAATACTAGCGTAAAATGACTTAGGATGACTCGAGAAACCCCCAACATTGATTTTTTTTTTTGTTTTCGTCCATTGTATTCTAGAAGAAGAGGAAATGTTTCGGTTATTTTCCTAAAGCTTTATGAAAAAAGTAACAAAAAAATCAATGTTGCTATTGGTGGGTAACAATGGTTACCCTAAAAAAACAAATTTCTCCTTTACTATTGTTTATTTTACAACCAGGTGCAGCTGATGGTGGAGTTTTAAACTCCGAAACCGCTACTGTGAAAATAAACAATAATAAAGGAGAAAAAAAACTTCGAAAATCAACAATAATAAAGGAGAAACTTATTTACCCTCCAATAGCAACATTATAAACTTTATTTGTTCAAATCACTAAAAAAATCAATGTTGAGAGCGTCTGTATATCTTTATAAGGTAGGGGAACCCGTAAAGACGGGCCCGCTGAATATTTGGACGGCCCTGAATGTGAACTAGTAGCGTGATTTCTTGTCCATCACCTCAAATTTTTGATATTTCTCATGTCAATTTTGCAAGCTTAGGTCTTTAGAATTAAACTCAATTTAAGGGTTAACTATTTGTTTTACGCCCCAACAACATGTTTGAGATAATGGAGAGATCGTTATAAAGTTTAAAGAGACTGGAGGGTGGTATAAAATAAATAAAAGCGCTTCTATTATGCAAAACCGCGTTTGTTGTTGATAATCAACGGTCCAAAATTAGAGATACAATTAAGATTTAAATTCAGATATGTATGTATACAGGGTGTTCGATCTAAATATGTTCAGTTCTATGAAACTCCTATCAGTGATTCGAAAAATATTTCAAGGATTTGTAAGAGAGTCCCTAGGGAACATTTTTAGCAAAATTAGAACCTCGTAGGTCATTTATAAGTTGGTCAAAAAATGATCGTTTTAGACAATTTCGCAATTTTCAAAAACTAACTAAACTCGCAAAAGGACTAATAATGACTCGGATTGATTTTTTTCGTTTTTCTCCATTGTATTCCAGAGAAATTACGAAATATTTCCACCTGTTCCAGAATAAAATGGAGAGAAACGAAGAACATCAATTTTGGGAGGATCCGAGAGTCGTTCTAAAATCGCTACATCGTCAGAAACGAGCGTTTTTGGACCCACTTCCAAATGATCTACGAGGTTCTAATTTCGCTGAAATGTTCTCTAAGGACAAATCCTTGAAATATTTTTCGAATCGCTCGTCGACTAATAGGAGTTTCATAAAATCGACCATATTTAGATCGAACATCCTGAAATATGGTTGGTTCTATGAAACTCTTATTAGTCAACGAGCGATTCGAAAAATATTTTAAGGATTGCTAAGAGAGTCTCTAGGGAACATTTTAGCAAAATTAGAACCTCGTAGCTCATTTCTAAGTTGGTCAAAAAACGATCGTTTTGAACAATTTCGCACTTTTTAAACATGAACTAAATTCGCAAAACTACTAATAATGACTCGGAGTCTTTCCCAACATTGATTTCTTTTCGTTTTTCTCCATTGTATTCCAGAGAAAATACAAAATATGTCCACCTGTTCCAGAATAAAATGGAGAGAAACGAAGAAAATCAATTTTGGGAGGATCCTATAGAGTCATTCTAAAATCGCTACATCGTCAGAAACGAGCGTTTTTGGACCAACTTCCAAATGAGCTACGAGGTTCAAATTTCGCTGAAATGTTCTCTAAGGACTCTCCTACAAATCCTTAAAATATTTTTCGAATCTCTCGTCGATTGATTGGAGTTTCATAGAATCGACCATATTTAGATCGAACATGATGTACATGAATATCTTTTTAATAATCTACATTTGTAGCTGAAACTTTGTCGAAATTGCACTGTGTTGGAAATATGAATTTTCATAAGGCTAAACTAGAATTTGTATAATGTAAACGTATATGAGATTTATCGACCAACAGACGACCAAATCTGTATTAACAAACAAATCATTTAAGAATTATTTCATAATCGTTATTTTTAGAAATTCCTATAAATCTTTGATTAAAATATGTTTAAAAAGCTTCCAAACATGTTGAAAATTTTTGTAAAAGCGCTACCACATAAAAAAGGCCAATTTAGAACACAAACAAAAAACAAAACGAAAGTAGTAGTTGACATAGAAATAATGGAATTGAAAACAAAAAAAATTGTATTGCTCGTTATTAATAACAGAAAGAATAAACACAACAGCTCGTTATATTTTGTTGTGTGTGTTCCATTCTCACAACTCTGTCATTTCAGTACAATTCTATTATTCGTTACAACGAATTATTGAAATTCCTAAAACAACAATAATAACGACCTATATTATTGTTTGGGAAAATTGCTGAAATTCTACAGTAATACTGAAATTTCAGCAGAATATAGTCTGTTTAAATTTGTATAAAAAAAACTCATTAAATTTTCGTCTAAGTCAGTATATGATGGATGAAATCAACATGCCTTTACGGCACTGATTTATCGGCAATCTGTTATTATTCAACCTATTTTATGATCAACAAATTTTTGAAATAGCATATTGATGCGTTCATGGCATGATTAATCAAAATCAAAATCAAACATAGAGTGTAGGCAGATGGTTTTTTATTATTTTCAATTTTATGAAAAATATAAAAAGTTCTAATTATTTGAAGCTTATGAAATTTTTAGTAATTGAACTAACTTTAGAAAATATTTGCATTGTTCTAACAACTCACATTATTGTACTTTTGGTTAAATTAAAAGGAACTTTAATTAAAAGTTTTTCAGATATTTTGACTGTTCAGGAAAATTTAAATTTTACAGTGTACCTAGTAGAAATACGAGTAGAAATCGAGTTTCTGGCTAGAAACTAGCCAGAGATGAAATAAAACCTTCTGTCCTACAGAAATTTGTAGGAATATAATTTCATTTAATTTTTACGAAAAAAACAATAAAAATTCATTTAAATAAATCAATTATTGCTTATAATTTAAATAATAACAAACAAAATTGGTATGAATGTTTTTTTTTTAAAAAAACTCCATAATTATAAATGTACTCAATATTAAATAATTAATTATTTTATGTCAAGTAAAATATCGGGGTTCGCTTAAAAAATCACAACTTTGAAAATATTGCAGCTGAAAGGTTGCAATTTGGATTTTAAATAGGACAAATAAAGTACCTTCTATTATTAAATCTTACAGATTTAATTTACTGAAATTAATTTTTCATTCAAGCAATTCACATTTTGCTTATTTTAAATAGAGCACCGTATTTTTCTTTTTATGGTTAGATATAGGAAAGTATACTGTATTTAATTTTATTCCATTTAAAATAAGCAAAATATTACAATTTGAAAATTGCCTGAAGAAAATATAGTTTCAGTTAAATGCTGAAAAATAATTGAAATCCATAACTTTTGAAAGAAATCACATTATTTGCGCAATTTAAGGTCCAAATTTCAACATTTCAGTCGCAATAGTCTTAAAGTTATGATTATTTTAAATAAACATTGTAAAATTTAAAATTTCTCATAAATTCAAAATATCACATTCTCAAATTTAACCAAGGAACTTGAAAATGGCATTTAAAATGACAAAATAGGGTGCACTATCCATAATAACGAGGGTTGCTAGAACAATAGGCCATCCCTTTGGCTCAAGCTATAGTTTAGAATAATTAATAAAATTCACATTACAGTACATGATCAATTTATTAAACTACATTGATAACTAATGATAACACACAGAACAAAAGTTTACCCTAGTTACGTGGCTGTAAAATATTACAGCCTGGAGTCAAATACAAAAGAGGCGTTGAGAATTTATCCCCAGTGGCAGTGGTGTAACTATATTTCTGGTCTAAAGAAGGTCTCATTAAAGAGCTTTTTGGAGCTTATAAATATCATAGCGTGTTCGCGACCAAGGCAAATATCAGAAATTGCGTCCTTATTAATAAAAGCCGAGAATCAATTCAATTTTAACTAAATCTGCACCTTTTGATGATGGCATAATAAGGAAAAGTATATAGTTGAATTTTTATAATATTTCAACAATATTTTCAGATTAATCAGTCAAGAATGGCTGTAATTAATAGAATTTACTAATTAAGTAAATCAATATTTGGCAGTAAATTTGTTGGAGTTTAAATGCAGAATCGACTTAACGGACTGATGGTTTTGCTAATTTGCTTTTAATCAAGTTTGTGTAGAATTTATTCTGTGTATCAAGAGATTAAGCGATAAACAGAAATGTTATTATAGGCTTTTATTTAATATTTCATTCAAAAACAAATTATCAGAGAAAATCAAGGCAAAAATATTTGCATGATTTCGGTATACAATTCTAACTAATTTAAAAAAGATAACTAAAAGCGTCTTTTTTTGAGTAAAACTTGCGACTTTAATCCCCTTAATTGAACACATAAATCTTTCAAGAAGATCTGACGTTTTTATTGTATTATAAAGAACAGAAGTTGTGTATGCGTGGTTAACTACTGGGTACAGGGATCTGATAAATATCTACCACAATTCGTTTCAGCATGAAGCTTTAAGAAAGAATTCTTCAATTACTCCCTCATAAAAAAATTGTCTTAAAATTAGTTTAACGAATTCGTTCATCAATTTCACCTCAAATATTCTTTAATATAAATTTTGAGGAAAATTTATTAGATTTTTATAATTAATCGATTTATTTAATTTTAATTGTTTCAGTAAAGAAGCCTCGTTTCGTCTTTAAGTCCTGTATAAGTAAAGGGGCTTTTAATCTGAAAAAAGACTAGTTTGAATGGGCAGATTCAAATTTAAAGTTTGTCGAAATAAAAATATCAATAGTCACCGCAAATGCACCAGCGACAATTTTACACATTCAATAAATAAACGGTTATCAGTTGATGATAAGCGGCATATTTTTACAATCAGAAGCAACAAAGAGAAAGCAAAACTACCAATGGCAGTTTCCATTCTTTTTGTAATTTTACAATCAATAATTAATTACGTGGTTGATAAAAATAATAATAAGATATAAAATCGACTTATCCGTAAAAGTTTGATCCACTTCTTCCGTTGTGGTAAATCCTTCCAAGATGGAGGACTGCTGTACGATAGCTTGTCAACTTATCAGCAATTTTTTTGTCAAGGTATTCACTCACAGAGACAAAAAAAGTATTAAAAGAAAAACCCCTAAAGAGAAATTAACGTTAAAAAACGAACAGATATGAAAATTTAGGCTACGTTACCCCAGTTTTAAGAGGGTTAAGGAAACTCGTCCATCAGAACACAGAACGCATACAGGTTGTGCGTGTAACAAATCCAAAATTACATTCGATTAATTTATTGTTAATAAATCGTCATATTTGGCACCAAACATTTTTTTTTTTTTAAATTAAAACCAAATACTTGATTTCAATTTCACACACTACACCCTTTAACATTCAGCAGCAAAAGAGAACGAGACCCGGTCAAAATCACGCAGCGAAAATTCGACAAGCTGATAAAAATGCGACAGACTGATATTAATGCGGACTTTTCGTTTCAGTCAAAAGGGCATAAAGAAAAACGTAGAATTTTGTAAAATCCGCCAACTACGTGTTTCCTGTCGCTATTCTGTCCATCTGCACAAACTCCAGCCGACAGGTGATAAGGTAATTTGTCGATAAGCCGTACGAAAATTGTCAATTTTCAAACATCGATATCTCGCTTGTTTTTTTGGGATATTGTGAAAAGTAAACGTGTGTTGGATAGAGCATTTCAAGGTGTATGTTCTGAAAATTTCTATTTTGGAAAAATGTGGTAAAATTCTGAATGACAGAGAAAACTCTTGGACACTGTTTTTTTCGTACATTTTCCTTTATAACTGGCTAAAACTTACCTAGTATTATTGATTTTCAATATTTATTTCGTGATTTAGATAGCAAATCTTCAAGAGATTTCTTCCATAGGCTTATTAGTTTTCTGAAAAGAATCAAATTCAAGAAAATTTCCAACATTGATAAGATAGAGGATCAAAATAATCAAAAACTGGATTTTTCACCGACATCTCGCTTGACACTCGTAAATAAGCTTTAGAACAAGCACTCGTCCGCTTGTCCATCTTTAAAACTGTACGAAAAAAATACTGCATAAGTGTGCCCGTTTTTACTAAAATTCCGAAAAACTAACAAGCCGATCCAAAAATTTCTCAAAGATTTAGAAAGCCCTTTAAATTTGTTATATGCAATAGAATTTTCATTAAAAAATAATCAGCATAGGCTAAACTGTAGGGGAATTTGTAAAAAACATGCTCCGAGACGATTGTCTATAATTCAGAATTTCCTCAAAAATTCCCAAAACAGAATCATTCATCGCCTACACCTTGAAACGCTCTTTCTATATAGCTATTGCACGTTTCTGGATCGAGAAATCGTATATCAAACATTCCCGTTTTCCCTAAAAAGTACTGATTTACATCCTTAAGGGGATTCGCGAGCTTGATTTTGAAATCCTACAATAACATGGAGATTCCATAGGCGAACTCTTGGGTCGTGTCATTTGTAAACGCGTAGAGATATGGACCTCCAAAATATCTCAATCGATCACAAATTTTAATCTCCATGGGGGGTCAGCCGATTTCCATGGAAAACAGATTAAATGATTTTTGTCCTAAAAAGTAGTGTTAAGTTGGGTCATATAACTTCTTATAAAGTGAAAACAATTTAATAAAATTTGCATAAATAAATAGACAAAAGTCAACTGCATTGGGGGACAGGCTTCAAATTTCAATATTTTTTTTTTATTTCTGAAAATTTTGCATTTGAAGTGGCATGTCAAAAAAAATTCAATACAACGTACTATCTGCAATTTTAAAGATTAAAAAATCGTACAGTAGCTTATTTGAAAGCTTATTCATGTGCGACAGGCATATGGAACCCCGAAAATTAAATTTTTGAAAATCCAAAAAGTTATTGAGAGAAAATGAAAAAGTTGGAAATTTTTTTGTTTTTTGTTCGATAACTTTTTTGATTTTCAAAATTTTTATTTTTGGGCTTCCATAAGCCTTTTGCACATGAATAAGCTTTCAAATAAGCTACTGTACGATTTTTTATCTTTAATATTGTAGATAGTACGTTGTATTGAATTATTTTGACATGCTTCGACATTTTCCTCTGCACTTTGAAATTTAGTGAAAATTTTCCAAAATGGAAAAGTCTGTCGGGTACACGGTGAAATGCCCAATTCAACACTGGTCACAGCGTTTGAATATCTAAAAACATAACCGAGAAAACGATGATTAAAAATTGTCACTTTTTCAGACAATAAAACGAGGCCCGCTTCCAAATAGCCTTAAGCCTTTGACGCTTTTGAACCGTCAAAAATGGTGAGATAAGATAATTTTGATTAATAGGGAAATGGAATAGGATAGAACCGGAAAGGTTGCACGACTTCGGTTTTCTTGAAGCAAATGATAATAATAATAATAATAATAATAATAATATTGACGATGGATAAATGATAATCCAGGTACTTTTATTCACGTTATAATTTGTTTATTGACTTATTTTATAATGGTGGATAATCTGCTGGCCAATATTTATGGAAACATTTAACATATTTATATACTTTCTCAAGAACATTGTCATCTTCATATAAACATTCATGTAAAATGCTATTCACCGATTCTTCTTCTAATAATAAACCCACATTAGTACGGATTGCTTCCTTTTGATAATTGCCATTCTCATCAATACCACCATATCTTTTACATAAACATAACAAATATTTTTTTACTTCATTATCGTTATCATCGTATTGATGTTGATCGAATTTTAATAAATTCTCTATTGGTATTTTTGTTTCATTTAAACAATATTGGCGTAGATCTTTTAGCCCTTTCTTTTGTTCATCAGTTAGTTCTTTTGCCTTTAAAATTTAAAATTATTTGCTATTATTCAAAAATTATTTTCGAAATAAATTATCTTACATGTATTGTTGATAAAAGAAATAGAGTTGTTGTGAGAAATACGGTGAATTTCATTGCTGAAGCCTTACTTTAAACACCACTATTAATAAACTAAATGATTCTTAATATTGGTTTCGCATTTATATATGTGTAGTATTGTACAGGAAAGGAGATGAAATTACGATGTTAATTGAGAAAAATTTGGATTTTTCATAAATTAGTGGAATACGACCCTATTTAGATATGTGTGATAGGTCAGAGATAAGTAATTTCGCTTGAAAAAGAATAGAAACCAACTGATAAACAAACGTTAATTATGCAACGAGGACGTTGATTATAGGTAATTGCAGGATTATTATTTTTAATCCATTAACTTTTCTAAGTAGTCAAAAATCAGTCGATTTAGAACATACTTATGGTCGAAGTTTGATCAGATGTTTGACCTTTTTTTAAAAAAAATACACACAAATTGTCATTAGCGAATGTTGTTGATGAAATGTGAAATCCGTTTTTACTCAATTTTCGACCTTTATTCTAGTCTTCTAGTAAACATTTTGTAAATTTTTTGTTTTGAAAGCTCACTGTTAGTACATACGAGGGTCATTCAATAAGTAAAGAGACAAATGGCTATAGCTCAAAAACAGTTTATTTCAATCGTTGAAAATTAACGCTATTTTTCAACATAATCACCCCCCACAATTATGCACTTGTCCCGTCTTTCTTGCAGCTTCCTAATTCCCTTGGCAAAGAATTCTTTCGATTTACCCCGAAGCCACTTTTGCACCGCTTCCTTAACTTCCTCATTGTTAGCAAATCTTTTTTCACGTAGGGCGTCTTTGAGTGATCCAAAACAGGTAAAAATCAGATGGGGCGAGGTCGGGACTGTAGACAGGATGAGGTAAGACCAACTCAATTCTTGAAGCTTATCAGCTGGGCTGTATGAGGGCGGGCGTTATCGTGCTGAAGAATGACTCTTTTGTGTTCTAGCATCTCAGAGTAGTATTGGCTATTGATATTTCGCTGATCTTCAAGGAAATCGCAATAGTCTGGACCCTGTGAGTTCCAAAATATGGTCATCATCACTTTACTGGCGGAGGGTTGAACCTTGAATTTTTTGACAACTGGCGAGCTAGTGTGTTTCCACTCCATACTCTGCCTTTTGGTCTCAGGGTCGTAGTGATGGATCCAGACCTCGTCGCTGGTCACTATTCTTTCAAAAAAAGCGTCTCCTTCAATCAAACTTCGTTGCTTTAAGTCTTGACTAATGGAAAGTCTTGCTTGATTCTTTATGAGCGTCAGTAAGCTGTGTCTGGGAACCCATCTGGCACACGTTTTTCTGTACTTTAAATTGTTCTGAGTGACATTGTGAACAGTTCCAAAAGTAATTCTTCTGTTATCACGAATAAGTCCGTCAATCCTTGATTCTAACAAGAGACCAGAAACTTCCACTGGACGTCCACATCAGGGTTCATCACCTACACTTGTTCGGCCACTTTTGAACCGATCAACCCACTTGTAAAAATTCGCACGGTTCATACAACTTTTACCGTACTGTATTAACATTCTAGAAAAAAATTCACTTGGTTTTACACCTTTTGCGACTAAAAATCTAATGACTAAGCGCTGCTCTTCTAAGGTGCAATCTTCTAGTGGAGTTGCCATGGTGAATTGAAAATTTTCAGGTTATGTTGACATAAAATTATGAAACAGCTGATCAGAGCATATCCCAAGGTTGCCAACTAAGACCTCTGAAAAGATTGTACACATTCATTGAATTATAGAATTTGTCTCTTTACTTAGTGAA
This sequence comes from Mylabris sibirica, assembly GCA_039776855.1. Classification (NCBI taxonomy): domain Eukaryota; kingdom Metazoa; phylum Arthropoda; class Insecta; order Coleoptera; family Meloidae; genus Mylabris; species Mylabris sibirica. The sequence goes on from CM077841.1 coordinate 6,630,818, forward strand.
TGACCCTCATATTAGCGAATTTTTTTAAAAAAAATTAGCTTATGACCAGATCCTCACTTTTGAATTTCCGAAAAATTTTTGCACAGAAGTTCGTTTTGGGACCTCAGGAACCCATATCCATCGTTCGTTAAAATTTATATATATATATATATATATATATATATATATATATATATATATATATATATATATATATACAGGGTGAGCCAAGAGGATGGCACCCTAAAAGTATAAGAAGTTCTACTTGATGGAACTCTATGAAATTTGCTATGTGGCCGTTATGGCACTTGAACTACCTTTGGAAAATATTCTCGTTGTTCTAGCTACCTCCCTTATATGGGGTAGTGCACCCTAATCTCTTATTTTAAATAGAACGGTATATTTTTTATTACATTTTTGAATTCCTTGATTAAGTCGAAGGGGACTTTGATAACATGACCCATGGTCTAGCGCTGAAAGTTTTTCAGATATTTCAGCTTTTAATGCAATTTTAAAATTTGCAGTGTTTGATTGAAAAATTCATATTTTAGAAGATATAACATCTAAAATGTTGAAACTTGGAATTTAAGTAGTACAAGTAGTGTACTTCTTGCCAGCTTGAACAGAATTCAATTATCTTTCAGCGTTTAGCTGAAATGAATTTTTCTTTCAGGCAATTTTCAAACTATAATAACTTGCTTATTTTAAATAGAACCCCATATTTCTCTTTATATGGTTGGATAGAGAAAAAAATTCTGCATCGAACTGTATTAACATTTCCTATACCTATCTTTAATAATTTTTCAGTTATTCAAAATTTTCAATTTCGTTCAATCACCTCCCTTGAAGCAAAATATAATACTTCTAGTCGCCTATGCCAAAATAATTCAACTATAATAATATGCATAGAAGGCTTAGCAAAATGACAAAATACCACAAATGACGTTAATAATGAATATTTTACCTGTATTTTTTACAACTTTAGCCCATCCTACATACACAAAATGCAAATGAAATAATTATTAATTTAATTAATTACTATTTTCTGTTATTTTATTTCATTGAGACAGTCCAAATTTAATTAATTAATTTCATCCTAATTGTGACAATTGAATTGGAGGTTGTTTTGCTTAGCCTTCTATGTTTTACATTTTATTTCAGGAAAGAAAATTAGACGAAATTGAAAATTCTGAATAACTGAAAAATTATCAAAGATAGGTATAAAAAATGTTAATACAGTTCGATGCAGAATTTTTTTCTCTATCAAACCATATAAACAGAAATATGGGGTTCTATTTAAAATAAGCAAGTTATTGTAGCTTGAAAATTGTCTGAAAGAAAAATTCATTTCAGCCGAACGCTGAAAGATAATTGAATGTTCTACAGTTTGATAGAAAGTACGTTATTTGTACTATTAGAATTCTATATTTTAACATTTTAACTGCAATAGTTTCTATGCTGTGAATTTTTTATTTAAGCACTGCAAAATTAAAAATTTCATGAAAAGTTAAAATATCTGAAAAACTTTCAGCGCTAGACCATGGGTCATGTTATCAAAGTCCCTTTCGATTTCTTCAAGAAATTCAAAAATGTAATAAAAAATATACCATTCTATTTAAAATAAGGGAGTAGGGTGCACTACCCCATATAAGGGGGATAGCTAGAACAACGAGAATATTTTATAAAGGTAGCTTAGGTGCCAAAACGGCTATATAGCAAATTTCATAAAGTTCCATTAAGTAGAACTTCTTATACTTTTAGGGTTCCATCCTCTTGGCTCACCCTGTATATATATATATATATATATATATATATATATATATATATATATATATATATATATATATATATATATATATATATATATATATATATATATATATATATATATATATATATATATATATATATGTATACCCACGATAACTGCCGTAAAAATACACCAATCCTAATGAAACTTGGTACAAAAATCGGTCTTGGGGATAGCTTGGATGAGTTCGTTGGCCATACCGGTAGGGCCAACACTTTTAGAATAAGAGCTGAAGAAATGTTGAAAAAAATTATTTTCAATACCACATTTGCTTAGATTTTGATGAAAATTAAAATAACAGTAGAGCCGTCGATCCTCTATGACCCAGAAAAAAAATCATCGAAATCGGTTCGTTGGATCGCAAGAAAAATGCAAAAATCTGTTTTTTGAGTATAAGCAGTAAAATCGATTATCTCAGATGGCTATGTGTTCTGACAATTGATATTAGAAAAAAAATTGATTATCGCACAGGGCAACTAATTTTGACAGTTAATATTAGACAAACATAGGTAGATCTAGTATGTTAATATTAACATACTAGATCTATGTAGACAAACAACAATTTTTAAACGAGTGAAATTTTATTAGTGTTTCTTATTGTTTGTGAATTAATAATATTTCAGCATGTAGATAAATAAAAAAATTCGCTATATAAGGTACTTGCTGCCTTTGGAGATTTTTTTTTGAATTATCAGAAGCAGCGGTTTCTTAATTTCAATCGACTTATTGTTAGACACACAGAGCCGTATTTTAAACCAAATTCTTCATTTTTAATCGATTTTTGAAAACGTTCTTCGTCTAGATCACACATTTTTAGACACATTTCTCTACTGAATCGTAAAAAGAAAATTACACTGCTTCTTAAAGTCTAGGTCTTGAAATATTTTCACTCGTAAACATCAGCTTTTATCAAATATAATCATTTGATCGTTTTTAAATTCAAATTCCCAAAAAAATTTCTCAATAAGCATTTTCTTACAAAATTTTGCAATTAAATCTTAAAAAATGACCATTTGAAAATTTTTAATAGATAATTTAGACAATTTAAATATAGCTGTTTAAATTAAATACTTTACAATAAATCCCAGCTTGAAGAAATTTTTGTCCTAAATCATCAATTTTCAAACAATAAGTCGATTTTATTTTTCTTAGAAGCCTTTTAAATCAACGAACGTTAAAATTGGAATTCGGATATATTCCACTCAATTGGACGATATTCTCACATGAATACAGGCTTTTAAAAAACAAATACGACAATACTTGCAAAATTAACACCTTCATACATGTCAACTGCAGTGTTTTTTCGTAGCTGGCTAAATAATTTATTCAATTTCTGTAGATTGAATTCTAACTGGCTTTATTATTTATTTCTTTCTTCTTCTTTGTATTGAAATTCTCGATAAATTATTATTTTTAAACACGATTTCACCATCGTCGGTTATATATTAACGAACAAATAAATCATATAGAAACGATTTTTTATAATCATAGCAATGATTGTTTTTAACTATTAATTAGGCTTATCTAAAGTTGGTGAAATCCACCCTAAATAAATACAAGATAAGTTTGCTTTAATTATTATATATCACCGTCTAAATCAAGATCGCTCCTTTATTATTATTATTTTGATTATTATTTATTTATGGATACCTATAGGGCCAATTCAGTTCTTGTTATCCCCCCAACCCCTGTAGTAAATCATATCAGAAATTGTCTAATCAATCCAGCAGGTAGATTGAATAGATTATTGATCGAGTAGAAATGAAATTGTATAAGATATCGTTTGAATTAATGGAACGTTAGTAGCTATAGGTGTATCAAATTTATAGGGTTAATAATAAAGAATTTTTCAACTGTGTATATTGCCCGGATGATTCAGTTAACAATAATATATCAAATCACACAATGTTTGATTGAAATCGAAATCGAAATCGAAAACCGCAAATAAATGATTGTGATTGTTGTTAAAAGCGCGCAAATTACCTACGTAAATTTCCAATTTGCGTACAATTCGCACTTATTTCTTAGTTTTACGAAAATTTATTGTAAAATATTATAAAAGCAGAACTGGAGCAAATTAAAAAAAATTAAGCGAGCTTCATGTCCGCCCTTTCCCTTTAGTATGATTCTCTATCTTTAAAATTATGCACAGCATTACTTTTTTCTTTAAATTAGCTCCAGAAATGGGAAAACTAACAAACGTATCGGAAAAATTCTTGAGAATCTGGATAGCTCTTTTAATTTGCTATCTAAATTCACTGGATAATTAATTAAAATCAATAATATTGGCTATTTCTGAGCCGGTTATGTAGGTAAATCTACGAAAAAACAGGGTCCAATAGTTTTCTCTGTCATTCAGAATTTTACCAAATTTTTTCAAAATCAAAAGTTTGAGCTCATACTCCTTGAAATGCTCTATGCAATGCACGTTTACTTTTTCCAATATCTCAAAAAACAAGCGAGTAATCTATGTTTGAAGATTCACAATTTTCGCATGCCGTATATCGACAAATTACTGAAAAGGCCCCTTATATGTACTTTTCTGTATCACTCAGAATTTTATCATATTTTTCTTTAACAGAAAGCTTCAGGACATGCACCTTGAAATGCTCTATCCAACGCACTTTTACTATTCACAATATCTTAAAAAAGAAGCGAAATATCGATGTTTGAAAATTGGCAATTTTCGCACGCCAAATCAAGTAATAAGTCAATAGACCCCTTAAATAATAGTGATAATAAATACATTCATTTGAATCAATTAATATCAATACGTAGGTGTTTTTTTTCCATCTACAAGCCTAATTGTAAATCAATAACAAAACATTGCTTGAATTTCAAAAAGAAAGAAACATTATTTATTTAGTTTGTGGTAAAATTACCTTTATAACAATATTCCATTTTTATTATTTTTATGTAAATTTACTGTTAAAGATTAGAGAAATTTTGAATTAATTAAACGTAAATAAAAACCCTTATACACTTATCAACAATTGCAATTATTTAATGCTGTTTAAAATAAATAAAACAACACGCAACTTTACATAAATATACCATTATTCCTGTAGACTTTCATAATAATACCACTGAATTTTATGATTATTTCATTCAGTTGATATCCACCCATGTAAATTACATTAAACAAAATTCCATACGGTACATGTGTAATATTACCAGCTTGAAAGCCTTTAATTCACTGACCCGATCTTAGGGTTTTAATAATATCAAGTATTTTTGTCCCTTGAAGGACTATTATTATACAGGGTGATTATCTTTACCTTCTTTACAAACTTTTAGGATGAAAAGTCCGGGTAATTTAATAAAGAAAATCTTGAGCAGGTTTCTCACGTTTTATAGTGAATTTGCCGAAATGATCATGTTATGAAACCTTTGCTTCAGTCAGACTGAAAGTCATTTGTGAATTGAACAAATAGTGAAACTACTTTTGTTTATTTTCCTTTCATTATTGATAAATTCTAGCATGCAAAGATTCTAAATGAATCACACATGTATAGATGATACGTGCAAACTAATTAATGTTCATTTTCAGTTTCATTCAACTTGATTCATGTGAAATGATTCATTTAATATGAAACATGAGAATTCCAAAATTTTACTTCTTTATTAAGAAAATCCAAGATATTTCAGGGAGCAAAAGTTGCATTATATGGATCACAAAGGCGGCTCTGTAAATACCCATGAAATCATAGATCTAGTACAGATATGGATAGCGCTTTCTCTAGTTTCGGCAACACAATAAATATCTCATACCAAAAAATGAAGATCTTATGTTAATTAATAGAAATAACATTGATTATAAATTAATTAAATGGCGATCAATACTTTTAATTGTAATTTCTCCAAAAAAATACTAGTGCTTCGTTTGTTGGTGTTAAAGCGTCACAGTCAATTCTAGAACCCATATCAAAATATCCCCCACAAGGCGTACCGTTCCACTATATGTGCTTTTTGAGGCTCATGCTCATCAGTAATAATAATAATAATAAATCATTAATGGTAGAAATTTTGGTTGCCTATCCATGGCTGCCTCACTAGTCCGACTAAAGCGCTATCCATAGATATACAAGATCTAAGTATAAAATAGGATGGTTTTAGAATTCAGTGATTCTGACAGCATGATTGCATGTCAATATCAGCATATATTCTTCATCTAAAGCCTTGTACACACTTTGCTAGGCGTGCAATATGGAACGCACGTCTCGACTTGAGGCATGTGTGTACAAGGCTTAAATATATGAACGTTACGAATTCTCAACAGTAATTTATTTATTAAATAACAGCTAAAAAGTAGAAATGATAAAATTAACATGACATTTGATAAGAAATCATGCAGTCTATTTGAATTTTTTGGATATTTACAGAGCCTCTATGATCTAAAATGAAACTTTTACACCCTGAAATATCTTGGATTTTCTTAATGAAAACTTAAAATTTGTACCCATGCTTTTATAAAACTATCTTCATAAAATTTCATCGATTTTCCATCATTCATCAGGAGTTAACGAATCACCCTGTATTAATTTCAGTAAATATTCCTCGTTGCTATTATGTAATTTCAACACAATAAAGACTAGTTAATCAGTTCAACATAAAGCTTAATCTGAAAACAATTTCATGTAATTACAGGAAACATGTGTTACAGTATTATAATTATAAAACACGGTTTTAATGTGGAAATTATTGTATTTATATCTTCAAGAAGTTTCAGGGTGTTTTTCATGGATTAAACCCATAGTGACGAATTTACATGTTGGAATAGTAAGAGGCTTGTGGATACCTACATTAAGGATACACGTTTTTCTAGAGCAATAAACTCGTCTAGGTAAAGTACAAAACCGTAAAATTATATTAGAAATTCTGATCTATATTTTAGTAAGGAGTGTGTCCCTAGAAGAGTAAATACGTGTAGCTGCTAAATGTAGGAGGATTTCCCATAATGCCTTATAAATTTTGAAAATGTGACATCTACAAACACAAAAAATAAATCATTTTTGTTTAACTTTAGAAATAAAGTTTCATTAAAGTTGTTTGTAAATAAAGAATAAATTTAATGTTTATGAATGTGTATGAAAATTTATATTTTGTTTTATATCGTCAGTAAAGTTTTATAATTTTTCAAAATTTCAATCCCTTAAATGGTATAATATAGTTTAACCAACACCGTTCTATAAAGAGGTCGTAATTATACCGATTTTAAATCAATAAAGTACCTTATAACACACTAGTGTGTTATATCTATAACACATTAGTGTGTTATAGAAATTTGCATTCATATTGGTCGTGATGTCAGTGTTATAGATTTGGCGTACCTACTAACGCGCAGGATTTTGTATAACCACAATAGAGTGATAAAATAGTAACTTTCCACGGAAACTAAAAATCAAGCCTTCTTTGTTCTAATATTTTAAGTTTCAAATACATTTATTGGAAATTGCAAATACTTTTCAAAATTATTTAAAATGTTCGGTGTTGTATACAACCCTTACGTTAAGGGGCAAATAAAATGCTCGAGAAAATTACTTCACTCGGCTAATGCCTCGTGAGTAAACTTTTTCTCTCGCGTTTTATTTGCCCACTAACACACTTGTTGTATAAATAGCTATTATCTACGACTTATATCTAAAGTGACTGTTACACTTGTGGCTTTTGGAATAGGTATAATGCCCTACATTATTTCATAATATGCATTAATGAACCCATTATTCAATCTCTTGTAAGCCAATCAGAAAATAGTGTTTAAATCATTGTTTCTGTCTAATACAAAAAAAAACATGATAGCGACAAAAATAAATAAAACGATAGTTTCAACAAGTATGCCTAAAGTGAGGGTTTTTTATACGATTTTGAATCATAATTGCTGTGAAATGTTTGATTGCCATGGCAACGACAAAAAATAAATAAAATGACAGTCTTAATAAACATTTGTAAAAGTGTCCGTTTTTTTGGACCTTTACACTTAGAAATAAGTCGTATATAAAGTATAGTACACAACTCGCTATAATGAGTGGTTATTATAACCTCGAATGATTACCTTCATATAATAATAATAGCACTCATTATAGACTCGCTGTATAATATTCTATTCTTATCAAAATTTATCTTTTAATTGCATACAAACACACCCAAGTTTTCTTAATAGAATTCAAACGACTTTCCTTACTTTCGATTAGTTACTTCATTGTGTCCATTTCCGAACATTTTATACAACTTTTCTCATTTCAACAGGATTCTTAAAGCAAAATATAAATCCTCAATAAAGACTACTCTTTGATAAATTGAAAATAAAACAATACAAACATGAACATTGAAACACGTACAAAGATCGTTTAAAATAAGACGTAGAACATTTTTCCTCTCTGCGTATAATTCTTAATTCTTGGTGCTTTTATGAATCTTTACTGAGAAAACTCCACAAATTCAATTTGCTTTAACGTCTAAAGTTTACAAAACATTGATGAATATCCTCGACTTTTCTTCAATCTAAGCCAACATCAAGACAGATAAAATAAATTTGAAGATAATTAATAAGTTTCAAGTTGTTGTTGTTGAAACTTAAATTTTTAACAACGAAATAAATGAGTCTTTCGCTGGATTTGGTAATTTTTCAATCTAACGGAAAATATATCGGAAATTATACTCGTTTGTTTATATGTTTGTTTTCAACTGACCGACTCAACGTTATAACAGTCACAAAAACTGTAAATTCCCAACTTATCCCCGTACATAAACTAAAATAACGTATAGATAAGCCTCTCATAACTTTGTTGTTAGATTTCTAGAGGATTATGACTTATGACAAAAAAAAATGGATATTAAATCGCATAAAACAATGAGAAAATAGTATTATAGTTGGATAGTATTTGTTAGTTTCTTCAACTATAATATACTCAGTATTAAAATGGTATTCTGGAAAATGTTACCTTTTTGTAGTAAGCTCGATCGGCAGTAGATTCACCTACAGAATACAGCTCTTCTTTCTATAGAACGACCAAATTTTGAAGCGGTTACTCGTACTGTATCAATAATACTAATAAATGGTTCTACTCAAATTTCATAACCAAACAAACTTTTGTAACCCAACAAAAACGCCAGTAAATTTGTTTTGTAATCATACACTTCCAGTTATACAATAAAATGTGTATTTATGAAATAATTATTGTTTGATAGTTGCGAAACACTGCGGTTCTTAAACATTTTTGACAGGTTGTGACTTACACAGTTTGGAAAACTCTGGTTTAGAAAATGATCCGTTACAGAATACCACTCTGGGTTCAATATCGAAAATTCTGGTAATTTAACTGTTTCAGAATCAAGTATTTGGATATTTAATCGAAATTACACTTAATAATTACGGCTAATTACAGTGCCCTGACTCGATAAGCAGCCAATTAAATGGTGGATTATTCGGTAAGTCTATATTGGGTAATATAATTATCAGTCCAATTCTAATTTTCGTTCCGGAAAATTGTCAATTTTCCAATGTTTAAATTTTACCCTAAAAGATACCACCGCTAAGAGCTAACTATCTAACCATGGGGTAGAAAATCACAGAAGACCATGAAAAATTGCATATAATCATCTATAACTTCAACTTCCAACAAGGGATGAAAACGTAGCTTACACCTTTTGATAGCCCTAGCAAATCTTCATCATCTAATTCGCATGTCACTTAAAAATACTGAGCCGCTCCAGAGGTATTTGAAAAAAACTAATTTTTAATTTCAACCCCAATGTCTCCCTTAAGCTTGAATAAGGGCATGAACGACAAATAAATGAAATGAAACACACGAATAAATGAAATACGCAAATAAAATGAACTACACCCAACTCTTTTTTTTTACATGGTAGATATGTTGCTTAGAAAACCGTGCAAAAAAAAATCGTGTAAAAAATATTTTCTCCCAAAAAGGTGTAAAAAAGTAATAATGAACGATTCGTTTTTATTACAAGAAATAAAAATAAAATTAGATTACAGTAAAAATTCAGTCTATAAGCACATTCAGCATAAATTTAAAGTATAAGAATAAGAATTTTTTTAAATTATTTATTGCATCCTTCGAACTGCACACTTTAACGCAAAATATCGTTCTGAATAACGAAATGCTGTGTTCAAAGTGAGGTAAATTGTCGATCAAAAAAAGAGACTGAGTCTTAAAGCTGACTTTTATCCGCTACCAATTACATGTAATTTCCATAAGACAGTAAAACACATTTTTCTCGTAAACGGTAACAGATAGCGACCTGGAAATAGTTGGTTCCAAAGACAGTTATATACAAAAATGCGCGCTTGGATTTTTGAAAAAGTAACTTTTCGTGCTGAAACGAGTGGTTTAGTAAAACACACAAATTCCCTGTGTAAAAGTTTATAATTTTAATAATCACATATATAGAAAGATCGAGCAAAGTTCACTCTACAAAAATCAACGCTTCGATTTTCAATTTTCCTTACCGGTTTTTCATAATCTGCATCCAAAGTAATCTATTTTTTTTCCGAAATTGAATTGAAATAACATAGATAGACATTAACTCGCATAGAAAGGTGGGAGAAGTGGTGAAGGACTGGGTCGTCTTTTGGTGGAGGCGCCGCAACTATGACAGTCAGCCTTAAGCGAGAATATCACATGTTTTCGTTCGTGTAAGTCAGGCTGTTTCTCTCTCTGATAGCTATACTAAATTCACTGTTTGAATGTAAGTTTTTGACAGAAAAATCAAACATCGGCAACAGTGTCTTTTGCAGGGGCACCAACCAAAAGATATAATTCTTTTCATAAATTACAACTGCATGTTATTAATTTTTGGAAGCTTCAGTTAGATTGGATTTGACATTTCTCTTAAATTTAAATCTTATAGTGGAATAGTGGATAAGGTTTAAGAGGTATTAGAGCAAGTTTCAGCCATAGCAACTTTGTAGATAGTATATTTCTCTATAGGTAAATAATAAATACCCCAAATGGCACCTGTGACCCTTGACCCTATTTCCTTTATCTGATTGAATTCTGATATGAAAACCGCCTTCATAAGCCTGTTTTACACAGCCGCACGAAAAGGTGATAATAAAATTTCCCGTAACTCCAGGAATGCAAAGTAAACAAATCATGATTACACTGATAATATTAGAATTGAAAATAAAATTTTGGGATACGTGTTAAAACAAGAAATTCGTGTAAAAATGTATTTTAGCGAACTGTGTTATTTCAAAATCGTGTAAAAAAATACCGTGTAAAAAAATTGGTGTACCTAAATAGGTACCGAAAAACATCGAAATCTGAAGTTTCGACCCTGGTTGGCTTACTTATAAGATCGTGTTAAATAAGATGCTTGAACCCAAAAAAAAAAAATCGTTTTTTATTTTCGCTTCAACCTTTACAGTGGGTTGAATCGCACAAAGGCTACATTATTCAACGCAAGTAACTCGCACAAAGCGTAAATTTTGCTTTTAAATACAACATTGATTTGATAATAATTGGATTAGGGTAATTGTTTGGAAATGGAAAATATTAATTACAAAACGAAGAAAAAAATGTAATAAAAACGTTACTGGTCGATATTACCAAATAAATTTAGTGTGAAACTTACATAAAAGGCCAATCTGTAAATTTTATATTGTACTGGATTTAAATGCCAGTAAATGTTGAACATTAATTATTTTATTATTGTATTGTATTATTGTATTATATTGTACTAGATTTAAATGCCAGTAAATTAACATTAATCATTTTTATAATTTACGAATATTTGTAATTTTTTTTTATCTAATCCACAACGACTATTCAAATAGCTTTGTCAACTTTCTATTTTATCTGTATTAATGATGTCTTTAATGAATAATATTGGTTTATTGATTGTTACAAACATGAATAATTGACGATTTCAAACAGTAACTAGCTACTTTTTTAATAATTAATTATGACTATTTGAATAATTAAGTGACGTACGTATATTGATTCAATATTTATTCGGACTAAAATTGATACTTTTAAACGCTAACGTGCATTAAAATCTTAATTGAGAAAATAAATTATAATAAAGAGCCAAAAAAAAAACTTCATGCATTCACATGAAACTTACATTCAATGATTCTTTTAAGTAACTTTCTATCGCTAGAATTTCTTATGATGGCACAATAATCAATGTGATTTTATTTTTATTTTATTTTTATTATTAATTTTGTGTGTGTGTTTGTTATTTTAGGACCGATGCTCCTATCCAGACTGGATATCAACAACCGAATAGCAACAGCCAAGAACAACCCCGAAAACGGCGTCTGGACGTCTAATGCGGCGCTTGCGTCGATGAAGCACACCAACAACAGGATGTACAGGATGAAAGGTGTGTTCGATATCGTTCTTCTACATCAATCTCTATCTCTATCCTATAATTCCATTCCTGTATGTGTATAGGCATTGGATACGATTGTACTTCATGATGAACAGATTTCCAGCTTTTGTTCGAGTGTAAAAAAGGTCGATTAATTGAGTATCATTCGAATTTTACACTGTACTCCTCTTATTTTTATTGTTTTCATTAATGTTTTGTAGATTAAAATGAATATTTTCCATTGGCAACAAATGTTATCTTTTTGTTCTTATTATTAGTTCAAAGGCGATGATAACAACAGACAATATTCGAAATGAAAATGAACTATCTCGTGGTATTGGTGGTGTTATTTTTATTTTGTTCAGTGTTGGCCGATTACGAGAAAAATCAGGTAATTTTCTACGGTTTTCTTAACAATCCAATTATTTACTTTGAATTACAGTTAATAGAAACGAAAAATGAGACGTTACAAGAGAAATTAGTGCACGCCCGTAATCAATGTGCGTTTTTAACGAATTTCACTAAAGATGAACCGATTGAAATTCGAGGTAATCTAGTCGATTTGGACAATTTTCAACGAAAATTCGAACAATATTCCGTTTGTCTTCTAACAAAATTGAATCTTATTAATCCGATCAATGGACAAATTAATAAAAATGCATTACCGATGAATAAATCGTTTCTGGATATTGCACTTACTGTGTTAATTGAGGCTTGTTTACAACAGAAAAACACACCTGAAGCTACTGCTGTACATTTTATGAAGTGTTCACGTTTTGTTTATTAATACAACAATAAAAATAATCGAAACCGTTCTTTATAAGTTACTTTATTATAATTAATATTGCTGAATAAAATTTTTCGCTAATTTATTGATTTATTTTAATATGCCGGATAATGTGTTGGCCAATATTTATGGCCGCATTTGCCATATTTCCATATCTTCTCAATAATATTCTGATCTTCATATAAACATTCACGTAAAATACTATTAGCTGATTCTTCATCTAATAAATCGTTCAATTTAGCACGGATTACTTCTTTTTGATAATTACCATTCTCATCAACAGCACCAATTGTTTGAAAATAGCATACTAAATATTGTTTTATTTCATTATCGTTATCATCGTATTGATGATGACTGAATTTCACTAATTTCTCCATCGGTAATTTTGTTTTATTTAAACAAAATTCACGTAGATCTTTTAACGCTTTCTTTTGCTCATCATTCAGTTCTTTAGCCTTCAAAATTTTAAATTATTTACCATTATTAATAGATTATTTTCGAAATAAATTGATTAAATTTATCTCACTTGTATTGTTGATAAGAGAAATAGAATTGTTGTGATAAATAAGGTGAACTTCATTGCTAAAATTTCACTTGCAACACCACTATGAAACTAAATGGTTCTTAATACGTTTTTTTATATATATATATATGTGGGGTCTTGTACAGAGACGGACTTGAGAATACACGTATTTGTTATTATTATGATTATTAAATAGTATTAATTATTGTTATTGGCAATTATTGTTGATTTTACAACAAATATTCCCCCACTTTTCTTATTGTATACTGTGAGTGAAAAAATGGTAAAATTACATTGATAATGTGGTGTGATTTTTACCCTATAATTTGTCTTTTGCATGGTGCTGCCACTGTTATTAATTATTACTTATTAATTTATTATTATGTTGTTTGTATAAATTGTGCCCAAATTCATAGAATACGGCCCTGTTTAGATATGTACAATAGGTCAGAGATAAGTACTTTCGTTTGTAAAACAACAGAAATCAGCTGATAAAGCAAACATTTATTATTACAATTTTCATCAAATCATTCGTAAAATTTCATAATTTTTTTAATGAATTGCCAAAAAATCGATTTTATTTTGTTGGATATCCTTCAGCTGGACGATATTTGTATGCACATTTTGCATATTCGAATGCCGTATCCTCAGCTGTCGCCTTCTTATTCAAGCACTCACTCAGAATTTTTCCAGTTTTCTCTTCGCCAATCATCGGTTCGATTTTCGTTTTCAATGTATCCTTATTGAAATTGCCCTGATCATCAACACCACCCAAATTCTTCAAGAAACACAACAGATACTTTTTGAGCTTGGCATCTTCTTCAAAGGTGCCTTGGCGTGCTTTCTTCGCCAATTGCTCATCAACACCAGTGGCTTCGGTGCACTTCTTTTGTAGTGCTTTTATTTCTTCTTTTTGTTGGTCAGTCAATGCCTGACGGATAATTAACAATATTTATTTGTAAAAGACAAGAAATAGAAATTAATACTAACCTGTGCACTGATTGATAGAGCAACAATTGCAACAAGCACTAGAAGGAATTTCATTTTTTATTATTGTAGTCGTTATCTGATGCTTTTTAGCAAAGAACTGATAGTAGAAACGTTCATCCGACGGTTTATATACCCGATAACATCTACATATTGTTGTTTGTCAAATTATCTGTAATGAGGGAAGTTATTATTTTATTAAACTTGTCCAGAATCGTCCCCAATAGCATTATTCTTCTCATCTATCTCGTTAATATTTTAAATTTATCACAACAAAACAAACTAATTCAAACCATTCAGTTATTTTCCATATTCGATTGTTGGACACGGTATGATTCCAGAATTTTCGATTGAATCCAATTTAATTTTGATTATTATTTTTATTACAATAATAGAGTACATATTTGACTTATTATTATTATTTTGTTATTTAATTTTCTTTGATAAACAAGACGATTGTAACATCACGTAGTTTTCCATTTAATAAAACTTACAAATTTGTCAAGAATTCAATTTTGAAAGCCAAATACAGATGGGATTCTACTTGTATATTGATTTTTCCCAGTGAATTTCCCACATAGTTTCATGTCACTTGTTGGCGCAACAATTATTTAAATACATAAAAAATTCCCTATTCAATTCGATTGCTTGTTGTGGTTATTCAAAGGAAATTTCCAATTATTTCTCTATTTGAAATGAAAATATAAAAAATTACAAGTTCATTTGGATTGAATTAAATGTGAGCTTTTCGAAAATATATCCAAATTACCTTCTACTGAACTGAATTTATTCGTCAGTTTTCTTCTAAAAAATGAAAGTCCTGTTGTTGCTCCACAAAAACATCAAATATTTAGCTCAAACTGCCATTAAAAGTGAATGAATTGTTTGATTTCCATGATTGAATATTGCAATTCTATATAAGTTGGCGATTTAGTACGAATATGTCTGATAAAGTGAATTCAATTTTAAAAATTGATTAAATCTTCACCGTTTCACGATGCAGTAGGAAAATTGTTTTAAAAATTGATGGTTTTATTATAAAAATGTCTTGAAAGTTGGATTAAAAATGATAAATTCGATTCAAAAGTTGGTTTAGAGTGTCTAAATAATTTATTGACGACTCAATAGAATAGCTAAGGATTAATCTTTCAAGAAAATCGATTAAAAACAATTAATTAGTGTGCTTTTCACGATTCAATAATGAAATTCGCAAAAAACTGATGATTTAAGACAAAAGTTTGTAAGAATTGGAGCAAAAAAGCTCCTTTCATAATCGTTTTTTTCTGATTAATTGAATAGTTAAGAGTAAAATTATCCAAAATACCCATAGTTAAGGATCCATACAGTCTTCTTTCTAATGTTCACCATTATTATCATTCGACTTCGAGTTTAGCCATCGTTCCTGTCCAATTTCTCGAACAGCTTATCAATACACAAATCTTGTTTACATCAATATTTGAGAAGATCGAGACTCTGTATTTTTTTCTGATATTGAATATAAATCACAAAGATAGGGCAAACAGTTTGCAAGGTGTCGATTCTATGAAATTCCTATTAATTGATAAGAGACTCAACTTTTTATTGAAGAATTCGTGAGAGGCTCCCTAGAGAATATTTTAGCAAAATTAGAATCTTGTAGCTTATTTGGAAATTGGTTAAAATGCTCGTTTTGGACAAGATTAACATTTTCAAAAACGAACTAAGCATACGTAAAACGACTAATTGTAAGAATAACTCGAAGACATTCTTATCAATCAAGAAACAAATTAATTAATTTTAATAACTGTAAATAACAGGTGAAAATGGGGTTCAGAAAGTTCGTTAAATTCTCTAATTTCCAAAATTTTCTCTTAAGCGAGCTTCATGTCCTCCCCCTTGATTTATCTTTTTAAAAACAAGAGTAAAATTATGCACAGCATCACTGTTCAATTTTTTTTAATTTTCTCCAGTTGTGGGAAAACTAACAAACGTATCAAGAAAATTCTTAAAGATCTAGAAATCTCTTTTAATTTGCTTTCTAAATTCACCGGAAAATCGATTAAAATCAATAATATATCTATATTTTAGCCAGTTATGGAGGAAAATATATGAGAAGAACAGAATCTAAAAGTTTTCCCTGCCATTCAGGGTTTTATCACATTTTTCTTTAAGAGAAAGCTTTAGGACGTGCACCTTGAAACGCTCTACCCAAAGCACGTTTATTTTTCACAATAACTAAAATAACAAGCGAGATATCGATGTTTAAAGATTGGCAATTTTCGCAGGCCGAATCGAGTAATCCCTCCACAAGCCACAAGACCCTTAACATTGTTTTTTTTTTTCGTTTTACTCCATTACATTCTACGAAAAATGAAAACACCTGTTCCAAAATGCAAAAACAGGAAAAAATCAATATTGGCCTGATCCTCGAGTCACTCTAAGTCATCTTAAGTGCGTGATAACTGTGATAAGTCTTTGAAAATCGTGACATTGTCAGAAACGAGCATGTTTGACCGTCTTCCAAATGAGCTACAAAGTTCTAATTTTGCTAAAATAATGTCCAACTATCCTCCTATATAGCCTTGAAATATTTTTCGAATCGCTCGCCAGTTGCTATAAGAACTTTCCGTTTTACGTGACTCACTCAGTATATCAGAAATATCGAGATCTTTCCATTTCCAATATAGATATGTATTGATATTAATATCGCCTGGTCCTATCCAATTCTTATAAATTGTATATAGTTTGCTATTTTATCTGCCGATATGATTGCAAACCCGAAACTAAGAATGAATACTTATTGTTAGATTAGAGCAATGAATTAATGGAAATTTTTAATTACACGTAGCGTTTTTTTATATTCTTTTTTCAATTAGATAATTTCTCTTTTGTAATTGCTTATAAAGAAATTTTTATCAAAATTGACCTTTCTATATTAGCGAAATTAATGAAATTCCAGTAATTATCTATACATATATTATAAATTCAGGAAATCATATCATTATGTCCGTGTTATCGTCTTGTTGTTAGAAATAAACGTTCCATTATTTCTCGTGATAAATATTACAAATAAAGATTGATTATTATAGTCTATGGTGTAATGTACCAACAAATTGATAATTCTGTCTGCGTTCCAATTTTATTTGATTTTATTATTTGAATAGAAATAATTTCGTTTTTATTATTAGATATACAGGGTGAGCCAAGAGGATGGCCACCTAAAAGTATAAGAAGTTCTAATTGACGAAACTCTATGAAATTTGGTGTGTGGCCGTTATAGTAGTTGAACTACCTCTGGAAAATATTTTCGTTGTTCTAGCAACCCCCCTTATATGGGGTAGTGCACCCTACTCTCTTATTTTAAATAAAATGGTATATTTTTTATTACATTTTTAGATTCTTTGATGAAATCGAAGGGGACTTTTATAACATGACCCATGGTCTAGCGCTGAAAGTTTTTCAGATATTTCAGCTTTTAGTGCAGTTTTAATATTTGCAGTGTGTGATTGAAAAATTCATATTTTTTAATCTATAGCATTTGAAGTGTTAAAATTTGGAATTTAAGTAGTAAAAATAATGCACATATAACCAATTTAAACAGAATTGAATTATCTTTCAGCGTTTAGCTGAAATAATTTTTTCTTTCAGGCAATTTTCAAACTATAATATCTTGCTTATTTTAAATGGAACACCATATGTTTCTTTATATGGCTAGATAGAGAAAAAAATTCTACCTCGAACTATACTAGCATTCTCTATACCTATCTTTGATGGTTTTCCAGTTATCCAAAATTTTCAGTTTCGTCTAATTTTCTTTCCTGAAATAAAATGTAAAACATAGAAGGCTTAGCAAAACAACCTTCAATTCAATTGTCACAATTAACATGAAATTAATTAATTAAATAAATTTGAACTATCTTAATGAAATAAAATTGAAGAAATTGATAATTAATTAAATTAAAATTTATTTCATTTGCTTTTTGTGTATGTAGAATGTCCTAAAGTTGTAAAAAATACAGGTAAAATATTCAATATTAACGTCATTTGTGATATTTTGTTTTTTTTGCTAAGCCTTCTATGCATTTCATTGAAGTTGGATTAGTTTGGCCTAGGCGACTAGACGTATTACATTTTCATTCAAAGGTGATTGGACGAAAACTAAAATTTGGAATAACTGGAAAATTATGAAAGATAGGTATAGGGAATGATTAATACAGTTCAATGTAGAATTTTTTTGTCTATTTAACCATGTAAAAATAAATATGGTGTTCTATTTAAAATAAGCAAGATATTATAGTTTGAAAATTGCCTGAAAGAAAAATTCATTTCAGCCAAACGCTGAAAGATAATTAAATGCTTTTTAGTTTGATAGAAAGTACGATATTCGTGTTATTAGAATTCTAAATTTCAATCTTTTAACTGCAATAGTTTATATGTTATGAATTTTTTATTTAAACACTGCAAAATTAAAAATTTCATAAAAAGTCAAAATATCTGAAAAGCCTTCAGCGCTAGACCATGGGTCATGTTATCAAAGTCCCCTTCGATTTCATCAAGGAATTCAGAAATGTAATAAAAAATATACCATTCTATTTAAAATAAGGAAGTAGGGTGCACTACCCCATATAACGGGGGTTGATAGAACAACGAAAATATTTTCCAAAGGTAGTTCAAGTGCCAAAACGGCCATATACGAGATTTCATAAAGTTCCATCAATTAGAACTTCTTATACTTTTAGGTGGCCATCCTCTTGGCTCACCCTGTATACTGGTCGAAATTTTATAGATTAGATGATGGCGATATTAAATAAAAATTTTATGATTGCAACAGACAGTACACATAATACTGTTATAGTTATTTAAAAAAATAAAATATTACTCTATTAACAAGACTTTATTGTTCCAGTTTATAGGCCGATATTCGGTGCAATTCAGGAAGTCGTCATCATCATCTCTGATTGTTACTAACTCGGTCATTATCACCATAAATGTTATTTGGTAAACTAATTGGTCAATCATTGTAATATATACAAAAAAAGTCCGTCTAAATATTGCAGTTCTAAAACATGCTGAATCATCAATTTAGCGGATTATTTAGTAATTTTAATTAAAAAATTAAATTCTAGAAATCTCATCTCATAAAAATTCTATTACATACAAAATAATTAGCATTAATTAATTAATTAATCATAATTATTTTGTAATATAATTATTTATAACAATTTTATAATATAACTGTTATGTGATAACGTGATAAGACTTCTACACTTTTATTTTTAATTTATAATTCAATTATCCCATATTTGTGCTTTGGATTTTTGATTTTCCAAAATTATTTTAAACGTAAAACGTAAGCAATGAAGGTTCTTGTTAATTCATGAGACGGTTCTTGAATTCGAGTCTGGAGAATTTTACGGTGCAGGGTTCGAAAGTGAAGTGGAGCTCTTCAGCGATGATTACGGCTTCTTGAACGCGTGAACCAAGTGGATGATCCATTATTACAAGTACACAAAAGGTTCTAATTGATTGAAGCTTATTTAGCCGTTTTCCACCTGAACTATCTGGTGCAGTGCAGCTTACTTTCTTATTTTAGGGGAAATGGTACATTTTTTATTGCATTTTTAAATTCTTTGGCGAAAATAAAAGGGACTTTGATGATATAACCTATGGTCTAGCGCTAGCAGTTTATAAGATATTTTGACTTCTTTTTGAAATTTTAAATTTTACATTGTTCGATTAAAAGATTCATATTTTTGAAACTATTGAATTTAAAACATTGAAATTTAAAATATAAATAATGTATTTTTTATCAAATGGTACAACTTTCAATTATCTTTCAGGGTTTTGCTGAAATTAATTTTTATTTTAGGCAATTCTTAAACTGGAATATCTTGCTTATGAAACAACATATTTTCCTTTATATGGTTAGATGGAGGCGGAAAATTTGTATTGAACTGTATTAACATTTCCTATCTTTGATAATTTTTTAACTATTCAGAATTTTCAGTTTTGTGTAATTTTCTCCCCTAGTTACCTCTGCTGAAGTAATTCGCATGTACTGAAATACACAGAAAATTACACAAAATTAAAAAAATTTGAATTACTGAAAAAATATGGGTATAGGAAATGTCAATCTACTTCGATAAACTATATTTTCTCTATTCAATAATGCAAAGAGACATATGCTCTTCCATTTGAAATAAGCAAGCTATAGCAGTTTGAAAATTGCTTGCAAGAAATATGTATTTCAGCGAAACGCTGAAAGATAATTGAAATCTATAAATTCTGAGAAGAATTCCATTATTTGCACAATTCGATTTCCAAATTGCAACTTTTCAGCCGCAATAGTCTCTAAAATAGGATTTTTTTGAATGAATACTGTAAAATTTAAGATTTCAATTAAAATCAAAATATCTGAAAAATTTTCATCGATAAACTATAGGTCACATTTCCTGAAAAGTTAAAATGTCTGAAAAACTGTTAGTACTAGAGCGTACGTCATATTATCAAAGTCCCCTTCAATTTAATCAAAGAATTTGAAGATGCCATAGAAAAGAGACTATTATAAATACATAATACAAGAGAGTTGGATTCACTATAACATATCCTAATGGTGGCTGCTAGAGCAAAGAAAATATACAGGGTGTTCGATCTAAATTTGGTAAATTTTATGAAACCCCTATTAGTCGACGTGCGATTCGAAAACTATTTCAAGGCTTTGTAGGAAGGTCTCTAGAGAACATTTAAGCAAAATTAGAACCTCTTAGCTCATTTTTAAGTTGGTTTAAAAAACGCTTGTTTCTGACAATGTCACGATTTTAAAAAAACGAGCTAAACACGCAAAACGACTTAAAATGACTCAAAGATCCTGTCAGGATTATTTTATTTGTTTTTCTTTATTTTATTTTAGAGCAATTTTTTTTATTTTTCTAGGATGCAATGGAGAAAAACGACAAAAAAATATGTTCGGACGGTCTTCGAGGCATTGTTAGTCGTTTGGAGTGTTTAGCTCGTTTTTAAAAAACGCAACATCATCAGAAAGTAGCAATTTTTGACCAACTTTCAAACAAGCTACGAGGTTCTAATTTTGCTAAAATGTTCTCAAGGGACCCTCCTACTAATCCTTATAATATTTTTCAAATCGCTTGTCGACTAATAGGAATTTTCTAGAATCGACCATATTTAGATTGAATACCCTGTAAAATGGCAATAGATCAAATTTCACAAAATTCGATCACTTTTTATACTTTTTTTGGAACATTCTCTTGACTCATTCTGTATACTAACATCGACTTTTAGTAGAGAACTAAATATACACTTTTGTATTTAATTGTATTTATCGTTAATGGTATACCGGCTGATTCACTTCAAAGGAAAATTTCTAATGACTACTTCCACTATTTGGTGAGCAATCCAAATAAAAATTCAAGGATCCTTAGGCTGTTATCTGGAGATTATTTTAGCAAAATGAAAACCTCCTAGATTTTGGAAAGTTGGTTAAAGAACGCTCATTTTGAATAAAGTCACGATGTTCAAAATCAAGCTGAACACGCAGAACGATTAAGAATGACTCGCACATCCTCCCAACTTTAATTTTTTCGTTTTTCTTTATTGTATTCTAGCAAAAGTGATAAGCATCCCTACCTGTTCCAGGACAAAATGGCGTCATTCTTACGATTAGTAGGTAGGTAGTTTTGCGTGCTCAGCTCGGTTTTGAAAATTGCTACCCTGTCCAAAACAAACATTTTTTGACCAACTTCCAAATGAGATACGAGGTTCTAATTTTGCTAAAATGATCTCCAGGGACTACTCCATAAATCCCTGAAATATTTTTCGAATCACTCTATAAATAATGGGAGTTGTCGTAAGAACTTTCGTTTGAAGTGAATCACCCGAAATACAGGGTGCTAGACTTAAATGTGATCGATTCTTATGAAACTCCCATTAGTTGACCAGCGATTCGAGAAATATTCTGAGGATTTGTAGGGGAATCCCTGGAGAACATTTTAACAAAATTAGAAACGCTCGTTTCTGACGATGTTGCAAGTTTTAAAAACTAGCGAAGCACAATGACTTAGGATGACTCAATGATCCTCTTATACATTGATTTTTTTTGCTTTTCCCCAATTAATTCTAGATAAGGTGGAATTTTTACGCATTTTTTCTAGAATACAATGAAGAAAAACGAAAAAAAAAACACTGTTAGCAAGGTCTCTGAGTCATTCTTAACTGTTTTATCTCGTTTTCGGAAATCACAACAATGTCCAAAACCAATTTCCAAATGAGCTACGAGGTTCTAATTTTGCTAAAATGATCTCCAGGGACTACTCCATAAATCCCTGAAATATTTTTCGAATCACTCTATAAATAAAGGGAGTTGTCGTAAGAACTTTCGTTTGAAGTGAATCACCCGAAATACAGGGTGCTAGACTTAAGTGTGATCGATTCTTATGAAACTCCCATTAGTTGACCAGCGATTCGAGAAATATTCTGAGGATTTGTAGGGGAATCCCTGGAGAACATTTTAACAAAATTAGAAACGCTCGTTTCTGACGATGTTGCAAGTTTTAAAAACTAGCGAATCACAATGACTTAGGATGACTCAATGATCCTCTTATACATTGATTTTTTTTGTTTTTCCCCAATTAATTCTAGATAAGGTGGAATTTTTACGCATTTTTTCTAGAATACAATGAAGAAAAACGAAAAAAAAACACTGTTGGCAAGGTCTCTGAGTCATTCTTAACTGTTTTATCTCGTTTTCGAAAATCACAACAATGTCCAAAACCAATTTCCAAATGAGCTACGAGTTTGTAATTTTGCTGAAATGTTCCCAAGGGGCTCTTCTTCAAATCCTTGATTTTTTTTAATTGTTCATCTACAACTAGGAATTTCATAGTCTCAACCTTACTTACAATTAGATCCAATGCGATTAAAGTGCTTATATTTCCTTATTTGCAGTCTGTAAATTAAGTTTTTCGTTTTCAACATTTACCTTAATCACACTCTATTTATCTGATAGACTTGTATAAATTGACTCATCTTAATGTTGTTAATATTGTTAGAAAAAGTTATAAAATAGACAAATAAATAGAATAAAGTGTGAGTGGAAAGTTTATATTTATTTTAAATTTAAACTTTTCTACAAACAATAGTTATGTTTAGTCACGACTAGTTTTAATTAGAAATTCTCTTGTTAATTGTACATAATAAAACAATTTCACTGTTTTATATGATAATGGATAAATTTGAGATTTTGTTAAATCTATTCGTTGATAAATAAAATATTTCCTTGACAGTATAATTTGGACAATACATGACTGTGTACGTGTAGACATACAAGATCTGTGTGATTAAATAACTAGATTGAACAAATAAAACAGCTGCCTACAGAAGGCAATAAACGCACTTTGAGACTATTTACAAGATTCTACACTCGTTCATTGTCTCAAAATAAATTTATCAAGTCTAGAAACGAAAGAAAATTGTCGTTGATTTGAAGTTTCTTGTACAACATTGTGTGCATTCAAATTGGATTCTAGATACTATCGTTGAAACTTCTCTTCAAAGTATACTATGAACATTTTGAAAGTCTCAAGAAAATATCGATTGGAAATTTAGTTTTGACAATATTGTAAATTAAGATGCCAAGAGATTTGTTCTATCTGAAGATTTATCACCAAACTTTTACATTTGAAACTAAATCGAACCAAAACAATTATAGTTACGGCAATTAATTTTGCTTATAATTGCTAGTTTTATTAGAAATTAGATCTATACTGGATGCAATAAGAATACTGAACCGTGAAAAGATTTATAAGTTTTTAATTGCCTTTTAACTATCGATTTTATGGCAAATTTTGCTCTTAAACGGTCGGAAAAGTGGCGGTTGAGCAGACATATTTGGTCGATTTTTGTTATGAATTCTTCACTTCTACTCTAGGTTTTAGAATATTCTTGTTCCAGATTCTAAATTTTGCAACTGAACCTGAAAATATGACTATTTAGATGTCTTTAGTCGATTTTAAAGCTGTATTTTCATCTTTTAGTTTAAAATTGTGAGGTAATCATCGGTTTTTAGCGAATTTTACTATGTTGGTTTTTTAGTTCAATTTGGAAAAATTAATCCTAATTTTTGATCATATTCATCCAAAATTGTTCGTTTCTATTAACTTTTTTGTTAAATCTAGAAAGGCTCCAATTTAGATACTTCTAGTCGTCTTTTTTACAAAAGTTTTGTGGCGAATATTGCTTTTAAGTTGTTAAAAAAGACCATTTAGAAGTCAATTTTGATCAATTTCTTAATTAGATTTATTTCTCATCTGGATTTTAAGACATTACGTCCTAAATTATCAGTTTTTTTTGGTGAATTTTGTTATTGAGTCAGGTTGAAGGTATTGATTTTGAGTTGATTTTAAAGCTACGTGTTCGTGTTTTAGTTTAATTTTCGATACAGTTTTGACCAAAAAGATTAATTTTTGATATTGAATCATCAAAAAGAGACTGCACAATCAATTTTAGTCAATTTACAC
Organism: Mylabris sibirica; assembly: GCA_039776855.1. Classification (NCBI taxonomy): domain Eukaryota; kingdom Metazoa; phylum Arthropoda; class Insecta; order Coleoptera; family Meloidae; genus Mylabris; species Mylabris sibirica. The sequence goes on from CM077841.1 coordinate 6,655,753, forward strand.
ACAATTTAGTCAAGTTCTTAGCCAAATTCTTAATTTTTAGGTAAGTTTTCAAGATACTTTTGGACTAAATGATCCATTTTCTAAAAAGTTTTTCTATTGAATTGTGAAAGCAGATGCTTCTTGAGTGTAAAACAAAATTTTAAGATTTTTAGCAAACTTCATTATTAAATCATTAAAAGGAGGAGCTTCTTGAATTTTTAGCCAATTTTTGAGCTGAAGTCTCAAAATTTTAAGTTTCAAGACAAGTTTTAAGGCATATGTTTTAAGTTCAAGATTTTATTGAATTTTACTTTAAGTCTGCAAAAGTAAGAAACTTTATGTGTAGATTTTTGAACCAAATTCTTGGATTCTAGGTCTAGGTTGGAAGAAATTTTGTTCCTAAGGTATTAAGTTTCTTTTTGTCAAATTTTGGTACTGTGAAGTGGAGACAATTTGACAATTTGGTTATCTTTAGTTGATTTTCAAGCCAAAATCTCGTCTTAATTTTTATCAAATTTTATTATTAAATGATCCAAAGGTGAAGCTTTAATGAACTTTAGTCCACTATCTCTATATTATAAATCAATTTTTGATCTGAATTCTCCATTTTTAGTCAAATTTTTAGAGAATTTATGTTCTAAATCATCAAATTTTTGAAGAATTCATTCACAGAATCTTAAGAAAGAGACTGCGTTAAGATAATTTTGCCTGATTTTTGCGGCAAATTTTTGAGTCTAGGTCTTAAGATAATTCACAAATTTTTGCCCTAAATTATCCATTTTGTAACGAATTTATCCAATTAATTGTTAGAAGGGAACTATTTTTGTACTTTAGTTGCCTTTTTCTGAGTTTAAGTTAAGTCCTTAATTATCAATTTATAACAAACTTCATTATTAAATTGTTAAAAGAGGTAAGCCTAATTTAATTTAATTACTATTTGAGCAAAATACCCAACGGCTAATTGAAGTTTTAGGATATTTTTATCCTAAATGATCAGTTTTGATGGTAAAATTTGTTACCGAATCGTGAAATTCAGTAATTTTCAGGTAATTTTCTAGCTACATTCTTGTCTTTTAACTAGATTTGAAAGATTTGCAACAATGTCTCAATCAATTAGAAGTAAAGACAAAATCGGTTGTTATAATTATTGCTCGTAACCGCCAAGGGCCCATCTAGCTCTTGATGCGTGCCTGTATTTCCCCGATCGTTTTACAACATCAAGACGTGATTTCCGAACGAAAGAAACGATCTGTAGGATGGAATAAAATCCGACATTCTAAATCCGGTGAGGGCTTTTAAGATTCCACCAACGCCGGATTTGTCCGGTAATATCGTAACCTCAGTTTCACAGAAGCAATAAAGATAAAATATACCCTTCAATATGAATACTTCTGAAGAGATTTCTACTGATAACTCAATACTCAGTTTATGTAAATACAACTAACAAAATAAATATTGATTCATTCAGGAAAATTACTACTAAATAAAACCTCAAAATCTATTTATCAGGATGATTTATTTGTTTTTACCAGCAAACAGGTGACTAGAATTCTATTGTTGTATCAAGATAAGAATTGTTGACGTCAAATTAATCATTATGCAAATATTTGAAATTTAAAAGATTGTTAATAAAATTTGTACAATTAATAATGGAATAAATACAACAATATTTATTGAACCGCTATTAAATGCAGATCTAACGATTGATTCGAATTGAATTGATGCAGCATCTTCTTCAACAGCTAAACCGTATAATTCTCGATTTACACTACAAATCAATGGGGCTCCCAATTGGAAAGTTGTATTGGAATTTTTCCGTCCAATTATCCTTGAATTAGTCGTATTAAGTTCAATAATTAAATCATCAACGATTATTGTATCACCATCGATTCTAATATAAGAACAATTATTCGATAGAATTTCATTCGCTTTTCGCACAAAAACATCAATTGCATGTTTCAATTTTAATTCAACGATATTTTCTGTAATAGATTGATCAAAACCAACAATTTCTAAATTATTATTTGTTTCCACACGAAATTTATCATAGTCGAGCGATTGAAAATGCTCGTAAAGTCTACGATGGACTACTAATCCGTCTCTATCAATTACCGTTCCTGGTATCACAAATTTATTCAAATCCATCAATTTATTTGTGAGGATTCTACGGAAATTTTCAACATTGTAAACATCCTGTGTTGTTATATTTAAAATCGACCAAAATTGTAGAAATTGACGTCGATTAAAACCATAATTCCTCATGAAATATGTACGATTTAAAGGTGTTATTCTCGATAAAATAATTGTACGTGTCGTATTGATAATTTCCTCGTTGCTTTTATTGATTGTTATCAAAACATTATCGATATTTGTTTGATTATACGTACCATTACGTAGAATATCATAAATATCATTCGAATTCAATCCTAAAGCTTCAAAGAAACGTCCTGTATCAATATTGAGATAATTTAATGTATCACGCAGTGTTTGTCCATAAATATCGAGAGATCTTGTTAAATCATTGTAAAATGTTACAAATGATGTTCCTGTAAATTGTAAAATTTCCTCTAAATTATCCACATTAAAAAGTTGATCGATTGTTAAATTATAATAATTGATTATTATTTTTATTTGTTCGAATGTTAATTGATCGATTTTCCCCAATTGAATTATATCACCAGTTGTTATATTATTTGTATCAGTTGTGTTCAAGATTTCACAGATCAATTCGGGTAATTTCTCTTCTTTTAAATAAAAATTTAACTGTACAACAGAATTACGAGCGATATCATCGAATTGTTCGATATTCGTTTGATTCTCATCAATTGATTGAGTTGAAAATATACGAAACAATTGGATGATGTAAATTATTAATGGTAGATTTGATTTCATTTTTTCTGTAATTAGAAGATTATAAAGCAAAAGTGGATATTAAAAAATTTGTTCGTTACCTGTATGTTTAGAAATGTTATCATGTAACTGTAATTCACTTGATAAAACAACTAAAGCTTAGAGCGGCAACACTAAAATATGAATATATTAAATTTATGGTTTTATTGTTTAACAAACATTGCCATAGCCTTGTCTATGATTAAAGTATGAAACTTTTGTTTTAGATCTTTGAAACAGAGAAAAATATCAAATTTTATAATCTAGCATGAATTCTGAGCTTTATTGGTTTTTTATGATTTTATTTTCGTATTGTGAGTCGCTCTTCTTATAAGTTGGAGTATTGTTGTTATTCTTGATACTTTACGACACAATTTTGATCGTAATTGAAGCTCTTGTGATTCTACAGAAATTTATAGAATAGAGAAATATTAAAAACATATCTCTGGATGGATATCAATATTGTACAAAACAACATACTTATCCTAAATAAGACAAAATAACCGCAAATTATGAATTCTTTGTACTTATCAGAGATTTTCTTGCCAAACACATACGATTGAAATATTTGAGAAAAGCATCACGAAGATTTTTCATTAAGCTTGCGGTGTTTTCATTAATTTGGAAATTAAATGGGACCACATGTCAACAGCAGCTACGCACATAGTTGTGACAACTTAGTTTATTATAAATCAATTTAAATTTTGCGACTTTTATAATTGATTACAATTTATTTTGTATTTGAAAATTTCCATTATTTCCAGAATTTGTTTCGTGTAGCCTCTCTAATTGTAAGTTTGATTAAAGTAAGTCCAACAATACATCTTCAAATTCGTGTTTAACAAGCACAGGTGTTATCGACACACATGATTGGATAGCACCAAAGATCAATAAGTAAAAGCAGGAAAGCATAAAGAGCTGAATAATGTTTAACTGTTAAGGCTGACTTTCATCAGAACTGAATGCTACCAATTACATGAAATTTCCATAAGACAGTTAAACACACATTTGTCTTAAACGGTAACTGATAGCGATCTGGAAATAGTTGCTTTCGATTCCAAAGACAATTATCTACCAAAATGCGCGAGTGGATTTTGGAAAATTTGCCAAGAATTTCTCTGTATAAGGAAAAAGTAACTTTTCGTGCTAAAACGAGTGGTTTGGTTAAACACACAAATCGATGTGTAAAAGTTGATAATTTTCATAATTGCGGTTATAAAAATATCGAGCAAAGTTCACTCTACAAAATTGCGCGAGTCAATTTTCAATTTTCTTTACTGGTTTTTTATAATCAGCATGCAAAGTAATTTATTTTTGCGAAACTATGAATGAAATAACACGGACAGACATGAACTCGCATAGAAAGGTGGGAGAAGTGGGTTGTCTTTTGGTGGAGGCGCCGCTTCTATGACAGTCAGCCTTAACAAGCACAGCATCTTGGTTGGAGTTGTAGATAGATGGTGTGACTTAAAAATAAAAACATACGAAATCAAGAAGCTATTTATTATAGCTGTAATTGTCCTAAGAATCGATAGTCGCGTACAGACGAGTGCACCAAAAATGTGACGATAATTGGGCTGTGTAAGTCAGGTTAATGAAGGAGTTTTTCACAATACAGCGGATGTCTAGCAGGTCAGAATTAGAAAGGAAAAACATAAAACCAAAAATCGTAGGTGGGACTAAGGGGTGTTATCTAGTATATTTACATCAGACAGAAAGTAGAATAAACAAATCACCCCTATCCATTCTCCTTCTTCCCTTTAAGACGGAGAAAGCTTGGCTTACAAAACTAAAAGAAGGGGTATTTCATTCTCAAAAGTCGTCACATTTTCAATGCATTTGGCTGTACACTGGCGATAAAAAAAGAGACCGAGTCTTGAACGAGAAATTCACATACAGGATGTGTGATCTAAATAAGGTCGATTCTATAAAATTCCTATTAGTCGACGAGTATTTTCAAAAATATTTTACCTAAATTAGAACCTCCTCATTTGGAAGTTGGTCAAAAAACACTCAAAACGACTAAGAATGACTTAAAGACCCTCCGAATATTATTTTTTGTCGTTTTTCCCCATTGCATCCGAGAAAAAATGGGAGACATTCTCTTCCGCTCCAAAATAAAATAGAGGAAAAGAAAAAAATCAATAATACTTAAAGGATCTCCAAGTTATTCTAAGTTATTTTGCGTGTTTAGCTCGTTGTTGAAAGTCGTGACATCGTCAGAAACCACCGCTTTTTAACCAACTTCCAAATGAGCTACTAGGTTCTAATTTTGTCTGGATGTTCCCTAGGGATTCCTCTACAAATCCTTGATATATTTTTCGAATCGCTCGTCGACTAATAAGAGTTTCATCTAATCGACCATATTTAGATCGAACAGCCTGTATTTTCGTTGATGTGAGTCAAGTTGTTTCTCTCGTGAAGAAAATAAGGTGGGTAGGTACGAGGTGTTGAAGCCTGTATCAACTGTAACAAATTTGTAGAACCACTCTCTTTACAAAAAATAAGAATAACTGAATTCAAAATACAGGTTATTTCAAATATTTAGTAACTCTACCTTCTTCTCTTGATTGAATTTTTACCACATTCTGACCTGTTAAGGTGGAACTTCAGACATTCAAGGTTAAGAAACACCCGAAACCGCACTCATTAGATTAATTTGGTATAAGTAATGCTTAGACTAAGACTAAGCTCAAGTAATTTTTTCAAAATTTTTGAATATCACGTTTATATTTTGATCCACTGAAGTTCGAGCTTAAGATTCTGTTAATTGTGGTGACCGCTCTCACAAACCTGTTTTACACAGCCCTACAAGAGGTAGTCTCTTTTTTTTGATCGTCAGTGTACGTTCATGGGGTGCGCTGACGATAGACGCGCGACAATTTAAAGTAGGATTATAATCCTCAGCCGAATAATTAAAAACAATAATTAAAAAATCATAAAAATCTGTCTAAAATTGAATTTATAAAAATCACGCAATTAGGCTTTCAATAAACTTTGTATTCATAAAATACAGGACAATTTTTTTTTTTAATTTGGATTAGTTTGGACAGCAACTAGAAGAGTCTAAATAGCAAAATTTGATAAAAACCAACAATCTGCAATTAGTTTTGAGAATATTGCCTTGATACAGTTAATCTCTTAAATACTATGAGTTAAAAAAATACACTATTTTGTTATCAATTTCAGTCCTGTAACTGTAGTTTTGTTTTCAATGGCTATCATTATTTCTTTAAGACAGATTCATTAAGAGTTTAGTTTTATAATTTTTAGATGCTAAAGATTTTGTTTCTGATAAGTTTGACTCACAAAAGTCTGTTAGTACGGCGACAAAAAGCTACGAAAACAAGCGATAAAAGCATCAAGCTCATAACATTATCAACAACAAACTTTGAAAGTTATTAGATTGGATCAAAGCTCAGCCGGTTGAAAATTACAGATTTTCTTCGATTATGATTAATACGCAAAGTTTTAAAGTGATCACGTATCAGAAACTGTTGAATATTGATTTATAAGTGCAATTATAAGTGAGAATAGTGAGATGATTTATTTGAAATTCTTTTTATAATTGGAAGTATGCATTTTTTGTGTCTTAAATATACAATTCAAACTTTGTAAAGCATCTAATTTTACTCTTCAATGCAGTAGATTTAAATTATTCATAGAAGATTCATAGAAAAGCAGTGCTAAATATGAAGCTTTCAGACTTCTCACGATTACCAGTAGTGTAAAGTTTGAATTAATATTTCATCCATCTTTTCATAGATTTATATAGTTTTTATTAAAATTCGTCACCCTATAGTTAAAATAACTTGATCGTTTTTCGAATACTAAAAATCTATTTACACGTATTTTAAGTGAAATTGTTTATCACCAAAGCAACACAAATAAATTCAAGTAAAAGTCATTTAAATTAGCGATAAAAATTGCGAGTAATATCTTCGTGAAATTTAATAAAGTAGTGAAAAATTCATTATGTTAAGGAAGGTTTTTGGTAGATTCGTATCGAAATTTCATAATCAACACATTGTATTTAGGCTAACGAATCAAAATTTTTGTTCATCATCTAATAAATCATGTAAGGGTAGTGCACCAGAAGATCCATGTAAAGGTCCAATAAATACTGGCTTAGTACTTGGTATTTATACAAATCCAGAAGATAAGCACGATCCAGGAATTTTAACACCAAGTGGTGATCTTTACAATAAATACGTATGTAACCGTTTAATAGAATTATTACGATACGCTGGCCCACCACCAAAACTAGGCGAAGTTCGGATATTTTACAATATATCCGAGGAATTTAGTTCGGTTGCTGTATCTGGATTAGGTGAACGTTGTAAAGGCTATGATGTTTTCGAGCAAATCGATGAAGGTAAAGAAAATATACGGATAGCTGCAGCTGTTGGTTGTCGAGCCTTACAAGATCTCCGCGTTGAAAAGGTAGAATTTCATCGAATTTTACCAAATTTCGTTTAAAATTGATTTGTAAAATTTTAGATTTTGATTGAAAGTTTTGGTCATTCTGAGTCATCAGCAGAAGGTGCCGCTTTAGCTGTTTGGTTATATCAAGACAAAAAAGAGAAGAAGAAACAAGTATTGATACCAAAATTAGAATTATATGATGATTGTGATTATACTGGTTGGCATATTGGTTTACAAAAAGCAGCTGCACAAAATTTGGCACGACAATTGATGGATGTACCAGGGAATTTAATGACACCTAAAATATTTTCACAAAATGCAGTTGATGTTTTGTGTAATTCTGGTGTTAATGTTGAAGTTAAAGTGAAACCTTGGTGTGAAGTACAAAAGATGTATGCTTTCTTAGCTGTAGCACAAGGTTCTTGTGAACCACCGATATTTTTAGAATTGAGCTATTACGGAGCTGCTAGCGATGAACGTCCGATTATTTTAGTCGGGACAGGTAAAAAAAAATACTAATATAAACTAATTGTAAATATATAAAAATCAAAAATTTCAGGATTAACTTATAATAGTGGTGGAATCAGTTTGAATCCACAAGAAAAGCAAATTTACACCCGTGGTGAAGTAGCCGGTGCAGCTTGTGTTGTAGCCGTAACCCGTGCTGCTGCTACTTTACAATTACCAATAAATATACGCGCTTTAGTACCATTATGTGAATATATGCCTGGTTGTTCAGCATTACGTCCTGGTGATATTGTACATGCAATGAATGGAAAAAGTATCTTTGTTGAATCAACAGATGTTGGTGCACGTTTAGCTACCGTTGATGCGTTAGTCTATGCGAAAAATTTCTGGCCACGTCTTATTGTCGATATTGGAACTATGACGGTTGATGTTAAGCATGCTTTAGGTACTGCAGCTTGTGGTGTTTTCAGTAATTCGGAAGTTTTATGGGAGTACATGTCAGCAGCAGCTATGCATAGTGGTGACAAGTTAGTTTATTATAAATCATTTTGAATTTGACGAGTTTTATAATTAATTGATTGTAATTAATTTAGAGTTTGGAAATTTCCATTATGGGACTACTATGGGAAACAAGTACGACATACACGTAAAGCAGATGTGAAAACATTTGGTGATGGTTTATTGAAACGTAACGGAGAAAGTTGTCGTGTTGCGGCTCTTTTAAACGAATTTGTCCCGTGTGGTGATTGGTTACATATGGATGTTTTCAATACTATATATACAGATGGCAAAGATTTTCCATATTTACGTAGAGGTATGACCGGTAGACCGACACGAACACTTGTTGAATTTCTATCACAATTATCATGCAATCGTGAATAAAGTGTAATGTCAAATAAATAAAAATCATTTTGAAAATTTAGATATATGATGATTGGCGTTTCTTAAACATTCTATTTTACAACAAAGATTACAACGTCACAACCAGACGTTTCTAACTTTTCCAGTATAAACTTTAATCCCTTCATTCTTGTCTTAATCTAGAGTATGAATAAATAACAAAATTCTATATCAAATACTTCAAGTTTAGCTAAGATTGCTCTCTTCAAGCTCTTTTGACGTTGGCTTCTCTCAACTGTTGATACACCGCCTAGACATAATCCTCTTAATGAGAAATACTCGATTAATTGTTATAATTATTCATAAAATAGTAGCAGAATTCAGTACGAGGATCAATCATTGAAGAACAAAAATATTGAGGCAGACAATAGAATTTCGATTAAATCTCTAGTTTTTGATATTAACTAAAAACGCTTCATTTAGCAGTCAATCAATAGAGACGGTAGATTTCATCACAGATTTTAAAAGTAATCATTTAACTTCATATAAATAATGGAATTAAACAAAACAAAAAAAAAATGTTTTGAACGACTTTCTTGGATACAGAAAGATAAAAATCAGGAGTTATTTGATGAACAACGCAGATGAGAATCGCTTGATACTAGAATTCGATTTGAAATACAACAAAAAGATCATTTCGATACGATAAATGTAGCAGATTTTCTGGGGCACCTATTATCGTTTCCTGTACTCCTAGCAACTGAGTACAATAAATCAATAAGACAAAGCTTCACATACTGTTGTTATCTTGACGTATAATCTCTTCTATTTTATTAGGCGTTTATTTATAGTAACTCATGTGTAATCTTATTTAATGATAAATTTTAATAACAATATTTGGATCTCTGTATTGAGGCACAGAGCATTTATACGATTGTGTATTTTGGACTTTATTAAAATTAGAATATTTGGGGATTATAAAAAAAAACTACTGAATCCGAAACGATATATGTTATCAACTAGTCCACTTCTTACTCAATAGTTTTGCAACAAATTGCTCAAATCTCATTGTAAATTTGATTATTTTAATCCAAAAGATAGATAACAAGCTACTATTATTATTAATGATTGTATACAGGATGAACCAAAATTCGCAAAACAGCTCAGCGACAGGTTTTTAACCGATGCCCCCAAGACTAATAAAAAAATTTAAAAAAATCCATCTTCTAGATATACGGCCTAAAAGATTGAGATTAAGTTTTTAAATTTCAATTATTAAAAATAATTTGGCTCTTAGATCCCTGTAGGTCAATTGGAGAATCATTTTTTAACACTTAACGCTCATTTGCTTTGCCCAATGTGTCATTTTCAAAAACTGATCTTGGACTGATTTCACCTGAAAAAACATAGCAAATTATTTTTATTTTTACTTCCTTAGATTCAAACTAATTAGACACCTTATTAATTATTGAGGTTAATTGAACGTTGCCAAATTAACTTTTAAATAATGTCCAATATCTACGAAATTAAAAAGGATAGGTTCTTTTTAAACATCTTACCCATTTTCCCTGATGTCTGTTCAACAACGTCTCATTAAACTGTTTCGCGAATTTTGGTTCACCCTGTATAGAATTTCGTAATTAAAAAAAAAAAAAAACATACAAAAGGTATATTTGTTAATAGTCAAACAGTATTTACAAAGATTTTCTACCATCAAGAGGCTGATAACAGAGCATCATGAAAGTTTCTGTACGTGTCAAAAATGAGTGGTTACAAATACCGTGTAAAGATGGTTTGTTTACTAATTATCTATAAATATAACAATAAATCAATTAAATTTTCTATAATTCTTACTAATTAGGTAACAAGACTGTACGTTGGTTAGGTGAACAAGGATGGCGTAAATACCAAAAGTTGATACAAGGCATAATATTAGACGATAATGATATAATTAATGTAATACAAGAGGTACGCAAGACAAGAGGTGGAGCTCTATTAGATCCTGATGATTTAATCATCGACGTACTCGAAAATGATGATTTTGTTAATGTTGTTTTAACGACAGATAAACAAGTCAATGTTGGTACCATTCCAGAAGATTTGAAACATATTTTAGAGCCCATGTATCCTTTTTTTGTTGATTTATTTTACAGGATGAGTCAAAAGTAACTTTTTTATTGAAAAACGCAGACAGGTAACTTTTTATTTTTCAATTAATAAAGCTAAGCTGAGGTCAGACCTCGTTTGGGTATCCGAAAAAGTGGCAATTTTTAATCATCGATATCTCGATTGTTTTCTGAGATATTCAATCGCTGTAACCAGCGTTGGATTGAAGGTTTCTCGGTGCATCCGACAGAGTTTTCCATTTTGGAAAATTTTCACTAAATTCTAAAATGCAGAGGAAAATGTCGGAGCATGTCAAAATTTTCCAAAACTTGCCATTACTACAATCTTAAAGATAAATAATCGTACAGCAGCTTGTTTGAAAGCTTATTCATGTGCGAAGGGCCCAAAAAATCCAGTTTTGGAAAAAGTTATTTGAAAAAAAAAACTAAATTGAAAAAAATCCTAGCTTGCAAGATTTTCTGTTATCATAATATCTATGCATCAGCATAGTATACGAAAAACTCAGCACTTTTGACTAAGCATTGCAAGCATTGATTTATTACTGGATTAAGTAGGCATACGTTAATTATTTGACAAAATTATCGGAAAATATGGAGCATATAATTGTCAAAAATAAAATTGCAAATTTTAATGACGGTTACTTTTCGAGAGAATCCAGGAAGCAGATAAGACTCCCAATTACATTAAAATTTGCAATTTAATTTTTGCCAATGAAATCCGCTATTTTTGCCAATAATTTTGTCAAAAATTTATACATATTTGATCTAAATATGGTCGATTTTATGAAACTCCCATTAGTCGAAATATTCTAATGATTTGTAGGAGGGTCCTTAGAGAACATTTCAGCAAAATTAGAACCTCGTAGCTTGTTTGGAAGTTGGTCAAAAAACGCTCGTTTCTGACGAACAAAATACACTATACGACTTAGAATGACTCTAGGACCCTCCCAAAAATAATTTTTTTCGTTTTTCTAAATTTTATCTTGGAACAGGTGGAAATATTTTGTATTTTCTCTGGAATACAATGGAGAAAAACGAAAAAAATCAACGTCGGGAAGGAGTCCGAGTCATTCTTAGTCATTGTCCAAAACGATCGTTTTTTGACCAACTTTGAAATGAGCTACGAGGTTCCAATTTTGCTGAAATGTTCTCTATGGACTGGTCTACAAATCCTCGAAATATTTGTCGATTTGCTCGTCTATTAATAAGAGTTTCATAGAACCAACCATATTTAGATCGAACATCCTGTACACATACTTGATCCTCTAAAAAATCAATGCTTACAACACCGATCACTTACTTCTAGAGTGACTGATCTGTGGCTTGCCATGCTTACAATTAGTCAAAGCTATTGTGTTTTTCGTATACTATGCTGATGCATGGATATTCTGATGACAGAAAATCTTCCAAGCTTTGAGCATTTTTTTCAAAAATTTTCTGAACGTAGAACCCGTGTGTCATTAAAAAAAAAACTGTTGATAATATCATTTCTTCAGAATGCTAACTGATAGAACCGTTTTGGTTCAGCTACAACTAAACAATTAAAAAAAGTTACCTGTCTCATCGTTTTTCAAAATTTTCATAGAAAGGGAAGTTATGAATATTCTACGTTACTTTTGACTCACCCTGTATATAGAAATAAAAAACGATAAGATTTCCTTTACGTTACAAAAAAGACCCAACAATTTTCTACCGAGCGAAAATGTAAGAAATAATTTTTAGAATTCTTATGAAAGCTATAATTTGATTTTTTTCCATGATTAGTACGTGTTCTTGGACGGTTCCAATTTGACGACTGATCTTTTAGTGAATCTGGGCAAAGGCGAATTTAAAATTAAGGTAAAATGAGCTCGCTATAATTATTCAACGATATTTAATCAAAATCGTCTTAGTTATCGAAAGAGGCCATCAATAATGTAATGAAATCAAGATCATTAGTTGAAACTTTAGTAGAAGATGGTAGAACAATTTACGGTGTAACGACCGGTATTGGGAGTTTTTGTGATGTCAACATACCAAGCAATCAAATCGAGTATTATTAATTTTTTAATGAAATTATTTATAAAATTTAAAATGATTACATTTTCAGAGAATTACAGTATAATATTATACGTTCACATGCGGCCGGTGTTGGTAACCCATTAAGCTTATCTAGAACTCGCATGCTCATGGCAACAAGAATTAATATTTTAGCCAAAGGTTACAGTGGAATTTCATTAAATACACTACAACACCTCATAGATGCTTTTAATGGTATTTAGTTTAAGTGACTTATTGATTATTTTGTGATTGATTGATTTTACCTAATCATAGCGTCGTGTTTATCATGGGTGCCGGAACAAGGCTCTGTTGGTGCTAGTGGTGATTTAGCACCAGCCGCACATTTAGCACTCGGTCTGATCGGTGAAGGCAAGATGTGGAGCCCTAAAACCGGATGGAGTGATGCCAAACAGGTAATTTTTTCAACTAAATTACCCACTATATTATCGCCATCTATTCACAGTAGTCGCAACAATGAATATTAGAGACATCTATTATTGAATTCTATAAAATAGTCATGTTTTAATACAGAAAATGTCTTTGGTAGGTGTTGAAAGTGAACGGTTTTCATCCGTTGAAATTGGGCCCAAAAGAAGGCGTTGCTTTGATTAACGGTACACATTTGATGGCGAGTATTGGAGCGGAAGCTGTTGAGCGCGCTTTACATATAGCCAAACAAGCCGATGTTGTGGCAGCTTTAACATTAGAAGTCCTGAAAGGTACATCGCGAGCTTACGATTCTGACGTCCAAATGGTGAGGCCGCACAAAGGACAGATCGCTGTAGCACAACGATTAAGGGCTCTACTACACTCCGATGTCTATCCCAGTGAAATTGCTGGTATTTCTCAATTCTACATCCCATATAACAATAAATCTAATTAAAATTCCATTTTATTCGAAAAAGAGAGTCATCGGTTTTGCGATAAAGTTCAAGATGCTTACACGTTACGGTGTTGTCCACAAGTTCACGGAATCGTCCATGATACTATCGATTTCGTTCAAAACATAATCAAATTAGAAATAAATAGTTGTACGGATAATCCTGTAATTTTTTCTTATTGTATTTGATTATATAAAATCGAAATTATCGTGCAATAATTTCAGATTGTATTCGCTGATCGTGGTGAGATTATAGCTGCTGGTAATTTTCATGGTGAATATCCGGCAAAAGCTTTAGATTTTCTCAGTATTGCTGTACATGAATTATCATCAATGAGCGAACGTCGAACTGAACGGCTCATCAAACCATGTATGATAATAATCCATTCAAAAATTTTTATTACCTATATTAATTTAATGTGGCGAATTTGAAAATTTCCAGCTGACAGTGGCTTACCAGCGTATTTAGTTTATGATGGTGGAATTAACTCTGGGTTTATGATGGCGCATTGTACTGCAGCAGCACTAGGTAATTATTATTTGCAAATATTAATCTCTATGTTAATTATAAATTATGTATTTATGAGCAAAAAATAGATATTATAATCTCGATAATTATTGTTTAATTGATCTATAATTTTTATAGTGTCTGAGAATAAAGTAATTTGTCATCCATCATCAGTAGACAGTATCAGTACTAGCGCAAACCAAGAAGATCACGTTTCAATGGGTTGTTATTCAGCACGGAAAGCATTGCAAGTAATTGAAAATGTTGAACATGTTATTGCTATAGAATTATTAGCAGCATGCCAAGCAATCGAATTTCTACGTCCATTAAAAACAACTGTTCCATTAGAGGCTGTTTATGCAAAAGTTCGCAGTGTTGTCAAGTAATTAAATTTCAAAATTACAAATTTACATCATCACTACAGGGTGTCCCGTAAGTCGCGTATTTCAGCATAAAGGCCACATAGGGGATGGAATTCTAAGACGAAAAGTCCTATACCATTTTCTCATTTGACGCACAGATAATTAGTTATTAATTAAATAAAATATCCAATCAACTGTTTGCAATAGTGTTAAAAAGGATAGCTGGGAGTAGTCTGGATTGTGGAACGTGGAAAACGAAAAAGTTAGCAAGCAGGTGGCCCTGACGTTGAGAGTAAGGTAGCTCTCACAATGCCATAATATTTATTAATGGTTAATTTTGATTACCAGTATTGTTTGGCGCTGTGAGAGCACCCTTATTGTCAAGATCGCTCCCTTTCCTTGTCCACGCCGCATTAATAAGTCTTCTCCCCGCTCTGTTTTTATCGCTACTGATTGGCTACTTAATTTAATTAATTACTAATTACCTGTGCTTCAGATGAGAAAATCGTACAGGACTTTTTATCTTAGAATTTCGTCCCCTATCTGGTCCCTACGCTGATATGCGTGACTTACGGGACATCCTGTATATGTATTTTTTGTAAAATGAAACAAAATTCTCAAAATCTAAATCCCTAAGATTATACAGGGTGATTCACGTCGGATGAAAAGGTCCTATTATTTGGCGAGCGATTCGAGAAATATTTAAAGGCTTTATAGGGGGGTCTCCAGAAAACATTTTGTCAAATTAGGAATCTTGTAGCTCATTTGGAAGTCGCTCGAAAACGATCGTTTATAACAATGTGGCAATTTGCAAAAGCGGGCAAAGCAAGAATGACTCATAGACCCCCCAACATTAAATTTCTTAATTTTATTCTTGAATAAGTGAGTATTTTTGCTTTTTTTCTAGAATACAAAAAACGAAAAAATCAATGTTGGGAGGATCCTCGAGTTATTGTAAGTCGTTTTGTGTATTTACTTCGTTTTTAAAAATCGCAACCTTGCCCAAAACAAAGTTTAAGAACCACTTTCAAATGAGCTACAAGGCTGTAATTGTGCTAAAATGATCTCTAAGCACCTTCCTATAAATCCTTCTGTCCGACGTGAATCACCCTGTATTATAAATTTTGGATTGCATATATTTCGTGATAATAAATCTGATCACCGGATGCAAATTATTTAACTATTAGGACTTATTTCTAAAATTACTATAAATTAAGAATTTTTTCGAAAAATATTCTAATTTAGTTTTAAATTTGAGCAAATTTTGAAATTGAATTACAATTACAATTCAATTTGATTTAATTTTTACTTTATTTTAATAATAATTTTTGAAATTATCACCTAATATTTTAATAATTTAATATCTCGAAACATATGTAATCCAAAACTTATAATTTTATTGTATTTACGGTCGATTTCACCAACGTCTGTTAAATTTCAACGAACAAATAAATCATAGAAACAGTTATAATCATAGTAACGATTGTTTCTAACGGCTCATTAATCTTAATTGAAGTTGGTGAAATCGACACTTAGACTTTGAGAATTTTCTTTTATTTTATCAATAATTCATCCAATATTTGTGATATGGATTTTTTGTTCTTCCAAAATGTATATTTTTGTTTTTATTCCATCAACAAAACAGGCCATGGGAAAAGGATCGTTTCATGTCGCCCGATATCGAAGCCGCCCGGAAATTATTAGTAAACAACGAGATTTGGATGGCCGTACAACACCACATGATGTACTATCATTCACCGGAAGAACATGAGACACGTGTATTCAGTCCAACATCAACGAATCTGGGACCGGATCGCGAACGGGCTAGAGTCCGGGCGGCACATAAACGAAAGAGTCCAATCAAAGAATATGCAAATTATTAAACAAATTTCTATTGTATCGTTAACTGAAATAATTTACAAATAAATACGATTCTTTTAGAATTTAGGAATGAACATTTCTTTTGGTAATGGTAAACCTTGATCTACATCTGGACCGTATTTCTGTAATACGAATTCCGGTTTTATGCAAATCCAGCCATATTCGTGATTAATGTTTTCAGGGATCGGTAGGATTGTTCTTGTATCAAATTCTTGTTTTTTGACATTATCATCGTCTTGTGAATAAGATTGTAGATCTTGTAATTTCTCCCGACGTTTCTTCCGCATTTCATCATACTCATCTAATATCCAACCCCATTTACTCTTCCAAAGTTTCCTTGCATTCTCCTCACTATTAACATACGCTTTGAATATAACGTCTTGCTTGACGAAATTTTTTACAGTTATCGGTTGTGAAGATTCGCCAACCATATCGAATTTTATTCAATTGATGTACTTGCACTAAAAATTTAATTATTGACAAAATAAAGTGTCATTTATATTTGACAATAATTTTATAAGTACATACATGTGGAGGATATGAAATAATAAACAATGCGGAAAAGCGCACGCGCTCACTTAACCAGGGCTCAGGACACAGTTCTGGTAGCGTCGTTGATAAGGAGACCCGCGTCGCGACGCTCTCCTCTATCACTCAATAGACAAAATTCTTTTTATCTGATAAACACATCAAAAAAACAACTTGAATTTATTAAAAATAATTGAAAGTAATTAAACTGGATAATTTGATACAATTTTGAAATAAAAAAATCAACTACAATTAAATGATGGTATTGTTATCTTTTGAAATCACAAAGCATAATAAGGAATTTTGTATGATTGTAATGCAGTCCGTGGATGTAGAAGTGCATATTGGAAACGTCAATAATCATCACTTAAGAGAATAAGATTGAATCAACACTAACAAAATCACATTACTGCAAATTTTTGAATAATACGAATAATATAATCTCAAGCGATATTTTACGATATCGTCTGAATGGTTATCTTTATAAGAATCGAAGATATAAAGAAACGATTGTTTTAAGAGACAGGAATATCCTGCACAACATGTTGCTATCGTTTGAAATATATTCTACAATGGAAACGACGATAAATTTCAAGTGAATTCAAAAGATTTTTAAAGAATAAATTATGGCCGATCACGATAATTTCGATGATGAGGTAGGATCTAATCTATCATTAATTACTCTCCAAATTGATTAATTTCTTAATCTCGAATGATAAGATAATTTATATTTACCGTTTTTTACAAGATTTGTATTTAAATTTGATCAAAACTCTGTTTAATTTTGGTATTTTTATGGTAAATATAATGCAATATTCATTAACTCGTTAACACAAATGGTGGATGCGCCGGGAGACTCTTGTAATTTATTCTATTCTTTTAGAATTTAAACTAAACTGAACCGGAAATTCCAACAAAAACTATCGAAAATGCTAAAAAATACATGAATAAATAACAGGATTACTTATAGAGATTAATTGTGTACAATTTATTTGGTTTTAAATTGATTGTTGTTTTATTTCTTTTATCATCTCTGCGACGGACACAATTTCTGTTATAGTTGTTAATTATAGGACAAATCAATAAGCAGTAAAAAACAAAATTGACCTTCTATATAGATAATGTATTGACATAATTGCGGATAACACCACCTGTTTGACATTGGAGAAAAAATTAATTATCGATACCATTTTAATTTGAATTATTTCAACAAATATAGAAGAAGTAATAACACCTTAAATCTTAAATAACTGGGTGAATTTAAGCGATTGAGGTCAATAGAAGGGTAGCTTTTACTGTAATAGGAAAGAATCGTGCTTTTATTTCTTCCTGCATTACTATTCAACGATGCGATTTAATCTAAGAATAAAGTAAATACGTAAATTTATTGTTTGAGTTGTACTATTACTTTACACTTCAAATGGTTCGCTTTTATCCGCGATTGCTGTAGTTTTTAATAAACTGAAAAAACTTTTAATCCATCCCGTTTAAAAACTGTGATGGTAATTGAAAAAAATCACAACCATGTTAATAATTTCTCGTGTAATTTTCATCTATATTAATATTTAATAGATGAGTCGATCTTGTAATATTTTTAATTAAAATTTCCGTGTTATCTAATTCGTAATTTACAATTTTAATCAGCCTTTATTTTAAGCTATATTTAGGATAATAAGGTTTTCAATTATTGTACCACACTCATCTATCATTAAATTTTAATCAAATCAGAACGAATAAATGTGAAGCCGTCTTGTTATCCAATGCAGTTTATTTAATTATTTATTCAGATTACTACAACAATGAGGGAAAAGTTGTAGTCGAGAATTGTAGATTATTCATATTTATTTTATAAATGTCTATAGCATCAATTAGTGAACGTTTTAAGCTCTTTTCTTTACGAGATTTTACAATAAATTCATAATTGAGATGTGAGTCTTATCAAACTTTAAGTGGTCGATAATTAAATATAGTTATGATGAAAATTCGTGAACGACTTTGATGGAAAGCAAAGTCATCGTCTT
This sequence comes from Mylabris sibirica, assembly GCA_039776855.1. NCBI lineage: Eukaryota > Metazoa > Arthropoda > Insecta > Coleoptera > Meloidae > Mylabris > Mylabris sibirica. The sequence goes on from CM077841.1 coordinate 6,674,700, forward strand.
TGGAAATATTAAAATGACGTCCTTATTAAGTTACAAAACAATTAAGATAGAACTAGAGATGGATTTAATTCTAATGAATCGACAAATCAATAACAAAATCGTACTTTATAAACCAGTTTTCTCATTAAAATTCTTTTAAACTGTACAACTCACATCGTCGGAGAAAATAAGACTTTAATTTGTTTAATTTAATTGACAAAAATCAATTAATATGGTAGACTTGGAGTGTGTCATAGAAATAATGTTAGTTAGACAAGAAACAGTCTTTTAAACAATACAAGAACAGGAAACATTTGGGGGGAATCGTGTGGAAGTGTACTATAAGAGCATTCCAACAATAATTCAAATCTATTATTCTATAAATTTGTATTAGAACACATTCATATTGTTCCTGTTATCCAGTTCATTCTTATTGTTTATTGCCTTTATTTCTTATCAACAAAAATTCGGTATCAATAGTGTTGGACCGTTTGTTTCAGGAGCTGGTTTCAAGCAATACAAATCAACGAAATTGGCGTGGTATACTCATCGCATTACTAGTCATCGTTGTTGTGTTGGCATTAATTGTAACATCTGTTGTATTATTGACACCACCAGATGAGGGGCCTCGTATTAAAGGCAACCGTTTTAAATTACAAGATATACTCAATCACGAATTTCAACCATTACGTTTCAATGGGACTTGGGTGTCGGGTCAGTTATTCTTGTAGTTATTTAAATTATTATTTTCTATATCATTCCAACAATAGGATGAGAGTTATTAGAGCGCGAATATTGTGATTGGTGATTGGATCACAAAGCGGTTTTTTAAATTGATTATTCAGTTTGAATAGCCGTGATCGTCTAGTGGTTAGGACCCTACGTTGTGGCCGTAGTAACCCAGGTTCGAATCCTGGTCACGGCATTTATTTTTTTCTATCGTTATCGATTGATTCTAATTGAGCTTATTTTATTTTCACAGACGAGGAATTAGTTTATAAGGACCAGTGGGGTGGAATCAGTGTTTTGCACGCATCGAATCTCTCAATGCGGACTTTGATGTCCAATCAGACCTTTGTAAGTCAAACTTTTCTATATACAAAAAAAAAAACACTACAATTTTTTGCTAATCCATAAAAACATGCTATAACAAATCCTATTTTTGTATTCAATTGGCCTTAAAAGAGAGTTATAAATGGTAAGAAATATATTCACTTGACGACAATATAACAGAGAAAAAGTAATAAGACGTAAAATGTTCACATTTTCTTTAATTTATCATCAGTGATAAAATACGGTCGTCGACAAACAACTAGACATTAGAATTGCAAACAACGTGTCTAGCGATAATTATTGATCGTATTTGTACAGAAAATTATCGAAAGAAGAAGCACACGGATAGATCGGCGAAAAATGTAGATTTAAAGCCATGGAAAACTATCAGAACGATGCGTATAGAATATAAAGGATGTAAATGTTATCAACTAAGAAGGATTTTTCGTTACAAGCCAAATCTTGATGGATTTCTTTCGTTCGAATCCATTAATGATGGCTCACGTCCATCAAGAAAAAAAGCTCCGTCTAAAAAAGCTTCCGTTATTGTGGCTAAATTATCAGACTTCTTTCTTTACAGCTAACTCTAATTTGTTTTTATTGTTAAAAAAAAATGTTTATTGACTTTTTGCGTTTTATAGAAAACATAATTAAACCAGACTAATTTAGTATTAGAATCGTTCGTGTTCTGAATTCAATCGACTGCTCGAATCTAGATTGCATTTTTTGTTAATTTTTGTAGCTTTTATTTCGTATTACAATGAAATTTTAGAGCTTTATTTTTTTATACTCCCCTTAAAATTAAGAGAAGTTTATTGAGTAGGAAATGGGTTAAATAACGCGAATATAACAAATCAAATAAGCATTAATAGAAGTGGAAGGAGCATGCGAAAAGAGCGCGGCTCCGGCAGGATTATATCGAGTGAATTCGTTGAAATTTGATACAGCGAACACCTTAAACGTTTTATAAAGAACAGATAGTGTCAAAAATCGATACAGATTTTTTTTAATTTATTTTAAATATTGTAGAATTTGGAAATAATTGCTGTTTGTAAAAAAGTTTAATCTTCCAAGATAAATCGCTTTCGAATTATGTATTATTCAAAACATCCAGTCTCACATTCGATGGAGAAGAAAGACGTTAAATGTGTTCGTTTTGGATTAGAATTCATAGATAACAAGAAAACTAATGAATTATCCAAGTTTCCACTAACACAACTAGAAATGCTACTTATCTTACTATAACAACGAGTAGAAATAAATTTCCTCCACGACTATACAGGGGGTTTGATCTAAATATGATCGATTCTATGAAATTTCTATTAGTCGACGAGCGATTCGAAAAATATTTTAAGGATTTATAGGAGGGTCTTTAAAGAACATTTCAGCAAAATTAGAACCTCATAGCTCATTTGGAAGTTGGTCAAAAACGTTCGTTTCTGGCGATGTAGCGATTTTCAAAAAGTTAAACACACACGCGAATCAACTTAGAAAGACTCTAAGATCCTCCCTCGGATCCTCCCAAAAATGATTTTTTTCGTTTTCTCCATTTTATTCTGGAACAAGTGAAAATACTTCGTATTTTCTCTGGAATACAATGGAGAAAACGAAAAAATCAATGTTGGTTAGGTCTCCGAGTCATTCTTAATCGTTTTGCGTGTTGATTTTTTTTTTGAAAATTGCAACATTATCCAAAACGATCGTTTTTTTGACAAACTTTGAAATGAGCTATGAGATTAAATGTTCCCTAGGGAGTCCTACAAATTCTTAAAATCTTTTTTGCTCGTCGACTAATAGGAGAGTCATAGAATGAACCATATTTAGATCAAACACCCTGTATGTAGTATTTTTAGGATTTGTTGATATTGTCTCAGACGTTATTGTAATAATTGTCCTTCAAATTGTGAATTTCAACATTTCAACATTACAAACTCGAATAAATTTCACACTTTTTTAAATTAGGTACGTTATAATAAAAAAGAAACCTTGGCTCGTATTCTGTAACTATATCAAAGTAAGTTAAGTTAATTAGAGTTAACTAATTTTATTCCAATACTTTTTTTAACTACATCATGTATCGTTAATACTGAAACATTTAAAGTTCTCTTAAAGGAGCTGGTTTCATAGATGACGTTGTGGTAATTGTTATTATCTCTAAAATTGCCAAACTGGTATTGATAGAGACTGTCTTTGACAAGTTACAAAATACGAGCGGAGTAGCACAAGCGCTGAGACAGTAATCTTCCTTAAATATACAGGGTGTCGATTCTAAGTATGATTGATACTATCAAACTCCTATTAGTTGACGAGAAATTTGAAAAATATTTTAAGGATTTGTAAGGGGGTCTCTGAAGACCACTTTAGCAAAATTAGAAGCTTCTGGCTCATTTGGAAGTTGGTTGAAAAAGGCTCGTTTCGGAAACGATTACAATTTTCAAATACGAATTAAGCACTTATACTTATAAAATGACTAAGAATGACTCGAACAGCCTTTCAATCTTGATTTTTTTCGTTTTACTCCATTGCATTTTACGAAAAATGGGTAACATTTAAGTCTATTCTTGAATGTATTGGAAAAAAAGGAAAAAAATTAATGCTGGAAGGATCCTCGAGTCACTTTAAGTCATTTTAAATGTGTAGCAAATTTTGCAAAATCGTTAGAGCCGAGAGTGTTTTAACTAATTTTCAAGGGAGCTACGTGGTTATAATTTTGCTAAAATGATCTTCGTAGATCCAGCTACAAATCCTTAAGGCTATTGTGGAGTCAGGCCACGTTTTATTGTTTGAAAAAGTGACAATCTTGAACCATCGATTTCTCGGTTGTTTGTTGAGATATTTAAACGCTGTAACCAGCGTTGAATTGGGCGTTTCATGGTGCATTCGATAGAGTTTTGTATTTTGGAAAATTATCACTAAATTTTAGAGTGCAGAGTAAAATGTCGAAACATGTCAAAAAAATAAAAACAACGCTTTTTCTACAATTTTAAAGATAAAAAATCGTACAGCAGCTTGCTTGGAAGCTTATTTATATTCAAAGTGCCTATAGAGTCTGAAAAATCCAATTTTGGTAAATCAAAAAATTTATTGAAAAAATTAAAGAAAATTTTCTAGCTCTTTCGATTTTCCAAAATTGGATTTTTCGGGCTCCATCTGCCCTCCGCACATATAGGTATAAGCTTTCAAGCAAACTGCTGTAAGATTTTTTATCTTTAAAATTGTAAACAATGCGTTGTTTCTCATTTCTTGACATGCTCCAACATTTTCCCTCTACACTGTAGAATTTAATGAAAATTTTCCAAAATGGAAAACTTTCTCGGATGCACGGTGAAACGCCCAATTCAACGCTGATTACAGCTTTTGTTTATCTCAGAAAATAACCAAGAAATCGGTGATTAAAAGTTATCACTTTTTCAGACAATAAAACGAGGCTTGACTCCACAATAGCCTTAAAAAAAATCGAGTTGCTCATCAACTAATAGGAGTTTCATAGTATCGACACCCTGTATAGATGAGTGTCACTGTAGATAACGCCTGTCTATTTAGAGTTACAGAATACGATGACAATGGAAGAGAAACTTCATTTTCGATAAACTGTTTTTAATTGAAACAAAATTAATGATAACGAAATCGATTAATGCTAACAATGCTTCAGAAAACCCGATTCAAGACTAATAATTGTACTTCATTAGTTAGTAGTTTGAAACTAGGACTATAAAATATTCATAATGTTAGCTTAACATAGAATAAAGGATATATGCTTACCTTTGTAAGAATGTTGAAAGAACTCCGAGAAATTTGTTCTTCTAAAACGTTAGAACGAAACAATACCAAAACAAGTAGAATGTCGGTATTATTATTGATATAACATTATTGAAAAGTTTTATGTATACGTATAGTCTTTATTAATAACTCCCGGTTATTTACGATATCACATTCTTAATGTTGGCTTCTTTTGTTCGTGCTGTGTGTAAACGTTTAGAATGGGAAACCTCCAAAGTTTCATGTTCGTATAATTCAATTGTTTTCAACAAGAAGGCTATATATTGTCAAGAACCATCAAAATCAACATGTTTGTTAACATATTACTTCTACTCAAGTTGTCTTGTTATGGACTACAAGAATAAATTACAACTTGAGACTGTAATTATTTCAATGTAAAAAGTTGATAAAAACGTCATATATTTCGCTAAAATTCAAGGATTCTATAATGTGAATAATCGCGAACTCGATACGTTTTTCTATGGTAAACTTGTGTGTGTGTGTCGTGTCTATTACGACCATCGATTTCTGTTGTTAAAAATTGATGGTTGGGATTCGTGTAACGTTCCAGTGATCGTCAAGACCTGTTATCGACAGTTTAAGTTTAATCTCATTTTTAACCGTGATATAAACAGCCTTCTATCTATCTATCTATCTATAAAACAAATAACTCCACCAATTTCTCTTATTCCAATTTAATTTGTTGTTGTTGTTGGTTTTGTAGTTACGTTTGAATCCAGCGAAATTCCAACTATCACCAGATCAACGCTATATTCTATTAGCTCAAAATGTACAGAAATTATTCCGACATTCTTATTTAGCACAATATACAATCTATGATATACAAACAGGGTAAGTTAATTATTATTGTTAATTAATTTCGGAATATTAAAAGGGTTGTATAAAATCACAGCAATGATTTCCCGTTACGACCCATGCCTGAAACGGAGGAGCATCCGTATTTATTGCTTGCTGAATGGGCACCTAAAGGTCATGGTTTAATTATGGTGCAGGATTATGATATTTATTATCGTAAAAGTCCAACATCGCACACTGGTTATAGGATAACAAATACCGCAATACCTGGCGTTGTTAGTCATGGTGTACCCGATTGGCTATATGAAGGTATAGGATTTAAGGTGCCTCCGGACAAATTGATCGATTCGGCGTGCAAAAATTGCCAATTTTCAAACATCGATATCTCGCTTGTTTAAAATATTGGAAAAAGTAAATAAGTATTTCAAGGTGCATATTCTAGAGCTTTTGATTTTGGAAAAATATGCCAAAGAAAACTCTTGGACCCTGTTTTTTTTTCTTACATTCTGCGTCATAGCTGGCTAAAACTTCAAACCCCTTAGACCCCAAGCTTTGACCGGTGATTTCACCATCTAGATACATGCATCTCTTAATTCTCTTAGATTTCAACAGAGAACAACGTCTCCAAATTTCATTAAAATCATAGGGGGACACCTGGGAAGGTTCCCTTGTTAGTCAATATTATTGATTTTCAATCATTATAGGGCGAATTTAGATTGGAAATTGAAAGAGCTTCCCAAATATTCCAAAAATCTTAAAATAGGTTTGTTATTTTTCTAATGAAGCATATTTAAAAGAATTTCTGACATTGATACCTTCCATAATTTTTAAGATAAAGAATCATACTCTGGTTTTTAGAAAGCTGATGTTAGAGGAATAGTTATTAAACTCGCTTAAAATCCAATTTTGAAAATTAAGTGAGTTTCACGGAAAATTTGAAACTCTTTTTTCACTTATTATTTAAAACTATCAAAACTAATTAATTTGCTTTAAAATTGATATAAGAATGTCGAAAATTTTATATACTTCACGACCATATTATTATAAGTGGAAAATATTTTGAGAATCTCTTGGTTAATCGTGGTCAGCTGAGACCGTGTTTGTGTTTATTTTTATTGTTATCGTGGTTAGTTAGTTAGTTTGCAGTGTGGTTTTTATTGTCTCTCTATTGCGCATAAGAATTCAACGTTGCCAGACGTCGTTTACATATACAAATAAGACCACGTCTCCTGCTTCTTATGAATAAAGTTTGAAAATGTTTTTTCTCGATTCATTTTCTCTTTGTTCGTTTCCCATTCTGTTCATTTATTTCAATTTGATGTTCTTGCCGTTGTATTAGCAGCTATGAAAAGGTCGGAAATTTTATCTGCTTCACGACCATATCATTATAAGTGGAAAATGTTTTGAAAATCTCTTAGTTAATCGTTGTTAGCTGAGACCGTGTTTGTGTTTATTGTTATTGTTATTTCGGTTAGTTTACAGTGCTGGTCTTTATTGTTTCTCTACTGTGGTTAAGACTTCAACGTTGCCAGACGTCGCTTACATTTATAAATGAGACCACGTCTCCTGCTTCTTGTGAATAAAGTTTGAAAATGTTTTTTCTCGATTCATTTTCTCTTTGTTCGTTTCCCAACCTGTTTATTTATTTTAATTTGATGTTCTTGCCGTAGTCTTACAGTTCTGAGTAATAAGTGAAGAGGGGGTTCAAAATTTCCATGAAACTCACTTAATTTTCAACATTGGATGACGATTCCTCTTACAACAAATTATGCAAGATGTTAATGTTGCATTTTTTTTTTAATTTGCTTCAGATATCGGAAAAGTAACAAGCTTATCATGAAGATTCTGGAAAATTTGGAAAGCTCTTTCAATTTGTTATTAAATTAAATTCATCTGATAATTATTTAACATTACTAATGTTGGCTAAGTCTTGTCCAGTTATGAAGGAAAATGTACAAAAAGCAGGGTCCAAGAGTTTTCTCTGCCATTCAGAATTTTTTCATATTTTTCCTTGAAATTTTCTATCTAACGCACGTTTATTTTTTCTGATAACTTAAAAAATAAGCGAGATGTTGATGTTTGAAAATTGGCAATTTTCGCTAGCCGAATCGATATATTTGTCGTGTGAACTTTTAAACCAAAACAATTTTCGTACTTTTTATTGTTTTGTTTGTTGTCGTGCCGTATTTTTGTAGAAGAGATTCTGGGGACAAATTCGGCACTTTGGATGTCAAGTGATGGACTTTTATTAGCTTTCGCCACATTTAATGATAGTTTAGTAGAGGAATTACGCTTCCCATGGTATGGTACAGTTAATGAAGGCCGTTTATATCCGGATATACGTTCGTTAAGATATCCAAAACCTGGCACAAGAAATCCACAAGTTACATTAACAGTAGCAGATTTGGCTGATACGTCCAATATAAAAAAGAAGACTGTTATACCACCATTAGCATTCGCCAATACGTAATTTCGAATTTTACTATTATTTTCAAACTTTTAATATTATTGTTATTGTTGTAGTGATTATTATTTCACAGCCGTATCGTGGATTAGTTTAACCGAAATTTCTGTGGTATGGTTGAATCGACCGCAGAATTTATCATTGATAACAATCTGTACGACCCCAAAGTGGGACTGTAGAGAGGTAATAAATTATATATAAAATACACGACATTTTTTTTTTAAATGTATATATTTATTTCCATAGACCCAAAGGATAAGCAGCGACGGCCATGGTTGGGTCGATATGGGCGATAGTCCAATTTTCGGTACTGATAGCAGCAATTATATAACAATAGCGCCGGTACGTGATGGTCCTGCTGGTTATTTCCGACATGCTGTATCTGTCAATATACCAAAACGTCGAATCATACCATTGACTCATGGTAAATACGAAGTGACACGAATCCTAACATGGGACCATTCCAATGATGTTATGTAGGTTTAATTTAGATAAATTCAACAATAAAACCTGTGCTGTTCTTTTTTAGTTATTTTTTAGGAATACCAGAAAATAAGCCAGGTCAACAGCATTTATATCGTGTAACATCAGTACCACCACGAACAGGTGCCACATTACCACCACCAATTTGTTTAACTTGTGTTGAAGAAACATCACCAACATATTATTTAATCGATGAAGATATCTATTTGTTAAAAACACGCTATAGAGATGAAGATACAGAAGAATTGGATGTTCTAGTAACAACACCACCGCCAATACGCCGAAAGAAGAAGAAACAGAGACCATCAGCGTCTATCGAAGAACCATCATGTCTTTATCATAACGCAATATTCAGTCCGAAATCATCGTATTTTGTATTGGAATGTTTAGGTCCAGGTATACCAACTAGTACGCTATATAAAACAACAATGCCAAAACCAAAATTAATAATTCATATGCAAAATAATACACATTTGAGAGAGGTAATATCGAAAATGGCAATGCCACAGATACGTACATTTCCTGTACAAATATCCGGTGGTTATCACGCACATGTGCGCTTACATCTACCACCTGGTTTACGCGAGGACGAAATCACTCGATATCCATTAGTTGTACAAGTATATGGTGGTCCTGGTAGTCAATTAGTAACAGAACGTTGGCGAATCGATTGGAATACTTATTTGACTGGCTGTAAAGATTTCATTATTGCCCAAATTGACGGCAGAGGATCGGGAGGTCAAGGACATCAATTATTACACAAAGTTTATTATAAATTGGGATCCGTTGAAGTTGCTGATCAATTGGAAGTTACCGAGTAAAATATTAATGGAAAATCAACAATATTATTCTATTAAATGGAGGGTGTATTTTTTTCTGTTTCTAGATACTTAATAGACACGTTACATTTTATCGATAAACGTCGTGTAGCTGTATGGGGATGGAGTTATGGTGGATTTGTTGCTGCTTTAGCTCTAGCAAGTCCAAAAAGCGTTTTCCATTGTGCCATAGCCGTAGCACCTGTAACCAATTGGCGGCTCTACGGTAAATAAATTAGCTTTCCCCCCTCATTAATTCAACTAATGAAAATACTCAATTATAGATTCAGCCTACACGGAACGTTATATGGGTCTACCCAATGTTACCGATAATTATAAAGGTTACGATGAAGCTGATGTTAGCAAAAAAGCGCATTTGCTTAAAGATAAAATGTTCTATTTAGTACACGGTACAGCCGATGATAATGTCCATTTACAACAATCAATGACGCTAGTTAAAGCACTGTCAGAAGCTGGAACTTTATTCAGACAGCAAGTAAATTTTAACATTTATTTAAAACAATTAAAAAATATTAATATTATCTTGTTTCCATCAAGATATATCCGGATGAAAGTCACAATTTAGGCGGCGTTAAGAAGCATTTATATCGCAGTATGAGTCAATTCTTTGAGGATTGCTTCAAGAAACAGGTACCACCAGAACTTAAGTCGGGTTTAAGGAATGACGTTGAGTAGTATACTTTTAACGATTTTTTTCAATAATTTTCCTTTAATTTGCATAATTGTTGTATATAAAACAATATTCGAAATATTGAACAATTGCAAGGATGTTTTTGTGATGAAAGTGCCAAATTTTGATGTGTATCTGTTTTTCGAAACAAAGAGATGATAATCGTAATCGACAACAATCAGTATTATAATTACACAGCAAAATTGAATGGAGAATTAATGAAGACATATCTAAAATGTTTTTCGTTTAAATTTAAAAACAATCCTAGTCAATATAATCGAATAGTTTTAAATTGACCAAAGGTTTTAAACAACAAAAATCATAAATTTTCTTACATAATCTCCATCTCTATCCCAATTGCATAAAGTTGAGATGATGATTGCGGTAGATAATTACAATGAATATGTTTGTTAATTTTAATGAAACAAGTCTTAAATAATTATCTGTAGGTAGGATATTAAACGAGTAATATTGATAGTGTTCAAATATTTCATTTCGGATCGAGTTCTAAATTTGGAGTAAATTCAACGAACGTTTGGTTTTTCTATTCTAAAATTCTTCAAATAAGTCTTTCATAATAGAGAAGATTGTGGTACATATTGTAGATTGTAGAAACTCATCTTCCACTGCTTATCAAGAAAAATAAGCGCTATCAAATTCTATCGTTTCAAAATTCAAATTTTCCATCAGTGTTGAAAAAGTTTCTCCAATACCATCATCAATAACTCATATCACTTCCGTTGTAGAGGTTTCATCTATCAAAAATTGATCGTAATGATTTTTGTCAACAGTCTTTATCGTTATCGGCTGCCTGTTTCCAACGGCAAAACCAATAAAAATTGATAGATGGTATTTTCTACAGTTGATTTTCAATTTTCCTTTATTTACAAAGTTTCCAATGCTGAATAAACTGGCAATCAATTCGACGGAGTCAACAGTATAAAAAAAATTTTCACCTAACAATAGAGCAATAAAGTCTTTTGTGGAAGTTAATTAGGTGTTCATCGGCGACAATTATTAGAACTAATTGATCTTAAACATCCAATAAAAAGCGAATCATATTGAATTTATTCCAATAATTTAGACGATTGGTTTGGTTTTATGGAAATAATATACGTATACTTAGATAATACAAACAATTAATAAACCAATTAATAATTAGTTGAAATTAATTTGTACAGACGTGGGTCCAATGACTGTTCTCTATTTTTCCAAACTTAACACTTATATTCTACAAAATAGACAATGAATTTTCTTAAAAATGCACCATGTGTAATCGTTTCGTGTTAAATAAAAAGCGATTTAGCAATAATTTTCAATCTATACAATATTTTTCATAAGCTAAGATAATTAATTAGATATCCTAGAAAGGCCAATCTTTTACTTATACAAAAATGACCCCAAAACTAAATTGTTGTAACAAAGATATTGTTATTAAATTGTTGCTAATAATAAAATAATAATTAAAAAAAATCTACATGCTCAAAAATACTGTCGTTAATAAAAATTGTGATTCTAAAAATAAAAATGTTTCTGTTACACTATTATCAATTTTACTGTTATCCTTTTAGCTTATAGATGATTTTGTTGTTATTAGATACTAAATCTTCTAATAATTAGCGATTAGCAATAGAAATATTTGAACTTATTGTTAGTGATAAGACATTGATAAGATTTTAAATAAATAGCCTTAATGTCGTCGATCATGTGATATGTTTCACCACATGCAATTTACAATTAAATTTTATTGTAAATAATTAATATAGAAATAATTATGAGATTTTCCCGCATTTCATCATATAAATGTTGGTTCACAATTGATAACAGATGATTGTTAATTACTAAAATCCTTCTATAATCGATTATAATAACGATTATCTGTTATCACTTAAAATAAGTTAGATTATAGAGTAGCTTGTAATTATTGAAATTTTCTTAGATTATTATACGAAAAATTAAAGAAGTAATAACAATGATAATAATAAAAAGATATAGTTCAATCGATAATTGTTTTAATCTTAATTATTATAAACTTTCGGGATATTTTCACGTATCCAAGTGATGTATTTTTTTATATTTGTATAAACACTAGGTACACCAGCTGCCCCACATTGATCTGAACCAAACGATAAGATACCAACTTGATAATGGGTATCACCATGACGTACAATTAACGGTGATCCACCAAAACCGCTACAAGCATCATTACCAGCTTCACCACCAGCACAAATTTGATCATCAGTTATCGGTAAAATTCTACCATAAATATTGATGCATGTTTGTAGATCGATGATCGGTAATCGAAGGACTTGCTGATAAGGTGATGGTTCTAATCAACAACAATAATTGTACACACACAATGAAAATTTGGATATTATTTATACCTGTTTGTCGGGCATTTCTTCCCCAACCTATTAGATAAGCATTGATATTGGTGACAGACCATGATTCCGGCAAACAAATCGGTTGTACAGTTACTAAATCAAGCATTAAGTGTAACACAAAAATTCCCATAGGTTTTAATTTAATCAAATCTCACCTGTGTAATTAATTGGTTTACGTAGTATAATTAAAGCGATATTATTACGAAATGTTTCTTTATGATATTCAGGATGGACGATAACGTGACTTAAGCCGATATCCTGTACAGGACGACCACAAAATTCAGCATTACAATCGATATCGGTGCGTAAATTCCATTCGCCGACACGTACTGAAAATCTAATTAATTATTTAATTAATTTTGGATAATTTAATTAGTTTATGTGTGTTTATTTACATACAATTTATAATTATCAGCTCGAGCTAGAGCACAATGAGCGGCAGTTAGAATAACACGGTTATTGATAATTGAACCACCACAAGGGTACTTTACATCCCCATTTAAAGTATCTAAAATAAATCAAAATAAGTATAATAGATAATAATGATATTGATAAATAAATATTTACTTCGAAATCCAATTCGTGCTACCCATGGATAAGCACCGAGACCTTCATAATTTTCACCTTGAACTTGTGATAATCCACAATGCTGTCCATCTACCATTTTACCAGAATTAATATTATTTAATGGATCACTAATTAAAGGACAACAAACTAGACCAGATCCTGCATAACCACAACCTAAACTACCAATTCTACAAGAAACAATTCACGTTTAGACTGATTGATTGTTTATTTGTAACGTATTTTGTTAATAACCTGTCTGTACTGACGCATTCATTATTTAAAACATTGTTCAGATACGGACACTGTGATAAGGGTAAGCATTCAGTATTGCTTGGACAAAAAGCGTTTGGCTTTCTGTATTGAGCTGAAATTTATTAAGAAACATAATTAATAGTAATCTATTGAGCTTCGAGGCTTCAGTAATACGAATTTATAGATTATAATTACGCAGCCCAGGAGCGGACTGGCCGGTCGGGCGATCGGGCAATCTTATTTTCATGTGCTAGATGCTAGATAGTAAATTCGCTAAAAAACTGATGACTCAGGGCTACAAAAACAGGCTAAAAGTGTCTCAATTCTAGACTCAAGAACAAAATTCAGTTACGACTGATAATTTAGAATGAAAATGTTTTCACACATTGACTAAAAGTAGAAGTTCAACTCGAAAATCCACTCAAATTGATTACCTACTTTTGACCATTTGATAACAAAATTTGCTAAAAATTCCGACATGAAGGAAAGTGTCTAAAAATCTTAGAAATCGTTTTCTCTGGACAATTCATTCATAGAATTCGATAACAACTGACCATTTAGCAAAAAAAATGGCATTAAATCCTAAAAATTCTCTGAATTCGTGAGCCCGTGTGTCATTTTATGAATGGCACATCCATTATGTCGGCCCTGCTTTTAATTTTATAGTAGACATACATTAAGATTAATCATATTAGACAGAAATCGGGTCAGGCCACATGACACACCCGCTCGGGCCATTCACTCAAAGCTAGTCCGCCCCTGACACAGTGTATGTGTCTTCTAGAATTTGTGGAATCAGGAAAATTTGAAGCTAACTTCTTAATTAAGTAAACACAACACTGCAAAAAAAACAGCAAAATTTGTGAATATTGATGCTACAGAAAGCGGACTAAAGCTCGAAAGATCCTCATAAAATTTTTACATAAATTTGAGAGTAATGAGTGCTTTCCATAAAGCCATATTTGAATTCCCCAATATTTACAATAGGCGCGAGCTTTATGGGGAAGTTTTGGTTACAACACTCTCTTACAATGAGCTTGTAACTTAATTGAACATGAATACTGAACACTTCTAAAATCGAGATCATTAATTGAGTTTTACGTTGATTTCTTGATCGATTTATTTCCGATTCTTATTATAACGTCAAATTTTAAATAATTATCATCCATTATTATTATTGCTATTCTAATTGTAAGCTTTGTTATATGACAGGAATTAATTAAGGAATTGTAGACGTCTAAGTTGGTGATTATTTCAACAATACACGAATCTACCACTATAGCCAAAATATATAAAATTAACTTGTATGGTAATTTATGTTATTTTTTATTTTCAAACAACATGCATGGTTAGACACAACCTTCATATTTATTTATTATTTTATAAAATAAATTTTTAATATGTTACATAAACAGAGGAGAAACGTTTAGTTTTAATAATTTGGAACAAATAATTTTTCTTAAAGCAAATCAATTGCAGTTACTTTACAATTAATAACCAAACTTAACAGAAAGAAATCAATATAATTAATGATTTGAAACAATGTTTCTCGCCTGTAATAATTCTATTCTTACGTACTTGTTGTAGACTTTAAACTTTAATTTACATAAAAGTGCAAGTGATAAAATCAAAAATTATAAAAAATCCTTACCAAAAACTATCAATATATCAACAAAATTCAATATTACAAACAATTTAATAGATATTTCAATCATTTTGATTAGTTGAAACCTGTACCACTGTTAATAACAAAATGAAGCTACAAATAAATTTTTTAAAGAATTTATAATAATGACCTTCTGACAATAATAATAATAAAACAACAACAACAATAATAACGAGAGAAAAAAACGAAAAATTAAATCATCATACATGCGTAACACTAGTTATCTATTAAAGGGGGTATCCCCACCATAATTGCCCCATCAGCATTATTTAATTTTTTATAACGTATCGTTCTTTTTTTATTATAATTATTGATTGATTGTTGTTGGATAGATCAAAGAGGAATTGCAGATCAATGATCAAAAGCAACCACAAATCAACCGAATGAATAAAGACTTAGCTACATTAAATAATAGATTACACGAAGTTGTAAATAAATAAGGGACAATAATTTTGAGTAACTTAACAAGAATAGAAAAATGTACACTGGCGATCAAAAAAAGAGACCACCTCTTGCCCGACTGTGTAAAACAGGCTTATGAGGGCGGTTGTCACAATGTAAGAGAATATTAAGAAGTCAGAATTCGAGAAAGCAGGTACTCATTCAGAAGGAATGACCTGTATTTGGATTGAATTTTTCTTATTTTCTGTAA
Source organism: Mylabris sibirica (assembly GCA_039776855.1). NCBI lineage: Eukaryota > Metazoa > Arthropoda > Insecta > Coleoptera > Meloidae > Mylabris > Mylabris sibirica. The sequence goes on from CM077841.1 coordinate 6,690,284, forward strand.
AGAAGATGATTCTACAGATTTGCTACGGCTGAAACTGGCACTAACAAATATATGTGAAATTCTCACTCAAGATTCGGTCTCTTTTTTTTGATCGACAGTGTACATAAGAGAGCAATTCTACAATTTTTTTTTAATTCATATCCCATTTTTCGTTCATCAGTAGAGCCATTGGGAAGAGGTACCATCACCTCCACATAAATGTGACCACTTTTTGTAGAGATATGTAAAACAGGCTTTAGAGGAGCGATCCTAACAATGTAATAGAATTGTCACAGCTCTGATGGAGGGGCTAGAAAAGGGGGTACTGGTGGCATTTTGGGTTTTTACCTGACTAAAAAAATACAATTTGAACATGTGTTTATAAAAAAAAGGGATCTAATTTATTGTTTTCGTATAATGCATGATGATCTCTATTGAAATGAAAGTATCTATATGGTACGTTAACATTATGTTTTGTTATCTATAATACATGATTATGTGTTAAAAGTTTTCAAAGCTGGCTTAGAAGCTTCCTGTGTAACTTTGAACTATTATACTGAATGTCATTGTATAAAGTTTTGAATCTCTTATTTTCTTTACAGTTGAAAACTCTCCTACAATTAATCAATTTTAGATATTCTGCTAAGTTTGAGGTCAAAAAATCGTTTAACCAAAATTTATATGCCACCTTTAATGTTTCGTTTATTATTAAGTATAATCATATTTCCATTAAATTCATCGCGTGGTCTACGTTTTTGATTATATTATTATCATCTACATATATGCCCCCAAAATATATCTAATTTATTTCAGTAGCTCTTTTAAATATTGTTGAAGTAAACCTGTCTCCTTGATTAAATCGTAAGTATGCCACATTATCTCAGATTTAGAACGATTTAAAAAAAATCTCCAAAGGCAGCAAGTACCTTATATAGCGATTTTTTATATAGGGGATTTTTTTATATATCTACACGCTGAAATATTAAATGCAAAACATTCTTATGATACTGACAATTAATATATTTTATCTACGACTTATATATAAAGTGATCATTATACTTGTGGTTTTTGTAATATAATGACCTACTTTGTATCCCTAGGGAGATAAAGTAAATGAATATCCCTCTCATCAGCCAATCAGAAAATAGTATTTTAATTATAATTTCCGTCAAATGTAAGCAAACCATGGTAACGACATAAATAATTAACAATAGTTTCAACAAGTAGGCCTAAAGTGGGCGTTTTCATGCAATTTTGAATAAAATGACATTTAATTTTTCTGAAATTTCGAACAAATACTTAGTTGTGAGAATATTCGTTGTATTTACAATGGAAAGTGGTGAAGAAGACGATTTTAGTAATAGATAATAGTTTCTATTAAATATAAAAAACCATGGTAACGACAAAAAATAAACAACAGTTTCAACAAACAGTTGTAAATAAATGTCAATTTTTTGTGCGATTTTAGAATCGAAAATGATAAAGAAGGTAAATATTCTTGTTCGCTACCAGTACCTGTACATGTAGAAATAAGTCGTAGATAAAGTATAGTATATAACTCGCTTATAATGAATGCTAATTATAACCCCGAATGATTCCAACACAAGCGAGCGGAGCGAGCGAGTGTTGTAAACTTCATTCTCGGTAATAATAGCATTCATTATAGACTCGTTGTATAATATACTATTAATCCACAAACAATAAGAAACACTAATAAAATTTCACTTGTTTAAAGTTTGTTGTTTGTCTAATTCGTCTAATCAAGGCCTGCTTGATTTTTTCAAGCGCAATTATCTAGCAGGCCTTGCGTCTAATATTAACTATCAAAATTAGTTGCCCTCTGCGATTATCAATTTTTTTTCTAATATCAATTGTCAAAACATATAGCCACCTGAGATATTCGATTTTACTTTTTATACTCAATAAAGAGATTTTTGCATTTTTCTTGCGATCCAACTAACCGATTTTGATGATTTTTTTTCTGGGTCATAGAGAATGGTCGGCTCTACTGTTATTTTAATTTGCATCAAAATCTAAGCAAATGTAGTATTGAAAATAATATTTTTTAACATTTCTTCAGCTCTTATTCCAAAAATGTTGGCCCTACCAGTCTGGCCAACGAACTCATCCAAGCTATCCCAAAGACCGATTTTTGTACCAAGTTTCATTAAGATTGGTGTATTTTTACGGCAGTTATATAAAAATTTTAACGAACGGTGGATATGGGTTCCTGAGGTCCCAAAACGAACTTCTGTGCAAAAATTTTTCGGAAATTCAAAAGTGAGGATCTCGTCATAAGCTAATTTTTTTAAAAAAAATTCGCTAAAAAAGGCTATTTAAATGAATTATTTCGCCTATAAAGAAATGCATAGGAGGCTTACGAAAATGACATTAACTGAATGAAAATAATGGTACTTTGCGTGTTTTATTTCACATTTATTTGATTCAACCATGGTTTCTTAAACCGGTGCTTAATTAAAGGATCCTTCGATATATAATGGATAATAATTATTCTCAATTACAATCTTTAATTTTATTTCGTATTGTAAGGATTTACTCGTTAATTAATCGACTTAATTCCCACAAAAAATACAAATTAGATAGACATTGATGGGGTTAAACGTATGACTCATGATTGAATATAAAATAGAGAGAAAGTATGTTTTGACAAGTTAAGTGTAAATTCTATTGATTTATAACGATATGTACTTCAATAATAAAGAAGAGTTCACATAAATTCGCTGAAATTGCGCTTTTATGGTTAATCATTCAATAACTGAATAGCAATTAATTAAAATATCATAAATAAATTTGATATACCGTGTGAGTCACGTAAGACGAAAAGTTTTTCTAACAACTCCCATTATTTAGACAACGATTCGAAAAATATTTCGAGGATTTATAGAAGGGTAGCTGAAAATCACTTTAGCAAAATCAGAACCTCATAGCTCATTTGGAAATTAGTCAAAAGACGCTCGTTTTTGACACGCAAAACGACTTGGAATGACTCGAAGATCCTTTTTTTCGTTTTTCTCAATTTATTCTTGAATAAGTGGGAATGTTTTGCATCTTCGAACAAACTTCCTGTAAGTAGTGTACGCAGTTGATTTTAAATTCCTGTTAACTGTATTACGTAATAGGATCTTTAATTGTTCTCATTTACTCCATGTTTTCAATTACCTGACTTCCTATTAAGTGAAAGAACCAAATCCTGGTAATTTTTTCCCCTAATCAGTTCTTATCGATATAAAACTGAGTGTAATATGAGAAATAGCTTCTCGTACAATTAGAATGTAGCAGAATTAATTAATTAATGTCGAAATTAGTATACCTTCAATACATTTAAGTCAAGATAATAATTTATAATAAATGGTTAATGTGATATCAGACAATTTAGTTTGAAGCTTCAATTTACAAATTGACTTATCAAAAATTTATTTCTGTTGATGGTCAGTGATCCATTCTCTGTACCTAATTTCTATTTTACTTTGATAAAATTCGAAACGTGTTGAGTTATTTATGATTGATTTAAAGAAGAAAAGGGAGTTCAACAGATAACTCAAATAATTTCTCGTTTCTGAGGAAATCAGTATATTTAATATATTTAAGAAGCCTGCAAAAACAGAAAGACTAACGAAATAAATATGGGAGTTATTATCAAATTTGTTAGCTGAATTTCAGGCTCATTAAGGCTATTTGTAAGCGGGCCTCGTTTTATTGTCTGAAAAAGTGACAATTTTTAATCATCGATTTCTCGGTTATTTTCTGAGATATTCAAACACTGTGACCAGCGTTGAATTGGGCATTTCACCGTGCACCCGACAGACTTTTTCATTTTGGAAAATTTTCACTAAATTCTAAAGTGGAAAGGAAAATGTCGGAGCATGTCAAAATAATTCAATACAACGTATTATCTACAATTTTAAAGATAAAAAATCGTACAGCAGGTTATTTGAAAGCTTATTCATGTGCAGAGGGCATATAGAACCCCAAAAATCCAATTTTTGAAAATCCAAAAAGTTATTGAACAACAATTAAAAAGAGTTTTCCAACTTTTTCATTTTCTCTCAATAACTTTTTGGATTTTCAAAAATTGGATTTTTGGGACTTCATATGCCCTTCGCACATGAATAAGCTTTCAAATAAGCTACTATACGATCTTTTATCTTTAAAATTAAAAGATAATGCGTTGCAAAATTTTTTTTGACATACCACTTTAAATGCAATATTTTCAGAAATGAAAAAGAAAATTGAAATTTGAAGACTGTCCCCCAATGCAGTTGACTTTTCTCTATTTATTCGTGTAAATTTTATCAAATTATTTTCACTACACAAGAACCTGTGCGGCCCCGCGTAACACTAATTTTTTAGGTGAAAAGTCATGATATTCTCAGATATTTGGAAAATCCAATCAGTTTTCCATTTAAGTCGGGTGTCCCCCAATGAAGAATAAAATTTGTGATCGATTGAGCTATTTTGGAGCTCGATACCTCTTACCGTTAACAAATGACACGACCCAAGAGTTCGCTTATGGAATCTCCATGTAATCGTAAGATAACAAAACCAAATTCGAGATGACCCTTAAGAAGTTTATGATGAGTGCACACGAATGATTCATAAAGGAAATTTAATTAAATTGAAATTAAACATTCAAAAAGTTAATATTATCTCAAATTTCTTCTTAATCCATGTACTCATATTAGAATTGACTAGTTAATTAATAATTATTGTATTTCAATAGAAAACATGCACGATTAACTACGACCTTTAAACATACGATTTTTATAAAATAATGTTTTTTTTCTCATTTAGCTTACATGTAGATTATGTTTTATTATAATTGTTTTATTACCATAATTATTATTGTCCAAAAATTGAATAGGAATACAAATGACCAAGACCACCTATATGTAGTTCATGGAAAATCTTTCTTTTTCCACATTTAGTTGAGATTTTTTTACGTTTTTAATCAATTTTACAGATACTTAACATCAAAATTTAGGTCAATAATCGACAGAACTATAAAGATATGGATTTCAATTCTTAGAATGAAATATTAGACGAATAGATTTCGACTATATAATGAATTCTCTGGTGATTGCTTTTTCCATACTACTAATTGATTATTCCACGTTTCTATCTAACAAATAACAATGGAATCGTATAAATGAACGATCAAAAGTGACCACAAATCAACATTATGAATTTCGAATCAATTCTAATAAAAAAAAAAATCTGTAAGTACATGAATAATACTCAAGGGGAGACTTCTGTGCCGCACATTTCGTGTTATTATTTCGTCCATGTAAGGAAGCAAATTTTCATATTCAACTGATAAATAAACAACAGAAATTGATTATCAATTATAGAAATTTTTGGTTGAAAATGTTGCTAAAGCTATATTCAACAATTTTAATTAATTTGTTAGTGGAAAAGTATTTTCATGATAGAAGATGTCTAATAATATTTACTGATAATAGTAGTGATTATAATTTTGATTATAATGGCATATTACCAACAATCAAAATCTTTGGACCGTATCCAAATTTTGATATAATCTTCAATTATCAAGGTTGTCAAGGTAGTATAATTAATACAGAAGATCCAAGTGTAATCATTCAACAATTTGAAACTAAAATCTACAATAATCTAGAAAGATTTAATCGTCGTCGTTATTTGATTCTATCAAATTTTAATGAGAATTTTAAGAAAATCTATCAATTGCCCGAATTATATTACATTGTAGATTTATTGATAATTGTTCCAAAAGCATTACTAATTGATTTAAAAACATCATCATTCAGTGTTATTGAGAATAAAGTGATTATTTTCGAATTTCAAACACATAAATATATTGGTGTTGATAATCATAATCAATCAATCATTTTGGATTATTGGTTTGCAAATAATCAAAGTTTCCAATTTAATACCGATTTGTTTCCGAATAAATTAAGCAATCAACATGGTAGACAATTACGTATGGCTACATTTAATTATCCACCATATACTGTACTTGGTGATACAACAGATGAATCTTATGGTTCAGAATATTCAATCGGTTATTTTTTTTCTAAAAATTACAATATGACACCAGTTATTGTTGTTAATGAAGATTACTGGGGGAATATTTATCCAAACGGGACAGGATATGGATTGTTAGGAAATCTAGTTGAAGATCGAGCTGATGTTGGATTCGGTAAGAGAAAAATCGTAGCTTTATTGTATCGAGTTCATCCTTTAATATAGGCTCATTATAAGACATCTTACGATTTTTAAAACGAATGAAAGCCTTGATAATCCCTTCATTGTAGCTTTACTGAACTAATTTAATTTCAATTACTAAACAGAATTAATTATTCCGTATTTTACTTATTATAGAGAATTCTGACGTTTTAAAACATTTTCCATCTCGATATATCTTCTGAAACTTGTACTTAATGAGTCTCTATTATATTTATTATCGAAAGTGCTCGAGAAAAAACTCTATATTTAATTTTATTATAACGTTCTTTCTAAATTTTAATACTTCAGGTGCTTTATACACGTGGGAATTTTGTTACCATCACCTTGATCTAACTAAACCATCAGTTAGAACCGGAATAACATGTCTGGTTCCGGAACCAAAGTCGGTAATTTACCTTAAATAGAGCAACAACTGATTTTTCTTTTATTTTTAGATTAGCATCCGGATGGTTAACACCACTATTTTCTTATACATTCGACGTCTGGATTAGTATTATTGCCATTTTTTGTTTGAGTGTATTAACGCTAACATTCAGTTTCCAATTTTATAACAATATTAATAACAATAATAAGAATAACAAAAATAATGGAAACTATGTAAATTTATTAATACTTCTTGGCGATTCAACAATCCTAGTTTTCAAACAGCTTTTAGTACAATCTTTAACAGACTATGAATTCCCAAAGGAGAGGATTAATAAATTTATCTTATTTTTAATGTTAATATTTGGTTTAATGATAACAACAATTTACAGTAGCGGATTTACTAGTATCATGACAATACCACGTTATGAAGCTCCAATAAATACAGCTAAAGATTTGGCTAAAAGTAATCTACATTGGTGTGCTACACACGAAGCTTGGATAATGTCAATAGAACAATCAAATGAAGTAAAAGTTTCAAAATAATAATAATAATAATTCCTTATTCATCCATTAATGTTTTTTCAGCCAATAGACAAGAAACTAGTTGATAAATTCATTGTAGGATCTGAAGATGAATTGTATGAGCTAGCAAAAACGTACAATTACGGATTCTCGATTGAACGTCTACCTTATGGTAATGTTTAAGCCATAATATTTATATTATAGTTAACTAATTTCTGTATATTATAGACAATTTTGCAATAGGTGAATATATACCAGATGATTTACTTATTTATTATCGTTTAATGCAAGAAGATCTCTATTGGGAGAATTGTGTTTTAATGACAAGAAAAAATTCAATACTCCTACCAGATTTAGATAATTTCATATTGAGAATATATGAAGTTGGTTTAATATCTAAATGGCAAAATGAAGCTGCTATTTTATTTATGAATTTAAAAACACAACAAATTGTTAAATATTATAATCACTATCACTTATCTCAAAATGATAATAGATTAGTTAAATTGAAATGGATACATGTTGAAGGTGTTTTTGCCATTTTAATTATTGGTCATTTTATTAGTTTGATAGTTTTTATATTAGAATTATTGGTATATAAAAAGACTCACGACTTATCACAAAGAAATACAATAAATCATTAACGAAGTATTGTAGAAAAAAAATGATGCAATAAATTTGAAATATCACTCACCTATTTAGAAAATAGATTATTAGTCAATCTTACGATGAAATTGAATGTTTTAGATCTAAAATTAAATAAAAACTATTCAAATAATGTTTTATCTTAATTCAAGTACGACACGGAAATGACAAATCAATTAAATTGCTCGATTACAACAATACTACAAAAAAAGAATCAATAATAATTATTGCAACACAATTCTGTCAGTTTTCTAACAAATTACATTACAGGTAACCAATCATTATTTCAAAGTCATTACTAAGTTTATTGATATTGTTTGTCAACTAAGCCTTTCTGAATTGTACCTATCTTTATCCTAATCGGAATGCTCTACTTATCAATGCCTCAAGATTGGTCTTCTTTGCGAAGCTGCTCTTACTTGTAATTTATTTGATAATTATGCCTTAATAATTTGGGTAATGTTGTTGAAATGTACACTTTAGTAAGCTATAATAATGTCATAAAATTAAAAATTTAACGTTACTTCCTTTTACTGATATATTACAAACTATCAAAATGATATTATCGCTAGTTGATATTATCGCCAGTTAAACAACGTTTCGTTAGTAGCCGACACCAGAGGGTAGTTAAAAATAAATAAATATATTATTATTGCGTCATTTGTGTGAAAATTCGTGTGGCTGTAATCCCTAATTTTAATAATATTCACATTAAATACAAGAAACATTACATAAAAATTTCAAACTTTACAAAATTTATCAGAAAGTAAACTACTGATGTTTTCATTGTTTTAATATCAGGACTCAATAATTTATAAAGAAAACTTATCATCGTAAATAAACATGTCTTTAGCTACTTTTATAAATGTACTATTTGAATTACTTAATCACAAAAATAAACCTAAATCGATTAATATAAACGATATAAACTTTCTTGTTTTTAAGACTATTCAATAATGAAGTATTATGGTATTGAATTCCAGCCAACTAATTACATAATAATGATGCAGTTCATGTTTCAGTAAATTACAATAATGTTAAAGAATTATACCTAATCAACATTATAACCATGTTGTAGTTCTAAATAAATTGAGAGAAGACACACTAACTCTATGGTAAGATTATAAGTATACGTATTGAGTTGCTTTCATACAGCAAATCGTATTTTAAACGAATTTCAAACACCCATGCACCTTCTCTACATATAAATCCATTCTAATTTGCAATTTGAAGTAAACGGAAAGCCTATACTCTACGAGAGAATCATTAAACAGCAGTAGAAAATCTCATAATTATAAATTTCTTTACGATGTGAATTGTGTACAAATATTAACTACTATTATTTCCCCTATCCTGAAAGAAGTTTAGATCACCGACTAGGAATGAGCCCTAGGTATGCTCGGATCATAGTTTGAGACGTCGACAGAAGTGTTGATGAAATAAACTATTTGAAAATTTATGGAAAATACGTGTACCTAAATGTTTAAGAGGGGTTCTCATGGTTCATGTTCCTGTTTATATTTCATGTTGACTTGAGTAAAGTCGGATGTAGATGAGCATCAATTAGTTCATTTGTGTAAATCATGTGCATGTGATTTTAAGATAATGAGTCATGATAGAATATAGAACTAAATCATTGCAATTTTCAGATATTGAGAAATACACACTTTCACTGCTCGTTTATCTTGCACTATGCTTTATACAATTATCAGAAAAGTTAAAATTAACAATGCTTACAATTTCTTTTTCAGAGATTTACTAATTATAATATGACACAGATAGCTCATAAGATTAATAATTATTGTAATAGATTTTACTCCTACAAGGTATTCAAATTACAATTATGTAATTAAAACACATAGTGAAAGGGTATAGATGTTGGATAAATTGTTTGTTGTCTACATTTGAAAATGAACAATTACTTTGTATCAGTAAATATTAGTATTAGGCAAATTTCATAAATATAATGGCGCTTATATTTATATTATAATTCAATCATTCTATATTTGAGTAATGGATTTTTGGTTTTCCAATACAATATTATAAGAATGTTATTATTTTCAAACACAATAAAAATTGATCTAATGATGTTTTCTCTACATTCGAATAAGAAAACAACAAGCCAACTGTAAATGAATATTGCAGATTTTCTGAAGAATTGGTGAAAAATAAAACAAATTAAACTATTATTGGTAATTATTACAATAATCGTTACAACGATATTTTTATGTTTTAAGCCATATTAGAGCACAATGTTGTCTTGTTTCTATAAAACTACATTTTTAATAAATACAATAATCAATCTTTATTTTCAAAATCACCGTTGTGTTTTTATTTTCAAAGAAGTGGATCGTTTTCAATATTCTAATCAACTTCCAGTTGTTATTATTAATATTAAAAATCAATCAAATTATAGTCTAATGTTTAAAAATTATGGATGTCAAGCTATTATTATTGACAGTAAAGAGCCAGAACTTATTTTAAAAGAAATTGAAACACATATACGTTATAGTATGGAACGATTTAATAAACGACGATATTTAATTTTAATTGATGATAATCAACAAATGGAAAATATTTTCAAATTAAAGCAACTAGATTATATTGCCGATTTATTAGTGATGAAAATTATAAATAATCAAAATTATGGAAAATCAGTATATTTTAATAAAACCCATGATACAATTTTTGAGTTTTTTACGCACAAATACGTAGGTTTTGATAATAACAAGGAGCCTATATTGATTAATAAATGGTTCAATAAGAATCAAAGTTTTCTTAATGAAAATCAAAGTCTTTATCCGGATAAACTTACAAGTCAATTTGGACGAAAATTCCGAATCTCTACAATATCATATGCTCCTTATACGGTACCTGGTACTAAATAATCTTCATAGCAATAATAAAATATAATTATTATTTATATGGAAGTTCTAGATAACAACAATAACTTAATCGAATTTCATGGATCAGAACTGACAATGGCAATATATTTTTCAAGAATTCATAATATGACACCAGTTATTATTTTAGATGATGATAACCTATTGGGAGAGATACTTGGAAATTTTACTGGTACCGGTGTACAAGGTATGCTGTTGGAGGATAAAGGTGATATCGGGATGGGTGCATTAGGACACTGGGAGTCTTCACATTGTTATCTTGATTTTTGTGTACCATCAATTCGAAGTAGTGTTACAGCTCTTGTACCTAGTCCAAAGTAAGACACGATTATAAGCTAACAGTTGGATAATCTTTTTAATTCTTAATAGGATGATTACTGGTTTATTGACACCTGTTTATGCATTTAGTACATATATTTGGTTAGCTGTTGGATGTACTTTTATTATTTCTATTATTGTCCTATCATTAAAATTATATTTTTATGATCTCAATAGAGTAATGTTGGAAATTTATAACGTTAGAAGCCAAAATGGTATATTTCAATATGTAATAAAATTCATTTTAATTGTTTATAAGATTTTTCTGAGTCAACCTATAACAGACAGTGAAATGCCTAAAGAGGCCAATGCAAAAGTTATTATAACATTACTAATGGTCTTTGGCCTACTATTAGCCAGTTTATATTCAAGTAGTTATACAAGTATTATGACAATACCACGTTATGAGAAAGCAATTGATACTGTTCAAGATTTGGCTAACAGTCATTTATACTGGGCTGGTGATGATTATGCATGGGTTAAATCAATAGATGAATTTGAAGAACCAGAATTTCGTAAAGTTGTCGAATCATTCATCGTAACAAGTGAAGAACAATTAGGAATCTATTCGGAAACGAAAAAATTTGGTTTCGCTACTGAACGACTCTCTGCAAGTAAACAATAAAATTAAACATATTTTTACAAATAAATAGTTCGCAAATTTTAGAAAGCTATGCAATTGGTAATTTTATAGCAAGAGATACCATCAAATATTATCATATAATGAAATCTGATATCTATTGGATGTATTGTTTAATGATGGTACGCAAAAGTTCAGTTCTCCTACCCGAATTAGATCGATTCATTTTAAATGCTCATGCTGGTGGTTTATTTACAAAATTGCATGATATGGTGAATATAATTATGGTAATCTTTCCGTTTAATAAATGAAAATCTAACAATTTTAATTGTTTTAGGCGATTGATGCATGTCTAGATTTTTACGTACATACAGTTCTTCGATATCCACAGAATGATCCTGGTGTAGTTAAATTAAACTTTTCACATGTTGTTGGACCGTTTACAATCTTATTGTCTGGTTATATAATTAGTAGTGTGGTTTTCATTATTGAAGTATTCTTATACAAAATCAGCGGTAGAAATATTAAATTTGTGTCTTAATTTAGAGTCTCACAATCAATTCTATACAATAGTGTTAATTGTGAAAGAAGTCTCACTGATGCATCCACAATTTTGCACTTATAAGTATGTGTACGAGTACCTACCTACTTTTTAGAGAATAGAATTATTATTAAAACACATCTACAAATATAATTTTTCAAGTTAAAGCAAAATATAATATAACCAAGAAAAATTGCAATGTAAACAAATATCTGCTGCGGAAAAATCATTGCTGTTACGAATGTTTTGCATTAGTTTGTGGAAGCATTAATTGTAACTAATATAGTACATAATAAAAATAGTATTATTCCAATGCAGTTTTGATTGGTACTGTATGAAATTTTACATGACAAAACCTCTAAATAACTTTACTATCTGCATGTATTATCTCTAATTTAATCAATCTAATAAGGGAAAGCTTGAGAGGAAATTTGATGTTATTTTATTTAAATCTAGTCGAAACACAAAAACACAAATTACTGCCCCTTTAGAATATACAAATATTAAAGACTAAATATGGTCAATTCGTAAGAAACTCCTGTTAATTGGCCAGCGATTTGAATAACATTTCAAGGATTTGAAGGGGATCCCTTGAGTTCATAGCTCATTTGGCGGTCATTAAAAAACGCTCGTTCTGAATAAATTCACCATTTTAGCGAATTTTTTTAAAAAAAATTAGCTTATGACGAGATCCTCACTTTTGAGTTTCCGAAAAATTTTTGCACAGAAGTTCGTTTCGGGACCTCAGGAACCCATATCCACCGTTCGTTAAAATTTTTATATATATATATATATATATATATATATATATATACAGGGTGAGCCAAGAGGATGGCACCCGAAAAGTATATATATATATATATATATATATATATATATATATATATATATATATATATATATATATAACTGCCGTAAAAATACACCAATCCTAATGAAACTTGGTACAAAAATCGGTCTTGGGGATAGCTTGGATGAGTTCGTTGGCCAGACTGGTAGGGCCAACACTTTTGGAATAAGAGCTGAAGAAATGTTAAAAAAAATTATTTTCAATATTACATTTGCTTAGATTTTGATGAAAATTAAAATAACAGTAGAGCCGTCGATCCTCTATGACCTAGAAAAAAAATCATCAAAATCGGTTCATTGGATCGCAAGAAAAATGCAAAAATCTCTTTTTTGAGTATAAGCAGTAAAATCGATTATCTCAGATGGCTATGTGTTCTGACAATTGATATTAGAAAAAAAATTGAATATCGCACAGGGCAACTAATTTTGACAGTTAATATTAGACAAACATAGGTAGATCTAGTATGTTAATATTAACATATTAGATCTATGTAGACAAACAACAATTTTTAAACGAGTGAAATTTTATTAGTGTTTCTTATTGTTTGTGAATTAATAATATATCAGCATGTAGATTGTACATAAAAAATTCGCTATATAAGGTACTTGCTGCCTTTGGAGATTTTTTAGAAACGAGCTAAACACGCAAAATGACCAAGAATAACTTGAAGATCCCCTCAAATTGAAAACATTATTGCTGGGAGCGTGCTCGAGTCATCTTTAGTTGTTTTACATCTTTAGCTCGTTTTTGAATATCACAACATCGTCAGATACGGGCGTTTTTTCCAACTTCCAACTGAGCTATGAGGTTCTAATTTTGCTAAAACGTTATCCAGGGACCACTTCCGCATTGGCTAGTTCTTATCCAATGCAGAATTCTGAATTGTAGCAATTTAAATTACAATAATCTATTTGGTGATATACTATAGTTGTATGCAAATATTTGTATTGACGTTTCTACATTATCTGATAAAAGTGAACGATTTATAACTGAATGTTAGTAATAAATTCGGCAAAAATCTACAACTGTCAACTATGGAACTTAAAGTCTTCCGTATAGTCATCAAAATATTTGTGTAATTTGAAAATCGACCCAGTCTTTCACCTTTCTATGCGAGTTATTGTCTGTCCATGTTATTTCAATTCAATTTCGGATAAAATGTATTACTCTGGATGCAGATTATGAAAAACCGGTAAAGAAAATTGAAAATCGAAGCGTTGATTTTTGTAGAGTGAACTTTGCTCGATATTTTTATATACATGTCTATTAACATTATCAACTTTTACACAGGGAATTGTGTGTTTTACCAAACCACTCGTTTCAGCACGAAAAGTTACTTTTTCCTTATACAGAGAAAATCCTGTCAAATTTTCAAAAATCCACTCGTGTATTTTTGTATATAACTGTCTTTGGAATCGAAATCAACTATTTCCAGGTCGCTATCTGTTACCGTTTAAGATAAAAGTATGTTTACTGTCTTATGGAAATAACATGTAACTGGTAGCATTCAGTTCGGATGAAAGTCAGCCTTAACATTACCTACTGGAGCTCATCTTGATTTCATTACGAGTGTCACAATAATTATCAATATAAAAGCACTATTTCTAGGAAATTTAGTAATCATTGAAAAATGTCTACAATTTTCGATGTAATAAAGTCTAACCAACCTTACACCCTCAGTATGGGAAAGTCAAACAAAAATTATCACACTAATTGCTCCTGTTCGTGCGCTATACTCTAGAGATAATCTTTTTAGACAATTTTCCAAATTACAATCTCATTTATAATTAATACACATGAAATAATTTGATGTTTTTATAAATTAAAGTATATAACATCAATGTAGACCCCACCAGAAATTACCCTTCAGTTAGCGTTTAGCACCAAAACGATATCACACCTAACTTCATATTGGCACGCGTATGGCACCACGTTTATGTTATCACTTATCACTATCAACGTCTCGTCAATAGCAGATACCTGATTGGAGTTGCCGGACGTGAAAGTTTAATTGATATGGGTATTACCAGGTTTTTATTTTGATACAAATAAACAATTTGATTGTATATTGACATCATTTGTGTGAAAAGTCTTAGCACTGTAAGCCTTAATTTTAATATCACTCACTTTGAATATAAGTAACATTGCATAAAAATTTCAAACTTTATAAAATCTGTCTCAAAGGAAGCTATTTCCATTTTTTTATTAACTTAACCATTTATAGGAAAAAGATATCTTCGTATATTAACATTCATGAACTACTCTAGATGTAGTAGAACAATTATAAGCTAAATCTTTTTTGTTTTAGCTCATTATGCATAAAAATAAACCAAAATCAGTGCTATTAATGTCTTTCCTGCTTTTTAATGTCAATCAATAATGACGCATTACGGTATTGAATTCTACCAAACTAATTATATATTAATGATGCAACTCGTGTTTCAGTAAATTACAATAATGTTAAACAATTATAATTTCAACAACATTCCCATTTATTAAAATACAATCAACATTATAAGTATATAACGATGTTGTAGTTCTAAATAAATTGAGAGACGACACACTAACTCTATGGTAAGATTACGTATTGAGTTGCTTTCATACCGCAAATTAAACGAATTTTAAACACTCGTGCACCTTCTCTACACTTTATTTGAACTAAGCGAAACTGTTGACTAAGCCCGTTAAACAAGAGGTTCATTGAGCACAAGTAGGAGCTCCCATTAACAAAAATTAATTTTAAATAACTGACCCTTCTTTACGATGTGAATTGTAAATATTAACGATTATTTTTTGCTCGGTGTCTAGAGAGAGGTCCTGGATTGAATTCCCACTCTGTGAGTTATGTAAGCATTTTTCAAGATACTATCATAAAGCCAAGAATAATCGTTAATATTGTTAAATAATAATTGATCATAATTTAAAACATGAACTATTTTAAATTTTATAGATACCACGTATAAATGTATTAGAAGAGTTTTCATGTCCCATATTAAATAATTGATTTCACATGATTTAGATCGGATGTAAGTGAGCATCAATTTTTTCGCATATATTCCATGGATCTGATTCATTAAGAATACCAGCATGTTAGCATTTAGCATTTCTCAGTAGTCAATAATTATGTAAAATGAACAAAAATGGAGCTTCGTTTCACTACAAATACTCACGTGTTTAAGCCATATTGATAATTTGATTGCTACTAATGTTCTAATAAGTATTATCGTAGTTATAATCACTTATACAGGGTGGGGAAATAGTACATTTGACCCCTTGTGCTATTTAAAGAACATCAAGTCAGTCGTTTATATAAAAAACAAATGACGGTACAAAATTGAAAAAAATCTCACATTATATTCTGTGTTCTAAATTTGAACTAGTTCGGATAATCCGTTTTCAATATATTTACGTTTTTGCCACCCTGTATAAAAATTGCTTATTAAATTATTGATATTGAACGTACAAAATTGCCTCTATTTTGTTTATTGTTCTCAGGAAAAAGAGGGTTATAAGTTATCGAATAAATATAAAGAATAACTCGAAAAATGCAAAATATATTCAATTCTATTGTAAGTGAAATTTAAAATTTTTTGTTTAAAATACCATACAAAAATGATTTACATTGAAAAGTTATTGAAAATATTAATAAGCACCTATTTCTTGAAAGCAAGATGTATATTTCTATTTAGTGATGATATAAATATCCACCAAATTAATATTTCCATGCCAGTGGTTAATTTAAATAATGAATTATTACCGGAAAAAGTATTTCGAAATTATGGTTGTCGTGATATTATTATTGATTATGAGAATTCACAAGAGATTTTCCAAAAATTCGAACATTTAATACGTTTCCAATGGGAACGTTATAACACTAGACGATATGTGATAATATGGAAAAACAACACGGAAAACAGTGTTCAACAATTTTTTCAACTTGATGAAGTTAATCACGTCTGTGATATTTTGTTAATAACAACGGAAAATACGAATGAAAAAGATCGAAATGTTACCCATAAAAATAATTACTTTTATAATGGAATTAGTGATAAAAATGAAATTTATCAATTTTTTACACACCAATTTGGTGGTAATGAGAAACAAAGAGAAATTACATTTTTAGATAAATGGTTTTCAACAAATTCAAGTTTTTTGTACAACAATAATTTATTTCCAAATAAAATAATAAATTTGTTGAAAAGAAATTATGTAATTGCCACAATGGACTATCGGCCATATTCAGTTGCAGGTGAAGTATCTTTTAATATATTTTCATTAACAAAACTAGGGGAAACATCTTTTGTAGATCACGCTAACGGTATATTTGACGGTATTGAGACACGCCTTATCTTCGAATTTTTCAAAAAATACAATTTAACAGGAACATTTTTAAAAATTGCAGACTATGATTGGGGTGATGTTTACCCAAATGGGACAGGTACAGGTGTTTTAGGTAACGTAGCTTTGGGAAATGCTGAGATTGGTTTCGGTGTGTAAATATTTAAATATTGCACTTTTATTTCAATTATTTCTCATTTTCTTTTGATTACAGCTGGAATTTTTCATTGGGAAAAATTTCACAATTATTTAGATTTTTCAAAACCTCTAATACGGGTCGGTATGACAGTTATAGCTCCAGCACCACAGTAATTTATCTCTCTTTGTTTCTTATTCTGTTCAATAAATCATTTTACACTTGTAGACCTGCATCAGGATGGTCGATTCCAATTTTACCATTTTCCACCGATACATGGGCAATTTTATCTCTGGCTATTATTGCGTGCATCTTTACGTTATTTTTAACATTAAGTATTCCAAATTTTAGCAATTTAAACAGGAAATTTGAGGACTCTTTGAGTACTTTAATAAGAGCCATTTTATTACAATCAGTAAAGATTGCATACGGAGGAAACATCTACAAATGTCTTCTTGGAATCATTTTTATAAAAGTTTTAATAATTGCTTCCTCATATAGTAGTGGTTTAGCTAGTGTCATGACTATCCCAAGATATAAACATGCAATCTGTACTCTACAAGATTTAGCCGATAGTAACCTAAAATGGGGTAATACGGACATATCATTCATATTCGCAATTGACAAGGTTAATTATGGACCATACGAGAAAATCAAATCAAATTTTCGTGTACATTCAGAAAGTGAATTAGCTGAAATTTCTAAAACTTATAATTTTGCATTTACTGTTGAACGTTTACCATTTGGCCAAATTTGTGTTGGTAAATTTATAAAACGAAATGTAATCGATGGTTATCGTATAATGCATGATGATCTCTATTGGGATGAAACTACATTCGTATTACGTAAACATTCAGTTTTATTACCATTATTAAATGATTTAATTTATAAAGTTTATGAGAGTGGCTTACAAGCTTATTGGGAAAGAGAAGTTGTTGTTTTACATATGGATTATGTTATACAAGAAATTCTACAATATTATAATACTCAACGTATAACAAATAATCAAAGACCTGTTAGATTACAATGGCGACATATTCAAGGACCTTTTGGAATTTTATTTGTAGGAACATTATTATCTTCATTATGTCTCCTTGGAGAATTAATTGTATACAAGCGTAAAGAGAAAATATTAAAAAATATTTTACTTAGTTCTTAAGAAGCACTAACGTAGAAACTAGTAGTGTAAACTAGATTTGCATTATAGGTGAACACTTAATATGATAATTTAATCATAATTTAGATATATAGATAATTTAGAGTAGTAGACGAAGTATGGGAAGATATTCTTATTTGAAACCAATATATTTATTTCACTGTTCCATATTAAAATAAATATTAAACAGACGTTGAGCTATGATTAAATCCCTTCAAAGTGATTTCTCGCATACCAGAAAAATACGACCCAATTGTACATAATTAGATAAGCTGGCATGATATGGAGAGCAACATGCCACAAGAACGAACAAGATTGACAAAGGAAAAATTTAAAACGTTAGCTTTCTAGAAAAGATTAACAAATTCACCTTTTATTCTTACTGATATTATCCTGAAAAATTCAAAACATAAACAAATAGTTCAATTTTATTGTTTATAAGATAATAGAAAACTAACCACTTCAAACATTTACGTGAAAAGAAAAAATATGCAATTTTATGATTATTGGAAAAATAATAGAAGAAAATTGTGCATATTACCAGTTACAAACTATATCACTTTAGTTCTACTGTTGTTATCTAACACATCGAAAATGATTTACATTAAAACGTTGTTGAAGATATTAATAAGCACCTATTTCTTGAAAGCAAGATGTTTATTTCTATTTAGTGATAATATAAATATCCACCAAATGAATATTTCCATGCCAGTGGTTAATTTAAATAATGAATTATCACAGGAACAAGTGTTTCGAAATTATGGTTGTCGTGATATCATTATTGATTATGAGAATTCACAAGAGATTTTCCAAAAATTCGAACATTTAATACGTTTTCAATGGGAACGTTATAATACTAGACGATATGTGATAATATGGAAAAACAATACGGAAAATAGTGTTCAACAATTTTTTCAACTTGATGAACTTGATCACGTTTGTGATATTTTGTTAATAATAATGGAAAATACGACTGAAAGAGAACGAAATATTATTACCCATAGAAATGATTACTTTTATAATAGAAAAAGTAATAAAAATGAAATTTATCAATTTTTCACACATAAATTTGGTGGTAATAAGAAACCAAGAGAAATCATATTATTAGATAAATGGTTTTCGATAAATTCAAGTTTCTTGTTCAAGAATCATTTATTTCCAAATAAATTAACAAATTTGTTGGGAAGATATTATGAAATTGCTACAGTGGACTATCGACCATACTCGGTTGTCGGTAGTGTATCATCAAACATCAATTGACTTATAAATCTCAACAGAAACATTTATTTTAGATCACGACAAACATATCTTTGATGGTACAGAAGCACGTCTTGTCCTTGAATTTTTGAAAAAATACAATTCAACCCCCCAATTCTTACAAATTCGCGAAAATAATTGGGGTGATGCTTACCCAAATGGAACAGGTGATGGTATCTTAGGAAAAGTAGCTATAGGGGAGGCTGATATTGGTTATGGTATGTAGCACGTTAGCCGTTAATATTTAAGCTTACTTTACAATTTAATATCTATAATAGGTGCTCTCTATTATTGGGAAAAATTCTACAATTATTCAGACTTTTCAAGAAATTTTATCCGGGCCGGTATGACAGTCATAGTTCCAGCACCAATGTATTTAATTTTTTTTACTAAAAATGTTAAATGTTAATTTTATATAATATTTATAGACCAGAAGCTGGATGGACGATACCTATTCTCTCATTTTCTACAGAAACTTGGATAATATTAGCTTTGACCTTTGTTATGTGTACATTTACGGTATTTTTAACTTTACTTTTGGAAAGTTCCAGCAGTTTAACAACAAAATTTAATTATTCAATAACTGTTTTAACAAGAGTGTATTTATTGCAATCAGTAGACAACATACCTGGAAGAAAGGTTTTCAAATATCTACTTGGAATGATTTTGTTAAAAGTCTTAATAATTTCGTCCTCGTATAGTGGTGGTTTAGCTAGTGTTATGACTATTCCAAGATATAAACATGCTATAGAATCTGTACAAAATTTGGCTGACAGCAATATAAATTGGGGTGCTACAGATGGTGCATTTATCTTTGCAATAAAAAATGTTAACGATGGCCCATATAAGAAAATTAAGACAACATATCGTGTACATTCAGAAAGTGAATTAGTTGAAATTTCTAAAACTTATAATTTTGCATTTCTCGTTGAACGGTTACCATTTGGTTACTTCTGCATTGGTGAATTTATAAAAAGAGATGTAATTTATGGTTATCGTATAATGCGCGATGATATTTATTGGGATGAATGTATATTTATGCTACGTAAACATTCAGTTCAATTACCGCTATTTGATGATTTCATTTTTAAAATTTACGAAGCTGGCTTAGAAGCTCATTGGGAAAATCAAGTTGTTGCTCTACATATGGATCCTGTAGTACAAAGAGTTCTACAATATTATAATCATCATCGTAGTATAAGTAATGATGATCCTGTGAAATTACAGTGGCAACATGTCCAAGGACCATTCGCTATTTTATTTGGAGGATTATTGTTGGCTACACTGTGCTTTTTTGGAGAATTGATTGTTTATAGATTTAAGATGTGAAAAATATTAACATAAAAATTAAACGTTCTTTGATAGCAGAGTTTTGTCACTAATTACGAACATTTTGTACACACTTCTTGTTAAATGATCCACAACCGTATTTTAAATGTTAACAATAATTATTGAAACATTACATTATGTTCAATATCATGAAGTAGGTTAAAAATATATTAGGTATAATATAGTAAAATTATAAAATTAAATATATCTATAAGCCTTTAGTACGTTTAATAAAAACTTTACCTACTCGTTTAAAAATCAATAAATTTGTACCATTTAATCACAAATATAAAGAGAATTTCACAAATCTCTAAAAAAGTATAATTAACTTAAATCTTATGAACACTGTATAACAAGACCTTTCAATAAATACAAGCAAATGTTATTCGTTTTTCTGATTGTAACTGAGGTGATGTGTATTTAAATTTGACTGGTTATAGTTTATTAGGAAGCATAGCTGTAGAAGAAACTGATATTGGTTAAGGTAAGCCACTCACATCAATCATTCTCGTCATCTCTATATTCTCTTTTAATTATGTAAGAAGTATTTATTCATTAATAAATGTATCATCTCTTAAATTTTCAATTCATCAATAGATAGATGGTGTCCAGAGAAATCTATCATTTATTCCAAAATCACTTAATTTATCCATAACGTCTAGAAAACTGGTCCACTCAAACAGCTTCAGCTCGTAGTGTACAAGTGTACAAGTTTTACTGATATCCCGGCGCATCCGCCAATTTTCAATTTAACTGTTTCGATTTCCAATTTCATTGAAAAATCATAAATACTATATGCATCTATTCCATAATCTAAACTTCTAATCACATTGAATCTAATCTTATTAAATGGACCGAATTTGAGTATTCTACAATGATTTTAACAACTATTATAATATTTATTACAATCACTAAAACTTATACTTCTGAACAAAATCGACAAATATTTTTTAGTATAATTTTATTAAACATTGTAATAACTTCATGTTCATTTAGTAATGGGTGCAATTGAAAATACTGATTACTGCATATATTTACACCAAAGAAAATTATAGAAAATTTTATTATTAATTCAGTTGAGTGAGACTTATGTTTATGCATTTCCAGTTGAACATCTACCGTTTGATTCGATTTGTATAGGTAATTGTACAAAATAAAATCTAATTTATGGTTTTCGTATACCTAATGTATGATAAAATTCTATTGGAGTGAAAGCTTCTATATGGTACGCTAACATTTTGAATTAAGCTTATTCTGTAATTTAATTTTTATTATACTAAATGTGACTGTACAACGTTTTGAATTTCTTATTTTCTGTGCAGTTGCAAAATTTTCTACAATTAATCAATTTTTGATTTTCTGCTATATTTGAGGTCAAAAAATCGTTTAATCAAAATTTACACGCCACATTAATGTGTCGTTTATTATCATAATCATATTTCCATTAAGCTCATCGCGTGGCCAAGATTTTTGATTGCACCAAAATCACCTATATGCCTTCCAGATACATCTATTTTTTTTTTACCTAGTAGCTGTCTTAAATTTTAGAGTAGTGAACCTGTCTCCTTGATTGATCCGTAAGTATGCCACACTATCTCAATTTTCGAACGATTTTAACAAAAGGCTAATTAATTAATATTATTTTCATTCAACATGCATATCTCGCTATGTTAAAGTGTATTTGTTCATCTTGAATTTTCTATTCTCATTGTGTTCTTGTATAATATAGGTTTTTGACACACATCTTTATTTTTGTATTTCAACGTTGTAATGCATTTACAGTCTGTAAGATGACTTAAGAGATTGACTAAAGTTATAAAATTAATTAATTTAATTAATTTAAATTAATTTTTTTTTCAGACAAACTCTGAAAGGTAATTAAATGCTATACACTTCGATTGAAAGTTATCTATCTACACTATTTAAATTTGGAATTTCTACCCTTCATCTTCAATAATTTCTATGTTATGATTTTTTAATCAAATAGTGCCAAATTTAAAATTTCATTAAAAGACAAAATATCTGAAAAAGTTTCAGCCACACTACTAAAATCTTATTTGCGAGCAGCAAATCGGAATGATAACAGCTAGTTGATCATAATTTGAAACCTCGACAGCTTTGTTGCTGAAATGAACTACACACATATTAGAAAATTTATGGATAACACGTATACCTAAACAATTACGAGGAATTCTCATATTCACATGAATTAAGTCAGATAAGCATCGATTAATTCACGTGAATCATGTGCATGTGATTTTATAATAATGAATACAGTCATGATAAAATATAAAGCTAAAGTTGTATTTCAATTTTCAGACGTGTTGGGTAATATAAATTTTTACTGCTCGTTTTCTGCTTAGCTCGAACTATCTAACAATAAGCTTCAACCACAAGAGTTTAAACTAACACTGCTTTCAATTTCTTTATCAGATACCAATACGACATCTGTTCTAAGCACTTCTAATATATGACAGAGTAGCTCAGAAAATTAATTATTATTTTAATGATTTTTACTGCTATTATTCATTAAAATTACTATTATCTAACTGATATAAGTAATAAGACAGTAAATGTTAAACAAACTAGAAGTTGTTTACATTGGTAAAAAATAGAAAACTAATTTGTATCAGTAAAATTTAGTGTTACCTTCAATACAGTAATTTTCGTAAATATTATGTCGATGTTACTTATCGTAAAAGTGATTTTATTTATAAGGACAATATAAATTGTTCTAATGAAGATTTATCTCCATTCGAATAACAAGTACCTACACAAGTCAACTAGAAATTAATTTTGCAGATTTTCTTAAAAATTGGTAATAATAAAACAAATTAGAATATTAATGATAATTATTACAATAATAGTTGCAACGATATTTTTTTGTTTTAGACCATATTAGAGCACAATGTTGTCTTGTTTCTATAAAACTACATTTTTAATAAATATAATAATCAATCTTTATTTTCAAAATCACCGTTGTGTTTTTATTTTTAAAGAAGTGGATCGTTTTCAATATTGTGATCAACTTCCACTTGTTATCATTAACATTAATAATCAATCAAATTATAGTTTAATGTTTGAAAATTACGAATGTCAAGCTATTATTATTGACAGTAAAGAGCCAGAACTTATTTTAAAAGAAATTGAAACACATATACGTTATAGTATGGAACGATTTATTAAACGACGATATTTAATTTTGATTGATGATAATCAACAAATGGAAAATATATTCAAATTAAGGCAATTAGATTACGTTGTCGACTTATTAGTAATGAAAATTGTAAATAATCAAAATTATGCAAAATCAATATTTTTTAATAGAAACGATGATACAGTTTTTGAGTTTTATACGCACAAATACGTAGGTTTTCATAATAACAATGAGCCAATGTTGATCAATAAATGGTTTAATAAGAATCAAAGTTTTCTTAATGAAAATCAAAGTCTTTATGCGGATAAATTTACAAATCAATTTGGACGAAAATTCCGAATCTCTACAATATCATATGCTCCTTATACGGTACCTGGTACTAATTATACCTTATATTAACAATAAAATATTATAATCATTATTTATATTGAAGTTCTAAGTAACAACAATAACTTAATCGAATTTCATGGATCAGAACTGACAATGGCAATATATTTTTCAAGAATTCATAATATGACACCAGTTATTATTTTAGATGATGATAACCTATTGGGAGAGATACTTGGAAATTTTACTGGTACCGGTGTACAAGGTATGCTGTTGGAGGATAAAAGTGATATCGGCCTGGGGACACTAGGAGCCTGGGACTCTGCACATCGTTATCTTGATTTTTGTGTACCATCAATTCGAAGTGGTGTTACAGCTCTTGTACCTAGTCCAAAGTAAGTAATTAGACACGATTATAAGCAATCAGTTGAATAATCTTTGTTAATTCCTAATAGGATGGTTACTGGTTTATTGACACCTGTTTATGCATTTGGTAAATACATTTGGTTAACTGTTGG
Source organism: Mylabris sibirica (assembly GCA_039776855.1). NCBI lineage: Eukaryota > Metazoa > Arthropoda > Insecta > Coleoptera > Meloidae > Mylabris > Mylabris sibirica. The sequence continues at coordinate 6,715,449 of CM077841.1, forward strand.
ATGTACTTTTATTATCTCTGTTATTGTGCTATCTTTAAAATTATATTTTTATGATCACAATAGAGTAATGTTAGAAATTCATGTTAGAAAACGAAAAGGTGTTTTTCAGCATTTTATAAAATCGATTATAGTAGTTTATAAGGTTTTTCAAGTCAATCTTTAACAAACAGTGAAATTCCTAAGCAGGAGTATGCAAAAGTTCTTGTAACATTATTAAATGTCCTCGGTCTAGTATTAGCCAGTTTATATTCAAGTACTTATACAAGTATTATGACAATACCAAGTTATGAGAAAGCAATTGATACTGTTCAAGATTTGGCTAACAGTCACTTATACTGGACTGGTTTTGATCATGCATGGATTGAATCAATAGAAAAGTTTGAAGAACCAGAATATCGTAAAGTGGTCGAATTATTCTTTGTGACACCTGATGAAGGCCAATTATTAATCTATTCAGAAACGAAAAAATTTGGTTTCACTATGGAACGACTCTCTTCTAGTACACAATTAAACTTATTTTCCTAAAAAATAAATAATTCGCTAATTTTAGAAAGCTACGCAATTGGTAATTTTATAGCAAGAGATACCATCAAATATTATCATATAATGAAATCTGATATCTATTGGATGTATTGTTTAATGATGGTACGCAAAAGTTCAGTTCTCCTACCCGAATTAGATCGATTCATTTTAAATGCTCACGCTGGTGGTTTATTTACAAAATTGCATGATATGGTGAATATAATTATGGTAATCTTTCCGTTTAATAAATGAAAATCTAACAATTTTAATTGTTTTAGGCGATTGATGCATGTCTAAATTTTTACGTACATACAGTTCTTCAAGATCCACAGAATGACCACATTGTAGTTAAATTAAACTGGTCACATGTTAGTGGACCGTTTACAATCTCATTCTTTGGTTATATAATTAGTAGTTTGGTTTTCATGATTGAAATATTCTTATACAAAATCAACTGTAGAAATATTAAACTGGAATCTTAATTCAATCTTAATTCACACAATCGGTTCTATATTTTAGGTATAATATTGTTATTGTAAACAAAATATCATTGGTGCATTTGCACTTATGTACGTATGAGTGTTTTTTAGAGCATAGAATAATTAATCAAAATATATCTCCAAACGTGACTTTTCAACTTAAAATAAAATACGTACATTGTGTATATCAAATTTTCGATTGTAAAAAATCTATGAGCACTACAGTATGATTATCCGGTGAGTTAGTAGTAAATTTTGAAAATTTGAAGATTTAATTATCTACACATTAATTTGTAGTACAGTTTACTATTCCCTCTTTCGATTTGGGTTCCTTTAAATTTAGAAATGTTACGCATACGTTCCCAAATTATCACCGCTTTTACTAAAGAAGATGTATAGTAATTGTTATTTAGTAATAAAGCAGTGTTATTTTATTGCAAAAATTGCTTTTTCTGTGCGCCCTATGCAACTAAATGATTCTAGGACAAAGTATTTCTTTATAAAAACAATGGCGCAATCGATTTGTTGTAATCAGTTTGAGGAAAAGCACAAACTGCTTAATTGTGCAATTAAATAAATGCATGTGAACATGGTGTTTATATTTTCGGTTCAGCTCCAAATTTCGTTCCGGCCAAAATTTCGTTTTTTCCGCCTTTCGGTTCAGTTCTGATTCGAAGCCTTGCTCACAATTACGAATTTCCAGTTGTTTATCTACCATTTGATTCGTCTTATATAGGTCAGGGTTGGCCAGACTTTTTAGATCTTGAACCATATATTGTAAACAGAATTTATTAAAGAGCCACATGTAAGTACATATAGGTAAATACAGAGTGCCCCAGGGGTACGTGCAAGCTCCATAATTCCGTTGCTAGAAGACATATCGACTTGCGATTTTTTTCTTACAGTATCCATGGACATTCTGTACAACTTAAAATTATTTTCGTTATTCTACCTCCCCATCTTATAGAGGGTAGTGCACCCTACTCTCTTATTTTAAATGGAATGGTGTATTTTTTATTACATTTTTAGATTCTTTGATGAAATCGAAGGGGACTTTGATAATATGACCTATGGCTTATCGCTGAAGGTTTTTCAGATATTTTGATTTTTCTTGAAATTTTTAATTTTGCAGTGTTTAAATAAAAAATTCATAACATAGAAACTATTGCAGTTAAAAGTTTGAAATTTACAATTCTAATAACACAAATAACTTACTTTCTATCAAACTGTAGAGCATTTAATTATCTTTCAGCGTTTGGCTGAAATAAATTTTTCTTTCAGGCAATTTTCAAACTATAATAACTTGCTTATTTTAAATGGAACTCCATATTTTTCTTTATATGGTTGGATAGAGAAAAAAATTCTGCATCTAACTGTATTAACATTTCCTATACCTATCTTTGATAATTTTTCAGTTATTCAGAATTTTCAATTTCGTCTAATTTTCTTTCCTGAAATAAAATGTAAAACATAGAAGGCTTTGCAAAACAACCTCCAATTCAATTGTCACAATTAAGATGAAATTAATTAATTAAATTTGGACTATCTCAATGAAATAAAATGGAAGAAATTGATAATTAATTAAAGTAATATTTATTTCACTTGCTTTTTGTGTATGTAGGATGTTCTAAAGTTGTAAAAATACAGGTAAAATATTCAATATTAACCGTCATTTGTGATATTTTGTCATTTTGCTAAGCCTTCTATGCATTTTATTATAGTTGAATTATTTTGGCATAGGCGACTAGAAGTATTACATTTTGCTTCAAGGAAGGTGATTGAACGAAATTGAAAATTCTGAATAACTGAAAAATTATCAAAGATAGGTATAGAGAATGTTAATACAGTTTGATGCATATTTTTATTCTCTATCCAACCATATAAAGAAAAATATGATGTTCCATTTAAAATAAGCAAGATATTAGAGTTTGAAAATTGTCTGAAAGAAAAATTTATTTTAGCTAAACAGTGACAGATAATTGAATTCTGTTTAAATTCATAAAAAGTACATTATTTGTACAACATAAATTTGAAGTTTCAACATTTTAAATGCTATAGCTTCAAAAATATGAATTTTTCAATCAAACACTGCAAATTTTAAAATTTCATGAAAAGGCAAAATATCTGAAAAACTTTCAGCACTAGACCATGGGTCATGTTATCAAAGTCTCCTTCGATTTCATCAAAGAATTCAAAACTGTAATAAAAAATATACCGTTCTATTTAAAATAAGAGAGTAGGGTGCACTACCCCCTATAAGGGGGTAGTTAAAAGAACGAAAATAATTTTAAGTTGTACTGAATGTCCATGGATACTGTAAGAAAAAAACCGCAAGCCGATATGTCTTCTAGCAACGGAATTATGGAGCTTGCACGTACCCCTGGGGCACCCTGTATATTTTTAAATAGGTAGGCTTTAGTCAGTTTTTATATAGTAATAAATAAACACTACTAGCGCAATTTTGAAAAAATCACATTTATTAATTAACTTTGAAATGAGCCACAAGTATACTAGAAAAGATCAGCATGTGACTCAAGAGCCTCAGTTTAGTCACCGTGGTTATAGGTGATTCCTGATTATATAAAAAAGATCTCATTTATAGTTTTCGAATAATGAATGGCGATCTCTATTGGAGTGAAATATATGTATATGTATATGGTACATAAACATTTTGTTTTGTTACCTACATATATTAGATGATTAAGTAGGTATGTGTTGAAAGTTTTCAAAGCTAGTTTAGAAGCTTACTTTAAATTATCATACTGCATGTCATTGTACAACATTGTGTGTGAATCTCTAATTTTCTTTACAATTTAAAAATTGTTTAATCAATATTGATACGCCACGTTAATGTGCCGTTTATTATTATAATCATATTTCCATTAAGCTCATCGCGTGGACAACGTTTTTTATTTTATCATAATCATCTATCTAACTAGTTGCTGTTTAAAAAATTGTAGAAGTGAACCTGTCTCCTTGATTGAAACGTAAGTATACCACACTATCTCAATTATCGAACGATTTTTATAAATGGCTAATTAATAATTATTATTTTCATTCAACATGCATATATCGCTATGTTAAACTGAATTTGTTCAATCTGAAATTTTCTATTCTCATTGTGTTTTTTACATAATATAATTGACACATATTTTTATATTTCAGCCTTGTAATGCATTTATTTTTCAACTATTTATTGTCTTTCTATTAAATAATTAACAATAAAAAATTGACCTGATTTTTTCAGGTAAATGGCTCCTTAATCACCATAAAAACTGATTCGACAATCAAATTTATAATGTTAGCTGTGAACTATATTTATACTTTACTAAAAATGTTAGTAAGTAGTTATTTTATTGAATCACGCTGTGTATTTTTATTCACTGACAGTTCTAATATAATTGAGCATAATTTTTCAATACCAATAGTTTATTTAACAAACGAATTATTACCGGAAAAACTATTTCGAAATTATGGTTGTCGTGATATTATTATCGATTATGAAAATTCGCAAGAGATTTTCCAAAAATTTGAGCATCTAATACGTTTTCAATGGGAACGTTATAACACTAGACGATATGTGATAATATGGAAAAACAATACGGAAAATAGTGTTCAACAATTTTTTCAACTTGATGAACTTAATCACGTTTGTGACATTTTGTTAATAATAATGGAAAATACGACTGAAAGAGATCGAAATGTTATTACCCATAGAAATGATTACTTTTATAATAGAAAAAGTAATAAAAATGAAATTTATCAATTTTTCACACATCAATTCGGTGGTAATAAGAAACCAAGAGAAATTATATTATTAGATAAATGGTTTTCAATAAATTCAAGTTTCTTGTTCAAGAATCATTTATTTCCAAATAAATTATAAAATTTGTTGGGAAGATATTATGAAATTGCTACAGTGGACTATCGGCCATACTCAGTTGTCGGTGGTGTATCATCAAACGTTAATTGACTTATAAATATCAACAGAAACGTTTATTTTAGATCACGACAAACATATCTTTGACGGTACGGAAGCACGTCTTGTCCTTGAATTTTTGAAAAAATACAATTCAACCCCCCAATTCTTACGAATTCGCAAAAATAATTGGGGTGATGTTTACCCAAATTAAACAGGTGATGGTATCTTAGGAAAAGTTGCTATAGGGGAGGCTGATATTGGTCATGGTGTGTAGTACGTTAATTGTATAAGCTTACTTTACAATTTAATATCTCTTGATAATAGCTGCTCTCTATTGTTGGGAGAAATTCTACAATTATTCAGACTTTTCAAGAAATTTTATCCGGGCTGGTATGACAGTCATAGCTCCAGCACCAATGTATTTCATTTTTTTTTTTTTTTCTAAAAATGTTAAATGTTAATTTTATATAAAGTTTTATATACCAGAAGCTGGATGGACGATACCTATTCGCTCATTTTCTACAGAAACGTGGATAATATTAGCTTTGACCTTTATTATGTGTACATTTACGGTATTTTTAACTTTACTTTTCAAAAGTTCCGGCAGTTTAATAACGAAATTCGATTATTCAGTAACTGTTTTAACAAAAGTGTATTTATTACAATCACTAAACAACATACCTGGAAAAAAGATTATCAAATATCTACTTGGAATGATTTTGTTAAAAGTTTTAATAATTTCTTCCTCGTATAGTAGTGGTTTAGCAAGTGTTATGACTATTCCAAGATATAAACATGGTATCCTATCTGTACAAGATTTAGCTGATAGTAATCTAGAATGGGGTAATGCAGACGAGGTATTCATATTGACAATTAAAAACGTTAATTATAGGCCGTATAAAAAAATCAAAACCACATTTCGTGTACATACAAAAAGTGAATTGGCTGAAATTTCTAAAACTTATAATTTTGCATTTCTCGTTGAACGGTTACCATTTGGTCATGTCTGTATAGGTGAATTTATAAAAAGAGATGTAATTTATGGTTATCGTATAATGCGCGATGATATTTATTGGGATGAATGTATATTCATGCTACGTAAACATTCAGTTCTATTACCGCTATTGGATGATTTCATTTTAAAAATTTACGAAGCTGGCTTGGAAGCTCATTGGGAAAGTCAAGTTGTTGCTCTACATATGGATACTGTAGTACAAAGAGCTCTACAATATTATAATCATCATCATACTCTTAGTAATGATGATCCTGTGAAATTACAATGGCAACATGTCCAAGGACCATTCGGTATTTTATTTGGTGGATCATTGTTGGCTACACTGTGCTTTTTTGGAGAATTGATTGTTTATAGATTTAAGAAGATGTGAAAAATATTAACATAAAAATTAAGCCTTGACACTAATTACGAACATTTTGTACACAGTTCTTGAAATAGCATGTATTTAACATAACTAACGATTTTAATTCTTGTTAAAAGATGCACTGGACCTATTTTGAAAATTAATAGTAATCATCGAAACATTGCATTATGTTCATATCATGAAGTAGGTTAAAATTATGTATATCGCAATATAGAAATATGTAACATGACTAATAATAATAAAATTATTTAAAATAATAAGATTAGGTATATCTTTAAGTCTTTAGTACGTTTAGCAAAAAGTTTACCTACTCGTTTGAAAATCAATATGAAGAGTTTCACACTTCTTTAAAAAAGTATATTTTAACTTAAATTGTATGAACACTGTATAACAATACCTTTCAATAAATACAATAGGTATAACATCAAATATTATCCGTTTTTCTGATTGTAATTGGGGTGATGTGTATTTAAATTTGACTAATTATGGTTTATTAGGACGCATAACTGTAAAAGAAACTGATATTGGTTAAGGTAAGCAAATAATAACATATCAAAACCCACTTGAACCAATCATTCTCGTCATCTTTATACTCCCTTTCAATTATGTAAGAAGTATTTATTCATTAATAAAAGTATCTTCTCGTAATTTTTAAATTCATCAGTTTATATGGTATGCAGATAAATCTCTCAGTTACTTCGAAATCAGTTATTTTATCCATAAAGTCTAGAAAACTGATACACTCAAACAGCTTATTCAGTTCCTAGTGTATTGGTCTAGACTGGAAATAGTGAATGTTGACTTATAAGTCAAATTATTTTACGATACAACTTAACAAAGAAATTTGCCTACCGTTATTACCGACAATAGCGAAAGGATAATTTACAACTACCAGATGTAGAGAAAGAAAAAGGTGTTTTTCTGAAGAAGTGAATCGTAAGTATAATGCACTATCTCAATTTTCGAACAATTGTTTAAAAAAGGCTAATCAATTAATATCCTTTGTGAGAAATTGAAGCTTTAGATCATTATGTGCCATTGTTTGAGGTCAAAAAATCGTTTAATCAATAGTAAATACGCCACGTTAATGTGTTGTTTATTATTATAATCATATTTCCATTAAGCTCATCGCGTGGAAAACATTTTTTACTTTATCACAATCACCTATATAACTTCAAAATACATCTGTATTAACTAGTTGCTGTTTTAAAACTTCTAGAAGTAAACCTGTCTCCTTCATTGAATCGTAAGTATATCACATTATCTCAATTTTCGAACGATTTTTATAAAAGACTAATTAATAATTTTTATTTTGATTCAACATATATCGCTATGTTAAACTGAATTTGTTCAATCTGAAATTTTCTATTCTCATTGTGTTCTTCTACATAATATAATTGACACACATTTTTATATTTAAGCCTTGTAATGCATTTATATTCCAACTATTTATTTTTATGACATATTGTCTTTCTGTTAAATAATTAACAATAAAAAATTGACCTGACTTTTCCAGATAAATGGCTCCTTAATCTTCATAAAAACTAATTCGTCAATCAAATTTAAAATGTTAACTATGAACTATATTTATACTTTACTAAAAATGATAGTAAGTAGTTATTTTATTGAATCGCGCTGTATATTCTTATTCACTGACAGTTCTAATATAATTGAACATAATTTTTCAATACCAATAGTATATTTAACAAACGAATTATTACCGGAAAAACTATTTCGAAATTATGGTTGTCGTGATATTATTATCGATTATGAAAATTCGCAAGAGATTTTCCAAAAATTTGAGCATCTAATACGTTTTCAATGGGAACGTTATAACACTAGACGATATGTGATAATCTGGAAAAACAATACGGAAAATAGTGTTCAACAATTTTTTCAACTTGATGAACTTAATCACGTTTGTGACATTTTGTTAATAACAATGGAAAATACGACTGAAAGAGATCGAAATGTTATTACTATTACCCATAGAAATAATTACTTTTATAATAAAAAAAATAATAAAAACGAAATTTATCTATTTTTCACACACCAATTCGGTGGTAATGAGAAACCAAGAGAAATTATATTATTAGATAAATGGTTTTCAATAAATTCAAGTTTCTTGTTCAACAATCATTTATTTCCAAATAAATTAACGAATTTATTGGGAAGAAATTATGTAATCGCTATAATGAATTATGCGCCATATACAGTTGCAGGTGGAGTATCTTCTAATATATTTTCATTTACAAAATTAATTGTTAGGTAAACATCTATTTTAGATGAGGCTAAGGGTATATTCGACGGTATTGAGACTCGTCTTATTTTCGAATTTTTCAAAAAATACAATATAACAGCAACATTTTTACAACTTGAAGACTATAATTGGGGTGACATTTACCCAAATTGGACAGGTTATGGTATTTTAGGTAACGTAGCTATGGGAAATGCTGATATTGGTTTTGGTACGAAAAGCTTTAGATACTGGAACTTCATTTAATATTTTCTTATGATTACAGCTGGAATTTTTTTTTGGGAAAAATTTTACAATTATACAGATTATTCAAAAAATCTTTTACGAATTGGTATGACGGTTATAGCTCCAGTGCCGAAGTATTTTATTTTTATTTTATTTTCGTTCTGTAATTTTGTTAATTTTATTTTGCACTTGTAGGCCAGCTTCAGGGTGGTCGATTCCTATTCTATCATTTTCTGCCGATATGTGGACAGTTTTAGCTATCACTTTTATTGCATGTATCTTTATGTTATTTTTAATTTTAAGCATTCAAAACTCTAACAACTTAAAAATGAAATTTGATTATTCTTTGAGTACTTTAACAAGAGCTTATTTACTGCAATCTTTAATCATTATACCCGGAGGAAACGTTTACAAATGTTTTCTTGGAATGATTTTACTAAAAGTTGTGATAATTACGTCCTCGTATAGTGGTGGTTTAGCTAGTGTTATGACTATTCCAAGATATAAACATGCTATCCTATCTGTACAAGATTTAGCTGATAGTAATCTGGAATGGGGTAATGCAGACAAGGCATTCATATTAGCAATTAAAAACGTTAATTATGGCCCTTATAAAAAAATCAAAACCACATTTCGTGTACATACAGAAAGTGAATTGGCTGAAATTTCTAAAACTTACAATTTTGCATTTCTCGTTGAACGATTACCATTTGGTCATGTCTGTATAGGTGAATTTATAAAAAGAGATGTAATTTATGGTTATCGTATAATGAGCGATGATATATATTGGGAAGAAACAACATTTGCATTACGTAAACATTCAGTTCTGTTACCTTTATTGGATGATTTAGTTCTTAAAATTTATGAATCTGGTATTCATGCTTACTGGGAAAATGAAGTTGTTGTTCTACATATGGATCCTGTTATACAAAAAATTCTACGATATTATAACACTCATCATATAGCGGATAATCCAGGACCTGTTAAATTACAATGGCAACATGTTCAAGGACCTTTTGGAATTTTGTTCGTAGGAACATTATTATCTTCGTTATGTTTCCTTGGAGAATTAATTATTTACAAGCGTAAAAAGAAAACATTGAAAAATAGCTTAGGTATTTAGATCTTAAGAAGCACTCAAAGAGTAGAAATTAGTAAATTATATAAATTTGATTTGCATTATAGACAAATAATTGATTCTTTAAAAAACAGTCAATAAATATGCAGATAATAGGTACGATAGTTTTAGAGTCGCAGACAGAGCATGGGGAATACAGGGGTGAAAATCTAAATGTATACAATTTGTGTGAAACTCCTGTTAGTTGGCGAGTGATTCGAAAAATATTTTGAAGGATTTATAGGAGGGTGTCTAGAGATTATTTCAGCAAAATTAGAACCTCGTATCTCATTTGGAAGTTGGTCAAAAATCGCTCGTTTCTGACAATGTCGCGATTTTGATAAACAAATTATGAACTTTAAACGACTTAAAATGTCTCAAGGATCCTCCCAACATTGATTTTTTTGTTTTTCTCTATTTTGTTCTGGAGTGGGGGCAAATGTCTCCCATTATTTCGACAATACAATGAGAGAAAAATGAAAAAAATAATGTTGGGAGGGTCTTCAAGTTATTTTAGTTGTTTTGCGTGTTTAGCTCATTTTTGAAAATCGCGACATCATCACAAACGATCGCTTTTTGACCAACTTCCAAATGAGCTATGAGGTTCTAATTTTGCTAAAATGATCTCTAAGCACCCTCCTATAAATCCTTGAAATATTTTTCAAATCGCTCGCCAACTAACAGGAGTTTCACACGAATTGTATACATTTAGAGTTTCACCCCTGTATTTGCTAAATTAAATAGCCGTAAATGTGAAAGGTACCGTCCTGTTGCTCTAAAAGTATACAATTCGTGTGATATCCCTATTAATTCCAAAAATATTTCAAGGATTTATAAGAGGGTCCCCAGAGAATATTTAAGCTAAATTGGCACCTTATATCTCATTTAGAAGTTGGTCAAAAAACGCTCGATTTAGATAAAGTGATGATTTTCAAAGCACTCGAAACGACTAAAAATGACTCAAAGACCCTCCAAACATTGATTTTCTGCGTTTTTCCTAATTGCATTCTCAAAAAGATGCGAAACATTTTCTCCTGTTCCGGAATAAAATTAAGAAAACCACAAAAATCAACGTTGGGAGGATCCTCGAGTCATTCTAAGCCATTTTGCGTGCTTGGTTCATTTTTAAAGATTACAACATCGTCAGAAACGAGCGTTTTATGACCAACTTCCAAATGAGCTAAGGATCAAATTTTGCTAAAATATTCTCTGCGGACCCTCTTATAAATACTTGAAATATTTTTCGAAACACTCGACAAATAATGGGAGTTTCACACGAATGTCTACTTTTAGAGAAGCAGGACGGTATAATAATTATTTATGTTAAGCCGGCTACACACAAGCCATTTTTTAGGGACGATTTGTAGGGCAAATAGAGTGGGGGGGGCTGCAGATTATCACATGAGTAGACACGTCGGGAGGAGGTCCTCACTCTATTTCCCCTACAAATCGTCCCTAAAAATTGGCGTGTGTGTAGACCGATTTACAGTAACGTCAATCATTATGGTATAAATTGTGAAATTCATCGGACGAGGCAAATATGTAGTTTTAATTATAAGACGTTACATTAAGAAATAAGATTAAGAAATATTATTAAAGGTCTAAAATATAGCAAGTTGTTTTGAAGATTACCAATATCTTTGATTTCTCTTTTTTCACAATATGGCAACGTTGAGATTAATTCCTTCTTTTAGTCACACACCTACGCGCCGCCATATTGTTGTTTTTAAATGACAGAAGTTGTTTGGATTTTTCGCTAAATTAATTGAAACTCGGCCAAAATTACACGATATCAATTATTAATTTCTGTATAATTAGAAAGAAAGGAAAAACAATAATAATAACAACATAACCTCAATTCGGTATAGTGATATTTTTTAACATTTTTAACTATAAGTATTTTACAAAATTTTTAATATTATTGAATTTCTAATACAACAGAAAAGATAAAAAAAATGATTGATAGTGCAGAAATAACTAAGGATGATCCATCAACATCAACAACAACATCAAATAATAATACATTTAATATAATAAATAGATTGATTTGTCGTTTATGTGGTAATGATAATATTAATGATAAATTAATTGGTATTTATAGTGAAGAAGGTATATCAAATCAAATAGCATATAAAATTAATGAGTACTTACCGATTAAAGTACAAGAAAATGATGATTTACCATTACATTGTTGTTTAAATTGCATAAGTACATTATTAGCATGGCATGAATTATTTATAACAACTATAACAACAGCTAATCGATTTCAAGATTATTTAAACAATAAACAAATCGTCGTTGATGTTACATTTGTAGAAACAAAAAATATCGTTACAGAACCAACAACAACAACACAAAGGTTAGAACGTTTTTTATGTAATTGTAAACTTTCTTTTTTTTTATAATTTACTTAACCGAACTTGCAATTAATTTGCAATTATTTCACACCCCATTGTTGATTGTTTTTTATTTTAACTTTACAATCAACAAATTTTGAGTTTCCATGGCGACCAACTATTGTTTCTTAATCACAAGTAACTTAGATTAAGTTGAATTATTTTCATTTTGTATTATCTGGGAGCATATTTCTTAGGCACAGTATTAGAACATATTAATAAAGGTAATTAAATGTTGATTTTAATTTATTTAATAGTAATAGAATGTAATTGTAATAATAATAAAGATAAAGACTAAAGACTAACTTAAATTTAATCAGATTGGCATGAGCTTTTTTTTAACAATTTTTGGTTACCATAGTAACTCGTTATTTATTGGTGGAAAAAATGAAACAAAATACAATCGAAAACAATAAATTAACTTGATCTTATTTGAAAATATAATAAATAATGAAAATCAATTTTAAGTAAGTTTTAAGTAATTAATTAAGAAAAAATCTAATTAATTAGAAGATTTTGCATTGAAATGTACAGTGACTGTAATTCTAATTGTCTTTATTCATTACTTACGTGTACCAAGGTATTTCAACTTACAGTTGGCTGTGCTTTTCTTACGTAGTATATCGTAGCTTGGTTCGGCTACTTGAAAAATACAGTAACAAATGTTAAATGTAATAAAGTATGAACCAAGTTACGATACTACGTAAGGAAGCACAGTCAATTGTAAAGTGAGATACCGTTTTACAGCTAAAGCATCAAAAGTTGTGGTACATTCACAACCAAACTTTCATAACCGACTTTGATTTCAAATTTAATCGAACAGCTTTTTTATTGTACGCAAAAAGTCTTACTGATTACATATCACTGAGCAAATACGAAGAGAATCAAGTTACCTAAATTTAAGTTTTACTCTTTAAAAGATATGTCTATTTATATCGGATGTGCCTCGGCATTTCACCTCGCAGTTAGCCTTTCGTTACATAGTATCGTAGCTTGATTCGGCCGCTTGAAAATGCTGTGAAGTATGAATCAAGCTACGACGTTACGTGAGCAAGACATGGCCAACTGCGAGGTAAAATACTGTGATACACACGTTATGAGATCTCACAGAAATGTTACCACTTTCATTTAGATTGTTCTTTTATTTTTATCATTATTTAATTGTATTTTTTTTTCCTTACAATTAGAAAATGTCTGCTAGTTGTTATCCTATAGAAGTTTATAGTAAATGCATGGGGATAGTTTCTTGTGAGTTATCTAGTATTACTTTATAATTTTATTTTATTTTTAATTGTTATAGTAGAGCAGCTTCTCTTTAGTTGATTATTTGGTAGAAATCATCAGACTTGCGTTTAAGTTTTTTTTTTTCTAATTAATTAACATTTAGCTATTTGATTAAATTTATTAATATAGACTGTGTTACAGGGTGGTTGCTGATCAGTTATCGTCAAGTCTGAATGATTTCTGTCAAATACCAAACAATCATGAACAACTTAAAAAACAAATACGTACATTTAAAAATAAAAGAAAACCAACAAGTGGTACAACAACAACAACAAATATAACAACATTTTATAATCAATCAAATTTCGATACTTATATTATACCTGATATTGAACCAAATTTAATTGATGAAACAATATCAAATGAACAAGCTGAATATAAAATTGATATTGAAGATACAAAAATATTAATAAATAATGAAAATCCAATACCATTAATTGAACGAGAATTGGGATCATCTTCATCTTCGTCGTCATCATCATCATCATCATCATCGTCTTCATCATCATCATCATCAATATCAGGTGATGATTCAGATACGGAAAAACCACGAAATATTGTTTTTGCTTGTCCATGTTGTTCGGTAATGTTTGCATTAAAGAGAGATGTTAAAAATCATATAAAAACACAACATCCTGGTAACGAAAAATTATCACCAATACAGAAAGATATACCAGAACAATCGACATTTAACACTGATAAAGAACGACGTAAAAATAATAAATTAGATCAAGAAGCAGCAAATGCAGCAAAAGTAATTGTAGATGGTCGTATTTATTATAATTGTAAAGAATGTGGTAAAAGTTTACATTCACCTTATACATATATGTGGCATATGAGAATACATACAGGTGAACGTCCATATGTTTGTGATTTATGTGGTAAACAATTTCGTGTATCACAAGGTTTAGTACGTCATTTAAGGGAAACACATCAAGGTATAAAAAAATTCTCATGTGATTTATGTGGACGTATGTTTGCAACACGTAGAAATGTTGAAGAACATCGACGTATACATACAAATGAACGTCCTTATATATGTGATTTATGTGGTAAATCATTTAAACAAAAAGCATCATTATTTGTACATAAACGTTCACATAAAAATTATTTTCCATTTAAATGTAGTTATTGTAATCAAGGTTTTCGTACAAAACCACCATTAATGATACATATAACACGGCATACAGGTGAAAAACCATATAAATGTGAAACATGTGGCCGTTGTTTTCGTATTAAATATGAATTAAAACGACATCGTTTAATACATTCAGATGAGAAACCGTTCCATTGTACAATATGTGGTTTGAATTTTCGACAAAAACGTTATTTAAGAAATCATATGAAATCCAATCATAGTTCAGTAAATATTTAAAAAATAACAATAAATTACATAACAAATAATGTATTAAATCAGGTTTTTATTATTTTGTTCAAATGATCGAGCAAGAGGGCAGGTTTATTTTAGATAGATTTTTCTTATCATTATTATACTATCGATAATAAAGAAATTACGCACAATTTTTACTCAATTTATTTAAAAGAACCTGTAGTTTTTCTAATGGTAGATAGAAAAGAAAAAATTAAAAATGATAATTTTTGTATGAATATTATTCGAAGTTTTACTGAAATTCAATGGAATATAATTAATGAATTAGAAGTGTTTTATTGAATTTTAGTAAAAATTGAAATGTGTTTACTGAATAACACTAAATTGATTATTTTATTTTGGAAAACCAAAAATCCATTCTTAAATATGGGATGAGAAGAAATTACCAGTCTTTCCCATAAAAGATATTTATAAAAATAGATCTTTCCAGACTTTTAGTCCCATCTTCAGATCTATACAGGGTGTACCACGGTATTTATTCTCGTAGGTGGCTGTGCTTTTAGTAATGTAGTTTCGTAACTTGATTCGGCCATTTGAAAAATACATCAACAAACGTCAAGGGTGAATCAAGTTACGTTACTATGTTACCAAAAGCACAGCCACCTACGAGAGTAAATACCGTGGTACGTCCTGTGTATTCTTAACTAAATTTTTGTTTGAAATGTCGTTTTATTTATTTTTATATTAGACATAAACACTGATTCAAATGCTATCTCCTGATTGGCTTACGTGATAGGAAATAATGGGTTCATTATTCCCTCTCGTAAGCCATATTAGGGAATAATGTTAATATTGCATTATATTGCAAATACCACAAGTGTAATAGTCACTTTATAAGTCGTAGATAAAAATATTGATTTTAAAGGATTAACAAAATAAAATTGAGAATATTTTAAAATGAAATTCAAAATAAATTTTAATATTCTGAAAAATTTTGAAGTTAAAGATGGGACTTAAAGTCCTGAAACATATATAATCTCTATTTTTATAAAAATCTTATATCTTATGGGAAAAACTTTGAAAATTTCTTAAATTTTAATTTTACTTAATTGATTGTGTATTTTTGAACTTTGTTAGCATTAATAATAATTGAATTATTTTCCAGGTTGTCAACAATTCTGGATGAAAGTTCAATTGATGATGATCATCTACTAACAATCAATCAAAATTCACCAATCACTTATAATTGTGATTATTGTGAAATAATATTTGATAATCAAACACAATTAGATGATCATATTGTTCATCATAAATCGATGCGTAAAATTAAAAGTAAACCAAATCAATTATTAAATATTAATTGCAATACAAATAGGATTGATGATAATATTGATTGTAATAATTATAAGATTGAATCGAATGATGAATTCAATAAATTTGCAAATTTAACAACAAAAATGTGTACAAAATGCAATATAATATTTCGAACGAAAACATTATTAAAGAAACATGTTTTTGATAAACATAATGTTAAATTAAAACGATCTAGACGTAAAAAATCAGAAATTATACCAAAATTTTTCTGTGATTCTTGCGATAAAGGATTTACACGTAAATCAGATATGGAGAAGCATAAAAAATTGAAACATTCCAATGAGAATAACGAAAATTCATTAGCAAACAATGATGATGTTACGAAAACATTTAAAAATCATGAAATTTTAAAACGTTGTAAAATCACTGATACTAATGATGGTAAAATTTATTATAAATGCGATATCTGTTCACGTATATTCAAACAATCTTATAATATGATCCGTCATCATACTATCCATACAGGTGTACGTTCATATTGTTGTCATATATGTGGTAAAAGTTTTCGTATGTCGAATGGCTTAAATCGACATATAAATGAACATCATTTAGGTATAAAGAAATACAAATGCGATATATGTACGAAACGATTCTGTTCACGTGCCACATTCGATGAACATTTAAATATACATACAGGTGAACGGCCGTATGTTTGCGATATCTGTGGTAAAACATTTCGACAAAAAGGCTCATTACATATACATAAAACATTCCATACTGATAATTATCGTTTTAAATGTGATATATGTGATAAGAAATTTCGTAGAAATCAAGAATTAAAACATCACAGTTGGATACATAGTGGTTATAAACCTTATAAATGTAATAGATGTAATACAGGTTTTCGTTGGCGGAATGATTTGAAACGACATCAACGTATTCATGAGAAAGCAACAATTGTTGAGATTGTTTGTCAAATATGTGGTTTGAATTTTATACAGGAACGTTATTTAAAAGCTCACATGAGAATTCATTTGAATGGCGAGAAAATCAAACAGGAAATTGATACACCAAAGACCAATTAATGATAAACTAACTTTTTTTTAATAAATAATATGTAAAAGCATAGATAATTCTTTGAATATTCATACTTACAATATTCTATCACATTGTCCTATATAATAATGTAATAATAGATCAATTAACTAATTAATTGAAACCAATTAGTCGATAAAAAGTGGTGTGTATCAATAGTGATATATGTATAACAGCATATATAAACAAATACGGATATTTTAATATATTTGTAACTAATCACTCGGCTGTTGCTGTTGTAGTCTGACTTTGTGTTGATTCTCTACCTAATGAACTACCAGGCGAATCGGCATTCTCATTGATAAGACGTTGACGTTCCCTATACATCGATACACGTATATTCTCCAATTGATGATAACGGCACAATTTCAATAATGCACACACTGATAAACCTACCCATGTAGCAAACGAACCCCATACACCAAACTGAGCTGTACCTAATTCAATATAAAAGTATGTTGTATTGATACCGTCCTGTTTATCGATAGCTTGACCAGCAGCCATTTCACACCTATAAATATTTATTTTATAAAAAGAATTTAATTAATAAATTTGAAAAGTATTACGATGGGAAACGTTCAGTCATATTTTTACACCAAATCATAAATCCTAATGTTATCATCAATGCAGCAATTATAGTCATACCACATAGAATGATTCCAGTTAAAACATCAATAAATGCTGATAAGAAACTACTATCAGTTCCTTTATACAGAAACATGGACAATCTATAAATAAACAATCAAATTATAATAATTGCTTTATAATTAAAGTTTTACCGATAGATTTGTACGATTGAAACTAAACATAATACAACACCCACAAAAATTGTATAATTACAATAACATTGTGATGCCCAATTTACCAACAATTGGCCATCGGTTTCTTGCCATTGACCGGTTGAAAACAACAAACAATGACCCCTTAAATAAATTAAAAACATTTATTTTGTTGTAATGTAAAAGAATCGGAGAAACAAACCGAAATTCATCCTGATGTAGACTCATGGGAACCACAATGCATAACGATAAAATAAACGCTATAACATATCCACAAATCTGACTTAACAAAACAATATTACTTAAGGCCATTTTAATTAATTAAAAGAAACACTTTATTTGAAAAAAATATATTTATCAAAAATTGCAAAACACAAACATTGGAAGATTTGACATTTGTAATAATTTTGACAGTTATAGAGCTTCTAAAACAATCACTAATTTAACTCGACAAAAATAACGTATATCCATTTATTATACTTTAATAATAATTATCTGGATTTCTAATTAGTGATTTAATGATCATGCAGCTTAAATTGCGTTCTATTTATTTTAATTTGAATCAAAATTATAACATTTTGACTACCACTGTTTTCTGTCAAATTAACGCCAATGAGACTCGCATACAGCGTTGTCAGTTAGTGTGAAAATCCTCTAATTAAATGATATTTTCAATAAATTGTCACAATTCGTAAATTAAAACAACCTTAATTTCAATATTTTTGTTTGAGTTTATGATTTTAGTACCTACATATTCTTTAATATGGTTATTTTTAGAAATAATCTCTTGTTTTTGATGGTATCTAAAAAATTTCTACACATGGCAACACAGCCTAAGTATCAACTTTGAAAAGTGAGGTTAACTTGTTATCAATTGAATAAATTTAAAACAACAAAATGATAATTAAACAATTACCAAGAAAATTAATAAATTTACATTTAAATCAACGATTATATTCAACAATAGATTCGAATCATTACAATATTGTAGTTGTCGGTGGTGGTATGATCGGTAGTACATTAGCTTGTACTCTCGGTACTATTTTTTAAATATATTTCTGTTAAAATTTGTGGTTTAATTCGTTTGTAATTGCAGGTAAAAATGAGAGACTATCACATTTGAATATACTTCTATTGGAAAATTGTCCGAAAATTAATTATAAAATCACTGAATGTTATAGTAATAGAGTATCAACATTGAATTTAGGTACAAAGAAATTATTGGAGAATATTAATGTTTGGCCACATATAGAGAACGGACGTTATGCTCCTGTTAAACATATGCAAGTAATTTAATCGTTTCGTATTCATTTTATAGAAATTCTAATAATTTCCTATCAACTTACAGGTATGGGATGCTATATCAGATGCTTTAATCACATTTGAAGACAATATTAATAATACTAATGAAACTATAGCTTATGTTGTTGAAAATAATCTATTATTAGATTCAGTTTATAAAGAATTATTAAAACAGGATAATGTTAATGTAGTTTATCAATCGAAAATTAAACAATTTCGACAAAACGAAGAGAAAAATTTGATGGAAATTGTAATGGAGAATGGTGATACTTTAACTAGTGATTTGTTGGTGAGTTTTTCTTATTTAAATCAATTTAATTGACGGGTAAATTTGAAAATTAGACGCCAAATTCGTAGCCAAGTTTTTGTAAGGAAAATGTACGGAAAAAGCAGGGTCCAAGAGTTTCCTCTACCATTCAGGATTTTATCACATTTTTTCAAAATAAAAAGCTTTAGAACATGCACTATGAAATGCTCTATCTAACGCACGTTTACTTTTTCCAATATCTTAAAAAATAAGCGAGATATCAATGCTTGAAAATTAGCAATTTCCGCACGTTGAATCGACATATTAGTCGAGTGGATTAAATAAACTGCTGGTTCTAGATTTTCTATACTTTGATGTTTGCTCATTACTTTAAGGCATTTTTTGCGATACTTGAGACTCATTCAAATTTAATTAAAATGAAAACGAAATAGTATAAATATTAATTTATTTAAAAAATACAAGTTTATTTAATTTAATTTAACAATGATTAAATTTGTTATTTTTGATTTTTTGTCAAATTCTCGTTGATTTCTGTGATTTTTTGTTTAAACGATTTTTGAAAACAACCAAAATCTCTATTAAGTTGTTCGATTTGTTCACGTAATAAACAATATTGTGATTGTTGATTATTTGTAAATGAATTGAAACGTGTCAATATTGGTATATTAATATTATTATAATATTTTTTTTCAATTGATCGTTTCTTATTTTTCTCTTTACGTTCAACAACTAATTGATAAATATTACGTATTAAATCTTTTGGTATACGTTGTTCACGTGGATCATTCGGTTTTATATATAATAACCAATTGTATTGTGTTTTTAATAATGATGCTTGTTTATTAAAGAAATCCATTAGATTTTTCGGGCAACATTTTAATAATGTTGAAAATAACATTGATTCTAAATGTGCAATTAATTCAGTTTGGCGTACTAAACGATCTAAACCGGCACTTTGTTGTAAACCTTGTATATCACTAACAGCTAAACCTACTGTTAAATTTGTTAAAATTATCGTTATTAATAATACATAAAGTAAAAATAATATTTGTGCTGTCCATTGATATATAATTGGTGATTCATCATCATAAAATATATCTTCATATTCTAATTCACCTGACATCATTACTAAAACTTTTATTATAACCCATTTTAAATCTTTAAATGATTTATAATTAGCAAATATCACACCGAAACTCAATACAAATGCAATTAATAAACAAAAATATGTGGCTAGAAATTTTAGAAAATTGATAGCAACACGTGTAAACATCTGTATATATAAACCAAAGATTGGAAAACGACCAACAATCATCATCAATTCTACCCATGATAAAAATATACCAATTGCTGCAAAATGATGTTGCCAATAATCGATATTTAAACGTATATTTGATAAATCGGTTGGTTGAACACAACAAAATACACTAATTATAATCAACCATTGCAACCAATTCTCCCATTGTTTTATATAAGTGAACCACGAATGGATGATTTGAAAGATCTCCTTGCACAATAACATTATATTAAAACATAATAGAAAATAACCGAATATTTCGATATATTTCGGTGCTGTACATAGATTAACGAATGATTTCTTTGCTGGACAATCCTTTAAATACACTTCAATTATATAAAACGTATAAAATGTAACGAATAACGAATGATAGAATAGACTGAATAGAAAGAATTTTCGTATTTTAATCCATTTTAAATATAGAAAAGTTTCACATAATGGATGTTTTAAAAACTCTTTATGTCCAACTTCAATAAAATTTAATAAGAGTTCAGTTTCTTTATTATTTCGTGGTAATAGAATACGAAAATCTAATTTCAATTCACAATCAACATCACCAATTTCATGATCATTAATCTTAATTGAATTATCAAATTTTAACATATATTCAGGTATAACATCGGGTGTTTTACGTGTTATAAATGTTAAAACAGATACCCCACCATTTGTACGTGCACATATATCACCACCATTATTCAATAATAATAAAACACAATTTGATAATTCATTTAATGCAGCCAAATGTAATGGTGTATAACCATAATTATCAGGACAATTAACATTAGCACCAGCATTTAATAATAAACGTACACAATCACATGAACGTGTCACTTTAACAATAGCACAATGTAATGGTGTGCGTCCATCAATATCACATGCATTTATAAATTTATTATTATTATTATTTAATAGTAATTCTAATGTTGCTGAATTTTGTGATAATGCAGCTAAATGTAATGGTGTTTGTTTTTTACGATTACCAATTGATCCATGTGCACCAGCATTTAATAATAAACGTACACATTCTGGATCACCATCTTCTGATGCTAAATGTAATGGTGTTAATTTATCATTACCTGATTGTACATTAACAGCTGCACCATAATCTAATAATAATTTAACAATTTCTGGACAACTACGTCCAGCTGCTACATGTAATGGTGTTTCACTAAAAATTTGTGGTGTATTTGGTATTGCTTGATTTTCTAATAATTCACGTACACAATCAATTGATAGATTTTCAACAGCATAAAATAATGGACTTTTCTTTGTTAAACCAGCATTAACATCAGCACCAGATTTTATTAAAAATTTCAAACAATTTAAATTACCACGACTAGCTGCATAATGTAATGGTGTTGTTTGATTAAGAAAATCTTGAGCTGAGATATCGGCACCATAATCAATCAATAAACTCAATAGCTCGACATTACCAAAAGCTGCAGCCAGGTGTAAAGGGGTCCTATAATTATTATATTATTATTGTTGGTCTTCCATAAAGAATGTTCGTTTCTATTCTTGATTATTATTTTTCAATGTCAAAAAGGTTTAAAAGTGAAATTGTAAATTTGGAAAGTATCCAATGTTTGGATAATGATGGTTTAAAATCGATTTCCATAGAATAAACAATTTAAATCTTCTCTAAATATTTACAAACGTCAAAAGAAGAACGTAGGTCGATGCTTAGTGTTTTGTCCAGTAAAATTTTACTAATGAATATGTCTTACGTTCTAATTTCATCGTTTGTTTTGAAAGAAAATAATTCTAATCAAATGTAGTATTGGTACTATTTTTTAAAATAGTTTTATTCATAGAATAAAACTATTTTCTACTTTCGAACTACTACGTGAATTTTATTCAGGAAATTTTCAAGTAGATACAGGTGTGCAAAACTATTTCAACTTTCAGTTGGTTACATTGTGTACATTTCGCTTTGTCAATTCTGCTAGAAATTTTAATAACGCTGCTCGTTGAACAGGAACGAATGTTCTTTACAAAGTTGCAATCTATCGTTTAATTCGCAGAATAAAATGAAAAATTGAAATTTTTATATTTAGTCTAGTGGCCTACTTTCGAACTGTTAATTTTATTCAGGAAATTTTCAAGTAGATACAGGGTGTACAAAACTATTTCGCTCTTCACTTGGTTACGTAGGACCGTAGCTTGGTTCAGCCGCTTGTTTTTTTATTGAAAAAATGTCAAATGTAGTGAAGTATGAACCAAGCTACGATCGAACTTATAAAAATAAAAAAGACGCTTTTGTGTGATAATTTAAGTAATGAACTGGAACTTTTATTTACTTAGATAAGGCTAAAGTACCCATTAAACGATACATAGAAATTACCCCATTTATGAATTAAGGGGGCATAAATGAGAAGAATAATTGACGTGTAATTAAATAATATTCTTTCAATATTAACCAAGTGTACATTTCGCTTTGTCAATTCTGCTAGAAATTTTAATAACACTGTTCGTTGAACAGGAACGAATATTATTAAAAAAATTGCAATCTAATTACTCTACCTGCCGTTTTCGTCGTGAATTTTCGGTGAATTTCCCTGTTCTAATAACCGTTTCACAACATGCACTTTACCAGTCCAACTGGCAATCAATAATGTTGTTGTTGGATTTTTTTTAAACACATCAATATTATTATCATCAACATCATTACTATCATTTTTTGTTAACAATTGTATGATTTCTTCAGCATCTGGAAGAGACTATTTTGTTCAAAATTAAAACGTTATTTTCTTCATTTAAATCACAATTAATTACACTCACATTTAATCCATTCCAGATTGATGTTTCTGAACAAATCTCTGATGTTTGTATTATACGACTTTGTTGTTCACAATCATACTCAGATCCAGTTTCCTCTTCACTCGATATACTCTCAATATCAACTTCTGTATTATCCATCTCATATAATCACTGCTTATTTTGTTCAAGTCGATATATGAGAATAAGTGATTTCACACTTGCACGCATATTTATTCTATGTTATGTTGAAATGTTGATTGAAAATTCAAACATTGAAAATGTTGGAGAGTAGCTATTTTTGATGTTTAAAGTGAACACACAAATAATAAACATTTCTATCCCCACATACATATATTATTATTGCTACATTTTCCGTTTAATTTATAAATTTAAAATGAAATTCATCTTTGTATATTTTTCTGACAAAGTCGATTCATTGTTATTATTTTTATAATATTGTGAAATTCTATTTCTAGATTGGTTGTGATGGTGTTAATTCACAAGTACGTAAAGCGATGGGAACACATTATATTAAAGCGAATTATAATCATTGTGGTATTGTTGCAACAATAAAAATCCAATCGGATGATGAAAATACAACAGCATGGCAACGGCATTTACCGAACAGTGAAGTTATAGCTCTACTTCCAGTAATAATAATATTAATTTAAGGGCGGAAACAAATAATTTTAATGAATTAAAAATTTTAAGTTATCAAAGAATTTATCATCTCTAGTCTGGTCTGTACCGATTGAAGCAACCAAGGTTTTAATGTCGCTCTCTGATGAGGAATTTTCTCGAAAACTTGAAGAACGTTTCGTTAGTTTTCTATAGAATTATTTATAGAAAAATTTACAATTACTCTTTTTAGCATCAAGCCTTCCCGACAAATTCAGTTGTTAATCAAGTAACACGATCATTTGATAATTTGATAAAATCTTTAAATTTCCCGTCGAGTCAATCAAAACAGATTATACCGAAGATTTTGGGGTGTGAACAAGGAAGTCGTGCTGTGTTCCCATTAGGCTATGGACATGCAACGAATTATATTGGTCAAAATTATGTTTTAGTCGGTGATGCAGCACATCGTATCCATCCATTAGCCGGTCAAGGTGTTAATCTCGGTTTCGGTGATATTAGTTGTTTAAATCAAACTTTGACACAAGCCCTATTATGCGGCACAACAATAAATAATCTATCGTATTTACGTAAATATGAAGCTGAACGACAAAGCCACAATGTTCTAATGATGCTAACAGTACATGGTTTATTTAAAATGTATAGCACTGAATTGGCGCCTATTGTTTTATTGAGGAGTTTGGGGCTACAAACGGCACATGCTTTGTCACCGTTGAAGGTTCGTGAATTGGATTTATACAGGAATCGTCTCATGTGTCCCTCAACATAATTTATGAAGGATACTTGTGACAATTTTCTTTATTTGTTTTGTATATTAATGTGAAATAATTTTAGCAATTATTAATTCGACAAGCGTCAGTTTAGTGAAGAGGAATTCGTCGAAGAAATTGAAGAAAATTCATCAATAATGCCTTCATCAACTGTTCTATTTACTTACAGATTCATTTCACATCATCACAGTTAAATAAATCTTATGAGATCGTTCCAACAATCCTATATATAGTTCGAATATGTTACGACATGGAACTATAAAAATCACAAGCTTTTTTCTTTTTAAATTAATACAAAATACAAATAAGACTATTATTATTATTAATTATTGTTATTACTAATTACTATTTCTATAAAACTACAAATCAACTTTTCGTTCGTTCAATCCACCGTCTAGCTTAGAGAGGATGTGTTCAACTGTAGCGAATGCAAATGGACCGATTTTGGTAATGTTTTATAATAATAGATGGAATGCTTCAAATTATAATTTGAGCATACTTTCAGATATGTTTAAAAGTAGTAATGGTGTATTATTAAATAATTTTATGTTAAATCGAACCAAAATTTAGGTGAAAATGTCGATTTTTTAACTAGTTATTATATGGCTTATATTCGATATAAAAAAGTTTTGGCAACTTATACGATTATGTGCTTTTAAAAAATAAGTAAGATTATTGAATAGTTTATATAATTAATTATAACATATACAAAAAGGCAAAATAAAAACAAAATAATAATAGCTTGTGAAATTCCTAATCTACAATTTAACGACGACTATACATTATTATATCACATATATAGAGTATTGTTTAATTTTTTCATATTAATCAATTTTAAATCAACAAATCGATTACAATTTGAGCCTTCTTTTAAATTTTGTTTTATTGATAAGATGTATTGTCAATTATTCAGTTTATCTTTATGCTCTCAATTTCTCCTCTTATATGTTAAAACAAAAATGAATGGAAACAACAAAATAAACATTACTTCATTTCTTACTTTCTTTCTGACTAGAAGCAATATGTATTCACCGCAAATAAATACACGGAAGCAAAGCGGTAAATCAATGTGTACTCTCTTCTTTTAATGTTTACATAGAATTCACTTCAACACTTGCCAATGGTACACCAACTAAAGCTATAGATAGATGTTTAACGTGTGTTTGCCATGTAGAGCTCAATTGGAAGAATTTTACACCGTTAAACTCAACACCATCTATATAAACTGTAATTAAATATTAGTTTAATTGAAATATTTACCGATTTATATACGGGGAAACTCACCTTTCATTGGTGTATTATGAGATGCTTTAGCTGAACAGATTAATCGTGAAATTCCATCTATTGTTTGTGTACGTGGTTCAGTATCGCGTTCTTTCTCCTTCTTCTTACCCAATCTCATAACTATAAAGACAATTATAACAATAGCATAATTCAAAATACAGGGTCTTTTTTTAAAGTGGCCGAATCCCTATGAAACTCCTACTAGTTGGCGAGCGTTTCGAAGAATATTTCAAGGATTTGTAACGGTGAAGACGATTAGAGAACATTTTAGCAAAATTAGAACCTCATAGTTCATTTCGAAGTTGGTCAAAAACGATCATTTTGGACAATGTCGAAACTTTCAAAAACGATTAAGAGTGACTCGTAGACCCTCCCAACAGTGATTTTTTTCTCTAGAATGCAATGGAGAAAACGAAATCGAGAAAAACGAAAAAATCACTCTTGGGACAGTCTACGAGTCCTTCTTAGTCGTTTTGCGTGCTTTGTTCGTTTTGAAATGAGCTACGAGGTTCTAACTTAGCTAAAATGATCTCCAGTTTCCCATCCTTAAAATATTTTACGCATCACTCGCCTTCTAATAGGAGTTTCATAAGAATTGACCACTTTTTTTAAGAAAAACCCTGTATATTATTGTTTAAATTTGTACTTTTCTGTTTCTTCTCTTTATTAGCCAAATGAATGGTTAATGTTAAACCATGTATTGAAGATGGACTAGCTTGTAAACCTCTAAAGAGACCTTTTAATGATGTTTTACCATCTTGTTTGGTTGTTTTATCACTTTTCATTAAATTTTCATTACATTTCATTAATTGCCAATAATCTAATTGTAATTCGAGCGGTTCCCATGGTGATTCTCTTGTTTGAACATTCGGTGATGATGGTGGTGTTAAGGAAGGAGCTGGAGGACTTGAACACATTAAATCTTCTAAATCAACAGATACAGATAGAGCATGATCTGCTGGACCTACACGTACTTCCTATAAATTACATCATTATTAATATTTTAATATAATTATAAATTAATTTAGAATACATTAATAAACGGTATAAAAAGTTGACTGGAATCATCTTGGCATGTTAACATTGTCTCACCGATTGGTAATTGAGCAATCGGTGCTGTACCAGGCACTGATAAATATCTTTGTAAACGTACAATTAATTCATCAATTTTTAATTCTTGATCAGGTGGAAATAATGTTGAATAACCTTGATCTTGTGTTGCTAAATATTTCGATAAACCACAATTGCCTAATGGTACTAAATAGATACGTGTAAAATTTAACCATTCGGATGGTTTTGTTGACAATAATTCAACATATGGACGAATTAACCATCCAATCAATATATCACCACCTATTAAGACGAGTTTTATAAATGGAGTCGGTTTGGCACAAGTATTACAACTGCAACGAAAATAATTGATCAACATTTATAATAAATTTAACTACTAGATGAGTCACGTAAGACGAAAAATATTTAAAGGTTTTATAGGAGGGTAGTTGAAGGTCATTTTATCAAAATTTGAACCTTGTAGCTCATTTGAAAGTTGATCAAAAAACGATTCAGAATGACTCCAGGATCCTCTCAACGTTGATTTTTTTTTGTTTTTCTTAATTTTGTTCTGAAATAGGTAGGAATGCAATGGGGGAAACGAAAAAAATCAATGTTGGAAGGGTCTCCGAGTCATTTTTAGTCGATTTGAGTCTTCAGCTCGCTTTCTAAAATCGCGACCTTGTCCGAAACGAACGTTTTTTGACCAACTAAGGTTCTAATTTTACTAAAATGGTCTGTGGGTACCCCCTACAAATCCTTGAAATATTTTTCGAGTCACTCGCCAAATAATTGGAGTTGCCATTAGAAATTTTCGTTTTACGTGACTCACCCGGTATAGTTGATCAATTGTATGATGAGTGATTTTAACAATTATCATCATTAATTCAATTCAAATAAACATCGTGATTATTTTTATCATACAGTAAAGCTTGAGCGAGTCTTAATAGAAAATCCATTAAATAATTGATTTATTGTCAGTTCTTAGAAGATTCATGGTGCCGTGTCACGAGAATACGTGTAGGTGTGTACAATATTGAAAATCATTTCATAAAAGCGTGAGATATAAAACTAATGACTGTTGTAAATTTAGAAATTATCGATAATCGCGAGAAAACAACAAATTTCGAAGAAAACCACCATCTACTCACATACAGATCGAACTGTTCAACCTTAAATATTGAAAAGCTTACTGTTTATGAATCTTGTTGAATACAGCAGTTAAAACAGCCTTAACTTCACTAGCATACAACGGTTGAAAAATACGATAATGATTTAAACGTGCCACCAAATTTGTTGTAATATTCTCAGGACCCATAATGAAGATTATTGTATCGGGAAGTGTTGTTTCATCGACTGGTAATAGACGACTGATTAATTCTAAGAAAGTTTTACGCGGCTAAAATTCGTTATTAACATTAATTAAATATTAAAATATATAGAAATGATAATACAGTTGTAGTTTCTTGGACAGGTGGTGCCACATCTGAACTAACACTTAACGAATTCTTCTTTTTAGCAGATGATGCAGATGTACGAAACAATTTCGATTTACGTTCACTGATTTCTTGCATTAAATTACTAAAATCACTAGCATCGCCGATTTGTTTTGTTGTTAATATACGTTGTTGTTGTTGGTGTGTTTGTTCTTTTGGTGGTGAACCAGTTTGTGGATCTGATAAACCTTCAGGATCCGTATAACAACAAACATCAACATTAATATCAGAACCACCAGAACAGGTTCTATCATCAATTGATTTATCAATTTCACTACCAATAATACCAAAACCACTTGTATTGATAACATTTGAATCCAATAAACTTTTACTACTACTAAAGAATGGTCGTAGACTTGGTTTTGGTGTACTCGATATTGACATTGTATCTTGTTCACCACCAGAATCATCATCACAACTCAATGATTCTAATTCATTGAATAATGCTTGTATATCACTTGGATTTGTTAAATCAGCATCACGACCACCTTCTGTATCAGCGACACGGAAACGTCGCAATAACGATACAAATCTCTGTTTTAAATTATGCTAAATATAAAAATAAAAATCAATATAATTTTTCGATTGAATTAAAAATTGTTGTTTACTCGAGTATGTGGAAGTTTACCACGTATCGGTTCACTATCCGATAAATCGCCTGGTTCTTCTTCACCTGAACTGATCTCATCATCATCATCACTAAAATCATGTTCACGATCTGTTTTATGTTCTTGATCAACCGGTGTTGAACTTATTTGTAAAATACTGATACGTGCTACTGGACATGAATTCTTATCTTTACTACTATCTGGCAATAATTCCAATTCTAAATCCATCTGTTTTTGTAATACCTACAAATATTTACATTCATTTCTTGTTGTTATAATTGATAATGTAAATATTATTTTTTTAAATAATTTATAACTATGTAAACTTTTAAATAAGGTCATTTAATTGAGGATATATCCCTCAACAAACCAATAAACAAAAACTTAATCTGCGTGTTTTTTTCTTGTTGTTATTGTTAATTCAAGAGGAATCAATATTAGATTAAACTTTTCAACGCTTTTCTTTTTTTGGATTGTGTCCTTTATAGTAGATAAAAATTGTAACAAATAATAATCAAATTGTTAGCCAAATTGTTTCATAAGTTCTCCGGCTAATTTTAGACGTGACCCTTTGAAATTAAAATTCATATTGCGACTTTAATTAGACGTCAACTAAATGTGCACAGCATATCGAACACCTAATGGATATTTTTATTTTGAATTAATGTAACTTGTGGGTAATTATTGAGGCATTGTCGTACTTTAGCCGCTTGTATCTTGTAAACAGATAATTAATGATAATACGTAATGATAAATAATGTATAGTCAATATAGATAGGTGTTGGATGTACAAATAAAATATCGATTTTTTTAGATCCTATTAGGAGATCAATGGACTGTTTGAGATTATGATTGACTTCAACAATTAAACGTCGCACGAGATTATCGTGTTTGTTTATTGATTGTACATTTTTAGAATGCTTTTTTTTGTTTAATTATATTTACTTGATCCATACGTATGATGCCTTCTGCTAATGTTTTAAAGCCCAACATTGTGCGATTCTTATACCGTTTCCTTCGTTGTAACAAGATATGTAATCTATTGCCTTCACGTTTTAAATAATGTGGATATTGTAAGCAAAATGTTAAATCTAATGCTGTATCTAATAGACCATTAGGATTCAGCATGATCTCATTGGAACGTAATGTGCGTTTGCTTGATTGCATTTTAACAGCAATTGAAATGGAAGCCAAATCAGTACCTAAAGGTTTCAATATGACTAATCTCGTTAATGTCAACGAACAAAGCCTACAATAACAAATAAATAAATAAATAAAACAGAAAAGAAATGGAATAAAATTGGATAAAAATTTTTTAGACAAATCTAGAAATTCGATAATTTCATTGATTTACCTTGGAATGCAATTCGAGGGTGTACGATCTACCCATGTAGCATACAGTCGCATCTTGTTTGGGGCGGAAACTCCCGCCCCACTTGGATTTTTTTGAACTTTCTCACTCATATTACCGTGTATTATAATAAACGATTTTATTCTTTTTTAAAATAAAAGTTCACTTGTATTGCTGTAGAATTTTATCAAAATTGAAAACATTCTCAAAATCACATCTTATTTATTAATTTTTCATCGTTCTCTTGTTGATTTTATTTCGATTTTTCAATTAAAACAATGCATGAATAATGAATTTCTAATGGGAACACATACACAAACACAGACACAGATATTTACACCGACACACCTGTCAATACACAACAATATTACGCAGACTCCACACAGGACGGCTTTATATCCATACAAACGTACTATGAGTTCTAATGACGTCACCGCGTTCCCCAGTGAGTGCGCAAAAGCTTCTTTTTCAATTGTTCCGATCGTTTTATAGCAAAAATATAATAAGTTTTGAAAAAATCATTGAAAATTGTATTAAATGAATGTAAAATTTAAAAATTACCACAGAAATTGACAATTTTTTCCATTTTGGGTAAAATCAAATTTTTGAAATTTAGGGACTTTCATAGTAATTGGCTATGGTAATTGGTATCGCAAACAAGACAATTCAAAATTTTATTAGTGCTTCATTTGTTTTTTGGGTGGCCTTCGGCTAGGATGCTCGAGCATTCGATCGAAGGCGGGGCTTAAGCAACCTATCGGAGATATTCGTTCGGCACCGAAGTTGAAAACTCCGTCCTGAAAATATAAGGCACTTGTGTCACAAACACGTGTAAACTTCCCATTCCGCAGTATGAACTCTATAGCACTGCTAGAATTATGGCAATATTTTTAAATCGGGTAGTAGACGTCAACACGATCTCGGTTGGGTCCATTTAGACGATCTGCGCACCGAAGGCCATATTGCAACTGAAATTGTACGTAGTCTACCACCCACATTATAACTCAACTACTACTATCACTCTCTAACACGTTTAAGTATATCGGGAAAGTGAAATACATAAATGTATCAGTCCTATGTACGTAGAGCAAAGAAATATCCTGTATAAATAGAAATTAAAGAAATAGTGGAATATGATGACGTCATAACAATGAAAAATTCTACGCTATAGATTCAACACAGTTAGTCCACCTTAACAATCGTAGTCTATTGGAAACAGATAAGACAGCTGACATTAACTGATTGATAAACTAATTGCAGCTGAGCGCCTTTTTTGTTCTTTATTTGTTTCAATAAAAGCTAATCAAAGTAAGAGTGGTTTAGCATTACACCACTTCTGTCGTTCTAGTAAACTTATTCAAATTAAAATTATAATTATTTTTCTTAAATTCTAACCTCTACTCAATATGAAAATTAGTTAGGCGCTACAATTAGTTAACATTTGTTGATATGATTCATTTCGCAAATGGCGGGAATGTTTAAATGTAAAATTAATTATCTTGTGAAATTCTAAATAAAGAAAAATTATTAATATTCAAATAATTTCAACAGTTGACTGTATGAATGCAATCTAATTTATTGAAATTCTTTCAAATAACATAGATAAAAATGTGACCTTCTTGACATCTTTTATCTAAATACGCACGCACACAAATATAGGTATAGAAATGCTTTACAATACAATCTTAATTATAGTCAACGAATTCTCGTTAAAAATTATCTGATAAAGAAAAATAACAAAAATTCTTAAGACGAAAAAAACGTCATGCATTTAATTTGTATAAAAATTAATCAAAACCGGAAATGATCAAATTTTTTTATTTTAAATCCATATTACCATAGCAACAAATTACACGTCATTCTAATTGGTTGTTAATTTCAAAGATTCTAATAAGATTGGTTGGATGATTATGAAAATTTAAACAAAAAACGGTGGACGCCTATTTGAGAGAAAGAAAAGCAAAATAAAAAGAACAAGTGTAGGTAAATTGGAAGAGGGTGTGTATCGTTGTATGAAGAAAAACGACAAACAGGTAGTATAGACAAGAACAAGCAGATTGCAGGTGTACGGAATATAATGTGCTAGATAAAGATGAAGAAATATAAACTGACAAGATGACGGTTGAGAAATCTTAGTGATCTGTTGTGATTCATTCACAATCCAATCGTTTGAATCAACTTTTTTTTTGCTTAATTCATACTTTAGATTAAACAAAAACAAACAAGTGAATATCGATCAATGGGCGTTACTTGGTGAAAAATCGATTTTCATTCATTAATCTTTGAAAATTAATTGAAAAAAAAAATAGACAGGTGAAATACCTGATTTTAAAGCTCGACAACCACCTGTTAATTGGACAAAGAAAATCATGACTAATCAGTGGCGGAAAGTGGAAGATGAGAATGGTTTTCCATATTATTTCAAGTAAATTGTTTGATATATTTTTTATTGGACATAAATACAAAAAATTGTATTTTA
Source organism: Mylabris sibirica (assembly GCA_039776855.1). NCBI lineage: Eukaryota > Metazoa > Arthropoda > Insecta > Coleoptera > Meloidae > Mylabris > Mylabris sibirica. The sequence goes on from CM077841.1 coordinate 6,748,852, forward strand.
CAGCGAGATAACGAAAGTTACACAATGGGATCATCCGAGATTTGAGGAGATTCATCAAAAGCTGGATGAATGTAATGATGTTAAAGATGCCCGATATCGAGTTGCAATGAAATTTCGTATTCTACAACAATGCCTTTTCAGTAATAATTCAATTTTTTCACTTACAATACCGTATAATTTATAACTAGCGAGTCTACCACAGGTGGCTGTGCCTTTGGTAACGTAACTTGATTCACACTTGACATTTGTTAATGTATTTTTCAAATAGCTGAACCAAGTTACGATACTATGTAAACAAAAACACAGCCAACTGCGAGAATCACTACCGTGGTATACTCTATATATATAGTCGGCTGAGTAAACAAATGAATCTTCCAATTTATGAATATTTTTATAATAGTAAATTAGTATTTTAATTACGTGTATTTACACGAATGAGGAATGAGAATTAATAAGGCAATTATTGTTAATTTTTGTTATAATTTTAGTTGTAGTAAAGTAATGGAAAAATTCTATACCATAGTAGGCTGTGATGTTGTTGTTATTGTTTCATAAATTGGCGGCAATTTTAAATTTCCTGAAATTGTTTGGTTTCAGTGGAAGAAGTACATTTGAATACGATCCGTGGTGTTTTTGAGAGACATAAATTGGGCATAAATGAGAATTCTTTATGTTTAGAGAGCAGCGATCTAGAAGCGGTCTTATCGGACATCTATTTTGCGACAAATAAACAATATAATCGACGAATTGATATTGATTTAGCCACTGATTTAATGCAGAATCTCCTCTACAATGTTTACGATCGGTAATTTTAATATTTTTAATTAAGTAATATATTAATTATTGATATTTTCAGTGGTCGTTCTGTTAAAATTCATGTATTATCAATAAAATTAGTATTAGCACTATTATCTAGATGTGAATTATCACAATTATATCATTTTATATTCAGATTATGTTCAGATCATAATAATTGTATAACAAGACTGCGTTTTCAAACAATCTTAATAAAACTAGTCGAAATAGCAAATTTTATGCATGAAGATGTGAATTTCGGCCAACATCTAATCAACAATACGATCGAAATGTGTTTCGAGAAATCACCAGGACTCGTTGGTATAACACAAAGTAATTTCATTCAATGGCTAGAACAGGCGCCGTTATTATTCAGTTGGATACCGATTCTGTATCGTATTAAAGCAACTGAATTCGGTAATTATTTATTTATTATTTAATCACTTAATCACAAAAATTCTAATTATAATTTAATTAAAGTTGTACACCCGGCGAAATGTTCTACATGTAAAACTAGCCCGTTAATGGGACTACGTTATAAATGCGTTAAATGCTCGAAATACACACAATGTCAACAATGTTTCTTCAAAGGCCGTATCAGTGGCCCGCATAAAGCTACACATTCAATGAAGGAATACTGCAATAAAGACTCGAATCGTTTAACATTCAATATCTTTAAGAAATTCTGCGAGATTCTACCATGTTCACCAATGAATGGTAGTAGAGATTGTGGCAATAATAGTAGTAATAGTGGTAGTAATAGAAGTTCTTGTGTAATTGAAACGAAACCGATGATATGTGAACGTCAAGTCTCATTGAAATCGATCCCTAATCATCTACAACCTATCGATAGTACACCACGTGAACAATTAAAGACTGTAATTAAACAATTGGAAGATCAAAACGAGTAGGTTTTTATCATAATTATAACAACAGTTTTAACTTTGTATATTTTAGGGAATTACAACGGATTATCTTGTTGGGTAATCATAACAGTAAAGAGATGCGTAAATATTTGGAAGGTTATAAAAATCAAATTGCTTTACAAATATTAAATCTACGTATATTGTTAGATTCATTGAATTGTCAAAATAATCTACAACGGAACGATTTTATTGAATCAACACCAGCAATACGTCCACCATTAAAATTGAAAACAACACAATTCAATAACAGTACGGAAATATTGAGTCCTATCCGACATGATGACAGTAATAACAATGATTCAACACATAATTCACTATTGTATTCTGTTAATGATATAAGTACATGGATCGGTGGTAAATCATTGAATAAAACTGGTGGTATTGATAATAAATATGGGAATAATTGTGAATTTCAAAATGGTTTAGATGATGCACTAGCTAAATTACAACAGATTCTAGCTAACAATTTTACACTAGATGGTAAATTGTGGTGATTTTATTTAGTGGTGTATTAATTATAAATTATCATTTGTAGAATCTTTAGGTGTTGGTGATAATAATGATTTAAAGAATGCTGTATCTGAAGTAGAAGATATGATAACGTCGATTATTGATTCAGTGGAGACAAGTCGTGCAAGTTCCGTCCAACATTAATTTTATTATTATTTTTATAATTGATTAAATGGAAAATTATAAGAATATAGAATTTTATTTAAATATATACTGTAAGTACATTATTTATTTTAGACACAATTCTGTGTGAATTATTCAAAAACAATATAAATTAATTCCCAAAAAAATAATCAACATTAATAATAAGTAATTATAAATATCTATACATATATATTGGATTGTTAATTTCTCTTGGCTTGTCTGTATGATCAGAAATTATTATTGCACTTGTAAGTAGAATTTGAAGCTCCGATTTTTTTTTTTTTTTGTATGTACAGCAGTGGAAAAAAGTATTATAAAAATCACGTTTTTCCCAAATTATTGAAAAACAAATACAGGGTGTGTCCTAGTGATGGGAAATTAAAAGTTTTAATCGATAAATGTTTCTGAAATTTGGTTTATAGCCGTTTATCCATCTGAACTACCTTTGGAAAATATTTTTATTGTTCTAGCAACCCTCGTTATATGAGTTAGTGCACCCTACTCTCTTATTTTAATTCTAATGGTATATTTTTTATTGTATTATTCAATTCTTTGTTGAAATCTAAGGGGACTAGCACTGAAGGTTTTTCAGATATTTCAGCTGTTAATGCAATTTTAGAATTTGCAGTGTTTGATTAAAAAATTAACATTTTTGAAACTATAGCAGTTAAAACGTAGAAACTTGGAATTTATGTAGTACAAATAATGTACTTGTTGTCAGTTTAAACAGAATTCAATTATCTTTCAGCGTTTGTCTGAAATAAATTTTTCTTTCAGGTAATTTTCAAACTAAAATATCTTGCTTATTTTAAATAGAACACCATATTTCTCTTTACATGGTTAGATAGACAAAAAAATTCTACATTGAACAGTGTTAACATTCCCTATACCTATCTTTCATAATTTTTCAGTTATTCAAAATTTTCGAGTTCGTCCAATCACCACCTTTGAAAGAAAATGTAATACGTCTAGTCGCCTATGCTAAACTAATTCAACTATAATGAAATGCATAGAAGGCTTAGCAAAATGATAAATGACGTTAATATTAAATATTCAACATGTTTTTTCTAGAATTTTAGGACATTGTACATGCACAAAAAGCAAATGCAATAAATATAGGTTCAATTAATTATCACTTTCTTCCATTTTTCTTCATTAAAATAGTCTAAAATTAATTAATTAATTTCATCTTAATTGTGACAATTGAATTGAAACTTGTTTTGCTAAGCCTTCTACGTTTTACATTTTGTTTCAGGGGTGAAAATTAGACAAAATTGAAAATTTTGAATAACTGAAAAATTATCAAAGATAGGTATAGGAAATGCTAATACAGTTCGATGCAGAATTTTTTTCTCTATACAAAAATGTAAAAATATATATGGTGTTCCATTTAAAATAAGAAAGATATTCCAGTTTAAAAACTACCTGAAAGAACAATTTATTTCAGCTAAAGTCTGAAAGATAAATGAATTTTCTTTAAATTGAAAGAAAGTACATTATTTGTACTACTTAAATTTCAAGTATCAACATTTCAAATGCAATAGCTTCTAAAATATGAATTTTTCAATAAAACACTGCAAATTTTAAAATGACACTAGAAGCTAAAATATCTGAAAAACTTTTTGAAAAAATTTCGTCAAAGAATACAACAATGTAATAAAAAATGTACTATTCCATTTAAAATAAGAGAGTAGGGTGCACTACCCCAAATAACGGGGATTGATAGAACCATGAAAATATTTTCCAAAGGTAGTCCAGATGGAAAAACGGCTATATACCAAATTTTAGAAACATCCATCAATTAGAACTTCTTACACTCTATTTGGGACATTGACCCCAAATAGAGAGAACCAAAAGTTATTTATTTTATACAGGGTGTTTCATAACACGTGTCGGAAACGAAACGTGTGGCAACTTTGGTTCTTTTAAAGAGGCAAAGAATCCCAGATTTCATTTTCCAAGACCCTGTAAATCTACTGTGCTTTAATTTCATTGATAACTATCATTTGATTCTAATTAGTTTTTAAATTTTCACCCTTATTTCATGTAGTAAATTAGAATCAAATGATATCCACAGTAAATATGTAAAATGATAAACAAGTTTTGGATCTCTCTATTTTTGTGTTTTAATAATTGAGTAAAAAAACATGGATTTTTATACTTTTTCCAATACTGTATGTAGTTTAATAGTAGTAAGTTATAGTAATAGCGCCATCTGTTGATCCACAAAAGAATTCAATTTCTCTTCGACGAATTAATCAAATATTTACAACAATGTGTTAACAGGTGTTTCTCACCAGGTGCATCCAACATTGATGCCATTTCTCTTGTATAAATATCCAAACCGTATTGTCCTTCTTCTGGGAAATTTATATTAAATGTAACAATATCATCGGCAACATTGTGCGATACAAATTTCGATAAACGTTTCTCTTCCACACCATTCTTATGGAGTGTTGCCATAAAATCGGTTAATTGTCGCGACATTCGAAATTGAATCTCTAATTCACGACCAGCAAAAACTAGAGCATCCTAAATAAAATTTAAAAAAAAAAACACAATAAAAATTGATATTATACAGGGTAATTCACGTTGGACTAAAAGTTTTTATGACAACCCCCACTATTTGGCGAGCGATTCGAAAAATAGTTCAAGACTTTATACGCGGGTAGCTAAAGATCATTTTAGCAAAATTAGAACCTTGTAGCTCATTTAGAAGGGTGTCCGAGTCAGTCTTAGTCGTTCTGCGTGTTTAGCTCGCTTTTCCAAGTCGAGGAGTCTTGACCAACTTCCAAATGAGCTACGCGGTTTTAATTTTGCTAAGATGTTCTCTAGGAACCCCCTATAAATCCTTGAAATATTTTTCGAATCGCTCACCGAATAATGGGAGTTACTATAAGAACTTTTCGTCCGATGTGAATAACCCTGTAGTATTGGAAATTCGGTAATAATACTTGATGTGTTATTGGTACTAATCCAAAGAGTCTTGTGGCTTTCGTCGGTCCCCATTCACCGCTAGCACAATCCGGTAATGGTACCATCACTGTTTGCAGATCCTCACAACATATTTTAAATTTACAAACACTTTTAAATTTCATTGGTTCTCCAGTTAAATATTCTTTAGGTGTTACAGCATTTGCAAAGATATCCAATAGGAAGGCGCCACTACATGGTGCATGTACACGAAATGCCACCATATTACCAACCACGGACTGCATTACGAAACGTTTCAATGAAACACCATCGAAACTATCACCGTCACTATCGTAGAATTTCAAATTGTAATGAAAGATTAGAGTGCCTTGCATATGTGCCGGCATTGCAATTCGTACAGTTGCAGCACCAGTTGAATCTGTATACATTACAGCTTTAGTATTTGAATCGGAAAAGTATAAACCATAACGGAAGAATAATGAGCGTACGAATGGTAATTCTTCAAATTCTTGTAATGTGATTGGATTCTTCAATAGTTGCCATTCAGGTTGTAATGGAAAAAATTCATAGATGAACTCTTTCGGATCGGTTAAGAAATAATGATCGTCATACTCATATCTGCAATTATTAAATCAAATTAATAGAAGATAAAGATTTTCTTCTAAGATTGAACAGAAACTGTTTCGCAGGTAGAAAGCGCTCGATTGCTAGAGAGTGTGACCGTTCCTTAGCAACGTAAATAACAAGATAGCTGCTTGTTTATGATTGGTTCGTCAGCGTGTGGAAAAGTTTTTCCGCACCAGAGCGGGCCGCTTTTCCACACGCTGACTAAATTTTGATATGGTATAGAACATAAAGCAATATGGTAATTTGATGTCGGCGATATCATCTAAAATATGCATAATCAATCATTTACTTAGTTACAAAAGCGAAATGAACCATTATTCCCTCGCTCGTAAGCCAATCAGAAAATAATAGAATTTGAATCAGTATCCGTTTTTTGTGTGGTTTTATGATCGAAAACAATGAAGAAGGTGAAATATTCTTGTACACCAGAAATAAGTCGTAGATAAAGTATAGTATATAACTCGCTATAATGTGTGCTATTAATACCCCGAATGATTACGACACGAGTGAGCGAGTGTTCTCGAGTTTCTGTTAAATCGTAGAAAAAATAGTATATCTAACTCGAGTAGAAACGGCCTTTGTGAAACTCGTGTGATTTAAACACTCGCTAACGCTAACGTACAAACTCGTTTCACAAAGGCTTCGTTTTCACGCTAATTAAATAAAATAATTATTATTCTATTGTACCGTAAACTATCCGATTTGGTTTTATTGCCAGCTTTTGGGGCCTCTTTTGCATTCACTAAATGTCTAGCACCCCAATTGCATTGAACGAAACGCCATGCACCGGCTACATACACAGCATTCCATGAATTACGAAATCTATTATCTTCAAATCGAACACCAGGTTGATAACCGGCCGATTTCGAATAGCCTTTAATAACAACACAATGCAAACCAGCGTAACTGCACAGTCTTTTAAACAATACATGATAGCTCTCAGTGCCATTTTTGATGCCTCTCAACAATCCCATCGGTGTGTCACCACGTAGATTATCATCGAACGACATTGTATTTAAATTTTTTACAGTAATCCATCGAAATATTGTACGTGCCTTCTCAATATCAGATACACAACATCCAACTAATTGTCGTACTAGATCAGTGAATGTTTTCTGATCTTCTTGTGCTACCGATATAGCAATCTGATCAACATTACTGAATTCAACTGGATCATTGTAAACTTGAAATTTACTCAATGCAGGCGGTGCTGGTGGTGGTGCTTTACTTGGATATGGTTGAATTTGTTCTTCAACATAACCACCACCAGTGTCATCATCTAAATACAATGATTCAGCTTGCATGTATTCACTACGTTTCTCGTTGATTAATTCAAGCATTTCATAGCTTTGTTTCTCGACTAATGCTGCAGTTGCCGCCCTAAAATTAGAGTGTGTTTTTTTTTCTATTGCGATGGTAAGTTTGATCAATAATACCGTTCATGTTCCAACATTTTCCTAGTTAATGATTCTTTCTTTTTATCACGCCTCAATGTCATATTCTTTTCAAGATCTTCACGTTCTTGTTGATGGCGCAGTGTTAATACATTCTGGTCATCACGTTTACGTTTCATTTGCATTTCACGTTCAAAACGGTTCGTTAAACGCTCAAGCTCCTTCTCCCATTCATCCTAAAATTAATTGTTTAATGTAATGTTTAAGAAAGTGAACAATTCAATTAATTCGTTTAAATAAACATTCTTTGATCTTTTTAAATTCTAAACGGTAATTTGAACTGGTTTTAATAATAATAATAATAATAATAATAATAATAATAACATTGTTATGGTCTAAAAAATTAGATTGTTTTATCTTATCGTAATCAAGATTAACTGTATAAGGTCAAGGATGTTTATTTTTCTTTCTTTTTTTTCTCTGGTTGTTCTATTTAATTAATTAAATTAATTAAAAACTCACACGAAATTCGTCACGGATCCGTTTTTCTTCTTCTTCACGCTGTCTTGCAAATTTCCGATACAGATCGTCCTCTTCTTTCCGATGTTTCATCTCCAAACGTTTCTGTTCATCTCTATCCTAAAAAAAAATATAGTTTTACAGAACTGAGCGAAAATATTGGATGCGATTTGTATACTTAAACTTAACTAACTTGACTATCCAGCAAATAAAATAAGAAAGATATGAGATAAATAGTCGTTAAGTAAAGTGAGAAAAATCTAACTAGAAAAAACATCAAGTTCCGACATGCGTTCTTATTTTATAGCTTCCTTTTTAAAATATTTGATGCTACAATGCAATTGGCGTTATTGAACGTGACAAGCACCATAAAAATCGAAAACTGGATTGGAAATCTTTAAAAAAAATTGAATTCTACTCGGCTCAAACCGGGGGCTTTCATTTATTGACTACGAGTCGTATTCACTAACTTCTTAGGGAATTTTTATTAGTTTCAAACGAGATACAATACACTCTCTACAATTTCTTTGTATACCGGGTGAGTCACGTAAGACGAAAAGTTTTAATGGTAAGTAACTCCCATTAAGAATATTCGAAAGATTTGTTGACGGGTCACTAGAAAACATTTTAGCAAAATTAGGGCTTTGTAGCTCATTAAAAAGGTGGTCAAAAACGCTTTATTTTAACAATATCGCAGTTTCCACCAACCAACTACACGCATAAACCGATTAAAAATGACTCGGAGCTCGGAGACTATCTTAAAGTTAATTTTTCCCGTTTTCTCAATTGTATCCTTGAAAAATTGAAGAAGAAAAAACATGGTGGAGATCGATCGTGGAAAAATGAATGAATCTAGTGTGAGTAACCTTCTCTGTTGTTTACTATTTTTAACTTGATAGGGTAAGATTGTTTATGTTAATTCAGTGTTTACTGCTCTTATTCTGATTTTCTTTAGTGTAAAAATAATAAAAGTCTTATTTGTTTCTAAAGTTTCCAAAGTGAAGGATTTTCTATTAAAACAAAAAAAAAACACTTAATCAGCATAAAAAATATTCTCCCATCGAATTAAAAATAGTAAAAATAACCTTGTCATTCATAAGGATATCGAAAAATCAGTGCTCCCATTTTTGTAAGGATCCAGTGATAAAAAACAAATAAAAACTATTTTAATAGGATCTTGTAGGCATTCTTAGTTCTTTGACGGCTATAACCGTTTATAGTGAAAATAGCGCCATTATGGCAACAACGCGTTTTTTACCAATTTTCCAACGAGCTACAAAGCTCTAATTTGGCAAAAATGTTCTCTGAGGATCCTCTTACAAATAGTTGAAATATTTTTCGAATCACTCACTAAATAATGAGGACTGCCATAAGAACTGTTCGTTTTCTATGAATCACCCGGTATAATATTTGAAGAGACAAGTATCGCGCAAGTTACCACGCAAGTATTCCATTTCACTCATTTCGTAAATAACGTTATAGCTACTCTCCTTGGGTAGTATTCACTAAATTTTTATAGACTAGTCTCTATAAATAACTTACAAGTTACTACCTCAGTCGCTTATTCCCTATACATAAAACAAAAAGTTGAAGAGACATAAGGACGAAATTAATTAAATAGGTTAATTGCGCGGTAACTTGCCCGATGGTTGTCTTATACTTGTCCCTTTTCAATTATTAGACACAAACAAATTGTAGAAAGTGAGATAGATAGCTCTGTTCAAAGTTGATACAGTGACTAACCTCCAAAAAATTAGTGAATACCACTCCTTGTCTCCACAACTTTTTGCTAGAGTATCCCTCTTAAATATAAAAGCAACTGAGCTAGTAACTTGTAGAAGGTGACTCTCCCTGTAGCTAGAGACTAGTCTCTAAAAATTTAGCGAATACTACTCTTTATCGAGAAATTTATGCTAACAATAATTGGATTAATCCAATAATTACGAGATTTCTTTATATTTTCATTACAACCGTTATTTTCTTAAACAATACGAATGTGTAATGAGTGTGGTACAAGAGGTGGTGTTTCATGGTCTTTCAAGCGAAACTTTCATCTTTCTTTGCTCGCTAATACGGTATTTTTTTTTCATCAGTCACAATTAATTGTAGTTTATGTAGTAGCAACTGATTACTGTCTTTTTTTTTATTGTTTAATTTGTTGTTTTAGATTGCAATTTAATTATTACTGTTGTCATCACTATCATTAACATCATCATCAACAACAACTAGTACTAGAGGAACATTAAAAGTACAGCTATGCATATACATATAGACAAAATAAAATAATGGTAATAGATTTTTAATTTTGCACTTAAAAACTGCTCTAGAAAGATCAAAGGGAGACTATTTAGGCACTTTTAAACAACCACTTTTTTTAGTGAATTTTTACTCCTGACTATCTAAAAAGGAGACGATTTAGGGTCGGTACTTCTCCCTATCCTAAATCTCGATTTAGCCTTAAATGGGGCTAACATTAGGTTTACACATACATTTGGGTGGAAGTCCGTCCATGTGCAGATCCTCGCCCAAATATCTGTAAATCCACGCTTAGGTCTCGCTAAGTCGAGCATGAGTAGGGAAGGAAAACCAGGCTTTAGAAGCTTCTTGTGGTTGACTTTAGAATTGATATTCTCACTTATACTCTCCTAAATCGACTAGACTTCTTTTCCACACATTTGGGTGGGAGTTTTTACCCAAAAAAGTAAGGTCGTAGGAACTTGCTAAGAAGAGCTTAAATAGGGAAAGAAAAATTGGGCTTGAATCGTTAAAAACTAATTCTATAAAAGTAGATAGGTTACGAAATCCAAATTAGATACTATCATTTTGTAAAGAATCGGCCTCATAAAGGAATTTTTGACAAAAAATTTAGATGACTAAGAAGGAGGCAAATAAAACAATCTTGGCACAGGTTACTAAGTAAGTATCTTATTTTAGTCATCTAATAGTGACTGTCATCTGAATAATTTTTGGTCAAAATAGTGTATCTTAGTACAAACAAATGGCGCATGCGCTTAGAAATAAATCACAATCTTTGTGGATAGAGATTTTCTCTATCCAAAATTTTGACGTGTTTCCGCCGCCCATCTTCCATTTTTCACGGAATTACCTACTGAATCATGAAATTTTAGCACTTTTTGTGACTTTTTGACTCCTTTTGTATACGTACTTTATTTTAGTTTTGAAATTGAATCGTCAAAAGGAGAAATTTAATCCCGGTTTTAAAGTGTATTGGACCTAAATCGTCAGTTTCCATAAAATTCTGTTATTATGAATCGTATAAAAAAGAGACAATTTCGACACTTTTAGCCGACTTTAGAGCTGAATTTTTTAATTTTCATGTAGGTATCACATTTTGGTTCTAAGCTTGCTATTTAATCGATAATATCAAACAGTTTAGAGGCTTTTAGCTGCTGTTAGTGTTGAATAATTGACTGATGATCCATGTTTTAAAACATTTCGATAAGACTTTCTTTTTTAGAAATTCCGGAAGCTAACAAACAATTCAGTTCAATAGGAAATGAAATTCTCAATTGAAAGAAAAGAGATTGCTTTAATGATTATGAATCACCTTTTCGCAAAAATGAATTAATTATAAAGCCGAGGACTCATTTAGTCCTCAATCCGTCCCTAATTATTATCCTGACTATATACCTAGCAATTCAACTAGAAGGGTGAATTTCTAATTAAAGTTTTCAAAAGGACGATCTAGCCTGTGTACTTATGTCAATTACCTTCACTGTATAATATGTATCGTTCAAAAATTAATAAAATCATCATTGTTTTTGCTAGAATAATAGACTTAATTGTGTTATTATTATATCATGAGAATACGATTTGTTATGCAGGAATAAGAATAGTGAGAGACACGGACTTTATTTCATAATCATATTTAATTATGGTGGATTTTTTTGCTTATTCTTCCATCTGTTTTGTTTGAAATTCTTTTCTTTTCGGCGTTTTTTAATTAAGTATAAAGACGAATATTTTCCGAAAAGGGGGTATAGTTTGAGAAATTCAAGTGACACTCCTAGGAATTTGCGCCACTTACACAATTTCATTATTAATTTTGAGGTTGTGCTTACAAATCATAGTAGTATACACAGTCAGTACGTATGTTCCACTTAAATGCAAATATCGCTTGATGATTTCACTATTTTTACGTATTTTCAATAATTTCAATATACAGTGTGTCCCATTTAACTATGGCCAGTTATTATTTAGTGAGCGATTTCAAAAATATTTCAAGGATTTGTTCCTGGAGATCATTTTAGCGAAATTAGAACCTGCTCGCAGCTCATTTGAAAGTTGGTCAAGTAAACGCACGTTTTGGACAAGGTCGCGATATTCCAATACGCTGAACACGCAAGACAACTAAGAATGATTTGGAGATCCTCTCAACAATCATTTTCTTCTTTTTTCCCATTGCATTCTAGAAAAATATCGAAATATTCCCACTTATTTCAGAATAGAATAAAAAAAACGCCGAAAAAATTAATATTGGGAGGACCTTCGAGTCATTCTAAATCGTTTTGCATTTTTCGATCAACTTCCAAATGAGCTACGAGGTTCTAATTTTGGTAATATGATCTTTAGCTACCCTCCTATAAATCTTTGAAACATTTTTCGAATCGTTCGACTATTAATGGAAGTTGTGTTAATGTTAAGGACTGGTCTATTTAATTGGGACACACGGTATACAGTCTTATTGCTAAGGACTAAGATTACTATTATTATTATATTCTTGGAATTTTGACGCATAGACATTACGTTTATTAAAAAAATCAAATCTCTCTTTTAGAATTCTTAAAGGTGTTTGTAGGCAAAAAATTGAATTAATTCAAAATTTCAAACATAATCATTAGTTCCAGTTGAAACACAAATCATCAAATTGACAGGTGCTAATTTTTCTCACATCGTTTCATTGCTATCTCTTCTCAACAGAAGAATCTCGATAAGTCAAATTTTTGCAAATTGATTCTATTAGAATTAATTCACACTCTTCTATTTGTATTTGAAAGCATACATCTATTTGCTACCACTAATAGAATTATCAAGAAAAATCAGTCAAAATTTTAATTTTGGCACAGTTTGGCGTAAATTGATGATTTCCGTATCAGTTTATTGATTATCTAGCTTATCAAAGTAATGAGTAATGAAAAAATTCAGACCCACATGTATACGAACGCCACTGGTAGCAAAAAAATATCATTATTCTGCATTTGCTGATTGCACATCTGATGAAACACACAGTGGCGTAACAACCATAAGAAATCGACTATATAGTACTAATTTTAAGTATAATTTTGAACAAGATTATCTTGTGAAAAATACTCTCAATTCATTTTTCTGTTTGAAATTCTCTGATATGATAGATTCATGTAAATTACACATTAAATCATAATTTAAATGAATAATCCTGAATGTTTAACTCAGGAAGGTCATTGTCGGAAATCTTAGAAGGTAGATGTATACTTACAGGGTGTTTGGTCTAAGTATGGTGTTGAGTTCTAAGAAACTCCTATTAGTCGACGAGCGATTCGAGAAATATTTCAATGATTTGTAGGAGGGTCCTTAAAGAACATTTCAGCAAAATTAGAACCTCATATCTCATTCGGAAGTTGGTCAAAAACCGCTCGTTTCTGACGATGTAGCGATTTTCAAAAACGAACTAAACACGCAAAACGACTTAGAATGACTTTAGGATCCTCCCAAAATTGATTTTTTTCGTTTTTCTTTATTTTATTCTGGAACAGGTGGAAATATTTCGTATTTTCTCTGGAATACAATGGAGAAAAACGAATAAAATCACAATCCAAGGTCTCTGAGCCATTTTTAGTCTCATTTGAAAATCCGTCAAATAACGCTCACTTATGACGATGTCGTGATTTTGACACACAAGCTGCACAAGTAAACTGACTTACTGTTAGAATGACTCACGGATATTCTCAACATTGTTATTTTTTTTTTTGTTTTTCTCCACAGCATCCTTTGCAAATGCAAAGTATTGCCAGTTATTCCAAAATAAAATGGAGAAAAACTTGTGAGGATCCTCGAGTCATTCCAAGTCATTTTAAGTGTGCAGCTGGTTAGTAAATATTTCGACATCGCCAGGAACGAGCATTTTTGACCGACCTCCAAATGAGTTATGAGGTTCTAATTTTGATAAAATCTTCTCAAAAGGCTACAAATCTTTAAAATATTATTTTGATGGAAAGGACCAAATTGTATATTCCCAAACCGGACATATTGTACCTATATAACCCAACTATGATTTTGATCAAATCTACTCAGGAACATCTTATCTGATCACGAGAAACTGAGATTTCGGTATTAGTTTCAAACCTATTTTTAGGGATGTTCCTGAATAGATCTGATCAAAATAATAGTTGCGTTGTATAAACCTCCATTAGTACTTATAGTTACACATCTCATCTTACATCTATTATACCTTCTGGGGCCCCTGGCAATGGACTCGTGAATGAACTCCTTTAGCTTTTTTGATTCTACAATATACGTAGGTGAAGGACACTTCTTGTGAAATTTTATTTTTCAGCTGTGTCATTATAAAATTCGATTAAACAATTTCTATTAACGAAGTAAGATCGTGTTAAAACCAGTGAAACTAACAATAAGCGAGCAGAAATAGAAAAAGTCATTTTGAAGTTGAGTCTCTCACTCAACTACAAATAATTGTAATTGTCATTTTAGTGTTGAAACTCAATGGTATATTTTATTACCAGTTTAACTTGACGACAGGATTTTCAAATATTGCACATAGAGATAGAGATGAGAATTTGCTCAGAATACAATGAGAAAAATGTGCAGAACAAAAGAACAATACAGACAATATCTCATCATTTATGTATACCTATAGTGTTTTATAAAATTGTTATCGTATTTTCATAACGGATATAATTTTTTCCCCAAATAATGTCGTCACTATATGACGTTGTTATAATTATAAAAACATATCTTTATACCTATCCATATTAGTAGATTATCTTGTAGGTGGTCTCGATAGACATAAATCTTTGATAAATCGACAATAAACGATGGCCCATTTTATTTGAATACCACCACCAACAACAATAATACCTAATAATATTAATGTAATGAGTATTAATGCAAAGAATATGGCTGTAGGTCGGAAGGACGACACCTACATTGAGCGATTCTTAATACAGACAGTCGGACGGATCTACTGACATTTAAATGGAAAACATACCATTATAAATTCTTGACCAATAATGGGTAGAAGAGAAGATGAATTATCCTTAAAAATTAACATATGTAGTTCTACTATAACGAACAATGTTGTTGTTGTTGTTGTTGTTAATTGTAATATTGCACTTCCGTAACGTTAACGTAAGCGTGACTGATTGTATTTTGTTTGTTGTTTTAGTTGTTGTTCTTGTTGTTATTGATAATTTAAACAATAAATTTTTATACAATAATAACGGTTCTATTACAATTACTAGGTATGTATAGTACCTAAATGAAAAGTTTAAAAACATTCCATATTTAATCAATTTTATAAATTCTTTGAAGCAGAAAATCTATAAAATTATAAACGATTTCATCGCAAATTATTGACAATTGTCGACCGGAAATGAAAGACGGATCTTCCGCTAGCTTTGCAACGTAAAAAAAAAATCGATTTTTTTTTTTTGTTTAAAAAAAATTAAGGCGTACGAACTATAGATGGATCAAATTAAGTTTGTCCAAGACCATGCATGCGCAGTAAATCTTGCCTACAGTATAAGTGCAATAGAATGTATCATCTCTCCCTCTTACTCCACTGGTAATGCATTAAAACATTAACGTTCTAATTGTAAGTAATTTTACGTAAACAGCAAATTTTACGACATTGTAAAACGAGTGTTTTTGACCGACTTCCAAAAGAGCTAAGAGGTTCTAATTTTGCTTAAATAATCTCCAGGGACCCTACTACAAAGCCTTAACATATTATTTGAATCGCTTGCCAAATAAAAGGGATTTCCTAAGGAACGACCACATTTAAAACGGGCACTCTGTATATTTACAACAAAAATTTAGACTGGATAGAAAATTCAACTTATTAGAGAAAATTGGTATAAAAAATGTCAAATCTGTTCTAAATTTTACTAATTATCATTTTGATTTTCTATTAAAGTAAACCATAGATAGAAAACGTAAGTCGTTGATAATTAATATGTCACGCATTAATGTCAATTTTCTTCAACAGATGCATCAATTTACATTTTACGGTCTCAATTCATAGTTTACTATGATCGAAGAGAATTCTGCAAAGATGAATTGTTCGCTTTCTTTTCAATGAAAAAATGTCTACTTATGTTTAGAGGAACACTTTCTATACAGGGTGTTCGATCTAAATATGGTCGATTCTATAAAACTCCTATTAGAAGAAGAGCGATTCGAAAAATATTTCAATGATTTGTAGGAGGGTCCTTAGAGAACATATTAGCAAAATTAGAACCTCGTAGCTCATGTGGAAGTTAGTTAAAAAAACGCTCGTTTCTGACCATGTCACGATTTTCAAAAAACGGAGCTAATCACGCAGAACGATTTAGAATGACTCGGGGATTGTTTTTTTTTCTAGGTAGGTATTTTATTTTAGAGCGAAGGAGAATGTCTCCCATTTTTTCTAGGGTGCAATGGGGGAAAACGTCAAAAAATAATTTTCGGAGGGTCTTCGAGTCATTCTTAGTCGTTTTGAGAGTTTTGCTCGTTTTTGAAAATCGCATTATAATCATCAGAAACGAACGATTTCTGACCAACTTCCGAATGAACTATGAGGTTCTAATTTTGCTAAAATGTTTTATGAGGGGCCTACTACAAATCGTTAAAATAATTTTCAAATCGCTCGTCGACTAATAGGAATTTTATAGAATCAACCATATTTAGATAGAACACCCTGTATGAATAAAAACAAGGGAAAATAAATTTTTTTTTTGTGTTTCACGGTGGTTGTTAACGCTAACGAGACGATTAAAGAATCGAATTAAATATTTACAAACACTACCAACTTTGGAAAATTCAATAATGGAACTAATTTGGAAATTTTATAGGAAAAAATCGTATTCTAATCAACTTACCAGATAACAGTCGATCGGTTTCTCCCTAGTGGTCCTGTAGGCTTTCTGTAATTCCGTCTGTTTAAGGGCATGTGCTATGTGTAGGGCACTAGCATCAAAACGTCCATACTGATAGCCACTTGGTGATTCATTATTATGATACTGATTATGATGATGATGATGATTATTATTATTATTATTATTATTCTGTTGATAATTTGTTGGACTGTATTGTGCGGCATATTGACGATCCGTGTACGTATTCGGTGATGTTTGTTGCTGGTAATTACCATTGATATGTGTTCGTACATTTAACACTAGAAGACAAACAAGATGGAAAAAATAACAACAGATTGTCCATAAAATTGGAAAAGAGAGAGTTGAATTTGATATAACAGATGCTTATAAATAAATACAAATTAATTAATTAATTAATTTAATTATAATGTATTCGTAACGAATGTGTCAGATATAGAAATAATAATGTCTTAAGGATGGATCACACCTTTTTCAACAATTTCAATTAATTTATAAATTTTATATGTGGGCATTTGGAAAAATTGAAAAAATAAACAAAATTAAACTATTTATAAATTCGACATTTACAATTTATACCTATCTCTACCTATCTATCTATTGTTCACAGCTGATGTTGAAGGTAATCACTATTTTGAATCGATATATGTAATTTGATTTTAAAAATCACAAATTGTTCTTAATTGGAAAGGTAGGTTAATTATGTTTATTTTTATGCTTGGAGAACAACAACAACAAAAAAAGAATATGTAGAAAAACGTTCCAGTCTAGTTAATGAATCCGAGAAGAAAATACATATAAAACAATATCATCATCAATCGGAGCGAAAAATGATTGCATGCTGCCAGTACGTATAACAACACATCCTTCTCATTAACAATTATCTAATTTAACAATAAAAGAAAACGAAAAATTAATGTAATACTCAAGTATATACCGTAATCTATAACTAAAGAACGGAATTTAGTACTATAGGGCGAGCAAGCGGCACATGTAACAATACAAGCGTTACTCTAGCGGAGATATTTTGTTGAAGTAATGTAAAGTAGGGTCAATTTTTTTGTCGATTTTTGAGCAGATATCTAGCCTTTTTAATCTAAGTTTTAACTAAATTTTCTTCCCGAGACAAAGTTTTGAGCTAAATTCTCAACTTTTATTCTGAATTTTAAAATTGTACGAAGAAACAGAGACATAAAGGAAACGATTTTGGCATTGTTCATCCATTTCTGAGCTGAATTTTCAACTTTTAACATTTATTTTTAGACAATTTTCATAATAACTTGAAAAATTCTTATGCCTGAATTCAATTCAATAGGTACTTTTAGTTTTAACTTTCAGTATGTTTTTTCATAAATCAACAAAAAGAAAAATTTGTTTTAAGATGAACAAATTAATGTTTCTAATTCATATTAAATTGTATGGACAGGGCCATCCCACTATCAAAAACCTTTTTTCCCCTCAAATCATTGTTACTTTAAATGTTTTCCGCCTTCAAAAAAATGGGCCCCACCTACAATAGTTTTCTGACTACGGCCCTGAAATTATAGGTATTCAAAAATAATAATCAAACTAAATTCGTTTAAAAACTAATCATCTTAACAAATTCTGCTCATTATTGTTTTCATTATCGTTAAAAATACTACACCTATTGATAAGTATGTAATAATATCTAATAATCAATACTACACCACTGGTGACAACCACATCGATAAGCGTACGCGCTACTTGGATTTGATCCGCTCACTAGTTATAAATTAGGCAGATCTACTAAAAATTAAGATCTATGTATATGTACAGGGTGTTTGGTGTAAATTGTGGTGAGTTCTAAGAAACTCCTATTAGTCGACGAGCGATTGGAAAAATATTTTAAGGATTTGTAGGAGGGTCTTTAAAGAACACTTCAGCAAAATTAGAGCCTCGTAGCTCATTTAAAAGTTGGTCAAAAAACCCTCATTTCTGACGATGTAGTGATTTTCAAAAACGAACTAAACACGCAAAACAACTTTAGGATCCTCCCAAAATTGATCTTTTTCTTTTTTCTCCATTTTAATCTGGAACAGTTGAAAATATTTCGTATTTTCTCTGGAATACAATGGAAAAAAACGAAAAAAATCAATGTCGGGAAGGTCTCTGAGTCATTTTTAGTCATTCGTTTTATTCGTTTTTAAAAATTGCGACATTGTCCAAAACGATCGTTTTTGACCAACTTTAAAATGAGCTACGAGGTTCTAATTTTGCTAATATGTTCCCTAGGGACTTTTCCACAAATCCTCAAAATATTTTTCGAATCGCTCGTCGACTAATAGAAGTTTCTTAGAACTAACCATACTTATACCAAACACCCTGTATGTATACACGTTCCACGGAGGCAACTGAATCTTGACACGAACCTAACAACACTAAATTCCCTAATTGTATCTGTTAAAATCTAGAAATTATAAAAGCATCATGTTGGTATACATATGTATAGGTACATTTATATTTACATCTCTAGTAGCTTTGTTGTCAATGAAAAATTCAGTTACCTCCGTGGATCGAGTTTAGGTATACCTATATGTTTCAGTACGGACCTGTTTTTAATTTATTTATTGTTATTTTAAAAATTAACAACGATATGAATACAATACTCAACTATACCAAGGCTGTAGTCTTCACATCCAGAACCGCACATATTTAGCACATGTTCAACGGGTAAGCGGCACACAGCTTTGTCGAAATAATGGCAACATAATCGACTACTTATAACGTGTGTACCACGGTATTTTCTCTCGCAGTTGCCTGAGCTTTTGATAACGTAATGTCGTAGTTTGGTTCGGCCATTTAAAAATACATTATCAAATGTTAATTGTGAACCAAGGTACGATACTACGTTGCCAAAAGCACAGCCAACTGCAAGAAAAAATACTGTGGCACACTCGGTATAATCCACAAGGAAAACTTAATCGACTATTAGAATAGAATACTCATATCCTACCTACTCATAAATCAATCATAAATGTCAATTTTCTCGACCGATACATCAAGCTACGCTTTACGTTCTCAATTCATAGCTGTATTTAGTAGTAGTAGAAAATAACGCTGATCAGGTGTTACAGATAGTGATTTTTCGAAAAACAAGAAAAGCTAGAGTTTCGGTATGCCTACTCGTAACTTATGAAGTATTTATAATTCCGCTCTTTAGTTATCCTTACTCAAAAAAAAAAAATGGAATTACTAAATACAGGCCGACCTTCGGCTGTTTTCTAATTAACAAATGCGCAATTAAGTTTGTAATATTTTAAAATAACTCTCTGTTAGATAGTTAATGTAGGATTTTCCTATCAATTATTTAATTAGTTAATGAAATTAATTGACATTTAGATAGGTACATTTTTTTTGTTTTGGAAAATGTTGCAAAAATACAATGGTTACATTCAGTTGACCTTGACCCAAAAAGAAGGCCAATTGTTAACTTTCTTCGCCAAATTTGGTTGATTTTTCTTTTATGCATTGGAAAAATTCGAACCGTTTTCCGATTGTGTTTTTCTTCAAATCGACGATTGCGTCACAATTTTTATTCTAAAAACTCTATAAATGGTTAAAAGATATACCTCAACGACCGCATTCCATTACAAAATAAATTCGTACTCGATTTCCCAATCTTTCAAGACGATTGGGAAAAAGAATGGTAAAGAATGATAAATATTTTTCTTTTATAATTCACTCTTTTGCTTGTAGGTATTCTTACTTGCTTACTTTCTGTTTCGTAAACACCACCCCGTCCAGGACCGCGGATTTGTTCATTAACAAAATTCGATGATTTTGGTACATTTAATGCTGAACGTATGCCAACAGAGCTACCATCCAAGTGTCCCGGACCAATTTTCGGTACATGACTACTACAATAAACTTCTTTATCTTCTTGCCGATGTTGATTATTATAATATGTTTTTAATGTTAATTTCGTGCCACATATTGCACATTTAAAACAACCACTATGAAAGAATGTGAAATCTTTTAATGGACCAACTCTATCCACCTGATATACAGTTTCATTGCATCTTAAACAGGTGCTCTCGTAGAAATTCGGACGGTACATTGCCTTGTAATTGTTCAACATCACTATTTTGTTATTTATTTACAATTCTACACTTTAAAGATCATCAAGAAATTGAATTTTATAATAAAATAGAATTTATAAATGAATTTTGTAACTTTTCCTCCGGACAATTATGGAATAAAGCGAAAGAACGAAGAGATTTCAATGCTGAATCACAACACTAAACTCGAACTATTTCAAATATCTCTCCGATAAGTTTCTATGATATTTCACTATTTTATTTGGAGAAATTCGTTTAGTTTTAGAGAGAATTTGCGAGAATTTACACAAAAATTTCAAATATGGGCACGAGTAAATTCGCAGTGATGATTCAGTTTTCTATCTTGATTGATCGTTGAAGTCACCTCGATATTTACGTAAGTTTACAACACAATTATTAAATATTGTAGTTTATACAAATTTACAACACTTTTTATTTATTTATTTATTTATTATAAATAACCTAATATTTTATATTGTATTTACAACCATTTTAATACAATGTCGACACTTTAACTGTCTCAAATATGAACCGAAACTACTAAACAAGAACACAATCTCTCTTCTACACACATACACATAACAAAACTACAAATTCCCCTCTTATTATTCGATCTCTGTTTCGCTTATAATCCGTTCACCTGTTTACTGGTTACATGTTGAGAGTTTAGTTGTCGACGACCCGATTAACATTTATTGACCATACCGAATACGGTACGAACTGGTTGGTAATTGCGAGATTCTTCTATATGCACACATTAAGACACCTCCAACCACGCACACACACAAACAACCCACGTAAACTTACGTCATACCAGTCCACCTGTATCATTGAAAACAACAGAACTAATTAACGATTCAAATTTGGCGCCACACGCATACCAACCACACCAACCAAATATTAATCGATAAACAAATACACTACAACAATTTTAAATTTATTTCTAATTACTATTATAAATTACGATTTATTCTAGAAAATTGAATAATTTTAATGCTTGAATAGAATAATTAATGTTGTAATTGTTAGTACTAGTTTAGTAGAATATAAGGTTGGCTCTACTGCAAATTGACATTTGTAAACGCTTACCATAACCTCACTTTATCTGTATTGTTTTTCTTGTACGAGACGTTGTGAATTGTTTGTGGGAAATTGGTGGAAAACAACCGGAAAAATGGCAGACGTACGTGATATTATGGAGTTAGATCGTCCGTTAACACCGGAAGTTACACGTGAATCAATTATCGGCAGTGATAAACAGAAGAAACGTCCAGCGACAACAACAAAAGTCCAACGTCGTCCAGAAGGGATGCACCGGGAGGTCTTTGCTCTCCTGTACAACGACAACAAAGATGTGTCACCATTATTTCAATCCGATACCGGTCACGGTTATAAACAGACAAAAATCAAATTGGGTATGCGTAAACCGAGGAAATGGAAATGGATGCAGTTTCAGAATCCAGCCCGGACGGATGGTGCTGTGTTTTACCATTGGCGACGGCCGTCCGACGAACCGAAAGACTACCCTTTTGCCAAATTTAACAAAGTATCAAATCACTCTAAAATACAAACAAAAAATAATTTGTGTGTTGTTTATACAGAAAGTCGAAATTTGCACGTACACGGATGCTGAATATCAACAGTATTTACGAACTGAGGGTTGGACCAAAGAAGAAACTGATCATTTGATGCAATTAGCACAAAGATTCGATCTTCGTTTCATTATAATGGCGGACCGTTATGATACCGAGAAATTCCCTAAACGTTCCGTTGAAGATATCAAAGAACGATACTACAAAATATGCGCAATTCTAACTAGAGTAAGTAATTTAAAGACGCATTAATAATTGTGAAATAACTATTTTTGTTTAGTTGAGAGGCGAGAAGAAAGTGTACACTTACGATGCTGATCATGAAAGACGAAGGAAAGAGCAATTGAAACGTTTATATGAACGAACACAAGAACAAGTAAGAAATTGAATCGATAATTTGATAATTTACAACAGTTAAAATTGTAGATTGAAGAGGAACAGTTCTTGTTGAGTGAATTGAAGAAGATTGAAGCCCGCAAAAAGGAACGTGAACGTAAAACACAAGATCTACAAAAATTAATCAGTCAAGCGGATAATCAAAGTGAAACACCACGTAAAACTGACAAGAAACTACCAAAGAAGAAATTAGCGAATCCATCTAGGCCATCACGTGTGGATACGAGTGTAAGTCTTTATTTTTTTTTTTGCTCCATCCGACTCGAATTACAATTTTTATCAATTTATATCGATTGTCTCTCAACAGATTTAGAGTTTTTCTCTATTAAAACAACTAACAAAATTTCCATTTTTCAATAGCATATTTTACAGGCAATCGAAACGGCTGGTATTAAATTTCCTGATTATAAAAATAGTGGTGTATCATTAAGATCACAACGGATGAAATTGCCAGCAAATGTTGGCCAAAAGAAATCTAAAGGTATTGAACAGTTATTGCAAGAGATGGGATTAGAATTGAATCCAACACCAACTGAAGATATATGCCAACATTTCAATGAATTACGAAGCGATATGGTATTGTTAATGGAGATTAAATCGGCTTTAAGTACATGCGAATTTGAATTACAATCATTGAGACATCAGTACGAAGCACTGAATCCTGGAAAGGTATTAGTTTTAATTTTTAATAATTTAATGATACACATTCGAATCAATTTTAGACGTTAACAATTCCACCATCTTTGTTATCAGCATCAGAGACTGAAGCGAATAAACAGCCAAGTGGTGAAATTATCGATGTTGTTGGCTCACCAAGTACACCGTCAACAAATTGATTTTTTTATAGAATAAATTAATAATTACATGAAATAATCTTTAATTGGTTAACAAACGCAAAAACACTTTTTATAACTGAATATTTACATAGAAAAAATACCTAAAAATGAACAATATACGATTAAAAATGATGACTAATAATAATATAAACTACTTTTCTGATTAATTAAGAGTAATTCGTACAAAAAAAAATTGGAAAATCATTAAAAATTAAAAGAAAGATTGGCATTCTCACGGGATATTATAATCAAGTCTAGCACGTTTCCTAGACGGTTCATCGTTCTCTGATGTATGTTCACGTTTCTTCGTAGAATTCTGTTGTAAAATGAAACATAAATAAATAAAATCGTACTAATTGACTAGCTACAGCTCACCTTTTTATCCCAATGTTGTTGCATATATTTCAATAGAATGCTAGTTTTCTCCGTTACAATTACTAAAATAAATAAACAATAAATCATTGCAACATTCTAGTTTTATAACAATTATTTACTTTGTTCAGATGGATAATCTTTTGTTGGTATATATACTGATGGTCTCTTTAATGGACTTCTACTGTTTGTATCAACATGGAATTTTGTGAAATTATTCTCATCGTAGGAGGGCAGACCCTTCAAGAACTCAGCCACCGACTAGAATTTTTACCTTTAAATACACATCCAAATAACAAACAATAATAAAATTTAAACTCACCATTATCTCTATATACGTTTTAATAGAAAATATAAATCGTTTTTAAGTTTATTTTTAATAAATTAGCACAATTGAGCACTGACATTACAGATGTTGAAAGAAAACAATTCTGGAAATAATTTCAGTTGGCTACACTGTTATATTACAAGAAAATTGAAATTTCTATCAATAAATGTATTAAATTTTGGAAAATTACTTACATTTAAATAAAAATCGAGCATATCTTTTGAAAAACTTCCATAATTCTTACAAAATCGTGCCGATATTTATTTAGGGAAATTTGATCGGTTGGTGAGCCTGATCAAATCAACTTCAAGAGATAAAATGCAGACAGAATAGACATTTCATATGGAAATACAGTCACTAAATATACACAGTACCGCAATTGTATGGGCCAATGTGTTGGAGAGAGAAAGCAAATTTTTGATCCGAAATGGCGGCATTCGTGCGTGCGCTGACGGCCTGGTTGCCGTACTTGGACAAATAGAATTGTTAAAATGACAAAATCAAAATTAAAATTTAATTAAAACAAAAGAAAAATTAAAATTGATAAATGATATGGAAGTAATATTAATTAATTACTAAATACATTAATATTATATGACGGCATTTGTAATAATCTGTCATGGAGTCAGATATCTTGATTTTAAATTCTACTTCTCAATGTCACCAAATTATAGTTTAAAATTCAAATGTCCCCATAAATTTTGATCCAAAATGGCGGTCATTTGCGGTACTGTATATATTTAGTGACTGTAATACAACGATTGTAAACTTACAATGATTGCTCATTGCCTATACCAAAGAATACATACTACATAGAAGCTCAGATCTCGGGGTTTTGTGGTTATCAAACTTTTAGTACCTACCCTGACTCACGAAGGGCGACACTTGTTCAATGTCGGTAAGCACATGCTAAGCACGACGATTTTATCAACCGAACCAAAGAATACATACTACATAGAAGCTCAGATCTCGGGGTTTTGTGGTTATCAAACTTTTAGTACCTACCCTGACTCACGAAGGGCGACACTTGTTCAATGTCGGTAAGCACATGCTAAGCACGACGATTTTATCAACCGAACTCATGGCCACGGTTGCCGATTCAGGCGAATTTCTATTAGATCTGGTGGAATTTCGACCCGTCTTGTGGATAAATCTCCGTCTAGTAGATTAGTAGAAAATCTGGTAGAAAAGTAGAATGTCTGGTAGAAAAGTAGAAAATTGGTAGATTTTTTTTTCGAATATTTTTTGTTGATTTGTCTAATTAAATATAACTTTTGGAGATATTTACCTATATAATTTTTTATCTTATATTTATAATGGACATATTTGGATGTAGAAAAGGAATATTGACTTCAAAATAAACTAAATGGATTTCTAGTGGGTATCACGTGACTATTTAGTAGATTTTCTTCCTACGTCGTCGGCAACAGTGTCGACGACCGACCGACATTGAACAAGTGTCGCCCTTCGTGAGTCAGGGTAGGTACTAAAAGTTTGATAACCACAAAACCCCGAGATCTGAGCTTCTATGGAGTATGTATTCTTTGACCGAACTCATGGCCACGGTTGCCGATTCAGGCGAATTTCTATTAGATCTGGTGGAATTTCGACCCGTCTTGTGGATAAATCTCCGTCTAGTAGATTAGTAGAAAATCTGGTAGAAAAGTAGAATGTCTGGTAGAAAAGTAGAAAATTGG
The DNA here is from genome assembly GCA_039776855.1 of Mylabris sibirica. Lineage (NCBI taxonomy): Eukaryota > Metazoa > Arthropoda > Insecta > Coleoptera > Meloidae > Mylabris > Mylabris sibirica. The sequence goes on from CM077841.1 coordinate 6,775,111, forward strand.
TAGATTTTTTTTTCGAATATTTTTTGTTGATTTGTCTAATTAAATATAACTTTTGGAGATATTTACCTATATAATTTTTTATCTTATATTTATAATGGACATATTTGGATGTAGAAAAGGAATATTGACTTCAAAATAAACTAAATGGATTTCTAGTGGGTATCACGTGACTATTTAGTAGATTTTCTTCCTACGTCGTCGGCAACAGTGTCGACGACCGACCGACATTGAACAAGTGTCGCCCTTCGTGAGTCAGGGTAGGTACTAAAAGTTTGATAACCACAAAACCCCGAGATCTGAGCTTCTATGGAGTATGTATTCTTTGCCTATACTCTCCATATAAGCCAAATATTTGACGTCATTGACGGATAATTAGCATACCTACATATACATGATAGAGACAGGCATAGCTACCTGTCTCTATCGATGTCTATCCGTATCTGTATGTACGCGAATGACGTCACTGAAGACGACAAGAGTGGGGATGCCGAAAAAATGTGGTTCATGAGCAATCCTTGTAAGAATTCATAATCGTTGACTGTAATATGGAAAAAAATTATAGCGCCCTCTGCAGTTTGAGTGAAGAATTAAGAAATAGCGCTAAATATGATTGTCTTATTTTATTTTAAAATAAGCGGCTAATTTTTACTAACGTCATGTTCAACAAAAGTGGAACGGTCAGACTTTTTTACTTATGTTAATTTACGCTAGTTTATTCTTTTGTACAATACTTGTATATTATACCGTTTTATAACGGTATTTTTTGCCGTATTTTATTCAAAAATCGGCGGGAGCACACACTATATTGCATGTCACATTACTCTATCAGAGTTACATTATATGTTCATTGTTAACAGATCAGTAATCTGCTATGTGTCTAATCACTGATCAGAAACATACGCAAAGAATTAAATTGCTGATATTTAAGCTTAAAATTAAGAAAAAAATACAAATTCCAATTTTCTGTTTTAATTTCACTTTCGTGTAGGTAGCTGTCAAATGGGTAAAAATTATATCAACATAGCCTTATTTTTTCAATGCTGTATTAAAATCAGTATTAAACCTTTAATACATACAATATTTTTTGTATTATACAGCTGTATTTTACAACTGTATTCACACAAATCACTAGTCTTTTAGATGGCACTGTATATGTAAAGGCACACAGTGGCATCATTGCTTCTATGCACCGACTGTACGTATCTGAAGACATACCACGATGTATGTCTAGTTACGGAACAAAGTCAACTTTGATATTCCGAATATTTATAGTAGGACCAATTGTCGGTAGATGGAGTTTAAATGGACGGAGCTTGTTAAATGAAACAATAGAAGAAAACATTTATTTGAAATATCTATTGTGCTTTATTCTTGTTTTTTTTATATGAAAAAAATGTAAATTAATCTACATTGATTTTGATGATAATTTTAATGACTATCCCTAAATGACAAAGATACAGGGATAGAATACATAATTTAATTAAAATTAATTATCTACATCAGTTTATGAATGTTCTGAGATAATGTTCACTGTGTTCTCTTTTCTTGTTTTTTTTTCTGCATTAAGACTAGTCCTGTTATAATTTCCCATTTCATCACTTGTTGCCATTAAATAAATTTTACATAAAACGAAAATACATAAAAAAAATAATAATAAATTATCCAGCAATCATCAATTCATAAATTAAATAATTAACGTAATAGAAAGACATAAAAGAAACAAAACTCTTTGTGTATTGCTGGGTGTGATGCTGAGAAATAATGATTATGAAAAGAAAACGAAAATAACTTTCATTAATAGGAATTGTAAAAAAAAAAATCAAAAACAAAATTTGTGCTGCGGCACACACTGAGCACTTGGCCATTTTCACACAACACACAATGTGAAGGTTCATTATTATTATTATTATTATCATTATTATTATTTTGTTGATTTGGTTAAATTATTCGTTGCTACATGCAACAAATTTACACAAAGAAAATTCAGCATTCAATCTAACACAACCACGGGATGTTCCTCAAATTTCGTTTTCAACTGCCGCCATGGCTTTCTCGCTGCTCTTCGCAATTCTGTCAGACTTATTTGACGACGCATTCGCCTAAAAAAATAATTTATTTATTAAAAAATAAAATAATAATTGTAAATTAAATACTATTCTAAAAAAAAAGACAACTTACTTGCTTCCTTCTGTAGCCCGGAAATAAACATCATCAGGTGCATCCATCCAACTAATTACTTGTTTCCTACCTGAACCAGTACGTGCCATATGAGCAATTTTTGGTTTGCCATTAATTTGTGATATATGACGTGGCAATAATAATTGCCCAGGTACTATTGATGATGTTGATGACATCATTGTTGGTGGATATTGATCAGGACGATTCATTAAACCACTAGGATCTTTACTGAGCCTCTTTGGTGGTGGTGCACTCATAGCCGAGCCTAAATTGTAACAAGTTACTTTTTTTAATAATAACATTCAATAATTTACAATTTTTATTTTTCCTATTTATTAAAAAAAAAATATATATGAAAACTACTAGCCACTTACGGTAACTTACCATCATCCCAATCCAAGTCGGAATAGAAACCAGCAAGAATAATTGAAAAATTATTTTTTTGTATTATTTCCGAAAAATGATTGAATTTAATAAATTTGAAAAACAAAAGAAAAACTATATAAAAAGTTTGATACTTACTATCAATACCATTCATTTCATCATAAGCACGTCGTTTTAAGGACGGTGACATATTGTTGAGTGGTATCTTATCAGCTTCAGGTTTATTAGGAACACGTTCATATAATAAACTACCATCAGGTGCTTTAGGTGGTTTTGGAAAAGCAACTTTCTCCGGTTTTGGTAAATTATCTTTATCTGTTAATATTAACCATTGTGGTATTACTGTACCAGGATTACCTAATTTTGTTGCAATTGCTGTAACACTACCACGATTCTTTTTACGATAAATTAACAATTGTTTCAATTCATTTATTGATTTTCCACTCATTTTTGTTGCACATTCTTGTTTAACAGCTTGTATATTAATAGCAAAGAATGGTGCACGTGCTGCATGTCTAGGTCGCATTATATGACGACACAATCGTCTTGAGATTCTCGTTAATGGTGTTGTATTTAAATAAAATGCTGTACGTGTTTTCATCACTGGTCTAGGTGAACCAGATCTCACTACAATCCCATGTGCTGTTGCATAATGTCGTCCTAAATGGGCTTTTAATTTAAATTCTTTCCCACAACCACCAATATTACAACGATGTGGACGATGTGGCATAGTAGCTGATAACATTCGATCATCATCAATATCACTGCCTGATTTCTTTTTACCACTATTACCAAGTACACCACTACTGATTGTAATTCCACCACCTAAACCACCCGTACCATCATATTCTGATTCACCAAAACGTGTTGGAACTTTTAAACCACCATATTTTTTCCAATATTGCCAACATGTATGACATAAACGACATTGCATATGAGATGGACCCCAAGCATACCACTGTGTAGAAACGGTGACTGTAAAACATAATTAGAAGAAGAAAACAAATCACAAATAGTCTCGAAAATATTAATTTTAAAATGGTAGAAACAGGGAAAGATATGGGATATCTTTGATTACCGTTCAACACACCTACCATTACAAGATTCACAGGCTTTTCCACCCAAAGAAACTGGTTGATCGGAATTACTGCCATTACTGCTTCCATTTACAACACCTTTATTATTATTTAATGCAGCTGGATTTGGTTTATTACTGTAAATTAAAAAATAAAACAAAATAGAATAAATTAAGAAGAAAAAAATGATATATTGTAAATTTTCAATACGAACTTACTAATTAGGAATGTAGACTTGTTTCAATTTTGATTCAGCTTCAACAGCTTTAACACGTTTCTGTTGTACATAACGATCTGTAGTTTTCCACATATAATAATATTCAATAATATTTTTTAATGTTTTCCATGGTAGAAAATCTTGACGTATATCATTAAAATCTTTACCATATTTATCTAATGCTTCTTCAAATAAATTAGCCTCTGATGCACTCCATTCTTCCATTTCATCACGACATAATACAGGACCACTAGATGGTACTAATGAACATAAAGCATTAGCCAAATCATAATTATGTCTATGTAATGTATCCATAGCATGAAATAATGTTATATCACGACTAGCAGCAGCTGCCGACATATGTAATGATGGTTGTTTAACACTTGAACTACAATCTAATGCTCTAGCAAATGTACCAACTGAACGTGAAACAACTAAAAACTGATCAATTTGTCTATCTGTTAAATTATGTTCAGGTGTCCAAACTAATGTTTCCAATTCATTTAAATCACGTGTATCAACACTTTCACCACCTGATGATTGTTGTTGTTCTTTTAATAATGGTGGCACATCACATTGATATCGACTGCCTACACGTATTTCACCTTTGTCCGCTAATAATGTTTTTTGTGTTGGATCAAACACAAGACAATAAAAAAACATATCGTCTTTATTTAAATAGGAAGCCAATGATTCAGTTTCATTAAATAATGTTACTGAACATTTACCACGTATATGGGTAGCTGGTAATGTTTCCACTTGACGTGATAAAAATAATTCACGATGTTTCATTTGATGACGTTGTTTTGGATTTAATATATCACAACTACCATTACGACTACCAGAATCTGGACTACCATTCGATTCATCTAAGGCACCTAGATTTAAAACAATTAATATAGTAATTATCGACAAATTTGATTAAAAATGAATTTTCAACAATCATAATTAATACATACATACATACAACATTATCTACATTTATTAATAATAAATATTATATCATATGTATTTATAAATAAGCAAATGACAGGAAAAGTATTTCCAAAACAAACATTGATAATATAACCTTACATTTATTAATAATGATAAAACATTAAACCTTGACACTACTAAAGTATTGTAATTAAATCCTTATTATGAATAATATTATAAGTATTATAACAAACTTTAAACAATTCATCTTCATTTTTCGCATATCAGTTTATAAAATATTAAACCTACGATAATATAATTTTTTAGCGAACAAATAAACAAAAATTCAAGTGTGCAGTAATCATTAAACAAATAATCTATTTTTTCAAGTTAAATTATTATTACAAAAACATTACATAAAGTGAATTCTTTTTGAGCTGTTTCAATAAAACAACTTATAATAATATATATCAGGTGACAATGAAAACCGGCTACAAGCTATAACTGCATTAGTTATCAATTATCAATAATTAATAATTATCAATATATTTTCTCAAAATTTACAGGATTGCTTAATGGTACAACTGGGCAAATTTTGAAGCTTTGATAATAGTTAAGACATTTCCAGTTTGACCGAAAGTGAACCTATATTTCTTATTTTAAATAATGACCCATATTTTTTGCTTTTGTATCATAATATTGAAGATTAGCTTTCCCGAGATGTGCAACAAGTAGGGTTTTAAAACAGAAAAATGCCTGAAAATAGTAAAAAATTGTCCAAATTAGTCAGCCCTGATTTATGGGCAAAACAACTAAATAAGACAAATTACATAGTATTTGATAATAATAACAATAGAACAATGTTATCAATCTTTATGTTTACTGCTCATAGCTTCAAAGCCTCCCGTTCTCTTCAAACTTGCTTTGAATCTCACATTATCGGAAGATAATGTAGAAATTTGCCAATAATTTACTCATTCATAGATAGAATTTGAAAATAATCAAATAAAACTTGTGTTCCTGTTTTAGTTCTTGAAAAAAAATGGATTACTTTATGTCGAAAATTCTTAAAAATTGTCAATTGATCATAAATCTAACAAAATTTATTTATAAGCATTTATAACTAGTTAGGAAACAAATTGTGGGATACAATGGGTATGCTTATAGTTATAATCACATATTCAGTTGTTTTGCCCTTAAATTAGGGCTGAACAGTTTGGACCACCTTTTGCCATTTTCAGATATTTTTCCCTTTTAAATCACTATTTGTTAAACATCTCTGGAAAACTAATCTTTAGTATAATAATACAAATACAAAAGCAAAAATATAAGGGTTGCTATTTAAAATAAGAAAAATGGGTCCAAAGTGTTTTAACTATTGTAAATACAGTAGACCTCAGTTATAACGAACCTCTAGGGACCATCAAATTCGGTTCGTTATATCCGATGTTCGGAATAGGCGATAATGACAAATAATTAAGACAAAAATAATATAACACCTTTATAAGTATAATATGTTTATCATATACCTAATATGTATAACAACATTATACAATATTGAAAAATTTAAGTGAAAAAATTAACTTTTGAAAAAAATTGTTATTTTAGACTGAACTAGTGGGTTTTTTATATACAAACTATCCGTATATACTTCCACTTCGCTCAAATTATCTAGAACCGCCCCTGGCGCACCAGAAGATTGTAAAAAATAGCGAATCTTCTTCAAAACGTTTACAGCTTCCTGGATAGATAAAGAGTACAATCTTGGTGTTAGTTCATTACGCTCTATACCAAGGTTCGTTATAGCCGAAGAAAAAGTCAGAAAATTTGACTTTTTTCGGTTCGTCATATCCGGTGGTTCGTTGTATCCGAGTTCGGTGTAACCGCTGAATTTTTACATTGAAACATACGAAAATATGATGGGACTTGAAATATAGTTCGTTATAAGCGGTAGTTTACTATAACCGAGGCCATTTTAACCGAGGTCTACTGTACTTCAAAATCTGTACTATTCAGCAATCCTGTAAATTTGAAACTAAAATGTATTGATAACTAGCAATGTTATAGCTTGTAGCCTGTTTTCATAGTCACCCGGTATAATATTAATAATAGTTTGGTCTTTTTCACTTCAAAAAGTATACACAAGGAAAAGGATAACAAAAAAGGCACATGTACTTAAAAAATCAAAAATATTTTCGCATTTATACGATTCTGATTATAATCAATAATGATGAAACACTGTTATCACGATTTTTAAAATGAACCTGATTTTCTGTCGACTATACAAGCATAAGTATTATACAATATTTCATTCATTTTTTCAAAACAATCAGGAAATCTCACATATACTATCATCCATTGATGAATTAGGTTTATTTAAAATTAAAAAGGTTTTAATGGAATGATAGTTAAGAAACAATATGACTTCAAACTTATTCTTATCAACGCGTCCCAATTCATTCTATCTTTAAACAATTACATGGTCATTGTTGTACAAATATTGAGAACAAGATCATGTTTATATTTAGGTAATTTTAAAGCCTATTTGTACGTTTTGAAATTAGAAACTATTAGACAATTTTCACGCTCATTTAACAAAAATTGTAAAATAGATCGGATATTTCTCAATTGCAATTATTGTTAAATATAACATGAAAACCAGTGACGTAAAAAGAGATGCTCAAGTTAAGTCGAGTACAAATCTTTGGTATCTTCTCAAATTTAACAACCAATATTTGAGGTAGCTGGACATGTAGAATACCACTAGATAATGGACTAAAATTAAGTCTTCTTATCTTGTATAGGAATTTTTGGCAATTTCTCATCAATACGAGACCAAAAAAGAAACGATTAGATTGAAATGAGATTCGGATATTAAGCCTTTAGTATACATTTATACAACATAGATATAGATAGAAGGTAGTATATACCATTTTCTCGTCCACTTTTTTGCGTGTAATTATAAAAGTACAGTCCTGGTTAAAAGAACAAGCATCTCGCTAGTTGTCATAGCGACGCTGTCTGATCAAGTACAGTTGTGGTAGGATTTCGCGAAACAACATATATACAATACATACATACCTTTATACACATTCAAACATATACATATAGACACAAATACATATACGATATGTATACATATACAACTATGGTCTCGTCGGGTGACAAGACAGGTACAGTCAGCGAATATCGATCGCCTAATCAAGACTTTTGCCCCACTACCACAACCACCACCGCGCTACTACCACCAAAACATTTTCTCTCATTTATATAGAATGCGTGTGAAAACAATAATGAGGAACAGAAAATAGGAAATAATACTAATCATTATTACTATAATCCTTATCATGTTTTAAATAGCCAATTCTATAATTGTTAATTGTTTTATTAAATGCTTGTAGTAATTAATTTATGAAACAATAGGGAATAATCAACAATTTTTATTTTCCCTTGTATTTGGGAAAAATGCGAAGAAGGGGAATAATTAATTTAAATACATATATACATACACACACACGAATACAATTAACTTACACTGGTGTTTGTCCGCTAGTTGGATCAATTGAGGGGGTAAATCTCTTCGCCGATAAAAACACATAACTTTAGCCTCAACATTACCAGAAGCAGTCTTATTTAATTCTTCTATACGTCGGATTTGGTATGGAGACGTCGATGACGTCTCGAAATACACATAATCTAAAACAATACAAAAAAAAACCGTGTATAAAAAATAATCGTAACCGAAAAAAAGAGGTTAAAAACACATAATACACTTGATTACAATATAAATAAAACGGTAATAATAATTATAAATTGAGATAAATATAGAATCAAATTAAACGCCAACAATAAAATCGAAACTTTTCTTTTTTCTTTCGTTATTATGGAAATAATCCAAATAAAGGATAATTAAAAAAATAATTCTCAATTATTAATTATCCACACAAACACATAGATGAATATAATGCAAAACAAATATATACACGCAAACACACACACATACATACAAACCGAACTCACCTCCGACACGATACATGTTGGCTGTCATCTTTCAAATACAAGAACATATGACCCCAACGAACAAATTTTAATTACACTCGTTAATAAATTAACATTTTTCCACAATAATTTCAATTGAAATTTATTAATTTTATTGAATTTTTTTCTCTTAAAAAGAAAAAAATCTTCAATGTTTTGTCACTGTCCTGCACTTATCACCGCCAAGCCAACAGACGCCATTTTCTTCTATTGCTAAATACCAACTTAGAAAAATTAAAATTCCCCATTAAAAAAACACAAATGACTGTATTGAGAAAAAATAAACAAATAAAGTTAGACATTTTCTTTTTCGGTATTAAATCGAATCAAAAATTGTTAAAAATATTCATATACAACAGGAATTTGCTTGGTGTTCAATTGGAGTTTGTTTAATTAATAAAGAATTAACGATGTTGGTTAGTTTTTAATTAGATGGCCATGATTTAAATATGGCGGATTCTAATAAGCATTACCAACTGAATATTAATTAAAAATTAATTAGCGCGAAATTTGAAAAAATAAAAACAATTCACAGATTATATTTTATTGCATATAATAAATTTTTATAAAAAGCAGTAATTAAGTACCAATTCAATTTTGATGCAATTATAAAAATTTATAGAAATAATTACTAAAGTTAACATTTGTATCAAAAAAAATTCAATCGTTTGATTGTTCACCATAAACCAGAAGAGAAACCACCTGGAGGAGCCCGTACACGTTGACATGGTGGATCTGAGGATACCGGTGCTTGTTGTTGTTGTTGTTGTGTTTGGTCATTCGTTTTCATTGCAGCTTTCGTATTGTCCTTTTTATCAGGCGACAAAGGTACCTGATTTGTTCCTTCAACAATAGATGAGATATTTCTCGGACTGATCTTCTTTGGTTGTGCTTGTTCAGGTGGTGAATTTACACCGAAAATATCGCTGTGTCCGCCGCCTGGTGGTCTTAGGACACGACTTGAATTACGCCCTTCATTCATTCCGGAGAAAATATTCGTTGATGTCATTAATGGAAGTCTATAAATGAATCCATGAATGAAAACGATAAAAATAGTAATTATAAATTCTTATCAAATCTTTTAATAGCTAGGTAGAACAAAGGGAAATTGTTGATTGAAAATATAACGGTTATTACTGTTTAATTTTGGATCTTACTAGTTCTAACCAGTTCAAATCGAGAAGGGTGGATGGATATTATGTGAAGTTATTAATGAAAATCATTTAGAATTCAATTATTATTTACCTGATTATTGAATAAACCCAATCAAGCCTTGGATTTAATTTTTTTTAATTGTATTACTTTAGAAATTCTACTACAATTCACACCACCCAGAAAAACCGACAAAATACAACAGAATTGTGTTTAATGCGCACTTGCAAGAATTTTATACGTGTGTCAAAAAAAATCAACAAGTATTCAAATCTAATTGGTTAGAACCGATATCGAATTAACGATGGCACACGAGATTTTAACCAATCAAAATACAGAATTTTAATTATCAACGGCACAGCAAAACATTGATATTAAACTTATAAAGATTGCCAGATCTGCATAAAGGTCAAATCACACTCGTTACTATGTCACAGACAGCATATTCAATGTTGCCAGTCTTAGGACATTTCTCCAAAAATAATTTGCATTATCATAAGTATTAAGATTTGGAAAAAAATACAATTAGTCGTTATTTAATTTTGTAATATGTTATTTGGGAAAAAAATAATACAGAAAAAACAGGTTATTATTATTTTTTAAAAAAAGTTTGCAATTAGTTTTATTTGTACTAATTGTTTTATAATAATCTTAAGTGACAGGCAATTTAAATCAATTATTTTTTTGAATTGTAAGGAACCAGTTACTTAAACCAGAGATTTTGTAAGGGGATATGTTGACAACATTGCATATATCGTAGGCAGCATTTGAGAAATACATAGAATGTAATTATCAACATCATCTTATACGAAGTTATTTAAATTTTAAGAAAAAAAAGTATTGTTTTAATATTGCATCAATTATTTTATAAATATTACCGTATTTAATGGTTGCCTACTTAGTGACGTGAATATCTTAATGTGACTTGAAATTTAGTATCTTCTTTCGTTCATTTTTAAATAAAATACGGCATTAAATACAGTACAATACAGATAATGGCCCATAAGTCCCGCACAATCCTATAGGGGCAGGTAGGAGATGAAATTCTAAAACAAAAAGTCCAATAACATCTTAATTTTCACCTGACGCACAGATGATATGTATCGTACAAAAAAAATACTGTAAAATAACTTTTATTTTAACTGATTTAACTTAACTATATTGATTTAAGAGGTATTTTAGTTTTTAATTACAATTTTCTTCATCTTTTTATTTCCTTTGTTTCTACTGTATTTTTGGTCTTTTCGTTATTTAGTAATTAAGTCATCTATAAAGATCCAACACAATTGCTAATATACTAAAATAACAGATGAAAACAGAATGTTTAATTTTGGCGGGAACTCAACTCTACGTCGCACCGAATTGTATCACGTGTATCAACAAATTACGTTACACCATAGACAACTAACAATCTTTATAAGTTTAATATCATTTGGTGAAGCTATCGCCATCTGTTTTTGTATTTCAAAAGCAATCACCCATCGAACGTCCCAGCAATTTCGCCCCAATTCCGATAAAATTGAATAAAAATACAAAACTTAAGAAAATAACGATTTATTCAATATTTAATCATAAATCTTACGAAGTAATGCCGCCCGACGTTCAGTATTTTGGAACAATGCCCTTATCAATTGTCGTATTTCAGCCGGTTTAAATTGTAATGCTAATGGTCCTTTACCATTAGCCCAACGATCATTAATTTCAATCAAACTAGCATTCAATACAAAACATAGTTCTTTCAATTTACACCAATTCTCTACGAATAAATTAATTTCATTTGGATCGGTGAATAATTTTGGTCCACGTATTTGTATCATTTTGATTAATTCAATTAATTGTTCAGCAGCTGTTGCTGAAATATCTTCAAATCGAACTATTGAATTGATTAGATTCAAACATAAACAATCCAATATTTGTCCGATTACTTTATTATAAATTTCATATGGTAATACTTTATGCCATACTGTTTTTAATAATTCTTGTTGGCGTAAACATTGTCGCAACGATTTCTCAACGTTATCGTTAACATTCTCCAATGTTTGTTGGTGATTCAAATCGGAATCTTTGAGAATTTCATTAATTTGTTTGATTTGATTACCAACGTAATTATTGAAAATATCAGTCGATATGTGTTGAAGTCGTTGGATTTCTTCATCGAAATTATAAACAACTTTTAAATTTTCTGGTAATTTATGATTGTAGGTGATTTGCCAATTTTCCAATACATGACCGATATATTGGCAATTATTATAAAATAAAGCAATTTGTTGTGGGATTGTTTGTAATAATTTCCTGTGATGTTCAGCGATGAATTGTGGATACTTTTCAAAAATCATCTTTACTGTCTTTAATAAACGTTCAGATTCTGTTGTTTGTAATTCCTGTAAAAGATTCTGTACAAATTCCAATATTTCAATAACATTCTTTGATATTGAACAATTTGTAAATTTATTATCAATAGTTAAAACATCTCTATCGATGATGCCATCAATTTCGATCATATCATGCAGATCACGTCTCATCAAATCTGTCGCTATTAATAAATAATTTTCACATTTCTTCTCCATAAATAACACATCGAAATTATTCACATATTGTACCAATGATGTTGTTTGTTCTGTAAAGAAGCCAATTGAAATTAATTTATCTTCCAATATTTGTGTATTCTCAAGGATCTGTTTTTTATTATCTAAATCTTTACGATCTGTTGGAATTCGATCTTGAAGACAATGCTTGATTATTAATTCAGATAAATTATCGGACAAATCACGACCAATATAATTTAATGTTGTAAAATTCTCATCTAATTTATAATTGAAATTTTTTGATAGAAATTCCAAGATTGTTGTAATATTGCTGAAAACTTGCAAATAATTTAATTTTTTATCAACAACAACTTTTACATCCAAAACATTCCATTGATTCTCTGATTTCAATTCGATCTGTGTTGTGTGATCAACGACAGAAATGAAAATCTCCCATAAAAATCGTGTTATATCATCCAAATACGATATCGAAGTGTCGTTTCGATATGAAGCTTGTAAGGCTTGTTTAATCAAATCGTCTCGATCGGTTTTAACATTAAGACAATAATTTTTCTCATTAGTGATTAGAGTGATGTTATCTTTAAAAATTTGCAAAATCGTATCCTGTAACTCTCCTTTCTTCGCACAAAACTGTTTGCGTATCGCTGATAAAGCTTCTATAAATATTCCATCATTGCACAGCTTCTCAAAGATCTTCTCCACTTCGTCGATTCTCTTAACACACAATATGAATTCATCGCCATTTAGAAATGTGTTAATTTCTTGTAATGCTTCGTGAATTTGTGAGATTTGTTGTAAGTAATCGATGATATTTTTTGATTTTGTCAATGATCGCAATGAATCTTGTAATTCCTGATTGGCTTCTGTTAGTTCGTTATTGGTAGATTGTAATGCCTTCCGATAGAAATCGTTGATTTCTTCATTTAATTCGTTCAATTTATTTGATAGATAACGATTACGTTTCGGTGTTTCACGGTGTGTAACATAAATATTCTCGATAAATGTTTCTACATCAATTTGGCATGATTTTAATGATGTTTCCATCTTCGGTATAAACGTGTTAATTTCATCAATTTTCACCTCCTCTATTACTTGGATAAGTTCTTGTAAAACACTCATTTTCTTTGAATTTTCACACCGATGACAGTTGTTAATTTTCAAAAAAATTATAGGTTATGTTTCTCTGGTACACCGGGCGCTCGAACATGAATACAGAAATACAGACTATCTAACATTACCAGTGTATTGACCAAAATTATGAAGCATACTAAATATCAGGAAATTTGTGAGGTCAGAAAAATGTATAATTGCGTTTTATGATTAATTTGCTATTTTGAACTACTACTGGTTGCTCGACGTAATTTATTCAGCGTCTTTATAATTTTGATTAGAACACCAAAGACTTTGTTGGAGTATAATCTTAGCGACTGATAGGTTGCTTGGGCGCTCAAATTTTGACGAATAAACATTAATAAATGTTCAGTGTTGTCACATTTTCGACCAGTTAATTCTTTAATTCTATATACAAATCAAGAAAATAAATTCATCATTTATAATAAAAATTAATAAAAACCAAGCAAAGTTTTGAGCTGACGATGAGTTTGATTTATACTAACCACCCTTAGCATCTCAGGAATTTCTGCTGAACTGGCAATGTTGCTTGAGCAAAATTGGCGGAACTAACATAACAGTACGAAAGTTACTAATCTAATATACAGGTTGTATTGACTTTTTTTATAAATTTTTGAGTCCAATTTTATTAATAATTAATTTTTTCTTCGATTCTAATCTATTTTGAGAGAAATCGGAGTTTTTGACAGATTTTTTTGTATAAAATTATAATTTATATAATTTGAGGTATTTTTGGTTGCCTAACCATAATCAGCAAGTATTTCTCTTTACAACGGCAGCCTTTTATAACTTTCATAAAACGTACAAGAACTGTTTAATTTGTGTAAAAAAGTACGGTTCGCAGTCGGTAGGATTCGAACCTACGCTCCCAGAGGGAATCTGATTTCTAGTCAGACGCCTTAACCGCTCGGCCACGACTGCTGTGTTAATTTTGATTACCCTAAGCTTAAAATGAGGTTATGTGTGCCAATTATTCATAGACTGGGATATATAGGTAGACTGCTAATGTGAGTAGAAATTTGTAGCCACCATGCGTACTAATATTCATCTGTTGTTTCTTTCCAACAATGCAACAACTATATTTTCTGTCTTTGTCAACAAGTCCGCGTGTTTTACTGTGGCGGACTAGTCAGTTAAATTGAAGGACAGATAGTGATAAGTAGTTAGCTAAAAAGAGTAAGACTAACTTTCGACGTCATTCGAAGTTGGTTACATTATAATCCAATACAAAACATAGGACATTAGCAATCTACCCCTTCCAATATCTTTGCAATTATTATTGAATAAATTATTGATCATATCATTTCACGTAAATTTTCGACAGTTATGAATTAAAACTAATAAAAATAAATCTCAAAAAACTCTATATTCCATTTATGAAAGTATCAAAATATTTCCCACTAATTTTAAAATACAAGTATAGAATACTGTATTACCGACTTAAATTGACATTTGACATAATATGGCGTCTTTCAGATTTGGCTTTATCCGGATTGTGGTTAATGTTAACATTTTTGAAATAGATTTATTTGAATAGAAATTGAATAATTCCATAAAAACTTGCTAATATTCATCATTGTGTCGAAGATTGATTGTTTATTTTACAAGAAATCGATGTTTTAGATTGATACAAATAGCATCAAGTTTTGTTTGCAAACAATCCACCAAAAGTGCAACATTCTGTTTTATTTCTGCAATTTTATTAATGAATTGAATGGATACAATCTTCTAATTGTTTTGTAATTGCTCTAATCAACAAGCTATAGTGACAATGTAAGATGTACAAGTGATTTGTTTGGTTTTTTTTTGATAAATGTTTGATGGTGAAACATACAGAAAATGACTGCACCGAATGCTGATGATTTTAATGTAATACAATTCGAAAAACGTTTACAATCATTAAAAGACTCCCAAGAGCATATAAATGCTTGTTGTCGTTGGTGTTTAGAAAATCGACAACATCACAAGAAGATCGTAAACTCTTGGTTGAACGTATTGAAACGTGTTAAAATCGAACAACGTGTTAATCTCTTCTATTTAGCCAACGATGTGATACAATATTCAAAACGAAAAAATTATGAATTTGTAGAAAGTTGGGGTACTGCATTACAGAAGGCTACAACTTTAGTCCGGTAGAAAAATCAAATAATCAACTATAATTATTGTTAACATTTCTTTATTTTCAGTGATGATAAAGTTAAACATAAAATTGTACGAATCTTCAATATTTGGCAACAAAGAAACGTTTACAATGAAGAATTCATCTCAGATTTGTGTGGTTTAATTAGTGTTGTACCGACAGCATCAAAGAATGATGAACCACATGAATTTCAAGCTAATTATGTTATCAATAAGATAAAACATTGTTCGAAATTGGAGAATGAGACTGATTCGAAATTGAAAGTATTGAAAGAACATAATCCAAAGATTCAATTAGAAACTGAATCTTTATGTACTTCACTAAAAGGTTCTCTCTCTAATAATATCAATATTATTATTTAATGAATTCTAATTGTAGATCGTGCTCATGTTGATGATGTTGAAAAGGAATTAGAAACATACGTTAAACATTTAGAAGGCTATATTAATGCGTTAAAAGCTGAAATTAAATGTCGCATTAATAATATTTCAGTTTTAAAGCAAGCTAATACACAATTAGAGAAGGATAAACGGGATGTTAAAGTTGTAGCAAATGTAATTCTTATTGTTTAGTTTCTGGATAAAATTTTATAGAATTTGTTTTATAGGCGTATAAAACATTTGGTGCAAGAATTAAAACATTTCAGAAGAAATTGGAAGAACATCGGGCAACTTTAATCAGTCCTATACCATCGCCTGATATTAATGCACCATCACCAAGTCCCGATTCAGATCTAGAATTGCCTGATGACAATGAAAATAAAACTAATAGTTAGTTTATACTATTATTATTATTATTAATATTATTATTATTATTATATACGAGAATTTGTTTATTTTTAGGTACTCTAACAAATTTTAATACAGCAGAATTTACAGCAGGTTATTATAATCCGGTACCACCACCAACAACTGAAAGTAATCCGAATTTTGTTACAAATGGTTATACGAGTTTTATTGGATCGAATTTTACAATTCCTGTAAGTTTATTATCAATTACTTAAATCAAAATAATAATAATTTGTTGTTGTTATTTTAAGAATACTTTATTTACAAATACACAAACAACAGCTACACCATCAACGAATTTAACTGAAGTAACAAATAGTAATACATATGGTGGTGGGAATTCAAATTTAATACAACCATTAACGCCACAACAACAACAACAACAACAACCACCATTACCACCACCACCAATTGAAACATCAACAATAACAGAAACAACAGAACAAAGTTTCACTTATCATCAAACAAATAATAGTGGCCATATGCCATTATTGCCACCACCAATGCCACCATTTAGTACAAACGATCCTAATTATAATCCATATAGTAGTACTGCTGATAATAAAACGAATTTTGGTAAGTTTACTATAGGATGTGTCCTAGTGATGGGTAATAAAAATTATAAAAAGTTCTAATGGATGATTCTGAAATTTGGTATATATTTCCATCCGAACTACCTTTGGTAAATATTTTTGTTGTTAGACAGGGTAGTGAAACCCACTCTCTTATTTTAAACAGAATACTATATTCTTTATTACATTTTTGCATTCTTTCGGTAAATTGAAGAGGATTTTGATAATACAACCTATGGCCTAACGCTGAAAGGTATTTTGACATTTCATGAAATTTTAAGTTTTGCAGTGTTTAACTAAAAAATTCAGATTCTTTAAACGATTGTTGCTAAAATGTTGATATTTGGAATACAAACAATATAATCAATGTTCTTTCTAGTAAAGCTTATAGAATTCAATTATCTTTCAGCGTTTTGCTGAAATGAATTTTTCTTTCAGGCAATTTTCAAACCATAATATCTTGCTTATTTTAAATAGAACACCA
The DNA here is from genome assembly GCA_039776855.1 of Mylabris sibirica. Lineage (NCBI taxonomy): Eukaryota > Metazoa > Arthropoda > Insecta > Coleoptera > Meloidae > Mylabris > Mylabris sibirica. The sequence goes on from CM077841.1 coordinate 6,792,732, forward strand.
TATTTTTCTTTATATAATTAGATAGAGAAAAAACATATTTATCGAAGTGTATTAACATTCCCTATACCTACCTTTGATAATTTTTCAGTTATTCAGGATTTTCAATTTCGTCCAATCATCTCTATTGGAAGAAAATATAATACGTTTAGTCGCCTATGCCAAACTAATTCAACTATAATGAAATGCATAGAAGGCTTAGCAAAATGACAAAATATCACAAATGACGTTAATATTGAATATTCAACATGTTTTTTCTACAATTTTAGGAGATTCCACATGCACAAAAAGCAAATTCAATCAATTTTGATTAAATTAATTATCAATTTCTTCCATTTTTCTTAATGGAAATAGTCTAAAATTAATTAATTATTTTGACGTTAATTGTGACAATTGAATTGAAAGTTGTTTTGTTAAGCCTTCTATGTTTTACACTTTTTTTTCAGGGGAGATATACGGTGTTCTATTTAAAATAAGCAAGATATTCCAGTTAAAAAACTACCTGAAAGATAAATTTATTTCACCTAAACTCTGAAAGATAATTGAATTCTGTATAAATTGACAAAAAGTACATTACTTTTACTACTTAAATTCCAAGTTTCAACATTTCAAAAGCTATAGCTTCAAAAATATGAATTTTTCAATCAAACACTGCAAAATTTAAAATTACACAAAAGCTTAAAATATCTAATGCACTACCCCATATAACGGCGATGGCTAGAACAACGAAAATATTTTCCAAATATAGTTCAGATGGGAAAACGGCTGTATACGTTCAAGAAACTTCCATCAATTAGAACTTCTTTTACTTTTAATTTCCCATCACTAGGACACACCCTGTATATTGTTTGGTCCACTTTAAACAAGCCACCATGTAGAGATTTGAATATTTCAAAGATATCAATAAAAACTCAATTGGTGGCTTAGTTTAGTTGAGATACGTTGTATTGTGGTATTCTTTAATTATTTCTTATTCTATAAAAATCTAGGAATTCCTGCAAATAATTTTAATACATCAATATATGATACATCATTTAATACAAATTTGAATGAAACATACAATAACTCATCATATCCTCAATCACAAACAGTAAATGATTATGATCCAGAAATTGAAACAGATAATTGGAAAAGAAATTGGCCATCACAACAATCACTTTTGGTTGATAATACAATTGATACGCCTGAAAGTCCACCGATTTTTGAAAAAGAAGGTTTCACAAATGAAACAGTTGAATATCATGATAATGTTAATAATACAGGTGCTGTTGATGTTGATCATAGAATATTAAGACATGCTATACCATCATCAGGTATTTTTTTATGATTATAATTATTTATTTTATTAATAAATAAAAATTTTATTATTAGATAATGTAAGGAGTAGTCGTGGTAAAGATGTTGATCATCGGAATTTAATTAGTTTAACAGGTTCACCAGCTTCGGATATTTCACAAAATAATAATACAACAATTTGGAATAATCTACAAGATCAAGTAATTTCAATTATTATTTTTAATGATTTCCGTTTTTAAATGAAAATCTTGTAAATATCTTAATTTTAATGATTTAGGATTATCGCACATCAACAGGTGATCATGATTATCGTCTACCGCCTTCTTTTAATATTGAACAATTAAAATTACCACCACCACCACCTCCGCCACCTTCATCATCATCAACAACAATAATAAAAAAACAATCATCACCACGTAAAATCGCCGATTCAAATGTTGAAAGTATCGATATGGAATTAAGTGAAGATGAAAATGATTTGATTAATGACAATAATGTAAGTCATCAATCACAACAAAAACAAGATAATTTGAAAGTATTAGTTGGAAATGATATAACATTAAAACCACCACCACCACTGCCTGATTTACCTGAAGATGTTGATGCGAATCATTACTTAGATGGTTTAAATAATGATTTAAATTCGCAAGATTTTCCAACAAATTTAACAGAGATACCTCCAGGAGTTGATCAACAACAACAACACGAAATGGTGGGTCCACAACATCATTACAATCCGTCAAATGTACAACCACCACCCCCACCACCGCCACTACCACTACCACATCCAGATATGTATATTGATAATAATAGTGGTGGTTGTAGTGGTAATAATAATGATAATATAATATCAAATAATCCATGGTCACAGCAACAATCGAATTTTTTTATTCGTAATAATGATAATAATAATCATCATAATCATCATCATCATCGTCGTGGGGGTGGTTTTAATAATATTAGAAATCATCATCAACAACATCAAAGGGGTCGTGGAAGAAATTTTGGTTTCCATAATACTAATAATATTAATAATAATAGTAATAGAATTGGGGGGAATAGTAACAATAGAGGACGTGGTGGATTTGGTAATAGAAATCAAGGACAGAATAGGCACAGAATACGAGGTAATATGAGAGGGGGAAATTTTCATTGAAAAAAAGCATTTTTTCATATCTTTACCTAAATAGACACACACACACACACACAATGTTATTTTTCTCTTGTTTTTTATACATATTAAAAAGGCTCGTTTTTAAAAAAATAATAATTGTGTCTATGTAAATAGAATTGTACAAAAAAAAGGTAAATCTATAGCATTTTTCTTTAGGTTAAACATGATAAATGCTGTAGTTTAAGAAAAAGATTACTAAAAGAGAGAGGAGGAAACAATGTTTATATTGAATTGAAATTATAGCATTGTAGATCAGTTTTATATTCGACATTATTTTTGGTCATACACAGTACCTGAATAAAGTTCTGAAGGAATTCTTAACCACAATCCAATTATCCCCGAATTTTTAATTAACATTTTAATTATCTGTGTATGCAACGATATTACATAATAATTCCCATTTTTGTAATTACCTACAATTAATATTCAATTGTCCTCACGTTTTTTTTTCTCTTTCATTTCTATAATCACTGTAGTTTTATTTACATTATGTAACAGCTTCTGTATTGAACAATAATAAAAAACAAAGAAATAAACGTTGGTAATTTTGCGTAATAAAGTGATGCTTCCTAGGAGCTTTATTGATCTCTTTTTTAATTTACTTCCATAATGATGACCGTTATTAGGTCTCTCCTGTTAGTTTCAATTAATTTTTTGCTTTAAAAAAAAAGAGAAAGAGACCTAACAATGAGTTGATTTGTAAATTTACGTTTTATTTATAAAGCACAAGAATGTTACAATGTAGATAAGATTACAGTGAATTTACGCAATTAATTCAATCGTTTATTTATCATTCATCTCTCTAATATATTCGCTTGTTGTTTTTGATAAAATATGTTCGACTTTCTTCAACGTACACATCTCCGATTTACCATCTTCATCATTTTCATTCGTATCAAATTTTGAATTGCTCTTCATTATTGATTTACATCCTACTAAATAACGTTCAGTTTCTTTATGGACTTGATCGCATCTTTGCCGTACTTCATTGGTTATTAAAATATGAACAAATAACACCAATGTAAATAGAATGGTTTCAACTGAGAAATTTGGTATTGAATAGATATGGCACATTATTGTGCTGTTAAAGAAATTTGTTAATAAGTGTGAGATTGACATTTTTTTATTTAAAATGAATAATTAAAAATTTATAAATTTGGTTGTAATCACCTTGACAACGTAGTAATCATGTTATATTTTCATAGCCGAAATAGCTCAGTTGGGAGAGCGTTAGACTGAAGATCTAAAGGTCCCCGGTTCAATCCCGGGTTTCGGCAGCCAAAATTTTTTCCATTTTTCATATATTTTTTTAAATTAATCATTTACACAAATAATAATTTTTTAGAATTTTGATTTATTTTAAAATTAAAAAAATTATGGATATTATACTATAAAAAAAATACACAAGGTCCCACCGAGATTTGAACTCGGATCGCTGGATTCAGAGTCCAGAGTGCTAACCATTACACCATGGGACCTGATTAGGATATACCCTTAGTTTATAATAATTAAACCTGAATATTTTTACACGAGTAATTTATTAATAAAATTGTATTCTTATTTATTACAGGTGGTAAAATGAGACGGTGAACAATCGAGGATGATATAAGGTAATGTGCAATTTTTATTTTTTTATACATAATAAAAGACTGATTAATTGAAAAAATTATTTATTCCATAAACACATTCGTACATTACGGTTTAGATTGTTTCTCTTGTAAGAATTTAGCTTTACGCGCTTTTCGTTCTTCAGCTCGTTTCAATTGTTTAGCTGTACTTAAATTGTGTCGTTTGGCGAATCGTTGATTCTTTAAGAATTTCTGATCAACCTTTAAGTAAAAATTCATTAATTTTCTGTTATTATTATTAATATTAATGTTAATTATTCAACATACTCCTCTAGTAGATTCGTGGCGGTTACGTTTAGGTTTCTTGATTCCATTACGATGTGCTTTACGGTCTAAACAAAATCAATACAAATTAATCACCAAAATTTTAATTAATCGATAAGATTTTACTTACTTTGATTATGATTTGTATGATTCTTTGACTTTGCCATTATTTAAATCTATAAATTTCACACCTAGAAACAGTACAAATATTTAAGGTTATGTTTATATTACATATTATAGAAATTATAAATAACGGAAAATAAATACATGAAGAAGCGTATAAATACATATTCTAATGAATTTAATTTAAATTTAATGAAAATCTCCGGGGATCAATTAGATAAATTTAAATAAAATTTATTAGAAAATTACCTGATTGTGAAGCTTACAGGAAAAATTTCAGAAGAATTAGGGAATTTTAGATGGTCACATAGGTCAAGTTGGTTAAATTTAATAAAATTTCACGGTTTCCTTAACAGATGTCGCTTTCGTGGAAATTATTTTAAATCTAATAATTATGAAATTTCAATATTTCAAATTAATTTTTGTATTTGATTATCTATTAATTAATACTAATTTTCTATTATTTATGGCGCTTTAACTTATAATCATCCTTTGTGTTCGTCTAAATTTATGAGTGTTACCAACCGATTCGTGTTAGGATGAAATTTCCCTAGCTGGAGTTGTCAAATTTTATCATCTAGTGTTTGTGGTGGTTTTTGTTAAATTTTAATTATTTTAATTAATTATAAAGAAAACTCCTTAATTTCACCTAAATTCAATAGGATAGTGTTCAATTATTCTACGTTGTTTTCGGGTTGTGAAAAATTTATTTTTATAATCAACAAGACTATTTAAAATTGAACTTTAATTTTCTAACCTATAAATGATCTATTTAAAAATTAATTTACAAATAATTAATTTAAACAATCTAAATGGCAGATAATGGAGTAAATAGTAATTCTGGTCCACAATCATCAGCATCGTCGTCAATGTTATTAAAATCAACAAATTTAGAATGTAAAAATTTGTATGATTATTTAAAAACACGACCACCAAATCTGTTAGAGAAACTTTATAATCATCCAACGATATGTTTAGCAGTTTATAGGTGGAATTATCAATTTTTTATAATTTAATAATATTTTAATATTGTGTTTATAGGGAATTACCGGAATTGGCACGACAGTATGTGATAAGAATACTGTTTGTTGAACAACCAGTTCCACAGGCTGTTGTAGCATCATGGGGAGCTCAAGCATTTTCAAAGTTTGTTAAAATACTCGATTAATTAATTAATTTGAATAAAAATCGATTAATTTTAGAGAACATATTTATGTTAGTAAAGTATTAAGTGAATTATCAGTATGGCAGGAAGCTGCAATTCCTGGTGGTCTTCTCGGATGGATTTTATCACCAACATTTAAAAAGAATTTGAAAATTGCTCTATTAGGAGGGTATACTTTTTCATAATAATTTATAAAAAATTATTAATGTTTTTATAATAGTGGTAAACCGTGGAGTATGTCATCAGCATTAGAGGCTGATAGTAAAGCTAGAGATGTATCATTTCTAGATGCTTATGCTGTTGAACGTTGGGAATGTGTTCTACATTATATGGTTGGATCTCAACAACAAGAAGGTATTTCAGCTGATGCTGTTCGAATTTTATTACATGCTGGTCTTATGAAACGGTATATTTATCCTCTTTTTTTTGGCTAGTTATTGTTTAATAATTGTTTTTCAATAGTGATGAAGAGGATGGTAGTCCTGTGATAACAAGACAAGGATTCCAATTTCTATTATTAGATCGACAGGCTCAAGTATGGCATTTTTTATTACAATATTTAGATACAGTCGAACAAAGAGGCTTGAATCTAGTTGAATGTCTTACGTTTCTTTTTCAACTTAGTTTTAGTACATTAGGAAAGGTAATTCGATAAATTTAATATAATTATAAATATTTTATCATTATATTGTAGGATTACAGTACAGAAGGTATGAGTACTGAATTATTAACGTTCCTTCAACATCTACGAGAATTTGGTCTAGTATACCAAAGAAAAGTATAAATATTTAATTAAATAGTTTCGATTTATTTTAAATGTGAATTCTTGTTTCAGCGTAAAGCTGGCCGCTTTTATCCAACTCGGTTAGCTTTAAATATTACATGTAGCCAATATAAGAATGCTCCTGTTTTAGAGGAGGATACGCCAAAAGGTTACATAGTTGTAGAAACTAATTATAGGGTTTATGCCTATACTGACTCAAATCTACAAGTGGCCTTAATTGGCCTTTTTACCGAACTAATGTATAGGTAAAAACGATACAATAAAATCTATAATTTTACTTATTTTAACATCTTTATTATTGTTTTAGGTTTCCAAATTTAGTAATAGGTGTAATTACTAGAGATTCAATTCGACAAGCATTACGTGGTGGTATTACAGCTGATCAAATTATCGGTTATTTACGCCAACATGCTCATCCACAAATGTTACAAAATGAAACAATAAAACAACCACTGCCGCCCACAGTTGTTGATCAAATAAAATTATGGGAATTAGAAAGGAATCGTTTAACGTATTCTGAGGGTGTTTTGTATAGTCAATTCTTATCACAAGTAATTACTTATTTTTTATCAAATCTCAATTTAAATTCAACACGAAAATATTTCAGGCGGATTTCAATGTTTTAAAGGAGTATGCTCAGTCGAATGGCGTTCTTGTGTGGTGTAACAAAGAGAAACGTACATTGATTATTAATAAATCAGCTCATGATGATGTGAAAAAGTTTTGGAAACGGTATTCAAAGGGCAATTGAAACGATGAAATTTATTAGATTTTTTGGATAATTTAATAAATTTATATGAGAAATTACCAGATTAATAAATAATTTTTTTCTACAAATTTTGGTCTAGTTTTTCAATTTCAAACCATGCCTCGAAAATGTGAATATTAAAAGAAGAAAGTCTTTTGATACCAATGATTCATTTTTATTAATAATCATTAAAATTGATATAAAAAAAACTATGTATCTACAAAAAAGAAATATAGAGGTAATTATTGCAATTTATTTATTGTTAAGGATAAATTATTTTCACCATCGTTTCACACTTAATGGCATTATATGTTATTACTTATTACGTATAAGTACATTATTAATAAATAATTGCTTATACAGGGTGAGCCAAGAGAATGGCTCATTAAAAGTTTTGGCACCTGAACTACCTTTGGAAAATATTTCATAACTTTGCACCTTTGGTAGTTGAAAGGCTGAAATTTGGAATTCAATTAGAACAAATAATGTCCTTTCTACAAACTCTTATGGCTCTTAATTATCTTACAGCATTTTGCTGACATAAATTTTTCTTTTAGGCAATTTTAAAACTATTTTAAATCTAAAACCTTATGGTTGGATAGAGAAACAAATTCTAAATTGAACTGTAATATTATTCACTATACCTATCTTCGATAATTTTTCAGTTTGATGATTTTCTAGTGATCCATTCCAAATTAATTCAATTATAAAGCAATGCATATAAAGCTTGGAAAAAATGACAAAATATGGTGGTTTAGAATAAGCAAGATTTTAGTTCGAAAATTTTCTGAAAGAAAAATCAATTTCATCAAAAGCAAAACTGAAAGATAATTCAAAACTATGAAATTTGATATTATTTGTGCTATTTGAGTGCCAAATTTGAATCTTTCAGGCGCAATAGTTTGAAAGATGAATTTTTCTGAAAAAACTTTCAGCACTAGACCATAGGCTATATATTATCAAAGTTCTCTTCGATCTAAATATACAATAAAAAATACACTGTTCTATTTAAAATAAGAGAGTAGAGTGTAAATATTTCTCAAAGGTAGTTCAGGTGGAAAAACAGGCTATATGGCGTATATCAGAAGCATCTCAGTTGGAACTATTATACTTGGCTCACCCTGTATATTATTTTTATTAATTAATGTATGAAATAAATGGGTATTTCAACGGCTTGTGGACTATTATCAAGTTTATTACTCGTGTGGTAGCTTTTCAACTTGGCAATGGATACAAAACAATCAACGTTTGAAAAGAAAGACCAATCAACAATGAAGAACAAGCAAAATGTAAGTTAGTCGATAATTTATTGATTGAAAAAGTTGATGTTGTTTTCCATTATACATAGCAAGATTCTAAAATGGACCAAAATGTAAAATTATGTCCCAAATATGATATGAGCATTTGGTTAAGATCATGCGAAAAGGAAATTTTAGAACCAATTCCTGGAACTATAACAGGTAAGACTGACAATAATACATAATATTTTAGATTAATTGAGATGTTTCAAGGAACAATTCCTAAATGGCTGAGTGGATCGTTATTACAAAACGGTCCAGGATTACTAAAAATTGGCGACGAACATGTTCAACATATTTTCGATGGTTTTGCAATGTTACATCGGTAAAATTATACGAATTTTCATATAAAAATCTAAATTAATAATTCTGGATATTCAAAAGATTCTGTATTGAAAATGGTCAAGTTACATATCAGTGCAGATACCTCGAGTCGGACACTTACAAGAAAAGTCGACAACCTAACAGAATTGTTCTAACACAATTTGGTACAAAATCTATACCGGATCCGTGTCATTCAATATTTGATCGACTTTCGTCGGCATTTATTCAAAAAACATCGCAATTGGCGGACAATTCAATGGTCTCTATCTATCCAATCGGTGATGATATTTATGCCTTCAACGAAATACCGAACATTCATCGCATCAATCCAATTACATTAAAAACGGAAGAGAAAGTTAATATAGATGATTATGTGTCGATAGTTCATCATACAGCTCATCCACATGTTACAGAAGATGGTAGAGTAATACAAATTCTTCACTAATATGTCTTAGATAAAATCTTTTAGGATCAGTCTACAATTTGGCAATGACCGTTTATCCAACAGGACTACACCATACAATTATTAAATTTCCTTTTAATAATTCCAGTGAGGAAATGTTCAAGACCGGACAAATTGTTGCTGCAGTACCAGCAAGATGGTGTCTACACCCATCCTATATGCATTCTTTCGGTAAACATTCAAAATTTTCAATGAAACATAAAATTGAATGATGTTTAAAATTGATTAGGTCTTACGGAGAATTTCTTTATTTTAATTGAACAACCATTAAGTATATCGATACCGACAATGTTTGTTAAAAGATTCAAAAATGAACCAATCATAGGATCATTTCATAGTAACCATAATGAAAGAACACAATTCATTTTAATTGATCGTGAAACTGGTAAACTAATCTGTAAATTTTGTTCGGAAACATTTTTTTATTTTCATATAATCAACCAGTACGAAATTGACGATTATGTTATCATAGATGTTTGTACTCATGACAAATCAACAGGGTTTGATCGCTTATACGTTGAAACTCTCAAGGTAATTTAGTTTAATGAAACTGTTTTAAAAAGAGTAATTAGCGATTTTTAGTCAATGCAACAAAATTTGAACTATGATGGAATTTTCAATGCGAAACCTATGCGATTCGTATTACCACTTCTTTCAGTTAATAAAAATAGTAGTACTGAAGAAAATTTGGTAAAATTATCGGATACAAAAGCTGAAGCTTACCTCCAATCGTCTGGTGAAATTTTAGTTAAGGGTGAATTATTATGCAATCTTGGTTGTGAACTACCACGAATAAATTATGAACGATATTTAGGTGATCATTTTGGCATAGTTTTAAACAGATGTTATTTTTATATTTATATAGGTAAGCCGTATCGGTATTTTTATGCAGTTTTAGAATGTAAAGATGATAAAGGAGCCATCATAAAAGTCGATACTCAAACGAAAACAACAAAAATTTGGTATTCACCGAATTGTTAGTCGAATGAATCAATATTTATACCATCCCCAAATCCAGATAGTGAAGATGATGGTGTTGTTTTGTGTTCTATAGTATGGGGTGGCAATAAGGATACAAATCGTGTTGGTCTTGTTGTTTTAGATGGGAAAAGTTTCGAGGAAATTGGTAGAGCTGAATTTTTAACGCTTAGTGCTATACCAACAATTTTTCATGGATGGTTTATAAATTACGATAAGATGTTTTAGTATATTTATAAAAATGAATTGTAGTAATGGATTATATCAGGGCTTCGAACCGGAAATGAACCGAAAAAAAAACTAAATCCGGAGCTAAACATAAAAAAGTTGCTTGTTTAAGTTGAGCTCTTAGGAGTTGTACTTTTTAGGGTGAAATTTAAAAATTGATCATTTGAAACTGAACCGAAAACCAGAAAAAAACCGCTTTTTGCAGGAATTAAAACCGGAACTGAACCGATATTTTTTTAATTGAACCGGAACCAAAAAAAATAACGGTTTGAAGCCCTGAACTAAATTCTTGTAATTAGTTCGTTATTATTATTAGTAGTATTAGTAGTTAGTAGTTATAATCAAACAATTAGATTACTTTAAATGTACTAATTATATAATTTGTTGAAATAGAAGAGCAATAAAACTTAGTAGATGGGAAACTTTGATTAGACATGATTAAATGAATTAGTTAAACTGACGACAAGTACTATAATGTCTAAATTACTCAATAAAGAGCTGTTTTTGACAATTTACGTTGATCATGCAAATAAGAAAGTACATACCTTTGTGGCTTCGATTTTACCAAATTTTTCATTCGGTTAAGATCAACGTACACATATACCGAATAAAAAGATCGATACAGTTCGACCTTGCCGGATCCTATTTAACAAACGATAAGTAATTAATTAGATTAGAAGGTGAGTTGTATTCCAACTTAAAAAAACTAACATGCGACATATTTATAAAATCACCAACCGATAATTTTGGGTATTTTAAATGTCATTGATTGAGCAACAAAACAATATGAATTCTGAAGTGAAAAGTCCAACAGGAAAATCAACAGAGATTTTCACATGGTCACCATTACCACAACGAAAACTCAAACTAAATTTCATGGAGAAAAACGTAAGTTCTTTATAATTTAAAATAATCAAATTAATGAATATTAAAAAAAAAAACAGCATGATTATAAATTAAAAGAAAACGCTCAATTATACCCCAATTGCGACGTTAATGTATGGTTAAGGTCTTGTGAGAAAGAAATCCTGGAACCTATCAAAGGAACTGTAACAGGTAAATTATAACGAAATGATAATTAAATTATAAACTTATACATAAAAAATTGAAGGCATTATTCCCGAATGGCTAAATGGTACCTTATTACGAAACGGTCCAGGTTCTTTAAAAGTTGGTAATGAATATTTTGCACATCTATTCGATGCTTCAGCACTATTACATCGGTAATTTTTTATTATTCGGTATTTAATACACTTTCTTTTACTGTTTGATTTAAGATTCTGCATTGAAAACGGTCAAGTCACTTACCAATGTAGATTTCTTCAATCGGATGTTTACAAAAGAAACAGGCAAGCTAATCGAATAGTTCTGACTGAATTCGGTACTAAAGGCGTACCAGATCCGTGTCATTCAATTTTTGATCGAATCTCATCAATTTTCAATCCGAAATCAACACAACAAACAGATAATTCAATGATATCCTTGTATCCATTCGGTGATGCCATTTATGCATTTAATGAAGTACCAAATATTCATCGTATCAATCCGGTTACTCTAGATACTGAAGGAAAAATTGATGTTAGTGATTATGTGTCGATAGTTCATCATACATCACATCCACACGTTACAGACGACGGTAATGCTTGAGCATTATATTTTTCTTATTTTCCACCAAACATTGATTTTAGGATCCGTCTACAATATGGGTTTAACAATTTATCCAACAGGACCCTATCATACAATCGTCAAGTTTCCTTTCAAAGAATCCAATCAAGAGATGTTTGAGAATGCTTCAATTATCGCAGGAATACCGGCACGATGGCCGTTACACCCCTCCTATATGCACACTTTTGGTATCACTGAAAATTATTTCATCATCGTTGAACAACCATTAAATTTATCATTACCAGCAATGGTTGCAACTAAATTGAAAAATGAGCCGTTGGCTGGATGTTTTCGTTGGTATCAAGATCAAATGGTTGTAGATTTTCGTATAATTTGCAAATAATTAAATAGAATTTATACAATTTTAGACACAATTCAATTTAATTGATCGTAAAACCGGTGAACTGGCTTACAAATTCTATTCGGAAGCATTCTTCTATTTGCATATAATCAATCAATATGAAATTGATGATGATTATGTCATTGTAGATATTTGTATTTATAAAGATCCATCAATGCTTGATTGTATGTACATTGAAACAATGAAGGTAATTTGATTTGATTGAAACACGCTATGAAATTTCAAAAATTAATACGTTTCAGTCCATGCAACAAAATCCAAATTATGCAAAAATGTTTCGTTCAAGACCTGTCCGATTTGTATTACCATTAAAACCACAAACTAACAATCACAAAAATAGGGAAAATTTAATCAAATTACCTGGTATTGGAGCTGAAGCTTACTTTCTGACATCTGGTGATATTTTGGTCAAGGGTGAGAAACTTTGTGACCTTGGTTGTGAAACACCACGAATTCATTATGAACGATATTTAGGTAATTAATTTAAATCACAAAAAAATCATCCATTTATATGTCTTGTTTCTAGGCAAATTGTACCGGTACTTTTATGCAATTAGTGCAGATGTTGATGCAAACAATCCAGGAACTATTATAAAAATCGACACGAAATTAAAAACAACAAAAACTTGGTGCTCACCGAATTGTTATCCCAGCGAACCGATTTTCTTACCACATCCAAATCCAAATGGTGAAGATGATGGTGTTGTTATATCCGCAATGATATGGGGTGGTGACGATACAAATCATGTTGGTTTAATTGTTTTAGATGCCATAACATTCAAAGAATTAGCAAGAGCAGAATTTTGGACATCCACTCCTGTACCTAAATGTTTACATGGATGGTTCATACCAATGGATAGAGGTTTCTTTCCATATACAAAAAATTAACAAATTTACGTGAATATATTATCAATAATTTAATACATTTGAATTAATTAATTAATTTGCCAACAATATATGTTTCATTAATAGAACTAATCGAAACGAATAGAAACAATTATGTTGAAATAAATGCGAAATCACAAATATAATTCAACAAATAATAAACAAATCACAACTTCAATTGACAATTACATTACAGTTATTTTTCTTCGCTTGAGTTTAAATATGATGATTTTACCCTAATGGTTAGTAGTACGTGTGTAAGGATTTAATTATTCAAAAAAATAAATAGAAATTTATGTATTCAAAGCTTGATCCGCGTCATATTCAAATAAAAGAGACTCAATATTATAGTATCACAAATAAAGCGAATATTTATGATAATTTACTATAACTAGGTGGTGAGAATTTCTTTCGTAAAAATTTCAAAATGTATAAAGGTAGGCATGATATTAGTGTAATTACCAAGACTTTCCATAAGAAATCAGTTGTCCAGATGAATTCTTGATCTAAAAATTAAATATGTAATTATTAATTTTAAATTAAACTGAATTTGTTTAATATTTACCAAAATAATCATGTAGTAAAACAAGTGATAAACAATATAATCCTAATGAAAATACTTCAGCTAATATCATCAAATAATGCCATGTTCTTATTGTCAAGGCCACCATAATTAATTCGGTTAATATAAGCGATGTAAAACTGATTGCTACTATATGTATAAATTCATCTTCAAATAATAATAAAGCTCCATACATTATAACACCACCTTGATAGATCGATATCAATACCCACATAAAGAATGTTTTATATGACAAACTACGACCTTTTGCTAATTCTTTATATAATTCAGGATATGTTAAAGCAATTTCAGCACTAACATCTTGATCTAATACCAAACTAAATACTGGAAACATTGTATAAACAGTAGCATAACCAACAGTTAGAAATCCTTGATATAGTGCAACTGAACTTAAATAGAATACACTACTGAAGACTGCTTGCATTGTTGATATAATTAAACCACGATGTATAACAAATTGTGCTAATGATGCTGATCTTTTATATGAACGTCTACCATGAACTAATAATAAACGTGCTAAATGTGAAAATTGTGGTATACTAAAATCACCAGCTAAACTAGCTTGTTTGCCTTCTTTGCCTTCAATACCAATACCAGCATCAGCTTGTTGAATCATACTAACATCATTACCACCATCACCAACAGCTGCTGTTCTTTTACCAGTATGTTTTTGTATTAATTGAACCACTTGTGCTTTCTGTGTTGGTGAACAACGACAACATACAACAGCCGGAGCTGCTGTTGCTAATTCCATAAATTCTGGTTGATAATATGATAAACATACATCTAAACTTTCACCACTTATAACTAATGCACAATCTTGTTTACGACGGAATGCATTCAATTCTAAATGTGCATCTGTACGTGTTACAACTTTTTTTAATACATGTAAACCTTGACTTGGCGATACTAATCTTGAACTTTTTGCAATACATGTAGCAGTTTCTAATTTATCACCAGTTAACATCCAAATTTTAATACCAGCATTACGTAATACTTCTAATGTTGGTCGAACATTATCTTGTAATTTATCTTCAACACCAGTTATACACAATAATTCCATTTCACGTTCTAATGATTCAACAACTTGAGCTACTCTAGTGACACGATCTGTGACTGATAGACGAGCAGCATTGTAACGATTCTACAAAAAAGAAAAGTTAAAAAAATATATAATCATCAATTTAAATATTACTTCGAAATCATTGTATTGCTCTTCAGTTAATAATTTTCTAGCAACAACTAATGTTCTTAAACCATCTCTAGCCATATTACCAACTTCTTCATCTAACCAATCAGTATATTGTACAATAGCTGACATAACAACATCTGCACCTTTTAAATAGAAAATAATCTCACCAGTTTGTAGATCTTTAATAATAATACCCATTCGTTTTGTTTCACTTGTAAATGGAAATATTTGTAATATAAGATAGTTCATAACACGTCCATCTGGTCCTTTTAATTGCATTGATGTTAAATCACGATGACTTAATGTTAAACCAACACTTTGTGTCCATTGTACTAATGCAACTTCATCAGGACTTGATGCTTGATAACTTACAATATTTTGCTGTCTTAAATGTTGATCAGCTTCAATATCTGATGTTATTGAATTTGTATCACTATTACTCTCATTATTTTCATAAACTGGTGTTACATTATGACATAATGCTAATGCTTGTACAGCATCACGGATACGTGTATTTTCTGAACGACGAAATTTTGTAATATTTGATGATGTTGTTGTACTACTACCCAAAAATGTTGACTTTAATATTGCACTTAACTAAAATTAAATTTCAATAAATGTGGTATTTATAAAATATTGAAAACATACATCTTCAAAACTATCTCCAGCATAATTAACCGTACCCATATGTAGACGTTTTAAAACCATTGAATTTTGTGTTAATGTACCTGTTTTATCTGATAATAGATACGAAATACGTCCTAATTCTTCTGGTATTGTTGTACAACGGACAGCTGTACCAGTCATTGCTGGATCTTTACCAATCGACCATGAATAATACGATTTACCCATCTCTAAATTTACTCTTAAACTATTTAAACATTTGAATATTATTTTGTAAAAATAACAATTTAAAATATTACCTAATTGGTATAATGTAAGAGAATAATAAAATAAATCTGAATAAATAACGATACCATGGACCACTGAAACCTTTCAATGCCATCATAATTAATGATAAAGCCATAACAGCAACAAACAACAATTTTGTTATTGTATTAACTTCAATATCTAATAAACCAACTTTAGAACGTGGTGCTGAATTATTCATTACTGAACGTGTTTCAGGACCTGTGTAAATTACAACACCCAACGCTTGACCGGATGCTATCACACAATTTGTCCACAATGTGTTTTCTAGATCTAAACTTTCATCATTATTTACGGAATCCAACTGGAAAATCATCAATAAATAACAATTACACTCAACTTCCATCAGAACAAAGGGATAAGGGAGTTTTATCAAGACTTTACTTTTTTTTAAGTTGTACGGAGTTAATCACTTCAAGCTATTTATTATTTGTGAGCGATTTAAGAGAAAAAAAGGATCTTAGGGGGCTACCTGGAGATTATTTTAGCAAAATTAGAAGCTCGTAGCTCATTTGGAAGTAGGTCAAAAAACGCTCCCTTTAGACAGGATCGCTTTTGACAAAAACAAGCTAAACATGCAAAACAACTAAGAATGACTCAAAGATTCTCCAAACATTGATTTTTTTTCGTTTTCTCCATTGCATTCTAGTAAAAATAAGAAACATTCCTACTTGGTCCAAAACAAAATGGGAAAAAACGATGTTGGAATGATCCTAGTCATTTTACGAGTTCAGTTCATTTTTGAAAGTGGCTACTGCCCCACCCAGAAATGATCTATGAGGTTTTAATTTTGCTAAGATGATCTCCAGAGACTACCCAATAAATCCTTTTGGATTTATGTAAAATAGTGACTAAATGGTTCCTAAAGAGATAATTACCCTACTGAAAGTTCCAATGAACGAATGTATATCTTTTTGGGGCTTCTCAGCGTATATACGTGCACTTATCTCGAATAATTGTTGATCATTTGCTAATTTTTGTGTTGCAGGTACAGCTAAGCGTAATTTCCAATCAGTTTCACCATCTAATTGATCAGTACGTACAAAGACAGTACCACTTTGATCTGTTGTTCTTAATAAAACCAAATCAGCTGGTACACGTTCATCTTTATCAACAATAATTAAATCACCAACACGTAATTTATGTGCTGCTACAAATTCATATTGTGCATTACCATCATTTAATAAACGTTTACATTTTTGATTATTAACTTCTTGATCACGTTTATAACGACGCAAATCATCGATAGCCTCACGACATATTGTCACAAGTAATACAAAACCCTATCAATTTAGAGATAAATATTATCAATGTTTGTAAATGATTACAAATATATTACCAATGGTATCCAATATGTGTACAAATAGCTAATCCTTATATCAGGAACAAATTGACTTAATGCCATTATAAGGAAGTACAAATTTAGGAAAAATTTAAATTGTTGATATAATACTAATGGTAGAAATGTTATGATATTGTATTTTTGATTTCTGATAGCATTCGCTGGAAATTGACCTGGTGACGGTTTACCCAACATAATTGTACGTGGTTTCAATTCCCGTGGACCGCAACATCGTCGAAACAGGCCACACCAACAACTACAACAATAACAAAAAAGTACATGAATAAAAAAAGTAAATACGCCATAATAATAAAGAAAGGAACAATAATTGTATACCTCCAGACTGAACCATTATGAGATTTCGATATTAACGGTATATCCTCTTTGGAAATTTTCGTTAAAGTACTCTGAGTTTCACTATTATCCATTGCGATAACTGTGAAATTCTACGTTTTAAATGAAGATAATTCAATTACGGATAAAAATGTCCATTAACGTTCTAATAGGAGTGATAACAAAACAAACAACAATGGCGTGAAATTCCAGAAACGTCAACAACTAATGGTAGCTCAAAACGGACAACACTTCAATTGATTGCCGTAAAAGAGAGGAAAAGAGCTAGAATTAACAACTCCAAGATTCGAGCGCGTAATTTGATTTACTGTCAAATATTTATAAGGTAGAAGATGAGAATTAGAAATTAACACGTTGCAAAATCAATTAAGATTAAATGAAATCGTACAATATAAGAAGGAAACAATTAATTTCTAATAATAATCAAAACAACGTGTGGGGAAATTTCAATGATCTAATTATAGATTCACATTGAACACAATTACAACGACACGCTTGGATAATTTCCATTCCTAATTTAACTATGAATTTATAATATTTTTATAGTTATAGAAAAAAAAATTGATATGAAATTACCTGGAGCAAATACTGGCTAATGAGCGTCGCCCATGGCGCCGTTTTGGATTGCGATTATTAAATACTTGAACATCCATATCACTGCCATGATTCGGTGGATTACCTAATAAAAAATCAGTCTCTTGGTCTATATCGAAATCTTGTAAAGGAAATTCCATTCCCCAAATTTATTGTCAATATAACCTCAAATCATCGTTTGATTTAAATTAACAATTTCGACTTAATTTTTAATTTAAATCAAATTCTATTTAAATAGAAACCGTTGAATTGTATAGATTACACTTATTTTAGTGAAAATTGCGAATTTTTTTGAAAATTTTATCCGGAAAATTTGTCGAGTATTTCTAAAGTTGGTAGACTTTGATCTATCATCTCCATCACTGTTGTTATCCAACTAATCACTGTTAGATAAACAGAGATACAATGTGTTATAATTATAGTTACCAACATTCACAAGGAAAAATGTGGGTAATTTAAATTCTAATCTAATCTTTTCAACTTGAGTCAATTTTATTTTTATAAACATGTTGAAATAAGTATACACAACTTACAAAAGAAAAAATTGATGAAAACTTTGAGGCATAAACATAAGTACTAAAGAGGCATATTCAGTAATTGTCCTTATTTCGTTTGACAAAATTTTTTACAAACTACAATTACTGTGTTTATTTATCTTCCTGTCCCTTCATTTTCTTATCAATATAGGAAACCAGTTTTGTGTTCTTTTAGTATACATTTTTTCTTCGTGTATATACGTGAATAAATACAAAAAGGGTGGTGTTGTTTTTAGTGTGTGTATATTTTACAGTTATCAAACAAAAACTTAAAACGATATCTCTATTATCAAAAACAAAAAAAAAGAATAATTCCACAGCCGATTTATTACCGACAAAGTAAAAAGATTGACTACTATTCTTTGAAAAATTTGGAAAATTTCCAAGCACTACCTACAATAATAATAATAACATTAGTAAATATAATCAAGACCGAAAGTTGATTTTTAATTACTTTGACAAAATTTAATCTTATACAGGGTGAGTCGGGAGGAGTTATCCGATTTTTATTTGTTTTCAAGTTAGAGTTATTACAAAATTTTGTACTTCAACATTGTTTTAATCAGCGTTCTTGTATTAAATTTTCAAAAATATCGCCATTGACCTGTAAACATTTTCTGCTTCGTTTACGAAGGGCACCATAGTTGCTCCAAGCATTTCTTTAATATAGCTGCAGTATTTCTAATACGTAGAATTAGTATATCGCGAGTGTCGACTTTTACTTTGTATACTTCATTTTTGAACCAGCCCCACAAACAATAGTCCAATGGTGTGATGTTTGGAGATCTTGCAGGACCATCGCGACCAATCCAACGGCCTGGAAACCTTACAATGACGATATTTTTAAAAATTTAATACAAGAACGCTGATTAAAACAATGTTGAAGTACAAAATTTTGTAATAAGTCTTTAACTTGAAAACAAATAAAAATCGGATAACAATATATGAGTTTTTTCAAATTATTTTCACGTGTACAACACACTCCTGAAGTTTGGTACGTTCCTCCCGACTCACCCTGTATAAACATGACATTGCTGATATTTAAAAATGCATTTCAGAATTTATCATCGATTATTTGGAAAACTGTGCTCTTTATACAATTTTTCCATTATTTTTTTTGAGCATTGTTGTGCTGACAGAACAAAATAATTCTACTATGTATTATTAAATTAGCACCCTTGAATAATTACAAATATACAAGAATATGATGGTTATCTGTTAATTTAACAGAAAGAACAAAGGCAAAATGAACACAAATTGAGAAAAATTACATAAATGAATCACAACCGTCACAGAAACTAAAAAAAAAAAACAAAGAAAAATTAAATAGCTGCATAGAACAAATAGGTGCCTCTTTATCGGTTTTCCAGCATTTTCACGTAATTTATTCAATTAATAAACGATTGTCCAGCAAGAAATTATTAAAAACTAACCAAACATTGGTCCTTTTCGTTTATAATGAATAAAAGTAAACAATTTTTTCTGGATAATTTGTAGAGAACACCTCATAATTTCAACATCTAGAATAATGAGCAGATTATGTTTATAATACTCCTATTGATTAACTATACAATCGTAGAAACACTTATTTACAAATTTCAAGGATATTGAGACTATCCAACGTCCACTCTTTGTTATAATCATTAAATAAAAAAAAATATTCTAATGTGAAAATAAAACTGAAATTCTTTAACCAGAAAACAAACATGTAAAAAGTGGACGTTTCTTTTTAGCAAATATACCAATCTTCATTTAAATTAATGAAAATTTCACCAATCATCACACGCACACTACGAATTGTTCTTTAAACATTAGTATAATCTCTCTTTAAATCAGGGGCACAATATTCTTAATTATTATTATTAGAGAGTTCATTCAAGACTATTTACAAGATCATTAATTAATTAATAGGACGTATTCACTACAATCTTATTCCAGAAGTTTTTATAAATTATTTTAAAAGAAATAAACATCATTCCTTCTAAAATTTGTACAACAACAGTTTTAAAAATTACAAAGGTACAATATTGTTGTCAGTCTTGAGATATAATTGACTAAATTCTCATACACTAAAATCAAAATAGTTTCAAACAAGAAATAATAGAAAAGAATAATAAATTAATTTACTTCTGGAATATCAAGTGAATTTGTAGTGTTTTTTTTTTAAATTTAATTTTGATGTTATTCATTTTCTATTTCACCAATACTATCAATGTTTTATTATTATTAAAACAAGAATCATTATTTTTATTATTATAATTATTATCACCACTAATAACACATCATGTTTTCCAATTGTGACGTTGTCCTGGTCCTGGAATCATATCGAGTAGATATTGTCGTTGAAGATCAGCTGCCCTTTGTATATCGGCCATATTTGGTGTACCACCTTGACTACTAGCCGCTGCTTGTGCCATAGCTAATTGGTATGGATAGAAAAGTGATGAGAATTGTAACATATGTGGTGGTGTACCCGCTGTTATACCTAATTATAATTGGACAGAAGAGAGAGAGAAATACACCAACAATTGAAAATTATTTTCAAATTCATAATAATAATATAATTAATTAAAACAATAATAATAATAATAACAATATAGAATTTTATTTATTCAATTATTACTACGTACTTCTCAAAATTTGTTGTTGTAATGCTTGCATAGCGGCTGCATTTTGTTTAAATTTATCATTTGATGAATGTGAACTTCTTGATGATGGTGGTGGTGGTGGAGGCGGCGGAGGTGGTGGTGGCGGTGTTTGTTGAGCAGCAGGTGGTGCTGGAGCTGGTGGTGTCGCAGCATGCCGTGGTGTTGGTGTAGGTGTTACTGATTTTGGTGCGGCTTCCGGTGTCACTGGTGATGGAGCTGGACTACTACTCGACGTAAATACACCATTCTATAAAATTTAAATTCATTATATTTATATTTCATTTTATTATATTAGAATGGTATAAAATACTTGAGCAAGTCTTTGTTCTATTTCCTGTTCTTGTTGTAATGCTTTAACAAATGCTGTCTTCAACCTATTTGTATGTTCAGCTTTTAATGCTTTCTTAACATTATTCGTTACACATTGTTCACAGATAACTTTTGTACCTAAAATAATCACGATTTATTAACCAAATTAAAAAAAAATATATATCTTACCTCTATTCTTTCCTTTAGTTTCCCACTTCCAGACAGGTGTAAAATCAGAATTACATTGCGAACAAGAAAATGGTTGTGGTGGTATTGGTGTTTTTGTATCTTTTGTTAGAAAATCAACTACATGTTCCAATCCTACTAAATAAATAAATTCTGTATTACTTGGATTTGGTATAAAGTGCATTTCTGGTGGAGGTGGTTTCGGTGGTGGTATCTACAAAAAAAAAATCATCCACTAAAATTATACAACAACAAATACAAAAATTATTTACTTGTAACAAAGTCTTTTCAAGTTGTTTACGTAATGCTAATTTTGCAGCTGCCTGTCTTTGAGCTGGAGTTTGACCATCATCTCTCGAACGTTCCTAATAAAAATCAAATTAATCAATTGTACATTCTACAATTAAATAATTTTTTATTTATTTGTACAGAATAATGACTTTACCTGTTCAGGTAAAGACGTTGATTGGGCATTTGAATTTATCCCCATTCCTTTATTATCTAATCCACTAGCAGTCTAATAATGCCGCATTCAAAAGAAACAATCGATTTTATGGTTTAAATTCCGTCATAATTACCTATATTTTTTTTGTCTTTGTAAAAAAAAAATAATAACACAAACCTTAGATGGTTGAAGTGGTGCTGGTGTTATAGTTACTGATGGTGATAGATCTTTAACACCAGGTGGGAAACCTGATGGTACTCGTCCTAATGAACTTCTTGGTTGTGGTACTGATAAACTTGTACCACGATTATTTAATGGTGATACAGATAGTGGTGGTGCATGAATACTTGATCGGGCTGGTGGTGGTTGCTATAAAAAAATCAATAAATTATTTCTCTTGATAACAACCAATAAAATGAATGTAATCAATTCAAGAATTATGTAATAATGACAAGAATAACAATAATAAAAAATGTAAAAAAAAACCATGGGATTTAATCGTGACTATATGATTCTAGATGTTTAAAAACATTTAAAACAAATAAACGCATCTTTTCTTTCCTTAAAAACCGATTTTTAACTTATAGTAATATCAGTCTAGAGGGAGTATCAATTGCTATATTGCATAATAAAATAATAACACGCTTTACTTATACTAATTCAAATAATTTAGTTCAATTTTTATTTACTAAAAATAACTAATTATTGTGTTGTTGTGTAATCATAAGGAGACTTTCACTGAATCAATAGATATTTTGTTGATGTTATTTAATCTATAGTCTTTTTTTTTTAATTTGAACAATAAAAAACCGAATAACAGTCAACTAGCAACAAATAAATTCTTCTAATCTCTGTTTTTCGCCTCATATATGAATCTTTCCCCCCTGACGTCTCCATCTCTTTACCATCAATTGTCTTGATTTTTATATCAAATAATTACGTTTTATAAATCAACATGATAGATTTTCAAGGTCTAAACCAATAAAGAAAATAATTTATGTCAGTGAACTTAAACGAAAAAATACGTGATTTTTTGCTACCTGTTCTATTATTATTATTTTTATTATTAATAATAATAAAAATATTCGCATAGCTGATAATAAAAATGAGTATACTTACACCACGCAATAATGATGGCACATTTCCTTGTCCACTATTATTATTACTTTTATGTGATGTTATTGATGTTGATGATAATGATGATGATGTTGAAGATGTTGAATTGGAATGACGTGAATGTATTGATGATTGTAATGGTTGATGTTTTTGATTTATTGTTGATGTTGTTGGTACTTTAACTGTTGTTGGTGTAATACTTAAACCACTTGGTAGACCAGTTGGTGGTAATGCTGATTGTGGTATTGATGGTGGTAATACAGCAACATTCTCTTTTAATTGTTGTGATTGTTTTAATTTTTTTAATAAAACTAATTTCATTTCTTCAGCCCTTAAATCTTCACGTAATCGACGTAAACCTCGATCCCTATTATTTATATACAATAATTTTTTGTTATTAGATATTATTATTTTTAAAATGAAGATGAATAATAACAATTCGAACCTTTGTTTAATTTCAGCTGGTGTAAGTTCTTTAATTGGTGCTAAAGGTGGCATTTCTCCTTCACCACTTGAATCACTACTATAATCAGCGTTACCGTTCGTACGGGGTTTATCTAAACTACCATTAATTAACACATCAGGACTTTCAACATAACTTCTTGGCTCTGTACGTGGTCTTAATACACGTCTATTATAAACCATAGACTGTGAACTATTATTGTTTGTTGTTGCATTTATTGTTGCTGATGTTGTTGTTATTATAAGTGGTGATGGTGGTGGTGTTGAATTTGTTGAAACAACATTTACAGATGATGATGATGATTGTTGCTGCTGGGCTGGTGATGACGATCGATTCGAACTAAAAAACAACAAGAAAAAAACACTAATTAAATAAAAATATTAACAAAAATAAACAAAATTAGGATTACGTTTTTTTAAAATTATACTTTTTAATAAATCTATTGACATTACAAGGTTAGTAATATTAAAAGCTATTATTACTATTGTTAATGTTTATTATTAGTTCATATAATCATTACACGTATTTCACGAAATTGGAAGAATGATAATAAATTTTATCAGTTTTTATTTTTTAAAAAGTACAAATGATGGAATAATTATTGTAAATATTAACTTGTATTTTTTGTTTTGTTGTTTAAATATATAGAACAGTAAAAAGAAAAGTAATTGGCTCCATTCTTACAAAATAGATGATAACCTTTCGTCAAATAACTTTAACAAAACGAACACACACAAAGGCAAAAAGAATGAATAAATCAAAATAACAACAATAATTGAATTGATTGGTAATTTTCATAAATCTTGTGCAATTTAATGTTGCAATCTTTCAAAAATTAAAACAATAAATTATTGAAAAATAGAAAAATAACGGACAATTATTCGTTATAACACCTACATAGTATAAGAAGAATAGTTAGGAATCTTTCAATTAATTGAGAGAAAATCAATAAAAGAGTCCTTTTTCTAATAAAAATAATTATAATGTAAGACAAATTTTCCACCAATTAGATGTTTTTCCTTTCCTATCAAATATCCACCTCCTACACAGTCTTATTGTATTGTAAGGTATATTGATTTTCTAATTCTTATCAAATTATTGTTCTTATTTAACAGATAATGATTCTCATTATTTCTTTAATGTAACATAAGATTGTTACACCTGGTTTGCAGTTTATTTATTAATTACATTGCAGTCTGCAAATAATTCTATTTTACTAGAAATTTAAGATTATTTTACAACTCATCATTAATTTGATACTGTTACTAATATACATAATTTTTCTTTTTCGACTTTGTATACAACAATTACAGTTCGATAATCTATGTATACAGGGTGCCAGATCTACTATGGTTGATTTTATGGAACTCCTATTAGTTACCGAGCGATTCGCAAAATATATTTGTAGGCGCGTCCCTGGAGAACATTTTAGCAAAATTAGAATCTCGTAGCTCATTTGCAAGTCAGCCAGCCAACAAGGCTCCTTTCTGGGGATGACAATTTTTAAAAACTTCATACACAGCCCAAATTACCTAGAGCTACTCTAAGAGCCTCTCAATATTGTTTTTTTTTTTTTTAAATGAATTCTGGAACCGGTGGAAATGTTTCGTATTTTTTTTAGAATGTAACAAACTTAAAACAAAAATCAAACCTGAGAAGGTTTACGAGTCATTTTTTATTTGTTTAGTTCATCTTTGAAATTTTCCACATTGTCCAAAACGATCGTTTTCTGACCAATTTCCGAATGGTTCTAATTTTGCTAAAATATTCCCCAAGAACCCTCCTACAAATCATTAAAACATTTTTTGAATCGCTCGCCAACTAATAGGAGTTTTAAAAGAATCGACCACATTTAAATAGGACATCCTGTATACATAACATACCTATATTTATAAATTACACATTATAGTAACTATTAAGTGTAATCAATGTTTCAAGGCTTTATTGTCTCAAGTTATCTATCTGACAATGTAATCCATTTTGCAAAAATTCTTAGCAATAATAATGTAGAAGAATTTGTGTAAATTAAAAAACCATTTGCACCTGAACAAGTTGTCCTAATTGACAACAAGAAGAAAAAAGAACAATATTCAACAAACAACTTTTATAATTAATACACAGACATACTATAGATGCTAATACCATTTGTAATTTTTGTTTGAAAAATCAAAACTTATCCAAAATACTCAATATTTACTACAATTTGTGCAAATTTCAAATGATTCAAGAAAAAATAATTATTCGACGAAATTATACAAAATAATTTAAATAAAAGTATTATTGGACGAAACCGACATGCCTCTCTACATAAGTATAGCTACTGTGTGTAGTTGATATCACAAAAGAAGTTCTACCAGTATACTAAACAGAGTCTGCACCACTTTTTTTAATCAGAATAATTGATTCTTTTCATTTTCACTAGACAGTTCCATATGAAGAAAATTACAATTTTTATTTATAATATTTTCTTTAAACAATCTTTAATTAATATCACATAAGAACTAAATTGTTTCTTATTATTTTACCAAATCAAAAAGTGATCTTTTTTAACATTGATAAATTCGAAAATAACTCACTGATAACTTTTGCAATATGTCGCATTAAACAAATACATAAGTATATCTTTAAACAATAGACCAATTTTATATTACATAATTTTTTTACACAATCCAAAAATATAACAATTATGAGAGATCAAGTTTTTTATACATCATCAAATAAATGAATTAAATTATCAAATATCTGTAGAGACAAATCTCAACAAAAATGTCTATGTAACTAAGGGTCGATTTCATCAACGTCTGTTGAATTTTAACGAACAAATAAGTCATAAAAACGATTTATACAGGGTGTCACGTCGGACGAAAAGTTCTTATGGCAACTCACTCATATTATTTGGCAAGCGATTCGAAAAATATTTCAAGAATTTAAAGGGGGTCTCCAAAGAACATTTTAACAAAATTAAGACCTTGTAGCTCATTTGGAAGTTGGTCAAAAAACGTTCATTTTCGACAAGGTCACGATTTTAAAAAAAAAAATCAATTAAACAATCAAATTCTCGCGATCTAACCGACTTTATGTGCAAACATGTGGCCAACTTCCAAATGAGCTATAAGGTTCTAATTTTGCTAAAATGTTCTCTATAGATCCCCCTATAAATCCTTCAAATATTTTTCGAATATCTCGCTAAATAATGGGAATTTGCCATAAGAATTTTTCGTCCGACGTGGATCATCCTGCATAATCATGGCAATGATTGTTTTCAACTGTTCATTAGCCCGGCTCCACACTCTGGCCCATTTGTTTACAGAAACAGTGTTTGTTCAATGTGTGGTCGGCGTAAATCGATCTGTTGCCCACGGTGTCTCCATTGCCTCGACGGTTTAAAAAATAACTACTCCAATAATCAGCCAATGTTTACGAACTTGCCCGGGCCAGAGTGTGGAGCCGGGGTTAGGCTTAACTTAACTGAAGTTGGTGAAATCGTCCCTAAGTGCCGCTAATTTTATCGTTAAATTAAGAAATTTTTCTAGTCGAAATTTGTACGAATAATCTATGATCATTTAGACACCCCCATTTGCTTACCTCAAATCAAAAGACAAGCCCCCTTTGGAATGTATTCCGTATGTTTTTAACGACAATCTCTATCGACAATAATAATCAACGATTTAGAAGTGAAAGTTACCATCATCACAAGCGCTTCTTGTGCCATTTATTTGTACTAAAAGAAGCTACTTTATTTATACGAAATTTTAGAGATGATGATAGTCATTAATTTCTCTTTTAACACTTTGTCGCTCTGGCTGATTCTTTACGGATTTTAACAAAAGTTTAGAATAATTACTTTAGTAATTATTCTGTAGTTGACCAAAACATTGGAAAAATGCAATTGCAGTGATTGAAATAATTAGCTCAAAACATTATCACAACCGCTGTAACTACCCATAACATTGTAGGGATGTCATATTAGTATCTTTTCCCACATTTTTTCGTAAAAAGTGCACCAATCTATAGCTGACTAAAATGCTCAACCGTTGCAAGTCAGCGGTCAGGCAGCGCTTCCATTCAACAAATCGGTGATGCAAACAGTTGTAAATGATTAGCTTCATTGAACGCGCCCAATGACAATTTCCCGCTTGGATACTTCTCTATTTATTAATTTATAGAATTCGACCAATAATCGGTTTTTGTCCTCTAGATTTATACGGGGTGTCGGATCTAAATATGATCGATTATTTGAAACTCCTATTAGTTGACGAGCGATTAGAAAAATATTTGAAAGATTTGTAAGGGGTCCCTAGAGATATTTTAACAAAATTAGAACCTCGTAACTCATTTTTAAATTGGTCAAAAAACGCTCGTTTCTCTACGAGTTTAAAAAACTTGCTACGCTTTACGCACATGTTAGAATTATCTCAGCTTGCGTAACGGTCCAAAATGCACTCGCTCGAGTTAATTCGAACGACGTTCAATTTTTTGTATCTGTAATACCAAGAAAAAATTTTGGGAGACGTATGAATTATTATTTTCAGAGGTTAAAATCTTTATTTTCAATAATAGTAAAACTTATTTGTCGTTATTTCAAAAATAAAATGATGAGCTGTCTTGGGACACCAGGCAGAAGCATTGTATACAGAATGTCCAGTCTTTGGGTATACAATTTGTCAGTTTCAGCAAACTAAAAGAGGGACTAAAATTTTGTTTTAAAGAATCAATTGAGTGACATCTTAGGATTAATTTGAGGGTTAAAAAGTTCTGGTAGTTTGTTGAGAAATTGTTAAATTAGATGTCATTATTCTATAATATTGCGTTATTGAAGAATAAATTATGTTCATCGAGCCTCTTGGATAAACTTAGTACATATTTTAAGATTTACCTCTTTTGCTCATTCCAAAGAAAACCCCTTTTAGCCCTATAAAGAAAGTTTAAAGATTCTCTGAACGCATCATAGTCGTTTTCATTTTGACTTGTTGATAGAGCTTTTATCATAAAATTCATAAACAAATGTATTAAGGCCCGTTTACACGCTCAAGCCATTTCCTCAACAAAACAGCAGCCTCAAGCCGATTTTCTGTCAGGACAGGTTTTACAGAAGTCAGTTTGAGCTTGAGTTTGAGCGTGTAAACGGGCCTTTAGAGCACTAATGTTGACACAACAACCTAGATTGATTGTGATAAAAAAGTATCAAAAAAACAACAATGTAAATGACTATGATCAATTCTTATTACTTAGCAGCAGGATTTGCCTACATTTCTGTACTCTTGACATCACTACTCTGAAATAACTTCAATATAAACGTTTTTCAGTCGCACTCGATCTCTCAATGGAATTAAAGGTTTATTTGTTGCGATTTAACACTACCTATAATCATTCAACAAAGTTGATGAACTGAGTGAGCGACGTCACAAACAATAAACAGGCGGTCTACTGGAGCTGATTTCCGCTCCCTTCTTGCTGGATTTTCATGAGCGCAGAGAAAAGATGGGTTCAAGTTCTTGGCGAAATAGGAATACAGTAAAACTTCGCTAATCCGGACTAATTAATGCAGGGGGCAGTCCGAATTACTGAATCGTCCGGATTACTGGAACGTTTTGAAACACATATTAAATATACCTATAGGGTTCTGGCGCCACGGTATCTTCCTTCGTTTGTTAGGTATTTACGAAGTGAATCGAAAATTTTTTCAATATGTACATTAAGACAAATTTGGAGCACTGAAAAAGCTTTTCACAAAAATGCAAATGTATTCAAATCGAGTTAACATATTATAACATAGAGAGTATGCTCCTGATTGTAAATCTTTTTATATATACATATATATATCAGGCGAAAAATTACTTAAAATAATCTGTAATTGTTCTCTGTTGAACTGATTTTTGTTGAGCCTCAAAAGCTACGAAGAGTTAGCAATGAAGGAAGCTCCAACCCGATTGAATCCGGATTGTAGAAGCAGTCAAATTCCGGATTACAGTATGCATAAATGTGAGAGCAAATCGGTCCGGATTAGTGGAATTCCGGACTACAGAAGGTCCGGATTAGCGAAGGTTTACTGTATATAAATTACGATTATAGTAAAAATTGAGTCACGTATGTCCATGACGTACGCTGACGATAATCGGGCAACAATCTGAATTAAATTCCCGATCCCTCTGCTAACTTATTACATGAAAAGAGGTTTACATTTACATTGTACAATGAAGAAAAACAAAAAAAAAATCAATTAAACATAATCAAATTCTATCGATCTAATCGACTTTATGTACAACAAGTTATTTGCTACAAATTAAGACTGCTTCAATGTATCCTTTTTGAAAACTGAAAAATACCTTTGCTGACTTTCAATAATAGATTCATCTGCTTGCTTCTTTCGACGCAGTCTGAACTCTCTGACACGTTTAGTCGAAGTTTTTACTTGCTTCGTAAAGCTAAAATAAATTAAACAGTACATTATTACAATTTATTATTTATTTATACTTATAACTTATTGTTAGCAGCGGCATCGGGAATTTATTTCAGATTATCGTCAGCGCATGCCATGGACATACGTGACTCTCAATTTTTACTACATATAAACGTAATTTCTATGTTTGCATTTCATCAAGAAGGTACTTGAACCCACCTACTATCTGCGCTCATAAAAGTCGAGCAAGAGGGGGGCGAAAATCAGCTACAGTAGACCGCCTGATTACTGTTTGTGACGTCGCTCATTAACTTCATGAACTACGTTGAATCGTTGTAGTGTTACAGTCGCCAACAAATTGAGACGCCGATGAAGATTAATCGCGATTAGAGAGCTCTTATATTCAGTTCAGAGCAGTGATGTCAGGAACAAGCAAATGCGTGCAAATCCCGCTACTAACTTATGATGCACAAATCGCAACTGTATTTTACCGCTGTGTCGTTACTTATTTGGGCAAAGCAATACGCATTGCCCAGCTAAGAAAGTGAGTTTCACGTTTTATCATTTAGGTCCCCATCCCAAACGTCCGTTAAGATTCGTTTCAAAAATTATGCCTTAATGGATTAAAGTGACTTAAGACTGACTCGAGGACCCTTATAAAATTGTTTTTTTTTGTTTTTCGTTTGTCTCCAATGCATACTTCAACAGGTGGACATGTTTCGCATCGTTCTTAGAATGCAATGGAGTCAAACAAGAAAAATCAATGTTGGGAGAATCTTCGAGTCATTTTTAGTCGTTTTACATATTTAGCTCATCTTTAAAGATCGCGACATTGTCCTAAACGATCGTCTTTTGACTAACTTTCAGATGAGCTACGAGGTTCTAATTTTGCTAAAATATTTTCCAAGGACCCTCCTACAAATCCTTAAAATATTTTTCGAAACGCTCGCCAACTAATAAGAGTTTCATAAGAATGGACCACATTTAGAATCGACACTCTGTATAAAAAGTGCACAAAGATATACGCGTTTTCCTCCAACTTTTGATGGAAATCAATAAAAGCAGACCCATAAATTAACAATTATAACTAACGAATCTTTCAATCTTTTACATACAGGGTGTATAACGTTATTTCACCTCGCAGTTGGCCATGGCATTGGTTACATATGTAGATACATAAGTTCGTAACTTGGTTCATACTTTACTACATTTGACATTCGACGACGTATTTTTCAAAGAAAAACAAGCAATCGAAGCAAGCTACGGTCCTATGTAATCAAAGGCATGACCAACTGCGATGTGAATTAGCATGAGTCACCCTGTATACTTACTATCGCTCCTTGTACCTATCATTATAATTTTTTGTTAATAAATTACGGAGAATCAAAATAGTTATTTTTAGATATTTTAGAAAAAACAACATATAGAAACACACAAATACAATCGACGTATTAAAGTTATATTTAAATCAGCACAAAATAGACACAATAGTCGACTAAATAACAACTGCATACTTTCCCCATCGAAAAAATAAAATCGCTTTTCAATCATCCAAACATCCAAAATCTTTAACTATAAATCATAACGAAAAAAACTAAATAATTTAAAAGAATAAAAATAAAAGTAGAGCACTTTTAAAAGAATATGTACAGTTTCCATAAAGATTTTTAAATATTTAATCTAATTCTGAATTATTATTATCAGCAAATTTATAAACTACCGTCCCTTTACCCCGTTTAAACATCTAGACAAATATTTTATCAATAATTATAATTAATTGTAAATAATAATTAATAATCATAAAATATTACGAAAACGAAAGGACAACAAAAAAAAACAATAATAAGATAATCAATTTGGGGATTTTCATGTAAATATTTATAACAGTTGGTATGACATCAAAGTCGAGCATTTATATTAAATAGTTACAATGACCTAACCAACTGGTTATTAGAAAAGATTAAAGGAATTAGAATTTTTTATGCTGTTATTGTTGTTGTTGTTGAATTTATTGTAATTTATTTTTTCGTTTATTATGAAATTATTTAAATTTAATTTTGAAATTCTTCTTAAATTTTAATTCGGTTAAATTAACATTAATTTCAATAAAAATGAATATCAAGTAGGCGCGCAGATGACAAGAACAAATAAACAAAAGACACACATACATCGAATTAAATAAATAAATAAATAAACGAATTCTTTGAGGTTAAATCCTTTCTCTCTCTCTTCCTCTCTTCTTGTATACTATTTATGGATAGATTATTGTAACGAATATGAAATTTATTGTTTAATAACAATAACGTTTCCGTAATGGTTATGTAAGGTCGAAAATATTAAATTCCACCAATTTTAAGTCGACCATCATCATCATCAACAAACAACAGGAGAGAAACGTGCGGTGCGGGGAGGCGGATAATAGTACATACGTGTTATAATCGTATACGATAAAGTAGTAACAGAAGTATGTTGATGATGGTGATGGGAAAACGAAAAAGTTTCTCATTTTATCGATCATTATTACGTATGTAAATGGCGTCAACTTAAATCAATTAAAATCAGTATGAAATACGCCGGTTTGTCTATTTTAAATCTACTTCAAAAATGAAAAAAATAGCGAAAAAAATCAAGTACCTATGAGAAGGGAAAAAAACAACAGAAAGTCGCGTCATCAAAGAATCAAATATGCGGCGAGATAATTAACGGTGCAACGATATACAAATATATAAAGACAGATAGAGATAAATTATTACCTACTAATAAAAAAAATTGTATACCAATTATAACGGTTGTTAGATTTATGAAAAATTGCGATATAATTTCACTTACCTTACACTCAAATCGACAACAACTTCATCAACATCCATGTTCTCCATGAGCCAACTTTGTTATACCGATGTGTATGTGTGTGTATCGTTTTTTCTTCTCCGTTTTTTTAATTCTTCGTCTTCTTGTAATGGTAGAGGTGTATTGCAATTGTTGTCAAGCACCTGCTGCTAAGCCGTCGTCGCGACGACAGGCGTCATCAAAACGACGCCGAAATATACCAACTGTTTATTGTTAATAATCAAAAATTCACGTTGATTAATTAGAATCCAAAATAATGATAATTCGTCGTCGTCGTCGTCGGGGTGGGAAGTCGTGATTTTTATAACCTCTCTTTTGAAGGTTCTACTCCAGACAAAATTCTCAACGACTTTTAATCAAATTGACAACAAACCGTAATCACTATACCATAGAATAGAACAAAACACGATCTAATTGAATTTTAAAGAGACTACTTGATTATAGTTTTGTAGAATACACACATACAAAGAGACCGAAAAATTGTAATCTAAACCCCGCGTTGACAAATCGATTATCTTCCTGTTGTACACTCACATACACTCATACATACGATACATAACCAAATACATATACACTCACACACACAAAGACGAATCTTCAACACTACTACACATACACATATTCCTTTTCACCAATAAACAAAACCGGACATTTATCCCGGCATATTCCTAATTTGGCACATCCCCGTTACAACACTGTCTAATTGTCGACCGGAAGACTTTTATATCTATATTAGATTAACCGATTATAATTCCGTAAAAAAATAATCGTATACAGAAAAAACTTTGGATTTTTAATAGAAAAGAAATTGTAACAGGGCGCCACACTCCAGGCCAAAATTAACAGACGACTGATTCAATTCAATATGGCGTGGCCTTGTGTGTTGTGTCTACATTGTACCACGGGCACAGCGACACCAATCATATGATCGGTGAACTTTGTCTAACACAAACAATTCAACAATTACATCTATCGCAACTTACTACACACAACTTTTATTCATTCAATTTACAATACTATCACAAACAAACTTTCATTCATCTATCTCTATCTAATACATTGAAATGTAAATACGTATAGAATTAGGTAGATTTGTAGTATTTTCAACTGATCCTCGTCTAGTTGAAAACCGATTGCCCCAAATCTGTCAATGTACCAATCGTGTTATCTTTGTTCAACTTATACAACTAGATTTGAATGTATAAATGGACGTGTGTCTAATCTTTCTAATTTTCACTCGTTCATAAACATATCATTTCCTATAATAAAATGAGGGGGAAGAAGGCCAAAATATTGAAATACTCAACAATTTCATCATTTTACCTCTCTCGCCCCTTCCACACTTGCAAAACTAATTAAATCACTCACTTTAAAGAAAAAAAAATTAGTATACGTAAATATTTGAAAATTAGTGATAACGAAATGATAACATAAAGTTTATGGTATGACAAGAAACTGATCTTTTCGATATTTAAAAAAAAAACACCCACTCGACTCCATTGTTCTTTTAATTAATCTATTTATTATCAAAATGATTACTGTTATTTTTTTTTAAAATAAACGGACCTTCAAAGTCAAATTGTTAATTTAAGAAGAATACATAAATATCTAACTTTTTTATTTAAAGTAGTGTTAAATATTTACTTAAAATAAAAATAAGTCTGTAGCATGTTAATCTAATGAAAAATCAATAGCAGTCTGTTATAAATAGGGGTTGTCCCTGAATATTTTTTATACTAATTCCATAAAGTAAACAAATAAAGTTTGTGATTCTCTTTAATTTTCCAATTAAATTATTTTGAAGTTTTTGAAATTTACAATGAGTTTATTACTGGAAAATCCCTATTATTGTTAAAATCTCCCACTTTTCAGCCCCTTTAATGAGGGGTGACTATAATAAAATTTGTGAAATATATCAAAATAAAAACACCGGTTATCTACAGTAAAAACGCCATCTATCCGTAGCGATTTCAACTAGACCTAACCTTACATTAATTTCAATGTAAATTATGTAATTTAAAAGGAATATAAACAATAATTGTCGAATTCTATCAATTGATTGACTTAAAAATAGGCTAATGATAAATGATTTAATGTAGTACAGTCGGTTATTGTATAATTTAAATGAAATTATGGCCCCAGCAACAAGTGAGGTTATGTTCAACAATTTTGAGTTAACTAAAATTTTACAAAAATGTTCGAAAATTATCATTAAACCATATTAAATATGTTGGAATAAAGTCTCGATGACTCGTTATAACAAAAAGGGGTTTTAGACGAGAATATGCAATTGTGCAATGAGTCGTATCACTATGTGCCGATGAAGACTTGCTAAATTAGGGTATTCTCGAAATTCAATAGATCCTCTGAAAATCGGGTTTTCAGTAAGTCCAAAATAAACGAAAATATGCCAGAAACTCCACTTAAAACGCCAAGCATAACAGTGAATTATTGATACACAGAATAATCCAATACTGTTAAATAATAATGATCAAACTTTAACAAGTATCAATATTAATTTGGTTTGAACGAAATTATTCCAAACTCTATGCGAGATTGAAATACAAATGTATCAATTTGACGAGTAAGAATAAATTCTGTATAAAAAATTAATTCTTTGCGAAGTGAGCAGCAAGGAAAAGAAAACGTTAATTATGCCTTTAAAGATTCAATATTTATTAACCAAACGTTTTCGAGTTACATTATAGTGCTTATATTCAAAAAACCAATATATTTTCTGTTGTTGTTTAATTAGAGAATTGAAGAACATTTGTTTTAAATAGAAGTAGATATTTTTTTTTTCTTAAAAACATTGAAGAACAGTACAGGAATATACAATATTTTGAAGAAAATCGAAATTCTTTTTTTGTCTCGCTTTAAAACTACATTTATTATTATTATTTCTACGATTATAATCACTAATCTAAACAAAAAGATTATATTCTTTTGGTAAATTTAAATTTCAATTAACAATTATATAATTATTTTCTTTTGATGAACATAAATTTGCCCAATATATATCTTTTATTAATTATTAAAGTTTTCAATGTTGTTGCTCTAAACGATAAAAATAATAATGATAAAAGGAGAACAACACTGATTTTTCTAATTGTGAAAATTAAAAAATAATCTAAGAAAAAAGTACATATATAAAAATACATTGATGAACTTAAACGTTTTTTTTTCTTCTATAATATTTTTATAAAAAATAGTCACTAACAACATAATTTATCTTAAGATAAGGGATGGAAAAATGAAAGTTTTAATTAAAACGAAATTAATCAAAAAATTAG
Source organism: Mylabris sibirica (assembly GCA_039776855.1). Lineage (NCBI taxonomy): Eukaryota > Metazoa > Arthropoda > Insecta > Coleoptera > Meloidae > Mylabris > Mylabris sibirica. Next base: position 6,829,351 of record CM077841.1, read on the forward strand.
TCAAGATGTAGTGTTGTCTTATTTCGAATCTAGTTCATTTCGATTCCTTTATTGTCTATTATTTGTTGTTATTTTATAATTCGACAACACTATCTTTCGATTATTATTATTATTATTATTTAATAATAATAATGTTAATAGATGCCCAGCATTTTTGTTAATTTAATAGCTTTGTTGGTTTTTTTTTGATTTTCAACATATACATACATAAAAAATTAGCTGGATAGATCTACATTGTAACATTTGAGCGTTGTTTAACATATGTACGCTGTTAACAATGTGTCCGTTTTTGTTTCTTTATTTTATTTTTTAATAATAATTATAACTGTTATTATTTTAATTAAACATCACAGATAGTTGATTTGATAAGATGGCAACAATTCTACCTTATCGATCAGACAAAATTCTCTCGCTCGCTCGTTCGTTTGCCCACAATCATCCCTAAAACTCATATAAAACCCACATTTCAGCATTATTATTGTTATTAATTAATTAAAAGGATTTTTCAAGTAGTTTTAAATGAGAATTTAGAGATACGAATTCCAATCATCATTCACATACACACATTTGTTTGTTTTATTAATTTGTGTTTTTGTTTTGCTTATAATATGTATTATAATAAAAGTGTTTTTTTTTGTTATGTTTCATAATAATATTCAACGCTTTGGACTAGGGTTACAATAGCAGGCTAATTTGTTTGTTTTGCTTATATGTCTTGCTATTTTTAATCACTTTGATATTCAGGTACTTGATCTTGAATTATTACCTTTGTTTATTTGTTATTTGTTTTGGCTTCATTTCCAATTTAGCTATATACATAAAAAATTATTCTTATTATTATTATTATAATTATATAAATCGACGTTGACGAGACTTTATAATTTATTAAATTCACACAAATTCTCTTTATTATATACCAAACTACTATCACATTATCACAGACAAACTGATGTAAATTCATCTCGAACGTCGATCTTTCCATTTTCGTTTTTTAACAACTAATATCTATCAAAGAGAGGATTATTTATTCATTCTTGTATTAATCTTTTCGTTTTTCCAACATGATGTTGTGCTAGATTAAAAACAAAAAGATTATTCAACATTCTCCGCTTATAATATATAATAGATTTTTTTTTTGATTTTTGGAATGGTATTATAGAAATTTTTGGTCGTATTGATGGTTGTTTTCGTTTTTGTATTCTTTTTTTTTAAATGTTAATAATAGGAACAGCACCCTAATTCTTCGACGGTGTGTAAAATTGGTGTGTATAGAGAGAGTGTGAGTGAATTGATATATTCACACTATTATTATAAATTAATAATAAATCATTTAAAACAATTATCAATAAATATCTACAATTAACAGTTGTAGAACGTGAAATGATAATTATTGATAATTGTAATTTTTGGTGTTTTAGTATTATCTCAAAACAAAATAATAATAATAATAATAATAACAGAAACAAGACAATTGAGAACAATACTAACATAACAAAAAAATAAACAAAATGCAATTTCTAGTTGCAGTTTTTTTATCAATTTCGATTGTTAACTATCCTTTATTTTTGTAAGTCTTATTTAATCAAAAATTGCCACGATGAAATTGATTTATTTATATTTAAATAACAGGTACTCAAATAATTAAAATATTTGGTATTTTTGTTTTGTTGAAAATAACGGTTAACAATCGTTGTTTTATTGATTCTTTGCAACTATTTTGAGATTTATATCACAGATGTTTTTCTTAGTTGTTCTTTTTTTAAGCATAATTTAATAATAATTAACAAAAATAGACACGTACATACACATAAAACAAAATCATTTATCACTTTTTACTTTGCATTATTAAAAATAAAATAAAAAAATTGGCGAATGCAAAGTGATCGTTAATTAAAATTTATAGTAAAACTAAAGTTATTCCATGTTTGAAACAAAAATGTTGACAAATACTGTTTGATTTTAAGATTTCTTATCGATTTTACGTATTTTTACAGATATTGTAAGTAATTCATTACAATGTTATTTTTTTGTGTTTGTTGAAGTACACAAATTTTTGTTCGTTTAAAAAAAAATAGTTTTTTGATTAGTTGAATTAAAAATGAAAAATGAAAATATAAATCAAATATACTTAATTTAGTGCAAATCAGCTAGGACTATCGGTAACAAATATTCATCAGAATCACCAGCTATTGGATTTAAGAGTACAGGATGTAAATCTGAGGTGTGTTTCGGTGCCCAACATTGTTTCAATTTACCATCCTAATTATTTAATTAATAATCAATTAAAATTAAAGATAATATAGAAAATTCTTACCGAAAGAAATCTAGGACAATCGTCTTTATTATAACAACACGATTTAATAACATCATCAGCTGCAAATTCTAATATTTTCAAGTTATCTTCACGTAAACGTGCAATAGCAATAAGATTGTCTTCATTATATTTATAACCGTAAAAAATTAATTCTTCCAATTGTTCGCATAACCATGACATTAATATTAACGGATCTGGTGAATTATGATATAAACGTGTTGTTAATAACCAGCTCTTCTTCGTATTACTTAACGAATCTACCCATATGACACTTTTTATACTACGTCGATAATATGTGTACATATATTCCAATACCGACAAATTCAGCTACATTTAAACAAATTCGAATTGAAATAAAATAAAAATGTTTAAAAATAGATAACTTACATTTTCGCAAAAGAACACCTTGAGGTGGGTGAGTGGCATATAACGTTTAAGTACAGTCTCATGTAGTTTACTAATTTCATTATAAGCATGGATCACAGTTAATCTTAATTCACATTGTGGATGGTTGTCTTTGAATTTTTGCCAAGCAGAATTTGTTGTACCTGGATGTCCTTTCGGTATACCATGTAAATGTACAATTAAACGTTCTAAATCAATTAATGTATCCAAACATTTTAGAAATTCATCTGATATCTGTTCGTAATCAACACTTAAAATCTATATACATTCAAACAAAATTAACAATAAAAAAATAATTAATTAATTAAAATTACTTTAAGTTTAGTAAATGGTGTTATCAAATCTGGTGTAAAATATGAAGATGCATAAGAATTTGGAGTATCTTTAACTGTTGCCAAGCCTAAATGTGTTACTTTATCTGATTGTTTCTCTGACATTATCATCAAATATTCATCAAGAGCATGAGAGAAATCCTCAACATAACCAATACTGAATTTATTAAGCTTACCAACACACCCCTTCAACAGTTCTATCACATACGAAATCTTGTAATTCCTGTAAATAACAAATAATAAATATGTATTCTTAATAGAGCTACTAATGAGCTTAATTATTATGGATTCTAATTATTATTTGAATCTTTGACGATATAAGACTGTCAAATGAATTTTAGAGAAAATAATCACCTGGTTTGTTTGCCATTTTTTGAGATATTAAAATAACAATGTGTCGGTTTAATTATTAATTCTCTTAAATTATTATTTTCATTTAATATCTCCAATAATGTAACAAATTCATCCGTACAATCTGTCCTTAATGTATTAAGTTTAATTGTTGCATTTGTTACAATTTTAGCAAAATTTAATGTAAAAAATCTAGATTTTTCTAAATTACCAGATTCAATATCGAAAATAATTGTTGGCCACCATCTATAACAATAAAATAACAAATTTCATAATAAAATAAAATATGAAAATTGCATAAAAGTAGGGTTTTTGGGATTTTGAAGATTTTACAAATTACACATGAATAGCTAAAGGTTTCAAGGTGTGAAATTTTTTGGCATTTTCATTACAAAAAAATTCCAATAATTCAATTTGTCATCACTATTCTCCCCCGAAATGAATCTACCACAAAATGATGACATTTCTTGTGATCATCTACAAAACCAACAACCCTACTTTTATCGAAAATTAAAACTATACTTTGGATGAAAAAGATTGTGTCGCCAATTTTTACACACAGCTGATGCATTTAATCGGTCTTTCTTATTTAATAAATTGAATATTTCATGTAGAACAATTGATGGTAAATGTGCCCAATTTGCTGTTGTTGTTATTGTTGTTTCATCAATATCACTATTTTCATCTGACGGTTTAGATTTCTTTGGTTTCGGACAATATGCAATACAAGTTGAACTGTCGTTTTTATTCATTGCTAAAATAATAACGAACAGAAAAAAAAATAAATTTCGATTCAATATAAAAATCAGCTGATAATGATTAGGAATTTCAACAATGCTACTGCGTATTAAGATTTTTCTTCAAATAATACAAACATAATGGATAATTACACATAATTATACCTCAAATTAACACATAAATATCTATTTTTGTATAGAGAAACGAATTAGAAAGAAAAAAACAGAATATTTGATTGACAATAGATTTTTTACGACACAAATGGAAATTTCCTCAAACATTAATTGATTTAAACAAACGAAATTTGTAAATTAATGTAATAATAATATAAGAAATAAATACACGTACTTGGCTCACATTTATAATTATTTAACATTTGATTATTTCGATTCTTTTATTATGATTTTCTGCTTTTGAAAACAGCTGGAACTTTAAAGTACTTTGTCGATTTATTAATGACAGTTCGAGAATTATTAGAGAAAACTGTGTATATTACGTTGGCAATACGATTCTGTTGGTAGCACTACTTGAACTTGATCTGTACTGTGACTAATGTCACTATGTGGTGATTTTAAAAATAATACGCAATTCTTGATTTCCATCCTTTCTTATTGTTTTGTAATTCATTTAATTGTTCTATAATGATATCTTTTAATTAATTAGATTTAGATTAATTACGAAATTTTGGTTTTAATTCTAGTGGAACTTCACATTATTAACACAGTGTAACACTGTTATTAATTGATAGAGGGGGTGATTACGTCCTTTATTTAGATGTAGATTTGACAATTAACAAGGTTATCTGATTTATTGTTATTTTTCATTTTGAATTGTACTTTTTAAATTTTTAATGATTCCTCAATTAAACAAGACTGAATATGAGTTATGTTAGTGATTTATCACAATCTCAAGAATATTTGAGCTTTCGTAGTAGTGTCCCATTACGACGAATCGTTGTTGATACTGATAATACTAAGGTATTTGCCATCCGATAAGGAAATTATTTAATTGTTTTAATATATGTTTTTAGGGTTGGAGGATTTATGATTGTGGACCAAGAACAGTAAATTGTCCATTAGTGTGTCTTCCACCGGTTTCAGGGACTGCTGATGTATTCTTCAAGCAAGCTTTATCGTTATCAGCGAAAGGTATACGTGTTATAGCGGCCGAGGCGCCAGTTTATTGGAATGTTAAAGAATGGTGTGAAGGTTTTCGGAAACTTTTAGATTATCTCAGCATAGATAGGGCTCATATTTTTGGTGCCTCATTAGGTAAAACGATAAATAATATTTTTAATGTTGGAAATAATATAAACAATTGATAACCTTTTCCCTATACGTGACAAGTTCATTCAAAATAAAGATAATTTATTATTGTTACTAACAACAAAAAATATTTTTATTTCTATGTATTAAACTGATTTTAGGTGGTTATCTAGCTCAGAAATTTGCTGAATATACACATAAATGTCCTAGGGTGGCTTCATTGATTCTCTGCAATACATTCACTGATACTGCCGTTTTTAATAATCATGAATCAGCATCCATCTTCTGGATTCTACCATCTTTAGTATTGAAACGTATGATAATGGGCAATTTTGGATCAGAGAAAGTCGATCCACAGATGGTTGAAGCTATCGATTTTATGGTAGAAAGAGTTGAGTATTAGAGGATAATCACAAAATTTAAGAATACATTAATTTTTTTTATAGTTAGATAGTATACCACAGACAGAACTCGCTAGTCGATTAACATTGAATTGTCTTAAAGGATATGTAGAAGCCCATAAATTGTCGAATTTACCAATCACAATAATTGATGTATTTGATGAATATGCCTTATCGAATTCGGTACGAGAAGAATTATATAAATGCTATCCGAATGCGAAATTAGCACACTTGAAAACTGGTGGGAATTTTCCTTATCTAAGTCGAAGTGCTGACGTTAATCTCCACTTACAAGTAAACATATTGGGGGTTATTATTGTTTAAAATTCCATTGATTTTTCGATTTTGTAGATTCATCTGCGACAATTTGATGGTAGTAATTTTGCCGCCTCCGATCGACCGTTGATTAATCGAATTTGAAAACCTACAAATCAGGTTGATTTGCCTTTTTTTATATACAAATTTACTATGATTTTTTTATTAAGGGACTGTTTTTAATTACCAAAAATTGATCATTATCAAATCGTAAATTTTATACCTAGTCTTTAATAATTGTTAAAAATAATCAACTATTTTCTATTGTGATATTCCATTTATATAACGACTTCTCACTGTTAGATACATAAAGCAATAAAGAAGACTTAAATATTCCTCCTCCATTCTGGAATTTTTCTAAAAAAACACAAAATCATCCTAATATCGTACCGTATACAGGAAAACTTACAATTTAGAAATCCTATGAATATTCGGAATGTTAGTCTGAATGTTATCCATGTAATTATCCTGTTTTGCTATTTTCCTCAACCATTGTTGTGTGGGTTTAAAGATTCGTTCAGGATCTCGATCGACGGTGTGACTAGATTTACAACGTTCTACAATTTTCTCATCGTTTCTTCTTGAGTTTCTCCTGCGTCTAATGTAAAGATCATCTTGCGTTTGAAATTTCTTAATCATTTTATTTGCTGCCATTGCTTTGTGTCGTTTTAAATTCAATTCAATCTTTTCCTGTTTTAAACGCTCTTCTTTCTGTTGATTTTCTTTGATTTCCTTTCGTTGTTTTATCGATTCTTTTATCATTTCATTACGACAACGTTTATTCAATTCGTTTTGTTTTAATTGGTTTTGTTTGATTGTTTCCATCTCTAATTCTTGTTGGCGTTTTGCTTGTTTCTCTCTCTTCCACAGTGCAATTTTCATTTTTATATCTTCATCGTTCTGTTTGAAATCACCACAATTTTTCGTTATTTTGTTGTTATCATCAGAATCGGTAGTTTGGGGCGGTTTATTTTTATTGCGATTCTCACGCCAGTCTTTCAACGAATCTTTCATACGATTTTTTAAAATCGTATAATTTCGATACCAATTCTCATGATCACGTATATCATCTACAGTTTTATCAGGTAGAATTTTTTGTAAATTCTCAATAATTTGTTCTATATTTCTGTATTTTTGACGCATTTTCAGGAATAATTGGTGATCATCGACTGACCAACAATTGTAATGACCACCATTACGAGCTATAAAATCATGAAATTCTTTCACTTCTTTCGTTGTATTTTCTTTCGGTTTTGTTGTGTTTTTATAACAAACAGGAGTTTTCTTGAATGGTTGCGACCATTCTTCAAATCGCTCTTTATATGGTTCGAGTTCAATTGAAATATTGCTTTCCAAATCTTGTAATTTTAGAAGATCTCGCTTTAATTTCGCATGAATATTGTGTAACTTGTCTTGGATTTCAATCATACTGTTTTTAAACAATCGTAAATCATCCACTTCTCGATTCTTTAATGCATTTCTGTTTGTTTCAAGACCTTTAAAGATATCACACAATGTTTTCTGTATTAATTCACAATCTGATTGCCTAAAAAATCATTAAAATTCTCAATAAAAACTTAATTTTTGTTAATAGAATAAACCTGAATTTTTCCAGTTGAGTTTTGTACTCAAGTACACCAAAATCATCACCGTATTTTGTTAAAAAATTAGTCAGATCATCTTTTTTTTCTAAATAATTTTGAATATTTTTCAATCTATTGAATTCGTCCAGATTTTTCATTTTTTTCACAACAAAAATCAAATTATTTGAATTATAACAAACACCCTGTATAGGAATTTGAAAATTTATTTAGCGTCAGGGTTGATATAGAAACTTAAATTCTTATACGTTGGCAATCAACCCTAAACAGTGGCGTCACTTAAAGTTTGAATTATTTTAACATCAACCAATCGAAATGTTTAATTATAAATAAATTTAAAATTTCTAAATTGCCATTTATAATAATGAAGACTAGTTGAAGCAGTCACTTGAAATTCAACACCTAGTTAGATTTGGAAGTATTAGGTAACAAAACGAACACCACTGGGCCTGTGGTGGTTTTAGTGATTTTTGTTTCTAACCAGAAACAATAATGTAGATATGTTGAAATGAGCGGGAAATTTAAAAAATACGTAAAAAATTACGTTAATTTTGTTTGATGTTGATAATACGATATAAAAAGCAAAACATTTACTAGATATTTCTTAGAATTATTCATTGATTATTATTGAATTGGTAAGAAATAAAAAAAATGAGAACAATAAATCAATTACTATTGTTTCTATTGAATTATTCAAAAGCTGGCAGATACACGTCAGGTTAACTATTTGTTTACTTTCAAAGTAATTTTATTTATGAATTCAATCGATTTATTTTCTAACAAAACAATGTTTTTTCTATTGTTCTTTATATACTTATATAAATAAAATAATAACGATTTTTTTTTGTTTATGATAAGCTCTAGATTCTCTTGAAAGCTCATTTCAACAATTCGAGATATGATAATGGTGCGATATTACAATAGTTTGTTCCATGTTATTAATATTTTTATTTGTCCATCTGTACACATTTATAGCAAATAGATTAAGTTTAACATGAAAATGTAATTAAATACAATAAAAATGCGTAATCTTAATAATCTAACTTCATTAATAACAATAGATTAGAATAAATTATTTATTTTGGTACTAGAATTGATTTGTGTCGGTTATTAAGTTATTATTCACGATCATCGTTAAAATTCAATTCGATTTTAAAATTGTTTTTGTTGTTCTAAATGAAATGAAATTGTTTCGTTTCATTAAATTGATCAAACGTCTAAGTGGTAAATATGGCTGCCCTTTATTTTATCTCGCATGGACTGTATATGGCACCGGATATGTCCGACGAAGGCAATATCTGGGTGAAAGGGCCAACAAGATCAGGTAAGCAACAGGGAGTATATAGATTTTTATTAGCGAATTTTTTTAAAAAAAATTAGCTAATGACGAGATCCTCACTTTTGAATTTCCGAAAAATTTTTGCACAGAAGTTCGTTTTGGGACCTAAGAAACCCATATCCACCGTTCGTTAAAATTTTTATATATATATATATATATATATATATATATATATATATATATATATATATATATATATATATATATATATATATATATATGTATACCCACGATAACTGCCGTAAAAATAGTCCAATCTGAATGAAACTTGGTACAAAAATCGGTCTTTGTGATAGCTTGGATGAGTTCGTTGGCCAGACTGGTAGGGCCAACACTTTTGGAATAAGAGCTGAAGAAATGTTAAAAAAAATCATTTTCAATATTACATTTGCTTAGATTTTGATGAAAATTGAAATAACAGTAGAGCCGACCATTCTCTATGACCCAGAAAAAAAATCATCAAAATCGGTTCGTTGGTTCGCAAGAAAAATGCAAAAATCTCTTTTTTGAGTATAAGCAGTAAAATCGATTATCTCAGGTGGCTATATGTTCTCTGACTATTGATATTAGAAAAAAAATTGAATATCGCGGGGGGGCAACTAATTTTGACAGTTAATATTAGACGCAAGGCCTGCTAGAGAATTTCGCTTGAAAAAATCAAGCAGGCCTTGATTAGACGTATTAGACAAACAACAAACTTCATTATTATTTTTAGCGAATTTTTTTAAAAAAAATTAGCTAATGACGAGATCCTCACTTTTGAATTTCCGAAAAATTTTTGCACAGAAGTTCGTTTTGGGACCTCAGGAACCCATATCCACCGTTCGTTAAAATTTTTTTATATATATATATATATATATATATATATATATATATATATATATATATTTATATATATATTTATTTATATATATATATATATATATGTATACCCACGATAACTGCCGTAAAAATAGTCCAATCTGAATGAAACTTGGTACAAAAATCAGTCTTTGGGATAGCTTGGATGAGTTCGTTGGCCAGACTGGTAAGGCCAACACTTTTGGAATAAGAGCTGAAGAAATGTTAAAAAAAATCATTTTCAATATTACATTTGCTTAGATTTTGATGAAAATTAGAATATCAGTAGAGCCGACCATTCTCTATGACCCAGAAAAAAAATCATCAAAATCGGTTCATTGCATCGCAAGAAAAATGCAAAAATCTCTTTTTTGAGTATAAGCAGTAAAATCGATTATCTCAGGTGGCTATGTGTTCTGACAATTGATATTAGAAAAAAAATTGAATATCGCGGGGGGTAACTAATTTTGACAGTTAATATTAGACGCAAGGCCTGCTAGAGAATTTCGCTTGAAAAAATCAAGCAGGCCTTGATTAAACGTATTACGGGACATGAATTTATTAGTTGATTCAATGTTATTAAAATATATTAATTGTCAGTATCATAAGAATGTTTTGCAATTAATATTTCAGTATGTAGATACATAAAAAATTCGCTATATAAGGTACTTGCTGCCTTTGGAGATTTTTTTTTTAGTGTTTCTTATTGTTTGTGGATTAAAAGTATTTTTCAATAAAAATCATAAATATTAAAATAACATCGGGAAATGAATTTATTAGTTGATTCAATGTTATTAAAATATATTAATTATCAGTATCATAAGAATGTTTTGCATTTAATATTTCAGCATGTAGATACATAAAAAAATTCGCTATATAAGGTACTTGCCTTTGGAGATTTTTTTTTCGATTGATGTTGGAAAATCTCATTTTGGACATGTTAAAGTTAATGAAAACAATGTTCTAACGCATTCTCCCCTTCGATAATACCTATTTAAATATGCATGATTGAGGATATTGACTGTTGGAATTGATGAAAAATGCAACAGCACTACTAATCAATATTTACCGATCATTCTCAATCATGGATGTTAAATATTTTGGTGGTAATTTTCACAATATTCAATATATTTTATCATCTTTATCATCCTTAAAAAATACGCTTAAGCCCAGCTTTAACAAAGCTTTTAACTCATTTAAGTGTACTTCTGAGAATTCTCCAAGAAATCTTTATTCAGTTGAAAAGAGGTCAAAAATTCTGAGTCACTTCTCAAATCTGCGTTTACATCTTCATAAACTTTTGATTTTGATGATCGTTATTAAGTTCAACCATGGTACAGAAATTTGTAAAACACTTAAGAAAAGTCTATAATCGTCTATAATCATCTATAACTCACCCCTCAAGAAAATTAGTTATTATTTTACAGTACCTACTTAATATAAATGGTAGGAATTGCAAGAAAGTTAGTTTCTTTTACACAGGTACTTGTTTACTTTTTATGCAGCAAATTAATTAATAATGTTGTCAAAATTTATGTAGTGCTTAAGTTATTGTTGCAAAATCTTTTTTATCAACTTTCAAATGTACGCTATGGTACTTATATTACTTTTGGTAAAATTTTCCCTGGGTACTACCTTGCAAATTTTTGAAATACAGGATGTAGTTGACCGTGCCTTCCCTTACTACTACGGGCTTAAGGCTCGGTTTTTCTTTCGCTACCTAAGCTCGCCTTAACATGACCTTACCTTAAATTAAGCTAGGCAAGCTTTCGCATGTTAGAATGGGCGTCCGTTCGTGTTCGCCACTCAAATCTCCATTAATCTACGTTTAGATGGAATTAAGCCACGGTTTTACTAAGGCAAGCTCAAATAGGGGAAGAAAAATTGCGCCTAAGTAACCATTGGTATGGCTAATTGTAAGGTGAAATTATATACAGGGTTATTCAAGCACGCCGAAAAGTGTCATGGCAACTTGAATTATTTGGCGAGCGATTCAAAAACGAACTAAGCACGCAAAATGACTTAGAATGGCTCGGAGATCCTCCCTGTAGTACTCAAGTCGCTCGCCAACGAAGATGAGTTGCCATAAGAACAGTCCAGTCTTGAAGGACCACCTCTGTACAAATAAACTTTGTTTCACAAATTTTGTCTTCATTCCGGGTACTTTTCCAAAGGAGCCTCTAGGCGGCCGCCTCCATCACCTGTGCGTAAAGATTGCCAGAAGCGTTCAGGGGTGGTTTGACATGTTCCTCAAGCACTATTTCATAATTAGTTAAAAGGCTCTAGGTATAGAGAATTTCAAAACTCTTGGTCTCAATTAAAGGAGCTCCTTTAGCTGGACCTCCAGTAGTAATTTTAAGATGATTGCTCCGTTTACAATTGGAAAAACATGGCAGAGGCAATCAAAATGTGTCATCAGAGTACTGCCCTAAATGGGAGTAATGATTTATTAAGTGTTTCTAGTGTCGAAATAGTTCTATCTTAAGCAAAAATTGAAGCAATAGTTTTTTTTTTATATTGCAGGTGTGATAGTCTACTCGATCATAACGCCAATAATTTGTGCTTTCGGAATCTTGGGCAATGCCCTGTCTCTGATGGTACTACTGAGAAAAGAATTGACAGGTTCCATTTACACCTATTTAGCCGGTTTGATAAGCATTCTAGTTCTTGTATAAACTAATTCTACTCAAATTGTTTTATTATTTGTATAGTATTGGCTCTTTCAAATCTATGCACATCAATCCTAACATTCTTCGGTGGCCTGAGCCGAGGCATATTCTTCATGGACTATTGGCCAATTCTAGACGCATATCTGGGTGTACCAATAGCACAAGTCTTCAATTGCCTAACTGTAATGACAGCTATAGCAGTGATGATTGGTATATTTCAATATAAATATTTGTTAAAATACAAGTAAATTAAATTATTTTACATTTGTAGATCGTATTTTATACTTGGCGAATCCGACAGCTTGTAATCGACCGAAATATTCTATAAAAAAAGCGAAAATCTTCATGTTAATTGCACTATTAATCTCAATCATATCAAGTCTACCGTATTTTTTTGTATTCAAATTAAATAATGGCAAATTAGAAACCTGCAATTTCTTCTATTCAAAGTAAGTATTGTCTCTGTAAATATCATATTTTCAATTGAAATAAGCGATGTAAAGAGGACGTATGTCTTACAATTAGTTTGATGACTGAAGATAGATTTGGTCTTATTAGTTATTGTTCGCGAAAGATAAATGTAGCCTCCGTGGCGCAATCGGCTAGCGCGTTCGGCTGTTAACCGAAAGGTTGGTGGTTCGAGCCCACCCGGGGGCGTTCTAATTTTTTTGTTGTTACTTTATTTAATTAATTAGAATTTTTAATTTTCAGATATTACAATTTTCATAATTGGTTTGTTTTTATCACATTCGGTATAATACCATCGATTCTATTACTCTCAGGTAATACTTATTTGGTGTATTTGTTGCATCGATTCAAGAAAATCAAAGCTAAATGTTATCCATCATCATTTAGGAAACAACGGGTATTTTGTATTTGAAAAACAATTATTTTTTTTAAATTTAATTTAATTTCTATTCTAGGATTATACAAATTTAACAACAACATTAATATTAATAATATTCTTCTTTTTAATAAAGGAAATTCCATATTTACTCGTCTCACGTACATCTGCTGTAACATTTTTTTTCGATAAAACCTCATCAAGGGAATGCAACACAAAAACATTGGAATTGCTACGTGAAATTGTTACAGTAATTAATGCAATTAGTCTAGCTGCTGATTTTCTAATGTATTACATATTCTGTCCGCCATTCTATAAAGTTCTAATGAAAATTATCAAGCAACCGTTGAAGAAACGAAAGAAATCAATACGAAAACTCCTCGATATATTCGTTATCGATCGTTATCAATACAAATGCACTGATAAGAATCTAGTAACATCAGTGAACTATCAATACAGTGGTGAGAAATGTACTGATAAGAATCTAGTATCATCATCAGTGGACGATGATGGTTATTGTGTCGTTGAAGATGTAACTAATCGAAAAACTGTAGTGACTTTATGTTAGATCATTGTGAACATATACAGAACTTGTCACTAAAATAGGTATTTTTAGAAATATCGCGCCAGCCCCGCTGTTCCTCTTGCATATAAGTTAGAAAGAGTTAGGTGATCTTTCGACCAAACACACCACTTTTTTCTACCAAAAAGTTTACCTGTTTCAGATTTTACAATAAACAAACAGATATTTACGATTTGGTATCTTTGTCTTGAGCACGTAAAACATTCTTCAATAAATGCATCAGACAGAGAAAAAATATTTTCAAGATACCGTTAAAGCCCCTTTACATCGTTCGAGTTTTGTATTCGATTTTTCTATTCTCCCAGATATTTTCAACCGTCATGCTGTCAACCATAGATATTAGAAGGGAATAGATTGCTAATGTCCTATGTTTTGTATTGGATTATAATGCAACCAAATTCGAATGGCCTCGAAAGTTAGTCTTACTCTTTTTAGCTAACTACTTATCACTATCTGTCCTTCAATTTGACTGACAATACGCCAGCGTAAGACACTGTGGCGTAAAAATTGACAAAGACAGAAAATATAGTTGCACTGGTTGGAAAGAAACAACAGATGAGTTTCAAAAAATATTAGTGCGCATGGTGGCTACAAATTTCGACTCACATTAGCAGTCTATATATCCAAGTCTATGCTTTCAACTTGCGTATAACCTCAAATTCTCAAAACAGTATACTGCGCATGACATATTTTGTGTCTCGGATGGAATTAGAGACCGTTCTATTCTGAATAAATCGGATGTGGTGGCTCGGATAAGAAATCGAATGGTGTAAAGACACAAATGTGTTAATTTTTTTTGCTCGGAACAAAGAATCGGATGTAAAAATGGATAATGTAAAGTGGACTTTATTCTAAAATAATTGGCAGTTTCTTTGAGCTACAAATGTTTAAGAGAAGAGCTTGCAACATTGGGAAAGAGTCAAATTTTTTGAATAATTAGTCCTATTATCTTATAAATAACGGTATTTTGAGCATAATTCTTTTTTTGGTTTAAGAGAAACTGGTTTGTTCGGCCCAAAAACTAAAGGTGGTGGTAAAATAAACTAATCTATGTCCCTCTGTCTCTTTCTATCTCATGGTACAGATGGGTGGAATTGGTGTTTTCCAATTGTACCCAGAAAAATTGCCCGTTCTGTATAAATCATAAATATTAACAAACTACCAGGATGGAGAGCTTCTTTACATTGCTTTGACGTTGTGGAACAATGTAGTTTGTAGACAAATTTACTCTATGTAATGTAGATTCTCCTGTTTGTCGGACTCATTGTCCGTTATGTTCCAATTCAAATTTGTGCGCAATATTTTGTTTTAGTTTTGTTAATATTCCGCAAATTAGTCGACTTTCAACGTTATTATCGTGGATTAATTAATGAATAACCAGGAGCCGTATACCTACACTTTATATACAGGGTCTTTTTTTAAGGATAGTCAATTCTAGAGAAGGCCCGCCTCGGGATCATCTTACCAAAATGAGAACCTCGTAGCTAATTTCGAAGTTGGTCAAAAAACGATCGTTTTGGACAATGTCGTAATTTTCAAAAACGAGAAAGCACGCAAAACTAAGAATGGCCCGAAGACCCTTCCAACATTGATTATTTCGCTTTTCTTCATTGCATTCCAGAGACAATGCGAAATATTTCCACCTGTTCCAGAATGAATTGAAGAAAAACACAGTTGGGAGGGTTTACGAGTTATTCTTGGTTGTTTCGCGTGCGTTGCTCGTTTTCGATAAATCGCGACATTGTCAAAAACGGGCATTTTTTGACCAACTTCCAAATGAGCTACAAAGTTCTAATTTTGCTAAAACGGTCTCCAGGGTCTCTACTACAAATCCTTGTAATATTGTTCAAATCACCCGCCAACTATTAGGAGTTTTTCTTGACTTTCTTTTAAAAAAGATTTCGTATAAGCTACAATATGCGGTTAGTCGTCCGGCGCATCCACCATTTTTACAATCTGATTTCATGTCAACAATGACTAAAGTTCGCTTGATTTTTATGAAATTTATTTCAACCATATTTTTAATGTTATCTATATACTTTGTTTAAAAACAACTTTTTAATTAATTATGTTATCAGTATGCAGTATTTATTCAACTAGAAATAAAGTAAACAACATTTGCAACTGTTTGCAACGTTCTATTCTAATGTTTGTTAATCTACTATCTAACAAACAATTAGTCAGGTAATGCTTAAAATTGTAACTATTTGTAATAATTCTAGAAATAAATTTAAAATATTATTAATCGTGTGTTATTCAACACTTTATACAGGGGGTAATCGAAATTCGTTTAAATCTTCAAACCACGTGTAGGGCCCGAAACACTGAACCGAATTCTATAATATGTATATTATATGGGGTCGGTATAGTTTTCGAGATAAAAGCTTTGAAAACTTCACCAAAACTCTTACAATTAGAGTAACTGGAATAGAACAATCTTAACGATAAATAATTGTGTTTAATCAATAAACGTAATTAATACCCTCTGGCTGATATCAATCAACGTTCAGTGTTCAATTGCTAGTGCAATGCATGGAGACGTTGATTGTGAATGAGTGCGAGCTTAAACTTTTGTCTTTTGTCTATTAACTTTTATAGTGTATTCAGTGCCGGTCCGAACAGCTGCAGACGCAAATTTGTGAAGCGCGATTTGTGAACTGTCGAAACATGCAGCGTCGTCTGTATTGTGTGGAACAGGGAGAGGGGGGGAGGGTTGAACAATTTTTGTATTACTTCATTTTTATAGTTTTTAATTAAATGTGTTGTGTGTATGTTCATTAAAGAAGTTAGTGATACTTGCGTGGGTAGTTCAATGGAAATCCTAGATATATTATACTGACATCAGTGACCATCAAACAATAGTTCTAATTTTGGTCAATTTTAGCCAAAACATTTTTCTTTATGACTCCTCAAAATATGTTCATTGTACTCTACCCCACATAGGGATAATGTGGTTTGCGTATTTAAAGGTAATTCGATTTCACCCTGTATATTGTGTATATACCCAAGTTTTTATTGAAAATTATGTGGTACTCTAGTGTCCGGATTAGGGAGGCACCTCTGTATATTTATTAAACAAAGTTATCGAACAAGATTGAATTTATGCGGATTGATGAGTGTTTTATCTCGAGATTCGTTGATGAATTGTTGAAATTTTGATCTTTATCCTATTGTTACTATGCAAATCATCCACTTTAGTCTATTTTTTCTTGTTGGTACATTTATTCTTATGGAAATACAGATGATCGTACACATATTTAGTACAAGTGGATTATTGTCATCTCCTAAGTGTACTGTGAAATATATGCAAACGATATTTTTGTTTTCTATTTAACAAACAAGATTTTCGAAATATTCCTCAAAGTTTGTGGAATTTTATTATGAAAATTCTTGCTGTATCATAACAGTTTTACTGGAAATTTACGTGTGTACGTGTCATGAACATACTTCTATAAATTATTATCAATACAAATTGTTATTAATAAAGTGCACGTATGGAGTGTAGAGAAAATAAAATTTAGATGACGTCATTGGGACGTCGCGACGTCAACACGTGCGACTGCGTCTCGTGTATGGTGCAGCATCTGCGCGAACACGTGCTATTCTACAGGTTGTATAGATGCCAAAACGTCACCCCTTGAATATCCCGATATACCCCAAATACAGCAAGAGAATCAGTGGTAGTTGTACTGTCGATCTTGAAGGGTGAATGGTGCGAATTTCAAAGGAATTTTTAGTGTTGCTTACGAATTGTGTGTGTGTGTGTGTGTTTGTGCAAAGGAAAATAGAAGTAAGCTCGATTTTTATTTTTATTTGATAATAATCATAATAATTATAATAAATAAGCAATTTTTAATTAATTCCAAAATTGTACTAAATTGTTTTGGTCACGAGCTCAAATAAAAGTGTGAAAAACTCGAAATTGTAAGTACTCTTCTAAAAGTTTTTCAGTCTTTTTCAAGAGCCGATATATTCGAACGATAAACAAAAAAAAACAAAACACCATATTCTTATATATATATACAAATTGGCACATAATTATAGTCAGTCAAAGGTGCTAAATTTTTTCAATAAAATTAATATCACTGTGCATTACCATCATCATTATCATCACGAGTCATGATATTGAACGAAAAACAGTAGAGTCAAAGGCACATTCCCGGATTTTGAACACACCACGTTGGCCATAATGCTTCAGCATTGATTCCACGTACAACTAATCGTTCCCTTTGCGTATTAAGTCTAGTATAAACATCTTCTTGTATTGTAAAACTGTTGATATCTAATTGTGGATCACTCCAGACACGTTCAGCAAAAGCAGCCGTCCTCGGCCATAGACGTGCATCTAATGAATTCTCATCTAATTGTTCACTCCATAAACACACTTCACCGCCTAATATTTGTTTTTTATTTAAATGGAATTGTTGCCATGGTCGATGATTGTAAATTGTTTGCCATGGACGGTATGGATCACAGGCAGCATCGCCAGTTTCACGCCATCTACCAAAACCACAATCTAAATACCATGCATCTACATGCGATATAATCACATTATAACCATCTGATATTAAATCAGGTGTATCTGGCCATTGACTAGCACCCCAACTCTGTACAACAATAAATGTTTTATTTAAATATTTACTAATATAAGGCCTCTTGCTCAAATTACTCGACCATACGATAATATTCGGTATTTGTTGGTCATTATTGGCTTGTTTTAATTTTTTTAAAGCTTTCAATGTAAAATCACCCCATAAATCATGTAAATCTGTATAATTTAATTGTTTATTTTTATTTAAATGTTGTGCCCAACATTCTAAATTCACTTCATCACCACCTAAATGAAATAATTCATGTTCATTTGTATATTCTAATAAATCTCTATATAATTTCTCTAAAATATGATAAACATTTGGATTATCAGGATTCAATTGTCCACATGGTGGTTCACCACAATATAAACTCCATGGACGTTCATTAACACAAACGGCCAATTCGCCAAGACCCTCTTGTGGTCCCCATGTCCATCCATTGCCAGCATGTGCTGGTGTATCAATTTCTAATAAAACACGTACACCACGTAAACGTGCAAATTCAACGAAATCTTTTATATCGTCCGATGTATAAATTAATTCTTTACTATAAGCACCAGTTTTAGCTAATTGTGGGACACGATTTGATAACATTGGAAAACTTTGTGAATCAGTAATATGCCAATGGAAAATATTCAATTTATTTGCAGCCATACCGATGATGACACGTTTCAGACTGTCAATTGACATGAAATTTCTTGCCGTATCTACCATAACGCCCCTGTATGGAAACACGGGTGTATCCTGTATTGTTGCCCCTTTGAGGATTTTCAACGAACCGTAACCGTTATTAGCATATTCGTCCCACCAAATCAATTGCGATAAAGTCTCTAATCCATGTCGTATACCAAAGTAAGTTTTACCTCTGATATCGACTAAGACTGCATCATTACCACCGTACGGTTTTATTGTCAAATTATAACCTTCATTTGTTTGTAGATTTAAACGTATCGTATTCACATTAACAACAGAGACACGGATTAAGACACGATTTAGATTTGTTGTTTTCTCTAAATAATCCCGATTTTGAACCAGATTAACAATGTTCTCGTTGAAGAAACCGAACGATTCTTGTATTAAACTACGTGCTGCTCCTTGACAATCTGTTTCAAATTCGAATTGTTGATGATTGAATGTGACAGCCCGGCTGCCGAGTGTTACCGGTCCAGTCGGTTGTGGCCATAATTGCGTCGATCCACACAGCATACTGCATGTTGATAATGAAATTATCGGTAAATTTGTTATTGTTGTTGGTTTATTATGAGTTTTAACATGTCGCCGTTCACAACGTTGATTTATACATTGCCACGTCCATTGGGGAGGATATATCGTTCTTCTAAAATAGAAAAAACAATAAAAATACAATTTACAAATGGAAATCGTTCAACAACAATAAGAATAGCAAATAATGGAATGCTACAAGTGTTTGTGCCGAATTTGAATCAGTTTGAAATCCCTTGGATAATTTTGGTGGATGCGCCGGGAGAAGAATGAGAAACGGAGCCAAGTAGACGTGGTACGAAATTGAAATCATTCTTTTCAATATACCGTAGGGATTCTGTATTTTGTTTTATTTAAGAAATTATTAAACAAATTTAGAATACTGCTGTATCCATTCAGAATTCCTGAAACATTTGCACGTCTCCACATTTACAAAGAGTAAATTCAAAGTTCGTTGCCAACATTGAATTAAACATGCATTACCTGTGCGGTGATGTCTTCAATTCCGTACATTTTCAGTATATAGCTACTTTGAAAATAACTACAGTTGTAAAAGCTCCAACTTTAGATCATTTGATATTTGAAATTCATGTTTTAATCAATATTTATTTAATAATTGTATACTGTGGAAATTATCAAATTATCAAATACGATAGACAAATGGGAAAATTACACGCTGTATAAATATAGATTCATTTGGAATTCGGGTCGGTGTAATTTTAACGAAAATTATCTAAATTGGAACAAGAACGGTCTAATAAACTGTAGTTGTATAAATTCACAAATCGAGATTTACAGACAGTATTGTTCTCGTCTAGTAATTCCATCGATTAGTTTGATCTTCTATAGTTATACCGACCTGCTGTTCGAAAAGTAAACAATACATGAGAAATTCCTATTGAAAATATTTCAAGTATTTATAGGAGGGTGTCTAGAGAGCATTTTAGCAAAATTATAACCTCGTAGCTCTTTTGGAAGTTAGTCCAAAAGCGCTCCTTTTTGAAAACGAGATAAACACAAAAACGAGTAAGAATGACTCAAAGGCCCTCCTAACATTGATTTTTTTCGTTTTTCTACATTGCCTTCTAGAATAAAATGGAGAAAAACAAAAAAAAAAAATAACGTATAAAACTCGTTCTTGAAAATTGCGACATTGTTCAAAGCGATCGTTTTTGACCAACTTCGAAAAGAGCTACGAGGTCCAAATTTTGCTACAATGTTTTCTAAGGAGCCTCCTGTAAATCCTTAAAAAATATTTTGAATTGCAAGAGTTTCAGTCGATTCGTCTACTTTTAGAGCAGTAGATCGATATATTGAACAAAACTGGCGAATTACGGTAAAATTCGAGGAATATCCACATGTTTTACTTACTTTGGTGTATAGAGCGTTCGTTTGAGATTCACAATTTGCGGTGTTATATTATCAAAGCTAGATTGTTGCCAATATAGATAAATAAACAGGAATATACACAGTACAGATAATAATGCCAAGGCGCGTTTCAATTCGCCCGGCTTCATCCTTCTGATGTTTTTCTGTAACAATACAAATAAATCTCATTAGAATTTTCTTTAGAAATTCAACAAAAATAAGAAGAAAAATACTAAACAATAACAAACGGTAGAACAAGTAAATGAATAAAAGTGAGCATTGGGTGTAACGAGAGTAAAGTTGTCTTGTAAATAAAATTAAACTTGAAACATTTGTAGTGTAACTTGATCGTAAATTCTGACAAGTCTAAATTGATATTTAGCAAACTTTCACGATATAAAAACTTAAAAATTCAAACTATTTTTCTAAGCTTATTGTAAACGAAAAGAAGCCAAACATCGATTATTGTTATTCTGATTAATTAAAACCACATAATTGTTAGTAACATTGCCATCATCCTATTGTTGGATGTTTATTATAATGAAAATATACCGCATATCCGATTAAAAATACCATTTAGATCCCAATTTGAACAAACATTTATTTAGTTTAATTTATTAATAAACGGTAGACTTGGCGTCAAAATCGATTACGTTAAAAGTAAACTTCTGTATAATCGATTAATAAATAATAATCTACCATAAAGTTGTTGTATTAAAAAGACAACTACATATCCAACAACTTTATAAGCCTCAATTAATTTAATTTCATGTTGATAACTCTTGAAGAATCCACAATTTGTGGTGATTGTTGGACAACTGTCTGACTAATTAACAATGTCATCAAGAACGATTTGTTGTTGTAAAATACACGTTGAATTTCAATGGAAGTGAAACAATATTACAGAAAATATTTTGAAATGTTACAATCTTCTTCCCATGAGACAAATCGAAAAATCTCCACTGATTTCTATTATTACAAAACCATACAATCTCTATTGTCTTCTGTATACGCAATGGTGAAGCACAATATTAGAAGAAGCAAAAAAAAAAAACACGAAAGAAAATATCTTTTGTTGATTATTATAGGGTGAATTAGATGTCTGCAATCCTCGAACTCTATAGTGTACTCAAGTTTTAATCAAGTTTAACGTAATTTTATCCACCTACGTGGACTTTGCGATATTCGAATCGAATTTTGTTAGCCTGTATGTGGGTTCTGTATACATATTGTAATGAATGTTGCACTCAGGGCCGTCATGAGGATATTTGCGGCCCTCAGATTCGAATGGCTACTAAAATCCTGCGTCACGTGTGATTTTACAATACACTGCATTTTTGTTAAATGTGTCAACCACGAACTTTTCCACATCCCTAATTTTTAATGTACTTGCCTATAATAAGAGAACTTTCAATTAAATAGGTCCCTCTTTCTAGCATAAACTTTCATCAATATTTATGAATCAATAAAATAGAGGTCTAATATCCAGGGCCGGCGCTATTTCTTCCTTTTTTCTATGCACAGTAAAGCAGAGAGGCCTTTTCCCAAAGATACGAGTCCTTAGAAAAACTTTGGCTTACTGTTATTGAATTATTTGTCGTTTTCATGTCGGACGAAAAGTTCTTATGGAAACTACCATTGTTTGGCGAACGGTTCGAAAAATATTTCAAGGGTTTATAGAGAAAATTTTAGCAAAATTATAATCTTGTAGCTTATTTGGAAGTTGGTCAAAAACGCTCGTTTCTGACGATGTCGCGATTTTCAAAAACGGACTAAACACCCAAAACGACTTGGAGTGACTTAAGTATCCTCCCAACATTGAGTTCTTTCGTTTTTCTCAATTTTACTTTGGAACAGGTGAGAATGTTTCGTATTTTTTTCTAAAATGCAATGGAGATAAACGAAAAAAATCAATGATGGGAGGGTGTCCGAGTCATTCAGCCTGTTTAGCTCAATTTCTGAACACCACAACCTCCAAAACAAGCGTCTTTTGACCAATTTCCAAATGAGCTACGAGGTTCTTATTTTGCTAAAATGATCTCCAAGGACTCTTCTATAAATCTTGAAATATTTTTCAAATGTTTGCTAAACAATGGGAGTTGTCATAAGAAATTTCGTCTGATGTGAATAGCCCTGTATAGACTTCTATTAGTCAAAAATCTGAGGACTTTAGGACCACTGCGTCCTAAAGTCTAGGTTAAAGTGAAGGATTCAGTTCTAAATCCTTATTCCTAAAGGTGCCTGAATGTCCTTTCTTAAGCGATTCTATATAAACATTTGTTGAAAAACTAGTGCTTAATACGTAATGAAACCGATTTAAAATCTAAAACCAAAGCTCAGAATGTAGCTCAAAAATCGCTCAAAAATTTTATAAAATTGTTTCTCCCTACTGAACTTCACTAAAAAGGGATAATTTAAATAAAAATGTTCTAAAATCTAGATTTAGCGCAAAAATTACCTAATTGTTAAAGTTACTCCTTTTTATAACTCAAAAAATAGTAAAATTCACCGAAACTTTATGATTTTTGTGCAAAAATTAGTCAAAAGTGTCATAATTATGCTTTTTTAGGCTTAAGAACAAAATTCGAATAAAACTGAAGAGTTCAATTTTAAACTCCACCAAACTTAAGTAAATCTTCCACTTTTGACAATTCGTTAACAAAATTTTGTAAAAATTATAATTTTGGGGGAAAATGTCTAAAAATCTTAATTGAAAGTTGGGAATCTAACTCGAAAATCAGTTAAACTATCCAAATAGATATTTTTTCAGAATTCATTCCAAAAATTCGCCAAGAAACGTTACTTTACAACCATTATTTTAAAAAAAATTAAACTAAAAGTCAATAATTTAGCTCAAGAATAGATTGAAAGCTTCTAAGATGTCTCCTTCACAGCTTAATCAAACGGCCCTGTTCCCAAAATTGATTCTTTTTCGTGTTTCTTTTTTTAATTGTATTCTAGAAAAAATTCGAAACATTTCCACATGTTTCAGAATAAAATGGAGGAAAACGAAAAAAATCTGTGTCAAGGGTCTAGTGGAGAAATTTCTCGATTCGGCGTGCGAAATTTATCAATTTTCAAACATCAATATTTCGCTTATTATTTAAGATATGGTGAAAAGTAAAAGTTCATTGGCTAAAGCATTTCAAGGTGCATGTCCTGAAGCTTGATATTAAAGAAAAATGTGATAAAATTCTGAATGGCAGAGAAAACTGTAAGACCTTGTTTTTTTCGTACATTTTCCTTCATAATTGGCTAAAATATAGCCAATATTATTAATTTTAATTAATTATCCGGTAAATTTAGATAATAGCAAGTTAAAGAGCTTCCCAGATCTTCAAGAATTTTCCCGATACGTTTGTTAGTTTTCCCACAACTAGAGCTAATTTCTCTGCCATTCAGAATTTTGTCACATTTTTCTTTAACGGAAAGCTTCAGGACATGCACGTTGAAATGTTCTATCCAACGCTCGTTTACTTTTTACAATATCTTAAAAAATAAGCGAAATATCGATGTTTGAAAATTGATAAATTTCGCACGCCGAGTCAAGTAATACGTGAAAAGCCTCCTTAAGATGATCATTCTAAGTCATTTTACGTGTTTGACTACTTTTTGAGGATCGCGACATCGTCAGAAACGAGTTTTTGACTAATCTCCAAATAAGCTATCAGGTTCTAAATTTGTTAAAATGATATCCAGGGACTCTTCTATGAGCACTAGCGACACTTGTAACAGACGGATAAAAAAACTGGTCTATTGAAGACGTTTAAGTGTAATACAATTGAAATACAATTGATCAACGAAAAGCTGACGTGTCCGTTTGTTAGACGTGTAAAATTGCTCTGAAAAACGGTCTTATCTGCAACTGTAAAAGGAATCATCGAGCCTACAAAAGACATGACGATTTCTTTGTCGGTACCATACATGGCCAAAGTCATTGTCTACAATTTAATAACACACGCCAATTTTTATACGTAAAAAGACCTTTATTTCTGCACTGCTAATTAGTTTAATCTAAATTAATGAGGATCGTATAAGCTTAAAATAGTATCTTCAATCATAAAACCATCTCCTCTATCATTGATCTATTATTTTTGTCCTTCTAATGTCAATATATAGTTTCCGTCGAAATAATAAACCTGAAACTTGATTATCCTGGTGTTATATATATACGTTCTGGATTTGTCCAGAAAGCTTTACGTTGTTTCCTTTTATGATATTGGCGTGTGAATACTACACTATTGTCGTCATCGTATTGATTATTTCAGGGAAAATGTCGGTAACGGTTTCAGTTGTAGTCCGAAACTATAGAGTTGCGTTCAATACGAAATTTACCAATAAATTTCATTAAAAATTTTCAAATTATTTGATTTTTTTATATTATAGGTGAATCCAGTTCGAATCTACACAACTATCATAGCTATTGGAAGATGTCAACGAGTTCCAGTTGAAGGACACTCAAATAGAATCCTTGTCATCGTAAAGGAGCTTAAAGGTTGCCATGTTGAGATAGCAGCAGCACGGCGCTTTATAACAGGTAAAGTTTCTCCACTATCCCGATTGAAAAATAATAATACCAACACAGCAAAAAAATATAAAAAGACAAAGCCACTAAATCGATGAAAATTGGTTATTTTTAATCATAGAAATACTAAAATTTTCAACTTTATCGGATATAATCTAAAATTCAGAATTCCTCAATTTGAACTTTGTGGTAATTATATTAAATTTCTACGTAAATTTCCGGCAAACCACAACCATTTCTACACGGAAATCGATAAAATTTCCATCATTTAATGAATAAATAATAATCAACACGATTTCCAATAATAGTTTTTTTTGAATTTATTTTTCTTATTTTTATAAAGGTGTGTTATGTCGATGAAAAAATTGGCAATTCTATCAACTTATCACCATTATGGAGGATTAAACGGTACCGAAATGCACCCCACACCAGGATCACCTCCCGTTCCGGTGCACGGGGTTAATGTTATGTTGGGGGGGTAAGTTTTTACCACACAACCAAAAATATAACAAATTATTGGATGTTTCCCTTCACACCCCCTATTTAGATTCTTAGAAACGATTTTCTTCACCATAATGTCATTTCCTTAAGCGTGCTCTACTCTGTTAATCTAATAAATGCCACACAGAAAGGGCGTTTAAAGGATTAAAGTAGAATTATATATATCACTATCTTTCTCTGTTGATAATCGTTAAATATATGTGTATTATTATTGTTAATAGGGCTATGATTAGTGGCATTATATTGGCCGTATTTATATTCTGTTATTGTTGTCATAAAACGCACCGGAAGACACAAACACATCTACCGGCATCGTATTGGAGGGAGCCCAGTTTATCGATGGAGATCTACACGATTGAAGCCCAAAGTGTAAGTAAAAATATATTCATGTTGATTTAAATGAAACACGTATCAAGCTACAACTTACGTTCTCAATTCGCTGACACTTTTGCCATTTTTCTAGTAATGCGATCAGGTGTTATGATTCATTAAAAATTCATCAAAATTAATTGGATTACATTTTAAGATAAACGTTTTAAAATAGATAAAGATTGAAATCAAACTAACTCCACTCTAATCTCTCTCCGATATTGTCATCTATATTTTATGAACGAAAAGACAATTTAAGACAATTGTTACAAACTTTTATTCATGTTGTCAGTTTCAATCAATATCAGTCGGGGATGGGAATGTTGTAAATCATGAATACTAGTCAGTTTTTGCCAAATATTCTCCCTATAGACTACAGTTTCTTTGAATTTTGTAAATGTTTATTTTGTAAAAATAGGAAGGGAAAAACGTAGACGAATTGTGATTGTTGTTGTATAGTATAGAGGGTGAATGGGGTACTTTGATGTTAGCCATAAAGTTAGACAGTATTGATAATATCGGACTGCTTTTTTTGTCGATAATCGGCTCATAGTATCAGGAAGACTTTAGGCCAATTTGGGAAACTATCGTATTGTTGTTTAGCTATCGTTCGCCTATGAAAAAAAAGCAAATTGATGCTAAAGGCAAAAGCAATTAAATCGGTGACAAATGGTTTAGATAACAAATAAATATAGAGAGTTACGAGTTATGTTCATGTTTAGGATGGGTCACAAGGGTTGTGAGTCCATATTTAAATTTAAGGGAGAAAATGACGATTGAAGATACATTTAATATTTTTTAGTGGTTCAAAAGTGAAATAATAGGGATCTTTAAGGGTTTGTAGGGGTTAAAGCTGTATACAGTTCAAATATTTTTGAACTGGCTTGCCTATACAGGGTTTTTCATGTAAGTATGGTTCATAAAAATAATCTCCCTATAACACTTTCATTCATTTATGGAATGAAACAATTGTTATAACAACTTGAAGGGGCTAACTAATGGGCAATACTTTCTAAACAACTAACTTAAATTTTGATGCTATAGTTTGGATATCTTCATTCTCTAGACTCTAGAGACGTTCTACTTTCAATCTTAATATTTCTGATCGTTAGTCATTACTAATTTCGGAAATATAACGAGAGTTGGTAAGATAGACTACGATGATAATTTATTGGGAGATTATGGGATTTATATAGGAGAGGTAGACTTATGGCACACAGAATTTTTATAATCAATACGAAGTTATACAGGGTTTTTCACGTAAATATGGTTCATAGCAATAATCTTGCTTTAACTTTTTCATTTACTTATAAAATAATATAATTTTTACAAAAACTTGAAGGTTAACACCTAAGCTTTCTAATAGAAGTATAAGCGCCCTTCTATTAAGCTATGTAATTAAAAAATCTAAAGTCAACTAAATATAGGTAAGAATAATATTTTCCGTTTGAAAAATTAATATCGTTTCGCAAACAAAAATCCAAAAACTGTGAATATTGAAAAACTTCAATAATTGTGGGTATTTCCTTCAAATTTTTACTGCATCTTTTAAATTTTTAACTCAAGAAAATTGGGGTACAGGTATTAGGAATTCCGTAGTAATCAAATTAAATTCTACCAAAAGGTAAATATTATTTTTATACTTAGTTGACTTTGAATATTGAAAAATAGCAATTTTGCGTAATTTCCAAAAGTTGACGCCAAATTATTTCTATTTTCAAAAATTGTACAAGGGCGTTTTACCACCAATAGATAGCCTAGATCTTCCCCTTCAAGTTCTTGTAACAATCATTTTATTCTATAGATACATGAGTTAGAAAGAGATTGCTGCTATTGACCATAATTAGGTGAAAATAAGCCCTGTATAAAATAATCGCCTCTTGCGCTATCGTCAAGTTGAGTTTGTTTGAGTATACAGTTGGGATAAGACTAAACGACTCTACAGGATGTCCCGTAAGTCTGCTAAGGAGCAGATAAGGGATGAAATTCTAAGGTGAAAATTCATGTACCATTTTTTTTTATCTGACGCACACATAATTAGTTATTTATTAAATCATATAACCAATCAGCTGCTCGATATAGCGATAAAAAGAGAGAAGGAAAGAGTCTTGACAGTAGGACGTAGGAAGCGGACCAGTTAGCAGGATGGAGCGAGAGCTGTTCAAAGTAAGAGAGCACCTGATTGGCTACTTGATTTAATTAATAGCTAATTACCTGTACGTCAGATGAAAAAATGCTACAGTACTTTTCACCTTAGAATTTCACCCCCTTATCAGGAAATGCGTGACTTACGGGACAGCCTGTATATTTAACATCATTACAATTGTAGAACTTTGATTCGTAAAGGGTGATAATTTGAATAAATTGCCAAATAAATGCTTCTTTCATCTATCTAGAAACGTTTAATAAACTAAACTATTTACACTTTGTAATTAGCTGTAGAATTTCAACAATTTCCTAAACTAACTGGATATTCACTAGAAATGACAACGATGATAACTTTAGGTAAATATTAACAAGCGAATTGTGAATGCTGATTTTCAAAATGTAACGCACACAATCACTAAATCAGTAGCGTAAAATACACCCCCACAAACTGCGCAATGCGACGGGGGCAACGTCAGAAGGGGTCCAGATTCATAGGGGACACAACAAAGCTTAAATCTCTTATCAATAATATAATTAACGTCTTATTTATCTTCAAGTTTTAGGTAAGCAATTGGGGTTATTTATGTCGGACGAAAAGTTCTTATGGTGAGCAATTCGAAAAATATTTCAAAAATTTGCAGGGCGCTCCTTGGAGATCATTTTACCAAAATTAGAACCTCGTAGCTCATTTAGAAGTTGGTCAAAAACCGATCGTTTCTGATGCCATGATTTTTATAAACTCAGTAAAAATGCAAAACGACTTATTCGAGAACTTTTCCAACATTGATTTTTTTTCATTATCTCTATTTTATTCTTGAACAGGTGGGGATGTTTCGCATTTTTTCTTGAAAACTATGGAGAACAACTAAAAGAAGAAATTCCTAGTCGTTTTGTGTGCTTAGCTCGTTTTTGAAACTTGCGCCGAAGCGATTAATTTTCGGCCAGCTTCCAAATGAGCTACAAGGCTCTAATTTTGCTAAAATAATCCCCAGATACGTGGATAAATAATTAATTTACATGCAAAAACGAACATTGCTCGATTAGTTTGTGGCGATATTGTCGAGTTCATCGTCAGTGATGATAATTATTAAGTTTTCCACTTAGTTAAACAAGCATAAAAATATTTGTTGTTGGTTTAGTGTTTCAGTTCTGATGAGTTTCTATCACAAGAAAATCTACACCACCACCACCATCATCATTACCACCATCGACCGCCGACACCCGGACCACCACCGGCCTACGATTCAGTTGTGCCCTCTAATAAACAACAATTACAACAACAACAACAACATAACAATAATAAAATTGAAGACAATGAACTGCCAAGTTATGAAACAGCTGTAAAGCTTCAAATAACTGGAAATGGATATGTTTGAATTTTGGGATCAAAAGAAAAAATACAAAAAAAAAAAAACGATATAATTGTGTTAATTGTGAGTTTTGTGTGATCGAAAAAAGAACGATAAAAAAATGATTTTTGATAATTTTAGTCAACGAGCAATATTAAAGCGTAAATTATAATAGAGAAACGTCAATATGCTTTTATAGAGGAGAATTTTAGATTGAATCAATAAGTTGATATTATTGGAAAATGCAATAAATATTTATTGTAAATACATAAATCAAAGGTTTGTTTGTCAAATAAAAAATAACACCAAGTAAATGGCAACAATTAGGAATTGATTGTAAATATTAAAAAAGGGCCTTTAATAGATTTTATCCGAATTATTGTAAACAATTGTGTACAATTTAGGGAAACAATATTAACAAAACCAGAACAAGAAAAAGACACAGCACAAATACATGTAAATTGTATAAAAATAAAATCCAAGTAAAAATTACATAGAAACAAACTTTAATTGCGATACATCTACCCTTAATAATCATGATCATTACATGTTGTCGATAAAATATCAATTACACGAACCGAGAGATTCTCGTATATTTTTCCACCCCAGGCTTGCCTTCTATTAAATTTTGCCGATTTCTCCTTCATCTGTCTAGTAAATTGGGAATTCGGCCGACATTGATTCAACACGGATACGAACGGATGGTGCGGTTAAATGAAGTAGAATTTCAAGAATTTTCCAATTTGTTTTCGAATCAAATCGAAAATGGGACAGCAAACGTGTTGTTATGTAACACATTTTTGATACAGTCTCTTAATTTTTTTTTTTGAGAAATTTCCACCAACGATCTGCATGAGAATCTAAGCGAGACAAGTTGACAAATTCAACATATCACCGACACCAATATCCTTTCAGACAGATTAAAAGGACATCTCGATTTGTACTGATGTGTTTTTATGTAGAAAATTCAGACGAAGGATACAAAGAACAAAAACTAGAGTGGATCCTGTAGAGATAGTTTCAAAGGACAATGGGAGAACAGGGCCGCCGAGACATTCAGCGGGCCCCGGGGAGAGACAGTCTCCCAACCCTATAAAGATATACAGAATGTCCGGCCTAGGAGTATACAATTCGTCGGTTCTACTAAAATAATAGAGCAATTCGAATAATATTGTATGATTTTTTATAGGGTAGTCTCTAATGAACATCTTAGCAAAATTAGAACCGCGTAGCTCATTTGGAAGTTGGTCAAAAACCACTCGCTTTGGACAATAGCGCGATTTTCAATAACGAGCTGAATGACTCGAAAAGCCCTCTCACCATTGTTTTTCTCGATTGCACTCAAGATAAAATGCGAAAAATATGCACCTTGTCCAGAAAATAATGGAGAAAAGCGAAAAAAAATCAAGATTGGGAGGATTCCTGAGTCATTTTACATTTACACCTACTAATTTTTGAAAATCACGATAGTATCCTAAATCTAGCGCTTTTTCACCGATTGCCCAATAAGCTACAGAGATCTACTCTTACTAAAATTATCTACAGTAGCTCCTCTACAAATTCGTGAAACATTATTCGATTTGAATAAGAGTTTCATAAGAATCGACCACATTTAAAACAGACACACTGTATGTATACAAGATTCGGCCTGGAAGTATAAGATTTGGCTATTGTAATCAGTAATCAAATAGAGCGAGTCGAATAATATTTCAAGGATATATTGGGTAGTACGTGATGAATATTTTAGCAAAATTAGAACCTCGTAGCTTATTTGAAGTCGATCGAAAAACGCTCGTTTAGGATAAAGCCGCGATTTTCGAAAACACGTGAAACGACATGAGGATTTTTTTTCGTTTTCTCCACACAATTCTAAAGAAAATGCGAAATATTACCAAAAGAAAATGAAAAAAAAAAACACGAAAAAAATCAATGTTGAGAGGACGTCGAGTTATTGTAAGTACTTTTAAGCGTGCAGCTGGTTGATAAATATTGTGACATCATCAGAAAAGTGCGTGTTTGACCGACTTTCAAATGAGCTACGAGGTCCTAATTTTGCTGAAATGTTCTCCACGTACTACCAAATATATATCCCTGAAATATTAGTCGACTCGCTCTATTATTTTGATTCAAATGGCCAAATACTCGCAGGCCGAACAGCCTGTAAACATACAGCTTGTCTGTTTCATGTTTTAGCAAAATTATAACCTTGTAGCTCATTTTGAAGTCGGTCGTTTTCATCAATTGTGTTCTGGAATAAGGCAAATGTCTCGCATTTTTCTTAAAATATAATGAAAAAAAAATCAATGTTGGGGAGGTCTTCAAATAAGTTTTAGCTGTTTTAGCCCATTTCTGAAAAAGGTGACATTGTCCTAAACGGACGTTTTTCTGACCAACTTCCAAATGAGCTACAAGGTTCTAATTTTGCTGAAATAATCTCCAGGGACTCTTCTACAAGTTCTTGAAATATTTTTTGAATCGCTCACCAACTAACAGGAGTTCCATGAGAATCGAACACCTTTATTTTTAAACTAGGAACTTTTCAAAGTACTTGAAGTTCACTTATATGTTGAACAAAAAAAAAAAATTGTGGGTGAGGGAGAACTGCGAACGAATCAAAGTTGCAATCTGATTTAATCGGCGTAAAATTTTAACTGTTTCCAACTAAATTTCTGTGCCATTAAATTCGAATTTAGTACAATTTTATACGAACCAAACAGATAGTCAAAACTATTATTAAATGCAAAATTGTATCATTATAGTGTAGGCAGAATTATCAGCATCAACAACATTACGATCATCCTACATCTCCAAAGATTGACATAGACCTAATGAGATTCTGATTGTGTGTATATCACCGTTTCAATGATAGAAGCCGAACAAAATACAAATTGATTTCAAAATACACGTGCTTCTATATTAATTTTTTACGGTTGTTCAAAGAAGAAAAAAACACAACACACCATCGATAACGTTATAGAGAAATACAGGGTGTGTGTTTTAAATCTGGTCGATTCTTATGATACTCCTATTAAATTTGAGTAACACTTCAAGGATTTGTAGAGGAGCTCCTGGAAATTATTCTAGCAAAAGTAGGAACCCGCAGCTTAATGGGGAATCGCTAAAAAAACGCTAGTTTTAGACAATGTTGCAATTTTCAAAAATTAGCTACAAACGCAAATGTCTCAAGATGACTCGAGAATCCTACCAAGAATGATTTTTTGCGTTTGTCTCTTATTCTGAAACAAATGGAAATGTTTGGAATTTTATCTAGAATGCAATGAAAAAAACAAAACGATAAAAATCTGAGTTGAGAGGCTCTTATTGTTAGAGTCATTTTTTGTCGTTTCATGTGTTCAGCTCATCATTGAAAATCGCGACATTGTCCAAAACGAGCGTTTTTTATTGATTCTCCAATAAGCTACGAGGTTCTACTCTTGCTAAAATGCTCTCCGACAAACCCACGACAAATCCATATGTACGTATTGTGAACCAATCTAAGAGGGCAAAAAAGTGACCGAAAACATCGAAATACAGAGTACTTGGTCTAAGTATGGTGAGTTCTAAGAAACTCCTATTAGTCGACGAGCGATTCGAAAAATATTTTGAGGATTTGTAGAAGAGTCCCTAGGGGACATTTTAGCACAATTAGAACCTCGTAGCTCATTTCAAAGTTGGTCAAAAACGATCGTTTTTGACAATGTCGCAATTTTAAAAAACGAACGAAACACGCAGAACGACTAAAAATTACTCAGAGACCTTCCCAACACTGAATTTTTTCGTTTTTCTCCCTTGTATTCCAGAGAAAATACGAAGTATTTCCACCTGTTCCAGAATAAAATGGAGAAAAACGAAAAAAATCAATTTTGGGAGGCTCCTAATGTCATTCTAAGTCATTTTGCGTGTTTAGTTCGTTTCTGAAAATCGCTACATCGTCAAAAACGAGCGGTTTTTTACCAACTTCCAAGTGAGCTACGAGGTTCTAATTTTTCTGAAATGTTCTTTAAGGACTCTCCTACAAATCCTTAAAATATTTTTCGAATTGCTCGTCGACTAATAGGAGTTGCTTAGAACTCATCAAACACCCTGTATATGAATCTATGGTAGGTAATATTACAAATGTGAAAATTAAAAATGTTTGTCCCTCAATCAGGCTTAAACGGCTGGACGGATTCTAATGAAATTTGGTACAGAGGTTGATTATATCGTGGAATCGGACATAGGATACTTTTCATATTTAATTTAACACAATTTTCCTTTTTAAAGATAAAAAGAGTGTTCAACTAAACTTTAAGTAAAAGTGTGCTATGAAATATTTGAATTGACAACTGTTAATTTGTAATTTGTTAAACGTCAAATTTGTAAAATAAAATTGAATACAAAATAATACATAATTATAATTAATTTTATTTAGCTATGTAGTTAAAAATAAAATTATAAGCTAGCAAGGGGTGCAAAATAATTCTGAGCACAAGAGCGCATAACATATCAACGCCGGTCCTGCTTGAAACAGAAGTTTCATAAGAATCGACCAAACTCAAAACAGACACACTGTATAATGATGAGTCTTTTTTCTATCTCTTTGACACGAAAATTATCAATGGGGTGGTAAATATTTGTCTGAAGATTTTGGGGTAATTTGATAATCTATTTGCACACTACTTACAGTCTTGTTTGTTATCTCTGTCATGGATGAAATGAAGATTTGTAAAAGCCCGGTCCTGGACTCAATTAATCACGTTTTTTCTTCTTGCTTCAACCCTTTATACTCGTAAATTATATAGTTGTCGGTAAGAAATAATGTTTTTCTCGTCTTGTATACTGTCTATAAATTCATGATTTTTGTTGTTGTTTGACTTTTAAATACTAAATCTCTTCATCCGCCGCAGTGGAGCGAATGAAGAAAAAAAAATACACAAAAACGTCAATTATAATTTTTTGTCAACATATTTTAAACTACAATATTAACAACTCGGTAAGTTTTAAAGGAGATTATGTATTTTTATACAGAAGCATGACGTTAATTAACTTATTCATTCAATAATTAAAACAAGAATTGATTGAGTGATCCAATTAATTATACATATACACATAAGTGCATTTAGACTTTTCATATACAAAGCTGGCGCTGAGCAATGTAGCAATAATGACAGATCGAAATGAATAAGATGCCTCGTTGGTGTTACTAGTTAATATTGCCAATTCGGTATAGTTCCTTAAATGTTCTGTCTTATCTAAAGCAAATAAATGAAACTATCAGTGTCTTGTTATCATTTATCGCCAAATTCATTTTTGCTTTCAAGTAAGTAAGTGATGTTTTTCTTAAATTTAATTTCTCTCCTGACTAGTCGTTATTGTACACGTACATTAATTACTGTAATAAATAACAGACAATCATTTGTGAGTATTTACAAAATTTTGCAATTAAAATAATAATTTATATTGAAGCGAGAACAACAAAGAAATTTTAAATTTGTAATAGATTTTTTTAAAAAAAGTCAAATTTTCATAATGAGGTCAATTTAAAATTCAAATTAAAAGTTTTAAAACGTGTTATAATAAAGTTATAGTGGATGTTGTATTTTATTGTTCTATAAAAGAATATTTTACAATTTTTACATCTTTGTAGCGTTAATAATGGAAAAAAGGGTCGTATTGTTGTACACATAAAACGAAAGCCAATAAGTTGAATGGTTTTTATGCTGGCGAAATAGACGTCTTTCTCTAAATTCACTTACACCATTATGAATATTCCGGTTTCCGTTTATTTCTCATTACTATTCTTTTATTGTCATAGTATATGTATACGTGATACGTGGAATAACGAAATAAGGGTGGATTTACATGGAAACGATAGAATAAAACTTGCGTTACAATGAATAAAGAGCATCGTTACCACTTTGAGATGATTGACTCGCTTATTTATCTCTTAATAGGACCGGATTTACGTGTCTTTTGATTGTAAACGGTATCGTTTTTAGGGCTGCCTATCTACTTGAGAGAACAAGACACAAATGTTGTGTTTTGAAAGCTTATCCATAGAGAAATTCGAATGTATTTTGGAAAAGCCGAGAAAATTTCAGGACTTATTTTCCGAGAATTTTCTAAAAATGCTTCAATTGCAATAGTACTATGGATAAGCTTTCAAATAATGTATTGTACAATAATTATGGATCTTTAAAATTGTACATCAATTTTCCAGAAAACTAACAGACCTATCGAAAAATTCCTTAGAGATTTGGCAAACACGTTAAATTTGATATCTGTTGCCTGACAATCGTTGCCAAATAAATGATATTGGCTAAGTTATGGCTAATTATGGGGGAAAATGCATAAAAAAGCATGCTCCAAGATTTTCCTCTATAATTCAGAATTTTGCCAAAATTTGTCAAAACAAAAAAATGACCTAGATTGCACCGAAAAATGGTCGTTGCTACGCTGGCTTACGCATTTCAATATCTCAGAAAACTAGCGAGATATAGATGATTAAAGATTGTCATTTTTCGAACATCTTAAGAAAACAGTGCAATTTTTAAACCAAATCTTGAACTTCGACGTCCACTGTATAGGTAATCCGGTACTGTCTCTTAAGATCCAATATTTCTTCCCCTACTTAAGCTCCACTCAGTAAGACCTTGTCTTAAATCCAACTGACAATAGGTTTACATACATTTGGGTGGCCGTCCGCCTATGTGCAGTCCCTAGCCCCGATGTCTGCAAATCTATTTAAGCTAAGGTTTTGCTTAGGTTAACTTAAGTACTTAAGGTTATAACAACCGAGCTTAAATTTGACTTAAACACAAACACAGTTCTGCGTTATTAACGCTACTGGTTCACTGACAAATAAACTACCCGATTTTGATGATTTTTAGTAACTTATCTCATTTTAAGGGATGTTCACGTTACTTAATCTTTAAGGGAGAAAATGGTTTAATATTCGAACTGATTTCTTATTTGTTGCCGAGGGATGAAGTTATAAGTGACTATATAGCCATTATTATTACTATTATCAGTGATTAGGTCAATAAGAATTTTTTCATTCTGATAGAAAGTCATAAAGTAAGTTACTTGTTCAAGGATTTGAACTCATAACGAAGTTGAACAATATTAAGGGTCGCACTTTTAAAGTTGAATTATAATGAATATTATTAAAAACTCTACTGGTATGAACTTTAGAAAGATTTCAAAAAGATTTAAGACGATGCATAATTAACTTCCCTAATTTCACTCCACAATGGATTAAAAAAGTATAATTTGTTAAAAAAAATTTCATTTACATTTACAGTAATTTTATATATTAAAAAAAATTAATAATTAAGAAATGGTCCATCAAGTAGTGATGGAGGAATAATTAGTTTTAAGAGTAGATAAAAGTTTCAGACATGGTCGGTGGTGTAACAATTGACCTATAAATTTGCAACCCCTAAGTACCATTTATATGATAATTGAGTAAAATACAGGAAACCCTCAAATAAGTAACTTTTATTTTATATTTTTCTATGAAAAGTGTCGTGGGTAGAAAACCATAAAAAATTGGCCTAATTGCTTATAGCTTCACCCCCAACAAGGGATGTACTTGAAGTCATACGATAGCTGTTGGAAATTTCAATAATTTAGTCTATAAGCTATCGAAAAATGTTGAACAATTTTCGACATTTTTCAATGGTTAATTTTAACTAACTCACTTTTAACTAGTTCCCTTAAGGGGGAACTATACCTGCGATTAGTAAGTTTTGCAAATGTTAGATGGCGCTGAAAATAACGTGCTTTACAACGCCTTTTGTAGTCATATATTTCTCCACATTTACAGATTATTTAACTTTCTTAGAGATTAAAATGTATATTTTAATTTTTTTTGCGAAAACTGCAGTCAACCAAAAAAAGAATCTAAATAAAACCGTTTTTGAAATGACCAGTTGCAAGTAAACTGAGGTCAAAATTTACGATTTTGATAATCTTTGGTATAAGGTATTTCATTATATTCTAAGGACAGTTTTGTCATTCGTGCCCATACTCAACTTTGAGGGAGAAAATCGGGGCTGAAGTTAACCCTACAAGCTCAGTTTTTTTTTTAAATATCTCAGAAATGGCTCAATTTATTTTACTGGATCAAAAACTAAATAATAGCCATTTGCTAGAGCTATTGCAAGGTGTAAACCTCATTTGAAATTATTAATGATTATATGCCATTTTTATGTTTTTTTTTGCGTTTTTCCCATGGTAAAATTAATCACAATGAAAATTCTTAAAGTAATAGAAGATTACACAATAAAAGTTACCTGTTCGAAGGTTTTCCGTAATTAATTAGCTTAGAGGTTGTGTCTTTAGACATGAATTTTGGATAGGCTTATTATTTTTGGAAATTCAACATGTGTTGCCTTTGAAAAAAATCGGAAGTTTCGACCTCGAGTGGTTTACATACTTGTTAGTAGAGACTTATATTGGAAACGACTAATTATAATCAGTAATCAGTGTAACTGTGTTATAATTGCCAGTCCTGTATATGGATAGGGGCTGATTTTCATTCAACCATCATCATTTGTAATAATCCAGATTTCACGCCATGAAATTTTACCTCAAAGTTCTTCAATTTGCCCAACTGTTATTGCTAAACTTTATGAAAAATATCATTTTATGTTTAACATATTTCTTATTTCTCCTCATATTCGTAATGGTACACACATTTATAACCATCAATACATCTTCATCAAGTGACAGAATACATAAAACTAATATAGCATGTAGTATCAATAACACAAGAAAGTGACCATTTTTTGGCGAGTCGTGTAAAACAGGTTTTTGAGGGCGATCGTGATAATATTACAGAATTTGGGAAGATCTTTAATCAGAAGTAAGAGGTTACTAGTGTCAAGTGTCATTTTTTTAAGGGAGCTATTCGATAATTTGTCGATTCGGTGTGCGAAAAGTGTCAATTTTCAAACATCGATTACTCGCTTGTTTTTTTGAGATATTGTAAAAAGTAAATGTGCGTTGGATAGAGCATTTCAAGGTGCATATCCTGAAGTTTTCAATTTTAGAAAAAAATATGATAAAATTCTGAATGACAGAAAATTAATTCATTTTAATAGCTGTAAATAACAGGAGAAAAAAGGGTTCCCATTAACTAACTTGATTTTCTAAATTTAAGGGAGATTCATGTCCTTTCCTCTATGATTCTCTACCTTTAAAACCATGCACAGCATCACTGTTCGACATTCTTTTAAATTTGCTCCAGTTATCGGGAAACTAACAAACCTATCGGAAAAATTCTCGAAGATTTGGAAAGCTGTTTC
Organism: Mylabris sibirica; assembly: GCA_039776855.1. Classification (NCBI taxonomy): domain Eukaryota; kingdom Metazoa; phylum Arthropoda; class Insecta; order Coleoptera; family Meloidae; genus Mylabris; species Mylabris sibirica. The sequence goes on from CM077841.1 coordinate 6,868,711, forward strand.
AATTTGCTATCTAAATCACGTGATAAATATTGAAAATTAGTAATATTGGCTAAGTTTTAGACAGTTATAAAGGAAAATGTCCTGAAAAAAAAACGTACTCAAAAGTTCTCTCTGTCATTCAGAATTTTATCACACTTTTCCAAAACAAAAATCTTAAGGACATGCATCTTGAAATTCTCTATCCAACGCACGTTTATTTTTTTACAATATATAAAAAATAAGCGAATAATGGATGTTTGAAAATTGACAGTTTTCGCACGATCCAAAAACGTGCTATTCTCGCTCAAGAGTGGGTCACTTTTTTGTGAAACTAATAGTACAAGCTGTTATTGATTAAATTCTTATGGGAAAATTATTAAAAACTTGTCCAAAATGAATATTATTAGAAATCCATGTATTTTTAAAAGAAAATAACAATAAAACTTGCAAAATAAGCATATTTTCTGTAATCAAATTGCGAAATATTAATATTTAAAGTTTTGTTATTTTTATTAAAGTAGGTATAGCTACACACGTTTATGTAATATTGATAAGTTAAATTGTGGCAAATAAATATGTTATTTCGATATCAAAGAACACAAATCAATGGAATTTGTTTGGAGTTTTAATTAATTTAAAAGAGAAATATACAACAATACCGATAACGCGAGATCAAATATTGGTTTAAATTCATTATTTATAATAGGAGATTTTTATATAAAAATAAATTAAATAAATAAATAAATAAATGAATAATCTTACCATATTTTTTCTCTGTACAATCAATAATAAAGACGAGAAGCCTTATGAGGAAAGTTTGCACGGTCAACTTAACTTTATTACAAATTTTCGTTTCATTAAACTCGACAAGAAAACAATAGAATTTGTTTTTAAATGAAAATGACGTTAACAAAAACGTTCAGATTGTTTATATTTTCTCAAATAGATACGGAAATTTAATAAAAATTACAACCATTACAGGATGTTGGATAGATTCCCCATTTCCTCTCACACTATGTGATTATTTATTTATTTTTATATTTCTTTTGTGTGTCAAACATGAATACTGTTGGAATTTAAGATTTGAGAACATCCTCAATTCCAATTATAATAAAACCGAAAAAAAAGTGTTAGTTCTCTTAAACTATTTTCTCTTCTCAATTAAAACTTTCCCATACTATTATTACTGTAATACGTATTTCTACTACTGTTTGGTTTATGCAATGTTTAACTTGGTTATTTTTAAAATTCCTTATGTCGTCGTGACGTTGTTATCACACAGTAGTTGCGTCAAGTTATTATTACACGTAGGATATGAATCTAAAATGAATAACAGTAAAGGCGCCTAGGTACAGGAGTTCTTTGACACTATTACAGAATAGCTTCATCAATTCAACATTAGATCAATCGATATGGATTAATGATAAGAACGGATATGATTTAGTGACGTCATTGGTGTTGTATCATTTGGAAAACAAATTAGTAACGACCTCGATATTGCGGAAATTTACAATTACAAAATAAATTCATTATAATTAATTTCAAATATGTAATTTTTATAAATCCTTATAATTTTTGTTTACTTACTCGTACGTTTTCTTTTGTTCTATATTATTTTAATTGTATATAAATTGAAAAAACTTAATACAATAAATGACACGTGTGAATTTGAAATTTTCGAAAAATACACGAATTTGTTGCAACCATGTTGTTGCAAACAACACCAGAACAACACATGAATACACACAAATACACACACACACAAACACAGACAGGTAAAGGAAACCTTCAGACTTTAAAACCAGCGGTCCTCTACCACTATCACCGGCCTTGGATCGTCGACCCACCTCTTCATTACTAAATAACAACAATAAACGAAATTGGAATTTTTTTAAATGCTTCAAAATGTAGAAGAATTTAGCACGAATCACGCCTATCCGAGACTAGTCTCCAGACTAAATTTAAATTTAATTAAGCCACTCTCAGATACCTATCTATACTATATTATGCCGGCACTTGTACGGCTGTTCTTTCGTCTAGCCGTGTTCGAAAATAACAAGAATAATAAAAAAATAATATCAATACGGTCTTTTTGCCGTGAACTAAATCCGCACGGACGAGTTGCACAACGTATGATCAACTGGTACCGAGTCTGGACGAGGAAATGGCTCGAATTTAGCGCAACTATATCATCAAATCAACAGAGAGGAACGAGGCGTATACTCTACTTTAAATATAATTAATTGTAATTCCACTTTAATATCCGTTGATGTAATTATGCTTACCTTTTTGTAAAATAATAACATTACTGTTGTAAGGAAATAAATAAGACGACAACAAAAATTACAAACTAGCTTATTAATAGAGCTGTACCGTAATATCTAACGTTATCTGTCTATCTAATCAACAATAATTAAGTAAATTATGTACAATTATAGCATAATTACTGTCCTATTTTTTAGTAATTTCAACAAATAAAAAACCGTGGAAAACCCCCAATATGGTAATAGTGATAGTATAGGTTCATACCTACCCCAATATCCTTGCATTGATGACAGTAATCATCTATAAGATTCAATAATTTTAATTGTTCTCAAATATTTATTAATATTTAGCCACAATTGCACCACCATCGCGTTACATCATCTAACACAATAATTCTCTCCCTTAATAATACACCATGTTGTTTTGCCGAAAAGATAGGTTAAGAAATATGGGGTTGAAGACTGTGTATACAAGTGTGGAAAAAGGATGACAACATCATCATCATAAGGGTGGTTATTCGACTTATTCGACACGTTGAATACAGTTTTCTCTGTTTTGAAATCGTTTAAATGACGCTTGCGCTGATTTAAACGCGCCATATCCACTCACCTTCCGCGTTATTTCAAGTTTTAATTTCAAGGCGAACTATTTTTAAAATCATTTCAATAAAAATTATGCACAAATAGAGAATATGTAATAGTTGTTTATTGTAAGATAGAATGTAAGCTTGTTGGTGCTCATATAGTGGAAATTCTATCGTAATTAGTTAATGGGAAATTGTTTCTATAAAAGCCACATTTATTGTTTAATATCATCAACAATTGAAATGATTACAATTTATTTCAATGAATCACAATTGACGCCAATTATTTTGTCAACAATGTATTGAAGTGAATGAACAACACAACAATCAGTGTATTTCTCAATTGGTTTTTCTTTTGGAAACTTCCATGAAATCAACATTCGCTCAGCATCTCGACCTTATATCATCACTCTATAATTATTATTCAGCCAATAACAACAACAGTTGTACGATATTAATAAATTTATTTTGTTGTCTAATTAACAGACTTATCAACTTTATCACTATTATCATCATATAATGACCTTGTTATTCAACATTGTTCCAAAAGTCTCTCGTTCTACACAGTCTGTTTTAACTAATCAACTATTCAACTTGAGGAAGATGTCAATTGATCTCCTCAATACAAGTGAGTTTTGCAATGAATTTATGTCGATTTTTTTAAAGCTCATGTGAAATCTCTTTTAGACACTCCAATTACACCATTGTCGGAGGCGAGACGATTTATTGTCGATTGTATGACAGCATTAGATACACCGCAATGTCATGCTGAGGCTCTTGGGGATCTTCTGACCGAGGCTGATTATCGCGGCCATTACAGCCATGGCATGAATCGATTAGGTTTCTATAATTGGATTGTTCAATTTATTTTGTTTAATTTATTTTAATTGACAGACATGTATGTGAATGATGTTAAGAGTGGATTGTGTGATTGTAAAGCCGTACCGGAGATACTTAAAGAAACACCAGCCACAGCATGGGTGGATGGTAAGAATGGATTAGGCGCTGTTATCGGCAAATTTTGCATGGATTTAGCGATAAAGAAAGCCAAAGAAATTGGAGTTGGTTGGGTTGTAGCTAAAGGTAAAGATATCTTAGAAAAGTAGCATAAAATCATCATTTTTGAGTACTTTAGGTAGTAATCATTACGGTATTGCTGGGATGTATGCACTTCAAGCGATCGAACAAGGCCTTATCGGCATGTCTTTCACGAATACTTCGCCATTGATGGCGCCGACCCGTGCCAAAAACGCCGCCTTAGGCACTAATCCGTTATCGTTGGGTGCTCCGGCTGAACAAGGTGATAGTTTCGTTCTTGATATGGCCACAACTGCTGTAGCCGTGGGCAAGGTAACACTGCAATTCAATTCAAAAATCCAATAAAATTTTGAAATTTTCTTTTATTAGATAGAAATGGCAAAAAGAAAAAATGAGTCTATACCGCACGGTTGGGCATTAGATACTGATGGTAATTCGACAACAAATCCTGAAATTGCTTACGATTCCAGACGATTAATGCCATTAGGCGGTGAAGAGTCCAATTCTGGTTATAAAGGTACCGGTTTGGGATTCCTCGTTGAAATCTTCTCTGGTATTTTGGGTGGTGCTAATTATGGTCCAAATGTTAGGAATTGGGGTGATTTTTCGCGTAATGCAAATCTAGGACAATGTTTCGTTGCAATCAATCCTGAATGTTTTGCACCGTGTTTCGAAGGGCGTTTAAGTGATTTGATGGATCATATGCGACAAATGGAACCGGTACGATACTATAATTCGCATATTTTCTCAAAATGCATTGTTTAATATTGTAGGCAAATCCAGAGAAATGTGTAATGGTTGCTGGTGATCCTGAACGATTACATATGAAGGCTGCAGATAAGGCTGGTGGCGTTCGGTACGTACAAGATCAACACGATACTTGCGAAAAGTTGGCGAAAATGTTGAACGTTGCTCCGTTAAAATCGAAATAAATTTCAACTATTTATCCTTGTATTCAAATAGTTTAATAAATTTATCAAAATTGTTATTTTAAAAATGTTGTTATCATTTAATCCAAGATAGTAAAAGTTAAACTAAACATTTACTCAATCTAGAAAATACAACTTAATTCTCAAGTAGTTGTCTCCTTAGCAACAATGGCCCAACATCCAGGTACTATAAAATCTCTAATTGATTACAACTTAAATCTGATCTTTTTTTACATATAGATTCTCCTATAGTGCCTCTCAAAGAAGCCCATCGTTTTATGAAAGACTGCTTAGAAGCAGTCGGTACTCCTGCAAATCATGCTTCAGCTCTAGCCGATATCCTAGTCGAAGCTGATTATCGTGGCCATTACAGTCACGGTATGAACCGTCTAGGGATGTATTTAAAAGAAATTCAAAATAATGTCTGCGATCCCAAAGCAATACCGAAGATTTTGAAAGAAACCCCAACAACTGCATGGATCGATGGACAATCCGGTCTTGGTGTTATCGTTGGGAATTTCTCAATGGATTTAGCTATCAAGAAGGCAAAAACTGTAGGTGTTGGTTGGGTGGTGGCGAAGAACTCGAATCATTACGGAATCGCTGGTAAATATGCGTTACAAGCACTTCGACATGGCTTGATAGGGATGAGTTTGACGAATACGTCGCCTGTTGTGGCTCCAACGCGAGCTAATCAAGTAAGACTTCAATTCTTTTGCAAATATTATTATATATGGTGTGATTATTGATTTTATAAATAGGGGGCGATTGGTACAAATCCGCTTGCAGTAGCCGCTCCTGGATTAGACGGTGACAGTTTTGTTCTCGATATGGCAACATCTGCAGTTGCGATGGGGAAGGTAAAGTATTTATGTTGTAAAAGACATAGTCTAACAATCGTTTTAAATTCAGATTGAAATGCAAAAACGGAAGAATCTACCGATACCGAAACGGTGGTGTTTAGACAACGAAATTTTACATTCTTTAGGAGGTGACGAGGGGGGATCTTCGTATAAAGGAACCGGACTTGCGATGATGGTTGAAGTCTTCTGTGGTATTTTAGGCGGTATTTTTGAGCTTTTTTTTTGAAAATCACGATGATAGCGAGAAATTTTAGGGGCAACATACGGCCCAAATGTACGGATGGTTGGTGATTTTAGTAAAATTCCCAATTTGGGACAGTGTTTCGTTGCAATCGATCCAAAATGTTTCGCTGACGGCTTCGAAGAGCGCCTCAGTGATTTGATGAATTCCATTAGAAATCTAGACGCGGTACAGATTATTATTCTTCTAATATTTGCAGACTTTATTTTTGTTTGGTCCATTAGGTAGATCCAAGGCAGCCTGTATTGGTGGCTGGTGATCCTGAACGACAACATATGGCACAAGTTGATAAGATCGGCGGATTGCAGTACGTTCAAGACCAATTGGTGACTTGTCGACGATTCGCTGAAGAATTACACGTCAAACCTTTACTCGAATAAATTTTATTAAATTAAAAATGTAAATATTATTATTATAATTGGAAATTATGATGGATACCATGTTGATGGACATAATGTCCGGAATGTATAGATCTAGGTACCGTTCTTTGTGAAAATTGTGAATATGTATCATCTTGTCCTGGATGCATTAATAAAACTGGATGTAAATTTAATGATTTTCTAGAACCAGCAACACTAGCTGTATCACCAACGAATGCACTATTCATCTCGCCTACAACAACAAATGTAATTTATGTTTTGCAATTATTTGAATATCAACAATAGTATTCACCTTTAAATAAACTGGCAGGTGCATAATGTGGATCAGGCTGTAAACGGATATGACGTGTTGCTAATATAAATGCTAATGTTGCCAAAATGATAGCATCTAAACAACCGATAGCTGCTAGAAGATAAGCCCAACGTATACCGCACGTACCCAGATCGTAACGATCCGATGGACCGCAGACTTTTTGGATTGTTGGATCCGACCAGCCGGCTGGAAAACAGGCACAACCGGCAATCATACACACAGCTGAAACAGAAATAAACATTTTAACAATCAATCTTTTAGTCTAGACTAGCTTATCTGAGGGCCCCGCGACTCTGACAGATTATGCAAAATCAAAGACTTTTATCGTCGAATTTTGCTTTCCAAGATCACAATACGATGTGTTATTAGACCTTAAGAGCACGCATAGGGCCTGAAAAACTGAGTCAGAGAAAAAGGGGTTGAAAATGTCGGCAAAATTTTCAGAGCCATTAGAAACAAGCAAAATTATCGATAGTCTATACCCAATCAAAATAGTTATGTTTATATTAAATAAGTATAGGTCAGTAAGACTTAAATTGCATGGAAATCCGGAATGTGTGATACTGACACCTGCTTTCTTATTAGTTCTCGACAACAATATTACGGTAAAAGCCCCGTTACATTGTCCGACTTTTGTATCCGATTTTTCTATTCGATTTTATATCCGAATTCATCTCGAATACCAGATATTTTCATGTTTACACAGGCGCCAACAGACAACAGAATACAATACACAAGTGAGACAAGCTGAAGCTGATACTAAACGACACGACATCACCATTAGCAAATCGGATGGAAAGTCGGATGAAATTAGAGACCGTTCTATTCTGAAAAAATCCGATGAAATATCTCTGATGTAACGGCTCGGATAAGAAATCGCATGGTGTAAAGACACAAATTTCTTGTTTGATTTGCTCGGAACAAAAAATCGGATGTAAGATCGGATAATGTAAAGGGGCTTTAAGTTAGTAGGTTCATATCGAGGCTCAAAAAATTGCTTCAATTTTGGCAGGTCGTAGTCAAAAATTTGTTTCTTATTTTGACCCTGCAAAATATCTTTATTGTACTCTATTCTAATTTAATTACCCCCTGTGTGTTATAAATATTATGACAGATTGAAATTAATGGAGAAATCAGGGCTTCAAACCTTGTTTTTGTTACGTTTTTTGTTCCGGTTCAATTATGGGTTTGGTCTCGGTTTTCATTCCTGCAAAAATAACGTTTTTTTTGGTGATCGGTTCAGTTCAAAATGGTTAATTTTCAAATTTCAACCTAAAAGATACAACCCTTGAGAGTTAATAGGGTAACTATTTAAATACAGAAAAAAAACCGAACAGGTTACTTTTATTTTCTACTAGCACAAGAATTTTCATGGTGATATGTTTCACCGTGGAATAGAGAATCGCAAAACAATCATCGCATACAATTATTTATAACTTCAACCCTTAACAAGGGATGAAGATGCAGCTTACACCTTTTGATAGCCCTAGTGAATCTGTATCATCTACTTTTAAGGGTTCAAAAAATATAGAGCCGTTCTAGAGAAATTTGAAAAAACTAATTTTGCAGAGGTAACTTAAACCTCCACTCCAATGTATCCCTTAAACTTAAGTAGAATGCATTACCAGAAATCATCAAAAACTGGAGTTTCAACCCCGTGGACTTACTTGTAAGATTGTGTTAAGTGCCTTGGCGTATTTCTGACGCAGTTCAGGTTAGGCAAAAAAGGGGAGATAAAGAGAAAAAGATCGTGTAAAGTGGTAAACTGTTTTTGTTTTCGATTCAGCTCCGGATTTTGTTCCGGTCAAAATCTCGTTTTTCCGGTTATCGGTTCGAAGCCCCTGGGAAAAATATTTCAAATCTTGCATTAGTCAAGAGCTGCCAATGTACAAAAATTTTATCGTGTTGTTTGAAGTGCTAGTTAACTTTGCATCGGGCTTCGCTTTTATTAGGATCGGTCCTGTGTCCTGTTTGTAATTTTAGTAAAACAGAAACAAGGAATGTGAGAGTTGCCAAACAATAACTATTGTTTTGGCATTTCTCATCGTTAACGTATACAGTTATGATGATCGGAAAATATGCGTTACTATCTGTATTACATAAACAGTTGTGTAACTGGAAGAATTACGTTTTCTTTGTTGATTTACAATGCAAAACTAACGGTCGTATAGTTACGAATTCTCAAATAATTGACCATAATAAGCATCAATTGTATTTTCGGTAAGGAGCAGTATAGTCTATAAAGTGACTTAAGAGATTGACTAAAGTAATAAAATTAATTCACAATAGATTCAGTAACAAACAACCTAACAGAGGTACTAAAATATTGCAAGTACATTTGTGGAAGACCGATCCTTCTGCAAATTTCATTTTAGTAACCCTTGTCAAGTTGTTTGTTACTTAAGTCGGATCTCTTAAGTCACTTTATCGACTATACACAAATAACAGAGCCCCTCTAAGTTTTCTCTTATTCTGCGAACATGTCCATCTGGTCGTTGATGGCGTTTTAAACGTTACCTCTCGACCCAGATTGCTGATTGCACGTTTTCAAATAAATAAACAGACAACAATAAGTGAAATTCAACCCATTTTTTTTGTTGGATGGAGAACGATTGATTGGGAACATTTTGGTGAAAGTTTCTCTAATCACATCAAAGATTTTAATAAATTTTGTTATTATTTAACGGATCAGTAAATTCCATTTATTATTTGTTTAATATTGTGTAATACTTTCGACAGTATACAAAATCAGCACCTTTCTAAAAATAAAATCAATATGTACCTAGATACAAAATATAACTTCCTTATTGATATTGATTTATTTCTTTAATTTTAAAAGTCAAGGAAATTCTGGTGTGTTAGTAGAGATTTGTGAAAGTTATCAATCATTTTGTTTCTCATATACCTGAGATGAGTTGCAACCATCCACAAATGTGGAAGACTGTTGTTGAATGACAGAAGAAGAACAACAACATGGCACAGATTGTTAGAAGGGCACAAATCACTGCCATACCAACAAGAACAGTGGCCACTTGAAATATCATATTTGCCATATTTAGGAAATCATTTAGACTATTTTGACAATGTTCACCACTATTTTCTTCAGCATAACATATTGACCATAAACCAAATTTTCCCGGATTATCACTATCAATATCACCAATCCATTCCGGTGTTATAAACGATACAACTCCAATGATTGCATAGCAAATCGTAAAAATCGCCCATAATACACCGATAGCTTTTGAATTACGTACATAACTTGTTGCATAGATTTGCGATGAATCAACATATTCGATTTTTGAGCCCATTTTCTTCACTTATAAAAAATAATATACACTAATATTAATTCATTATGATTGTAATAACAATAATTCGATTATTATGGGGGACATTTCGCGAAAATGGCGACTTTAATTAAATCTCAATAACAATTGAAAGTTTACAACTACTTTAAGGAATGGCTTAGTCTTTGGACGCACCTGAATACCAGCGTCTTCCCACCTGGTGCAGGTAGATCGAGAGAGGGGCTTATACAACAATAACAACAACAACAAATAAGTGGCACGTTCACCTATACATAGAAAAACTCATTACAATTCTCCAATATTGAGATGCAAAGAAGGTCAATTAAAGCAATATCGAATCCAATTTCCGTAACTAAATCCAGTAAGTTCATTTCAAAATTAACTAATCAGTGCGTAAAATTTCCGTAATCAATCACTGTCTTTATCTGCTTCTACAAGAGTTCGATTTTGCATAAAACAATTCGAAGCAAAAGATTAAGCACACGATGAATATTTCCAGCATACAGAAAGTTTTAAATTTATTGTTAAGTCATGAATAACAATAAAATTATCTCAAATTACGTTTCATTGTTGTTCTAATATCAGAATCGTCCATACTGAATTTCAAAAATACCGCGCTTTGTAACTAATTATAGCCCAACAAACATTCCTATTATATATATACAAATAATATAATATTTAAGCATAAGAACATTGTAAAATTATTAGAAATAAATTCTGTTTATATTCCACGAGGTATTTATCACAATTTTAATTTATAATCAACTCGAATCTGTGACGAATAATAGGTGTGGCAGCATTGTAGCTTGAAGTTTGTCCAAATTTATAAATACGTGTCCGTTCTGTGGTTGGCTAGCTTGATTTCTGTATTGTGGCTGTATTCTTTGTGGAAAGTGAAAAGAAAATAGTTGAGTGAAAATATGGCAGATGTAAATTTAATCGTGGCACAAGCTACGGAAAATATAAAAGAAAATGTAACAAATACAACTGGAAAACCACCAAGTACACCAGAAGGTATGGCTGTGGCGTATGGCAGTATTGTGATAATGGCAATTTTACCAATTTTCTTTGGTTCTTATCGGTCAGTCCACTACCATAAGGAAAATGTAGGAAACTATTTAAAACAATAATATCAATAATTTTGTCTTTAATCGATAATTTTTTTTTGTAGAAATTAGAAAAGATGACGAAACGAGATGCAGCCTTTTTCCCATTAATGGCTTCCTGTGCATTAGTAGGATTGTATGTTGTGTTCAAATTGTTTTCCAAAGAGTACATCAATCTCTTATTGACCGGTTATTTCTTCTTCCTTGGTGTTTTGGCTTTGACACATTTATTGAGGTTTTCTACTACATTAATTCGTTTATATTTTCAATTGATAATTGATTGAAATTCCAGCCCTGTTGTCAGCAAATTGGTACCTGCTGCTGTTCCAAATACACCATATCACATCACATTCAAACAAGGCGAAGGGGATTCGGCACATTACTTAATCAATTACAAATTCTCCTCCTATGATGTTGTTTCATTGACGGCATGTTCCTTAGTTGGTGCTTGGTATTTAGTACAAAAACATTGGATTGCTAATAATCTATTTGGATTAGCGTTTGCTGTGAATGCTGTTGAATTACTCCATTTAAACAATGTTGTAACTGGTTGTATTCTATTATGTGGTCTGTTCTTTTACGATATATTTTGGGTGTTTGGCACTGATGTTATGGTAACTGTTGCAAAAAGCTTCGAAGCACCAATCAAACGTATGCTTATATCTCTTTTTATTTATCGAATATTTTCTAAATCGATCAATATTTCAGTATTATTCCCACAAGACTTGTTAACTAATGGTTTTTCCGCTAATAATTTTGCAATGCTCGGTCTAGGTGATATTGTCATTCCTGGTATATTTATAGCGTTATTGTTAAGATTTGATTATAGTCTTAAACGACAAACAAAAACCTATTTCCACGCCACTTGTTTGGCATACTTCCTAGGTTTAATGACGACAATTTTCGTTATGCACATGTTTAAGCATGCCCAACCGGCTCTTCTCTATCTAGTACCGGCTTGTTTAGGTACACCCTTACTATTAGCGTTGATTAAAGGCGATTTAACTGCTCTATTCAAGTAAGTTGTATGGTGAAATTCGTTTAAAAAAATTTTAATTTTTATTCCAACAAAGGTATGAAGATGCACCTGATGAGAAAGATGAAACTAAGAAAGAAGAGAAGACTGCCAAGCCGGAAGCAAAGAAAGCTAAATAAGCGGACACAATTTAGTCAATCGGTTTTTTCTTTTGAAATTTAGGGTATTTGTAAAGCTAATTGTAGCAAGTTTTTTTTTCGTATTTATTCTAAAAAAGAATTAAGCCAAATTGGCAATCGTTGTTTTCCTTTTGTTTAGTCTAAACTGTATTAACTTTGTTTTCGTAATATTTTATAAATAAAGAAAATATAATTGAATGGGAAATGGGAATTTTTATTGGAAAAATACAAAAAATTACTGTGCACGTAAAGAATCAACGGTAATTGGATCTAAATCACGAATACCATCTTTATCAACGATCTGCACTTTAAAATTCGGTAGATTAATAACGAGTCTCTTTTGGACTTCTTTAACGCATTCTTTCAGTAAATTATAGCCCTCTTGGGGGCTCATTGTTGGTAGATAGTTACGATCCATTATCGATAATGAGAAATAGCCACCATAACCATGGGCAGCATAATCAACACTAGCTATAGACGCTAAATAATCCATAAAATACAATTGTGGACCGGTTTTATCATCATAACCAGCCAATAATAGATTAACATGATACGGCGTCTATGAAAATAAATGTTATTTTTTACAATAATTAGAAAATTAATTGAAATATTACCGATGAGCGTAGATTATCGGCTAGGATTCGTCTTGTAAAGAACGAAGCTTCTTTCGGACTCAATTCGTAATTGTTTCGCATTTTATACAATTGGACGTTCTTGGCGATATATTCAGCAAATTGTGTGGTATCACCTTGTTCACCACAGATGGCCATTACCAATTTATTTGATAATTTGTGAAGCTTGTTCTCATCTAAGAATCAAACGATTAACAATGGTCAAATTTTTGTAAATAATAAGGACTTACCTGATTTCATAACCATAATGCTTTGAACGCTGGTCATATCTGCTGCTATTAAAGCATAATCATTAAATTTTATACCAATTAAACAATCCATTATTAAGTATTTTCACAAAATCGGTAAATCAACTAAACTGCTTTGTAATTGTAGAAACTTTAGGTTAGTTTGACAGTTCGAGTTCAGAATACAACACACTTGTAACCTTGTAGTAAATTTGTAGATGCGCACTAGGGATATTTCAATAGTGCAATTACGTAATATTGCCAAATTTTCAATCAGACACTTTGAAAAGTAATCTAAAATTCTTCAAATTGTAAACTAAACAAAAAACTCTTTTACGAAACAAACTTTAGTTAATAAAAAAAACGTTGAATACCTTTATTTGTAACGATTGAAATTAGAATACAACAGTATTTGTAGTTTTGGCAACATTGCGTAGACTGTTCTTTATACTGGTTACTACGTGACCCATTAATGACATTTATTGCTGCTGTGCCAAGCGTATCTATATCTACTTTTCCAAATTTTCTTCAAAAATCTATCAAACGTTTGAAATTTTATTATTCAGCAATATTTTAGTGATACAGAAGGAAATCTATAGTAAATTAATGAATTTGATAATAGAAGTATAAAAATGTTTGATTTTAATTGAACATTACTTGTAACTTTGTCTTACTTTGTGCAAAAGATTTGGGAATTTTTGTTTTTTTGTAATAAAAAACTTTTATAAAATATATTATAGGATCAAATAATAATGAAAAATTTGAATCTTCTCAACAAATTAGTGTTATTGGGTAAAGCTATCCTAAATTGTCTTGAGGTTTGAAGAATTTGTATGAATTGACAACATAGCCCAACGTATTCATCGACTATTCTATAGTTAAATGTAGCTTCAATAATCAAGCAATTAATAGGTAATTAATTATACATATTAATAAATATCGACTTATTTCTCAAATACCGTCTTCTGTAACTTTATTTGGTGCATATAATGGTTGTTGGTTCAATTTCTAATTACGTTTTTTTCGCGAATACTTTGTAATGTGTTTGATGGTGGTAGTACTGATTAAAGTTGTCAAAAATCATATGATACCCTTCTAACCAAACTTTTATCTGTCAATTTCTTTAAAAAGAAAAATCAACAAAAACAATGCGAAAGTACCATCAATTATTGTTGTTAATTATATCAATAGTGAGTTTAGGCTTATTTCTTGTATATCGTCACGAATATAATCGTCTACATTACGTATTGGAAGTGTTCAATTTCTTCGGCCAACCTTGCAATCTAACAGATTTACAACAAACTGAAAATATATTGAGTCAACACGATTGGGGTCCAATACCGGTATGGCAAGAACACGAGAATGGTTATTTATATTCCTCATTTCTATTGAAAAAGAACGAAGCACGTGCTATCAATGTTGCACCGAATGATATTAAATTATTACCGAGAAATTGTTATTTTTGGTTTGAAGAGAAAAAGAAACCAATTATTGGAAAATTTAAATTTTCCAAAATCTCCACCGATGAAAATTCACATTTAAATTTGTATACGTATTTTTGTAGTATGTTAAATGTGGAACAGACACCGTATGCTATATCGTTCAGTTATAAACCGAAGAAGGAGAATGAATTGAAAAAGACAATGTTGGTGAAATCGTTTGATCATAAAGTTACAATAAATACGACAATTTGTGTCTCACCATCGATCTACAGTAAACGTAGATTAATTGAATTTTTGAGTTATCATAAATTGATCGGTATCGATTCGTTTATTTTTTATAATCGTGATATACCTCATCGTATTGTAAAATTTATTACGAATATATCAAGACGATTAGGTGTGCATTTAACGTTTCTACCATGGAATTTCCCTAAAAATTATGCAACATTAACACGGATTATAATCGAGAATGATTGTCTATTACGTACATTAGGCCAATCGTATTATGCAACAACATTAGAACTTAACGAATATATTGTACCGGCAAATAGTTATAGTTTTGATGTTTTAATTAAGAAATTAGATCCGAATATGGATCGTATTGCATTACCCGTACAGAAATTCTGTATTAATAATATTGAAACAACAAAACCGATATCGATGAGTAATTATCATGTATCGGATGATAATAGTAATATCGTACGGTATGTATATAAAAATGATTATTTAATAGATAATATTAGAACGTATGCAATTGATAAAGGGCAAGCATCGATACATAAATATGTTAGGTGTGTCTTGGAGCCGGCACGAACCTTTATTGATAAAAGTGTATTGAAATTTTCTACAGATCTAACACGATCGACGCTATTTCAGTTATTATTGCACGATCAAATCTAGAAATTTGTAATTGTAAACTCTCTATTTATGTGATCCATTTATATTTGTAATAAATGAATGATTGAAATAAATTGTAAGGATTTTGAAATATAATCGATTTTATCAACGCAATTCTTTATCTCATTCAATATTTTATATCGTTTCGTTAGAAAGAATAAAAAGCCGACAAAATTGTAGGCACAATTTTATATTTTATTTTATAAGAGTTCATTTTTAAACACGAATGAGGGAATGATTTATTGTAATTTGGACACCCTTTCTCGATATTTAATGATCCCAATATAGACTAACGTCGAATTTTTGAACTTTTAAAATAGATGATGAATCAGTTCAACTTTTCACCTAATTAAATTATCCATGATTTATACAATTGTAATTTATTCTTTTTACAATAAAAAATCAAGTCAATATTGAAAGTTTGTCAAGGTTTTGTCGTAAAAATACTTCTATTGTATAACGGAAAAACTGGCTCAAAAGTGACTAAAACATTTTTTAACAATACAATCCACCTGAAGCTCAAAATCAGGGCCGACTCTAACGAGCCTGTCGCTCTGGGCGAGTTTTCGGCGCTCCTCCAGTAATGATGATGACGCCAGATCGATTGTTAAAAATAAATTTATCTACGACCCCCCCCCCCTAAAGCCGTCACTGCTTAAAATTAACATTTTTGGACGGTCTAGATAGCTTATTTTCCAAAGGAAAAGTCGTTTACGACAACGGAGAAATGTCAGTGGTGTAACGAAAAACTCAGCCCCTCCCATAACAAAAGGGCCCCTCTACTTATGAGCTTGATTAAGAGACGTTAATAACATTATTGAGCTAAAATAGTTCAAGAAAGGAGACTTAAACACTCTTGAGTCACAGGACAGGGCAGTAACCAGAAAACTGTTCCAGGTTTTTTGGAAGCCATTGCAACTTTTGAAGTAACGATGATTTGAGGGAAGAAGTTCTTATGAGAGGGTGAGCAAGGAATTGAGCTAAGTATGGTTCAGCCCCATCTGCCCTAGAACACAGATTATTGGCGTACTATTTGTAAGTGAAGTAGAGGTTTTTTTAGTTTGCAGGGCAGTGCCTGGACAAATTATGATGGTGATGTCTCCAAAGTTTGGACATAAAAGTCATAGTGATTTACCTTTTATTATGTTCAATGTATCGTTTCTTGAGAGTGGTCCAGTGGTGTAACTATAAATTTAGGACCCCTCTGCAAGATTCGTCAATCGGTCCTCTAATCATATACCTACTAGTAAGGAGTGGGGCTTCATCTTCGAGCTCTCGACTCTGAGGGGTGCCATTTAACTTGGAGACTTCCAAATGATTAAAATAAAAATCGTGCAACAGGGACGGATATATAGTTGCTCTTCGAGGAGAATTGTCGTGTTTTAATGCCTATTTTTAGATAATTTTATTAATATTTATTAGTTTTTGTTATCCGACCGTATAAATGAGGAGATTCAGGCACTTCTAGTCAATTTTTTAGTTGAATTTTGTGATTTTAAGACATTTTTGTTATAAATAATAAAATTTTAGCAAATTTTGATAATAAATCGTGGGACAGAAAACACAATTTTCAATCATTTCTTGAAGAGAATTTTTGGGCATAAGTCTAGTCCTTGAGATAATTTTATTCCATGTTAGTAGTTCTTATTGTTAATGAATCTTACACTTAAATAATGAAAATGAAGTATAACAAACAATTTTAGTTTGAATTTTGAGAAATCTTCGTTCTAAATCATCAGCTTTTAAGAAATTTTGCTTCTAAACTGTGGAAATTTGTTGTTTATACCGATTTTAAATCAATAAATCACCTTATAGCACACTAGTGTGTTATATCTATAACGCACTAGTATTATAGAAACTTGCATTCCTATTGGTCGTGATGTCAGTATTATAGATATGGTTTTCTAACGCGCACGGTATAGTGATAAAATAGTAACTTTCCATGGCAACTAAAAGTCAAGCATTCTTTGTTCCAATTTTTTTAATTGTCAAATAAATTTATTGGAAATACTTTTCAAAGTTATTTAAAATGGTCTTGCGTTCTGTGTTGGATAAAATTTTGTTTACAACTCTTGCGTTAAAGTTTAAATAAGATGCTCGAGAAAATTACTCCACCAGGCTAACGGCTCATGGGTAAACGTTTTTTCTCGCGTTTTATTTGCCTTCTAACGCACTTGTTGTATAAATAACTATTAGTCAATCTTTTAAGTCACCTTACAGACTGTAGATTTTAGCTAGTTAGAAATAGTTTTACTACATGACCTGTAAGTTTACAGAGTGTATAGTGGAATAATTGACCAAAATAAAGAAGGTTTAGACTTTTAGTTCTTGGATATTTTATAAGAAAATGCGAAATAAATGGCATGATTTAATTTATACATTTCCATCGGGTAGGTAATAATAATATCAAGTTATCGTTTTCTGTTTCATTATTTTAATGAAGAAAATCAAAAAGGAACGAAAGCGAAACTTTATAGCTGTTTTAATGATGTTATTAACTTCTCTAATGTTGTTGTATATTTGTGTGTGTGTGTGTGTGTGTTTGTGTGTCAAAGGTTTAAACACTCATCAGCCATCAGACACAGCTAGTTAGTGGCTTATACAAGTTAATTAATCCGAGTTTTTGGTTAGTTAAGGGACATATAAAAGCCGAATATGCAGACGTCAAGCCACATGATAATAGGTAATGAGCGGGTTATTAGTACTAGTCAGTTGGTTATGACAGGTCTCTCCCAGTTGGATATATAAACGTAATTACCAGCCAATATATAATAACAGTAAAGTTGGCTCTCTCTTTATTCACATTAGGTAATACCGAATACTATAGAGGTATATACATGGATATAATATGTATTATAAATTATTATATCTATATTTCAAACTATATACCTATAGTGTATGTAGTGGTATAAATACCGGAAACTGTACAAGTTGGCTTGATTCTCAAACTCTATACTACTATTGAAAAAAATAAAAACCGAATTGAATCACGTTGATTGTTGAGAGCGACCGGAATCCATTACCGTGCGCTATTAGGTTGCAAACGTTCAAAGAAGCGCTAATGTCCCGTAATGGCGTATATTGTCCTTCAATCCTTCAATCATTCCCTTGTCGACTTGTTCGCAATAAGCTCTTTATGTTCTACACCATTAAAGTATTGGTTGTGGTTGATGGGGGTGGGTGGCGGCGGTGGTGGCGGTATAGCGAATCAATTGTTCAAGATTTAGATAATGCTGATAATAACCATAATGATAAAAAAATATCAGTGGGGTAGTGGTGGGTGGTGGTTTTAAAGCAGTACCTACACCACCATAAGTGAAATCTTGAATAGATTTTATGAACTTTGTTAAATATACCCAACTCTTTTTTTACACGATTTTGAAATAACACGGTTCACCAATACACTTTTTTACATGAATTTCTAGTTCTAGTGTGAATCCCAAGGAATTTTTTTCAGTGGAATCAGAAATCTACATTATGGATTGTTTACTTTGCATTCCTGAAGTTACAGCGAATTTTACTACCACCTTTTTCTTTATTTCGTTGTACCTGACTTTGAACTCAGGATTTCATTATTCAGTACAATATTTTGCGTTAAAGTGTGTAGCTTGTAGGATGCAATAAATAATTTTTAATAATTTTAAATTTTTAAATATTGCATGTACACTCACGAGCACATAAAAGAGACCGACTCTTGAGCGAGGAATATCATATTTTTCGGTTCGTGTGTGTCAGGCTCCTTCTTTCGCCGGCGTAAGAAGGTGTAGAGGTAGGAAGTGCTGTAGCCAGTTTTCGCCATAGAAAATTTTGTAGAACCACCCTCTTTAGAGAAAGTTATAATTTACTAGGTGTTACCTGCCCGCTTTGTTATTCTATTTCCTGTTGAAATTTCGTCCGATTGGACAACTCTCTTCCCAAATTCTGACCAGTTAAAATTAAGACGACTGCTCTCGAAAGCTGGTTTTACACAGCCGCACAAAAAGTGGTCTCTTTTATGTGCTAGTGAGTGTACAATCGAGTGCGTAAAAATTTCAACGACTCTTGGTAGAAATTTTGCTTATTTTATACAGATTGAACCGTTCTTATTCTACCATTGTTTTATTGCTTTACCTGCTTTGGCTGTTGAAATTGAACCATAAATAAATAGAGGATGGTAAATCATCTGAGCAGCTATAGAGGTGCGATGTTTTCTTTATTCACGTACAGTGACGATCAACAAAAAGACCACTTTTTGTGCGGTTGTGTAAAACAGACTTATTAAGGCGATCATTACAATGTAACAGAATCTAAACAGGTCAGAATTTGTGAAGAAAGATATTCAATCAGAAGAAGGGAATGGGATTACTGGTGCTATTTTGGGAATTTATCTTAATAGAAAGATACTTTCTACAAATTTGCTATGGCTGAAACTGGTTCCAACACCTCCTACCTACTCACCTTCTTACTTTTACCCTCACGAGAGAAACAACCTGATTCACACTAACGAAAATATGTATCTCTTTTTTTGATGGCCACTGTACATCAATAAATCGTTTCCTTCTTTCTCTCGATACCCAATAGTAAGCTGTTCCTTTTAAGTAAAGTCTGGTTTACACCATACAATCCTTATCGTTACAATTTATATGCACTTGACTGTACACTAAATTTTTTTTTATAAATATGTAATAGGTATGGGCTTCATTATGACTTTTATTGCACGTTTTTTTGGAAGTTTTTTTATCTTACACGAGTTGTGGAACATATCCCCAAATTTACCATACGCCGCATGTATTTTTTACACGATTTTTTTGCACGGTTTTCTAAGGAACGTATCTACCGTGTAAAAAAAGAGTAGTGTGTATGACCTAGATTCTATCAATAATCCGGGATTACAATTTTGTATAGACAAAAACCGTGTACAATGGACTCTATCATTTGTTACCCCTTCAAATTAGTGATAGATTTTACAAAATTGCTTGCATCCAGTCAGTAGTAAAGTTGGCAATGTATCGTGTTTTTTTTTCTTTTTCTTCTTTTCTATTTTCATTGTGTGTTTATGTGCAAATGTATGTGTCAGTTACAATAGAATCACGGAATGTTGTTAAGGATTCTTGGTGCGGCGTCTGGTTTCGTCGTCAGGATCGAGCGGTTTCCTTCCTCACGCCATTCCAAGCCATTTCCCCACAATCACTTCTTTACTTCTCTCGGTCTTTCAGACACTTGGGGTGCAATGAGCCGATTACTTCGGCCCCATTATACCTATTGAGTATAATAGATGTGAAAAGAGAGATAGACAAAATCAATTGTACATTATAATAGAGAAGTGTACAAGTAAGTAGCAGTACATACAGCAGATATCAATCGTTACATTTATTGTATATCAATTTGTTGGCGAGAACAAGCAGAAAATCAAAAGATAAAGAATCGAATACGTATTTAGATGGATAAATAGTTGGATATTAGATAGAGAGATAAGAGGAATTGATCGTTATTATTATTATTATTATTATTATGTCTGTTATTACTCTCTGAGTAGTAGCGGGGTATTTATTCGAATATCATACACAGATTTCAATATATCGTCAAAGATCAATATAATGTAAAGAGTCGACGATTATACTACGACTATACGGAATGATGTACACACACACAGTGATTAAGGATTAATTCCGTCGAACTTCTCCATACATTCAATGTGTCCAATCCTTTTTTATGAAATGTCGTCGTCATTGAAACGCCGAGTTTAATTTGCCGGCTTACGTATTTTGTTTGCAGAGAGGGTCGACACCTATTGCCGAATGCCACTCTATGCCAGTCAGCAAATCTTCGTATAATCAATCACAAAGCCACTGTAAAATCCACCATCACCACCACCACCACTACTAAACACTAGCCACCAACTTACAAACACGTCTATAATTAAACAACAGTTACTGCCACTTATAGATAGGTATAGTTTTTGTCTCGTGAGGGCGAAGACCGCCCGAAAAAATCAAATTGAAACCGAGTTAGTCGGTGTGAATTGAGATTCCCCGGCTTTATTGACGCCCCTTAGGGGTCGAAATGAGAGTTACAACAACTAATATAGCACAAGAATTCCCAATGCATCGTTCCAACGAGCATGAATGCGAATTAGTTGATTTTTTTTTTTAGCGTCTATCAACAAATCCGATGTATAGTGACGAGCATATAAAAGAGACCATCTTTTGTGGGCTTGTGTAAAACAGGCTTTTTAGGGCGGTACTGACAATTTTCAGATTTTGGTGCTATTTTGGATACGAACAGGCAAATACTTTCTATAAATTTGATGTGCTTTAGAAATTTGTTGTTACACTTCTTACCTATCCACCTTTTTGCCTTCACAAGACAGGACCGTAGCATACTTTTTGCGCTTGGTGCAACAGTAAAAATTTACGGCGCCTTCTTTAAATTTTTCAAAATCAAGGGTTATTATTTATATCCATGAGAATAATAAACATGTAACAAAAACTAACGAAATGTACAGTCAAGTGCGTAAAAATTTTAACGACTCTTGGTGAGAATTTTGGTCTGTTTTACATAGATTGAACCGTTCTTTCATTATTGTTGTTATTGGGGATGAACTGAACCTGCTTTGTTGTTTTACCTGTTTTGGCGAATAGTAGCTGTTGAAGTTGAACCATAAATAAGTATAGGGTGGCAAATTACCTGATCTGCTATGAGGGTGTGGTGTGTTCTTTATTCAGGTACATCAATAAATCGTCCTCTTCTTTCTCTCTATACCCAATAGTATGTTGGGTCTCTTCAAGCAAAAGACTGATTTACACTATACAATTGTCACCGTTAATTTTTTTCCGCACTTGACTGTACAATTAATGCCAACATTGAGTAGTCGGTTTTTCATTTGTTTTCTGAGATATTGAAATGTATTACACAGCATTGAAAAGAGCATTTCAAGGAACATCTGAAGGGATGAGCAAATTTTCCCGGCGTTACTTTTGTCGTGGGAAAGTTGATAAAACTATCTGCAAAACTGCATCAATTTTGCTACAAAATAATTAATTTTAATAGGTGAAAATAATAAGTGAAAATTTTTCCAATTTTTCATGATAATTCAGTTCATTTTCAAAAATTGGATTTCTACAAGTTGACAGGATAAATCCCCACGTATAAACTTTCAAACAAGGCATCGTACGATTTTTTATCTTTAAAATTGTGCAAACGCTTCCAGTGAAAATTCCACGTTTTTCTTAATTTTCTGGAAAACTAATAAGTCGATCGAAAAATTTCTTGAAGATTTAGAAAGCGCTTTTGATTTTCTACCGACTACATAATATTTATTGCAAAATAAATGTTATGGGGGAAAATATAACGAAACAATGCTTCAAGATTTTCTGTATAAATCAGAACTTTATTAAAACTTTTCAAAACAGAAACAGTCTTAGAATGCTTCTTGAAATGCTGTTTCAAATGCTGTATCACGCATCTTAATATCTCAGAAAATAAGCGGGAAATCGACTCAGCATTTTCCGGAAACGAAACGAAAAATATGCTCTTAAGCTATGTAAAAATACTTTATAAGTAACGTAAGGCGAAAAGTCCATATTGCAACTCCCAGCGAGCGATTTGAAAAATATTACAGTAATTTATAGGATGCTAGCTAAAGTTTATTTTAGCAAATTTAGAATCCCGTAGCGCATTTGAACATTGGTCAAAAAACACTTGGTTCTGACGAGTTGGGAACGTATTCGAGTCATTCTTATTGGTTTTACTTTGTAGTTGTCTTTTGAAAATCGCTACCTTATCCAAAACAAACATGTTTTGACCAATTTCTAGGTGAGCTACGAGGTTCTAATTTTTCTGAAACCTTCTCTGAGGACTCTCGTACAAATCCTTGAATTATTTTTCGAATGAGTCGTCAAATAATAGGAGTTTCCATAAGAAATTTTCGTCTTAAGAGAGTCACTCGATACTGGCTACAGGCCTGCTCCGAGTGAATCAGTCTGACTCATATGAGCCTAAAAAAGTGATTTTCCTTGCTCAAGACTTGTTCACTTCTATATGCTCATCACTGTACGTTATATTATCGTCAAATAGATCAGCAGTTCTAAAACAATTCAATCGATGTTATAATAGCTGCCAATTATAATCGTTGTTGGTTATGTAATTCGTGAACGTGCTATGTGGGGGTGTTTTGTATTGAGAATTTCTGACGATATATCTCGTCAATATCATTGAAACGTTCTGCCAGTTGTCAAACAATAGCAACTTTTAACAATGGACGGTGAAGTTTAAATGCGCAACAACATCAAAGTATATAGTCGCACTGTCAATTCAATATAATACAATTATTATTAATTTCTCTGGAATTATTAAATCAGACACTATATATAGATGCTCTTTCAATTCATCCATTTATAATTCTCGTATATTCGCAATTATTACATTCCGGAATGAGTTATTTAGGTGACTTCATTTCAATACAATACATAAGGGGACTGAATCGTTGTGCCCGTTGAACAATTTCGAAATTAAATATTAATTATAACGAAAATTCTAAATTGACTCGCCTTCAAATGTAGTTTACAATACAGGATGAGTTTAAAGTAACGCATAATCGCCATAATTTTTTTATTTATGAGAATTTATGAGAAAAACGCTGAGACAGGGGCAGAGCCAAAACGGTTCTACCAGTTACCATTGCGAAGGAATTACGCCATCAACAATTTTTTTAAATGGCACCATTTAGTTTTTATTTCATTTTTAGATAGAGAATTTTTTCTACGTTTAGACATGTAAAAATAGTAGGGGGTTATATTAGGAGAATTTTGAGAAAAAAAATTCTTAAAGTTTGCAAGTTTTTCTGTCATCAGAACATCCATGCATCAGCATAATCTACGAAAAACACAATACCTTTGCAAGCATTGATTTATTGTTGGATTAAGTAGGCGTATGTAGAATTTTGACAAAACTATTGGTAAATATGGCGGATTTAATTGTCAAAAATTAAATTGCAAATTTTTAAACTGTTAAATAGATCGCATATACTTCAACCTTGCTTCTCATTTTCTCTCCAGAAGTAACCACCTTTGAGATTTCCAGTTTTATTTTTGAGAACTACATCCACCTTACGCCTACTTAATCCAGTAATAAATCAATGCTTGCAATGCTTATTCAAAGTTGTTGTGTTTTTCGTATATTATGCTGATGCATGGATATTATGATGACCGAAAATCTTGCAAATTTTAAGAATTTTTTTTCTCAAAAATTCACGTATGTAACCCCACATTATTTTTACATGTCTGAACGTAGAAAAAATTCTCTACCCGAAAATAGAATAAAAAATAGGGGTGCTATTAAAAAAAAATGATGGTAACTGGTAGAGCTGTATTTTGGCTTTGTCCAACTTAATTTATTTGGAAATAAAAAGTTACTTGTCACGGCGTTTTTCAAAATTCTTATAGATAAAAAAGTTATGAGGATTATGCGTTATTTTAAACTCACCCTGTATATGGAACAGTATAATTTTATAATTTTAAACAGAATGACACATACGAATCCGAAAATTATGAAATTATCGAGAATTTTCAAGAGGGAGAAAGCTTAAATACTTTACAACTCATTTACTTTTACCTATTCTCCTGTCCACTTTTTTTCTTCTCTATAGAGAAACGATAATTTACAGTTTGTTTGCCTAGGACGTCAAGCCCTTCAAAAACCATAATCTTTTTTTTTGTGAATAGTAAATCCAACTTAATGATTTTGGTCATGTTCAAACATTATTTCCATCAATATTCGTGTATACATAGAGGGTGAAGATTTCCAACGACAATTCAATAGAAAATTAATTAGTTTTATGGGTTGTTTTAATTGTTCTTATTACTGTATTGATATTCTTTCTTGTGTGCATGATTGTCTTTGCTGTTGTAACAGTATTTTAGCATTGGAATCGTTTTGGGAATATAATTAAACATTGAGACCGTGTTCATTAAATGAAATTCACTAAGCATATCCCGTCATCAAATGAAAACGTTTCACTTTAATTTACTCTGTTGACAATCTAAACGGAAATCTCTAAGTCTACCTGTTTATAGAGTTTAGACTTGACGATATATGTTTTAGTTTTCAAAATTGAAATTGCTGCGCTTTCGGCAATCGGTTTATGTAAAGGGTTGCATCGTTGCATCCTTAAATTATTATTGAATCACTCTTCCATATAGGGATAATTAAAATAGAAAAAGCTAAGTTAAACATACTATACAGTTTTATTATCCGTAAAAACGGAAAATCGACTATAGTGTGAATAGTATGCGTATGTGTGTGTGTGTGTTGGTTCAAGATGCCCAAGGGCCCGCATCTCTATGGACCATACTGAACTATTCCAGTCATTGCCGCCGCCGCCGCCACAGCTCTCTGTTATTGGTTTTTACGAGATAAACATGGACGAAATTAAATCCCCGGGCGAACACACTCAATGCAGAAAAACATTTCGATATTTAATTTAGTATTAATTTTGGTTAGGACTTATTTTCAACATATACCATTTATGTATTGTCGTCGATTGTTCAACAACAGTTAATCCACTTTTGTATTTTTTTTTTTGGGGGCTAGTTGGCGGAAGTTTACCTAAAGATATTTCTATTATTGTTGTTTCGTAGAAAAATTCGAAATCTCGACCAGAAATCGTATTAACGGTAATTAGTGTTGGATGGACAATAGCAGAAACAAAAACCGACAATAATGTTTGTGACAATGCGGCGATTTTTTAAGCTGATTTGTCGACAAGAATCCTTCAAATCTCTCCTTTTTTTGTCGTGTTTTCTATACTTAAAATGGATATATTTCGCCTTCTATTTTACTGTAACAACCCTTAAAAGTGGGGGGTGTTCACTGAAATCCACTCAACATTGAAGCGAATCGTTAAAAATCCGAAATCTACGTTTTCTACAAATACACAAGAAATATCCCTTTAATAGAAGTAAAATAAAATTGCTAGCCAAAAATAAATATGCGGTGGAGCAGTTGGGGCCAAACCAGAAGGTCGCGGGTTTGAATCCCGCCGTGCAACGAAATCTTTTTTCAGTTGCTAAACGGGATAAACGCCCTCAATTATTCGTTAACATAAATTAATTGACAAAAATAATATGAATTATTGAGCTTTAAAGAAATTAAAACTGTTAAGGGCTCTTTTGTAGGTTCTGCAAAGTATTCACCTAAAACTGGACAGGTATTTACAGGTGTTGTCTTAACGGACCACAGATACGTCAGTCTATTGATATTTTTCCACACCATTACTTCAATGTCTTTGTTAATTTTTGGAAAGGCCGAGGATGATAATGGTTGTCAATTTAATACTATTGTATATTTTATTGGAAAAATTCCTTGCAAGTTAATGAGATTCCTTTCAATATGCAGATTATTGTAAATAAATGATGAAAAAGTGACTTATGGATGGTTGTAAATTATCTTAAATAAAGGATACAATAACTTTTTAATCCTAATTGATTTTTAATTAAAGTCTTTCCCGAAAATTCAGTTATTGTTACTGTAGGTAAATATGAATGAAACAATTCTATTTCAATATGGTATAAGTATAGTTATAGATATAGGATATTATATTATAAATGAGTGCTTCATTTCGAATTTCAATTCTCAATGGACAATTGGTTACATTAATCAAAAATTACATTAACGATGTTATTTACAGTACAATTAAAATAGCTAAGTAGTTCAAACTATTACCATTTCAATTAACTTGAAGCAATTATTATTGTTATTGCATTAGTTATTCGATATACATTCATTGTTATATATTTATAGATATAAGCTGTAATAAAAGTATATAGGTACTTTTTTATTGTCAAGACTCATAAATAAAATAGCAATATTCGAATCAAAAATAGAAGTGATAAACTCACCTTAATTAAACAGTTAAATGATTCGTTAAGAAACTACAATAGGTAAAGAAAAAGCAGTCAATTGGATTTATCGGTTATTAAAGTTAAACGAGTTGGAAAAGGGGCCGAATCGAAGACCCGGCCTAGCAACTTCCCCGACTGATCAGTCCCAGTAGTTAATCATTAATTAGAAAAAAATTTTTCTACGATCAAGAGAAAATTGTCAAATTTCTGCGAAAAGCACAGTGGTTGCGCTCTCGCCTGACATCTGTTTGCTACGGGGTTCAATTCTCGCCAGAATAACTTTATTTTTTTTCTTTTCAATTATGGAAATAATCATCTTTAGTATTTTGTTATTTTATTCTTAACAAATAGAAAACTTTAGTTTACTTACTGCCTCTATGGATACTAAAAGTATTATTACTCATTATGTTATCCATTACAATAAATTCACAACAAAAGATTAAACAAATATTCCAGTAAAGCTTTTAACAAAACCAAAGATGTCATAATCAGCACCGAAATTTAAAAAAAAACAACGCAATTATTTACACCTACTCGATCTTTCACGAAACAGTCTTGTTGGTAGACAACGGCCGTAAATCCTGATTTATATTTGATATATTAATGTCTTATTCTTTTGTCTTGCGTACATACTTGATTAGTAAAGAATCACTGTCTATCTAATTAATTTAATCATTATAAGTCGCCAGATTGAAAAATATCGCACATGATGGGTATTATTTCTGACATAAAAGCACATGCCCTTTCGATTGGTGATATCAAATTAATACGTTATCTTACATTTTTTTCAATCAACCCCCTCCCCCGTCCACCCCCGTCGTCCGATTGGCACCAAAAACTAATCAACTCGAAAGTCCACGGAATAGTTGATGCTGGCCAAATTTGAACGCAATCGGTTAAGCCGTTTTTGAGTAATCGTTGGAGAAACGACAGACGCACACACACACACACACGGACATCATGCTAAAAACTTCACAAACGTGTTCAGGGGACCCCAAAACGTAAAGATCTGGTGAAATCTCGAATTCGAAATTTTGGTCCGAAACTAATAACTTCCCTACCCTCTGGTCGGGGAAGTTAAAAAAACAATTATAAGGTTAACGAAAATTATCAAAATTTTCGCAAGCAAAAACTCTAATTTTACCAATCTTGAAGCAATTTAGCCTGTTTAAGTTTGTTTAAGACGAATTTGCCTACACTTCGGACTTGCTAAACAAGCAAGAATCAACCAAAATTTAGGCAAAATAAGTTTTTTTCCAAATATAGATAGGGGCTATTATGTGACGTAAATAAAATTTCCGTCCTTTATCCAAAACAAAAATTTCAACTGTATACGTTTCTATTTGATCGAATTTCTTTGGAAAGCTTGAAAAATTTCAGAATTATATTTTCCTCTGCGATTTAGAGCAAATAAAAGTGCCAAAAACGATTAAAATTGCAGTGATGTTCGGAAAATAAGAATACTGTATGAAAATTTTTAGATGAATACAAAACTGATTGAATTTAGCCCAAATTAGCCCCATTTTTTCCTCTTTAATGTGATGGGTTCCGTTATTGAAGACTGAATCTATCAAGAATCTCAAAAACTATTAGGGATAAGCATTCGAGTATAATTTTATACAAGGTGTCCGGCCTAAGAGTACACAATTTGGCCGTTTCCACCAAACTAATAGAGCGACTTGAAAAACATCTTATAGGGTAATCCATGGAGATTTTTTTGACAGAATTAGAACCTTCTTTCTTATTTAGAAAACGCTCAATTTTGATAATGTCATGATTTTCAAGAACTTTGATTTTTTTCATTGTTCTTCATTATATTCTGGAGCAGGTAGAGATGTTTGGCATTTTTTCTAGAATGCAATGAAGAAAACCAAAAGGTTTTCGAGTCATTCTACCTGTTTAGCTCGTTTTTGAAAATCACGACATCGGCAGAAGGAAGCGTTTTTAAAAATTGACTTTCCAATGAGCTACCAGGTACAACTTTTGCTAAAATTTTATCCGGGAATCATCTCACAAATCCTCAAAATATTATTTGAATGACTGCATTAGTTTGGTGGACACAGCCAAATTGTGTACTCCCATATTGGACACCCTGTATAGGTACAATGAGATTATATTATGCGGCTACTAATTGTACGAGTATCAAGTTTATGCTCAATCTGTACTGTAATGAGGCTGATTACGATACATTTCACTAATACAGAATGGATTAATTATAAGAATAGAGGGGAATCAATAGTGCCAATCTCGAAAGCGATAAAACTACCCTCGTATTTATTTTTAACTCCTTCGATAGCAATAATTTAGTCATCATTTTAAGGTATTATTAACGAAACTAGTGGAAGATTCAGGAGGGGGTAGAAAACTTGAGTCCGTCCCTGAAAAAATTGTTCTTTTGCGTACTAATTGAATTTTCTTACGTCAATATCCAACTATTAAATCTTGATATGATTATTTTATAATCAATATAGAAAAATAACAGTTTTGGTAGGCAAAATAAAGAAAAGTAATTAACGATCATAAAATTTCTTCATTAAATAGTTTAGTTTTCGATTAAAATTAATAACACAATTTCCCCATTTATATTTTTATCAAAAACCAATTACAATAAATGAGAAATAATAACTTATTATTAAAAAAAGAACAAATAAATAAACAAACGATAAAGACAGAGAGAAAAAAAAACTGTAGTGATATTAATATTAATTATGGGAATTTTTTATATTTTCATTACCTATATACGTATTATATTTATATAAATTAAATAGACTGTTGTTATTTTCCCCTAATATTTGATAATAACTGATAATTAAAATAACAAAGTTGATTACATTATTATTTCACCACTAATCAAAAAAAATGGAAGGTAATTTAACAATTTTCGTGTATATTAATTGGAAATACGTGTTGACACTCAAGTAGACCCCAAAAAACGCACACAAAAATCGATTTAGGAACATTGAAAGAAAAGAGTACCAACAAGACTGACAGTGAGTCACTTTGTAATTTTTTTTAAAAAATTCGGTAAATTAAATTACTGGAATTTACGTTTATAATTTGACTGGAAGGTATACATTTTTTTTTTAAATTATCGTTTATTAATTACACAAAAGTCAAATAAAAAGAAAATTAATCAATCTACGATAATATTTTTCAATTTATCGATAAAACACACTGTAATGAGGGTAGAAGTAATCAACTTGTATATTATATATTTTCCATAAAATTAGCGACCTTATCATTGATTATTATTATTATTAATAACAGTATTAATAATCCCCTTTCCTCTAATAATAATAATAATAATATTGTAATCAAACAGAATTATTATTATTACGCGAATAATAACAATAATAAAACACCTGATTGTTTCGCAAATCATATTTCAATCAATCAATAATTGTATTTTTATTATCATCAAAATGATTAACAGTACCTACCTAGATAATCTATCTCGTTTTGGTTAATTGTCATCTGATGTGTTTGTCTCGTTCTTATCATTGATATGCCACCGCCCTTAACATCTACAGTTTCTGGACCACACCATATCATCTTGATCTTGATATAATATTTTGTTAATTCCAACACATTAATCGTAGTCGGCGTGGTTAAAATATCGGGCGCATGCGTTTTAATCACCATTCAAACTGTATTATACGTCTGATTGGTGAATTGCCGAAGGAGGGTTAAATTCATACCCTCATAGTTTTGGTGAGAATATATTTTACCACTACTACTAGTCAACTGACAAGTGGTTGTATAGTTAAACTAGCCGTCAGTCAGTTAAACGATCCCATACGGTCATGTTGTGAATACTTCCTGGGGATAAATAAAATCGAATAAAGTTTGAAGAATTAACACAATTAGTGTCTTTAGTTCTATTATTGTTATCAATTTTAATTGATTAATTAATAAAGATTAGGGATAATGTCTCAAGTTAGTGCAGCTTCCGAGGAGACCACCCGCCCAAGGGGTGTTTATAGCATTGATCAGATTTTAGGCAATTCAGCCCCTAATCGCTCTAATGATGGTAAGTTTTTTTGACATTTGTAAATTAATTAATACAGTGAGATTTCAATAAGAGTGATCGATTTAATTATGATGATAATTAGGTTGGTTATTGTGTTTAATATGTGTATGTGTATGTGTGATTGTGTGACATGTGGGGTCTCACCCTATCCGACTAACTAACTAACAACCCCTTGAACACGTGTTCAACTCTTTTGATTTCTATAATAAATCAATTTTGTTGAGAATCAATCAAGTCGTCCAACAAATTTAATAAACATTAACAACAATTATCGATAATTTGAAAAAATTGTTACAAAATTCACACAACTCGGATTTTTCACATGATCAACCCCTATTAAAGCTTACTTTTTTCGATATAACAAGGGTCAATTGTATTGATATTAAACTGTATGAAATAATTGACTAGGATAAATAAGGGTGTCTACTTACCTGTCCTGATATTAACAATCAACCCCTCTCATTATCTATTATTAAATATTTGATTAAGTCGAGTTTTATTCAAATCGGGGATCAACATAGGACTTAATACTTTATTTTTTTTTGCTAAACAAATTATAATCGTCTTAACTATACCCTGATTGCAGGTGAGGTGGATTCGAAAATTGATTCAGTGAGCGATGGGGAGACGGTCGAAGAGAACGTTGAAGATGCTAACGATTCACGACCGAGGAAGATACGTCGATCGCGTACAACATTTACAACATATCAATTGCATCAATTGGAGCGTGCTTTCGAGAAGACCCAGTATCCGGATGTTTTTACAAGGGAGGAATTAGCGATGAGATTGGACTTGAGCGAGGCACGAGTACAGGTAAAAATATGACGACAAATACTCGCCCTATTATTGTTGTTTTAAATAACTCAATTAATTGCCGATTATTGTCAAGGGATTTTCCGAAAAAAAATAGAGTAGGTGGAAGATTTCCTAATCGAATGGAAATAACAAGCTAATTAAATAATACTCTAGTTAATTAACAGTATCGATTATAATTTCGACAGTTAATCCATATATACATACATTTGTATTATTAATGCATTAAATAATCAACTAATTTATTTGTTAATTATTCGTATTACAGTAGGAATAATTGAATAAATAAATAAAATGTAATAATGATAATGGGACAATTGTAATATTAACGTTAATACACGTTAATAACTACTTGCTTTTATAATAAAAGATTGTTCAAGTGTAATTCAACAATTTTGAAATTATTACGTCTTTGTTCCGTATTCTAAGAGTGGAAGAGGGTTGAAGTTTTTTTTTTTATTACAATTTCATACATGTTAAGGGTGGACGAATCTTTTCTTCTTTTTTATGCCCGATCCACTCTCCAACCCAATAATCGGGAGGGTAATTAGAAGAGCCACGCAATTCGGCCATCATCATATCATCTAAAAATGTCCAATAAAGATAACCGAGTATTGTACGAAATGGTGGAGAGAGAGATGGAGATTTTAAATGAGACATCACATAGAGTCGGGGTCCGGAACCGGTTCCGATTACCCTCTATTGTGGGTGAACAATGGCCAATTGCGTCGCTACTTACCCTATTACAAGCCAGATTAATTATCTAAATTGTTGCCAATTAAGATGCAATTCATGTATATCCATTAATCCAAGTCATTATGAATGAATACAAGCAAAATCAATAGGTTTTATAATAATTTAAGATTTATTTTATTTCTTTTTTTGTCGCTTTTAACAATAGGTATGGTTTCAAAATCGCCGTGCAAAGTGGCGTAAACGCGAGAAAGCCTTGGGCCGTGAAACAGTACCATTCATCCATCCAGGCGATCAAACTGGAGCTGGCCTATCGGAATTTCCATTACACGGTCCATTATCACTACCATCGGTTGGTAGCAGTGGTGGTAGTAGTGGTGATCCATTCTGGCCGGCATTACCGTTTCCACCGATGTTCAATCCATTACCGTGGCCACCGAAGAATCCAATACCACCAAGTTTTCATGCATTCCTGTCGCAGTACGTCTTGGCCGGCGGTGTACCGCATTTAAGTCTACTCAATCCTATGTCGGCGAACGAACGATCGAGGAGTTCCAGTCCGGAAGCGCCAAGTCCATCACAACTATCACCATCAGCATTGGAAGCGTTACGATTGAGGACACAGGAGATTCTAGCGCCGGCCAGTTCACCACAGAAGGTGCATGCTAAATCCTAAATTCTAGAAGAATCCCGATTCTACATAGTTAATTCATAAAGGACAACATTTGGGGGAATGTGGGATGATTGAGCAGCGCTCTAATTGTCTGTAAGTAGATAGAATTGATCAGTGAAATTCAAGAGACACTCAACAATTATTTGTAATAAAGTGCCGTTGGATTGAAGTCCATAACTATTTTGAATTCATCATTATGATTTCATCTTTGTGAAAAATTTTTGTGTATATAAAAGAGTAATTACAGATTAATTAACTGGAAAGTTTTCTAAACAAAACGAATAAAAATCAACAAAACTACATTTACCTATCACTTATGAATCAGTGATAGCGATTATAATAACAATAATAGTAATAATAAGAATAATTAAAATTAGCAGGTGTTCTCTCATTTGCCCATGATCGAATTATCGAAAACTTTCATTTATCAATAAATAATATTCAATTTATTTATGGAGTGTTTATTGACTCATCTATTCTAGATGCTTGTAAAATAGTTATTATTATTATTATTATTATTATTACATTGGTGTTTATTACATAGACATGATTGATTTAATAAAATAAAGCAACAAAAAAAAATTGTAATAATAAATCATCTCAACAAATATATGAAAGTGTTGACGCATTTATCGTGTTTCATTAATTTAACACGAATCTTCTACATTTAAACAAACCGAGCTAACAGGAATCATGGTGATTTTAATGCAAAATTAAGGCCATAATGTAGATCACAGGACTGTTTAATATTGGTCTCTGTGCACTGGGGAAGATAAAACTTAGTTTCTTATGTGAAGCCTTAAATAATAATGGGAGGTTCTTATCTTTCTGGAAGAACTAACAATTAATCCCTTATAGCATCTTGGATTTCATTAAAAATACATGTCTGCCCAGGGTAGACAGTTAACCAAATTAAGGCCGAGGTACAGTAGGGAGCAGATAAACGAGACTACTTTTTGTGCGGTTGTGTAAAACTGGCTTTTCAGGGCGGTCGTCCTAATGTAACAGAACTTTCACAGGTTAGGATTTGGGAAGGAAGACGGGGTTGGGGTTGCTGGTGCCTTTTTGGGGGATCTATGAATAGAAAAATACTTTCTTTTGGTATGGTGGAAACTCATTCTAACACTTCCTACCCATACCTTCTTACCCTCACGAAAGGAGCCCGATTTACACCAACCGAAAAACGTGATATTTCTCGTTCAAGAGTCGGTCTTTTTTATGTGCTGTCCAGTGTAAGTTGGGAAATGTACCACAGCTCGTGTGTGAGGGACTAATAAGACTTTAAGGGACATCTTAATGCTGCAAATTATTGAAAATTGTAATTCGCCCTGTGCCTGCAGAAGCGTTAATTTGGTGGTAGAGATTCTAGCGTAATTCCAAGGAAACCTTCGATTTTAGGTCTTTCCTAAATCACAACTAGAGGTCTGTGATAGACACTTAGGCTCTGATCTTCTCCTCCTACTTAAGCTCGCCTTAAATCGATCTAAGCGTGGATTTGGCAGACGTTGAGATGGGAACCTGTATGGCTAGATGCATGGAAAAGGTGACGATAGTTGTGGGGTTGCAATCAGGCTAACAAGGGAGGTCCTCAAAGTGTCTAGCAGGTCAAAATTCGAAAAGAGGAATAGTCAAGCAAAAATTGTAGACGTGAATAAGGGTGTTCATCCTTGCCCCTTATAGATGGAGAAATATTGGTTCACAACTAAAAGAACGGGTATTTCTCACCTTTTCCATACACATAGGTGTATGTACAGTGGCGATAAAAAAAATACACCTCTTATGCGACTGTGTAAATCAGGCTTATGAGGGCGGTAGTGACAAAGTCACAATGTAACGGAATTTGGGAAATTCAGTTATTCTTATATTATGTTATGACTGAAAATATCTCCAACATCTCCTCTTTTTCTTACCCTCACAAGAGAAACAACCTGACTCACACTAATTAAAATATGTGAAATTTTTTGATCGCCAATGTACAGTCGAGTGCGTGAAAATTGATTCTTAGTGAGAAATTTGGCTTGTTTTATATAAACTGAACCGTTCTTCCACCATTCTTGGCATTGGGGATGAACCAAACTTAATTTATTGCTTTACCTGTTTTCTGTTTTGGCAAACAGTAGCTGTTGAAGTTGAACCATAAATAAATAGAGGGTGATCTGCTGTGGGGGTGTGGTGTTTTCTTATTTCAGATACATCATCATAAATCGTCTTCTTTTTTCTCTGGACACCCAATAGCATGTTGTTTCCTTGAAGCAAAAGTTAATATTTTTCCGCACTCGATTGTACAGTCGAGTGCGTAAAAGTTTTAAACGATACTTGGTGAGAAATATGGCTTGTTTTACATAGATTGAATTGTTCTAACATTGTTGGTATTGGAGATGAACCGAAGCTGCTATATTGCTTTATCTGTTTTGACGAATAGTAGCTGTAGAAGTTGAACCATAAATAAATAGAGGGTGGAACATTACCTGATCAGCTATGGGGGGTGTGGTGTTTTCTTTATTCAGATACATCAATAAATCATTTCCTTCTTTGTCTCGATAGCCAATAGAATGTTGTTCCCTTCAACCGAAAGTCTGGTTTACATCATACAATCCTGACCGTTAGAACTTTTCCGCACTCGACTGTACAGTCAAGTGCTTAAAAATTTTAACGACTCTTGGTGAGAATTTTGGGCTGTTTTACATAGATTGAACCGTTCTTTCATTATTGTTGGTATTGGGGATGAACCGAACTCGCTTTGTTGCTTTACCTGTTTTGGCGAATAGTAGCTGTTGACGTTGAACCATAAATAAGTAGAGGGTGGCAAATTACCTCATCTGCTATGGGAGATATGGTATTTTCTTAATTCAGGAACATCAATAAATTGTCCCCTTTTTTCTCTCAATAACCAATAGTCTGTTTGACCTCTTCAAACGAAAGTCTGGCTTACACTATACAATCCTCATCGTTAAAATTTTTCCGCACCTGACTGTACATACATATAGAGAGGGATTTTGATCCAAATGTACGTAAGTTTA
Organism: Mylabris sibirica; assembly: GCA_039776855.1. NCBI lineage: Eukaryota > Metazoa > Arthropoda > Insecta > Coleoptera > Meloidae > Mylabris > Mylabris sibirica. Next base: position 6,905,177 of record CM077841.1, read on the forward strand.
CCGTTAGCCCGATTTAAGGCAAACTATTGCTAAGGCAAGCTTAAGTAGGCGATGAAGAACCAGGCGTTAGTTTCCGACGCGATGAGGCTTAAAATTGCGCTGTCAATCAATAAAACACAACAGATTAAATGTTTCAATTTTCAGCTTAATTGTCAAAATCGACGAATCTAAACGTTTCAAGTGGTGCATGCTGTTTTCAACGTTTTTGTTTTGATTTTCCATCTAGTTGGCTTTTTCTTCATTGAAAAATATTCCATATTCCGCTTATATTTTCAATGAATATTATTATAGTGCATCGCATATCGTTGGGTTTTGTATGAATGTATAAGGCCTTAGATGAGAGTTTAATAGTATTATTATTTCCATAAATAATAAGGAGTGATTTTCATGGAAATCCTCTTATGCCGTTTTATATGTAAAAATATTGATAAACATGTTTTTAGTGTATATAAATCTATATAGCCCTTGACCAATACATGAACTGGCAATTATATCAGATTACGGAATACAAAAGCTTTAGGGTGTATATGCTTTGTAAAGCGGACTTGCAAAACCGCCCATAACCACACTATACAAACTGGAACGTAATTAACAAATTTGAACCCAAAAACGGATTTGCTAGCCAGCTTGAACTCGATTAATTGTAAGTTTATATTAGAAGTACCCGATAATTGTGCTATACATATAGTTAACAAAATTACAGTTAAATATTCTCCTATATCCACCACTTTCATGTATTTATTTGTTGTTATTGTTGTTTAACCCCTATGATTAATCTAGGGTCTCTATTTGATAATTCCAACATTGTTTAATTTACAACAAAATCAAATTGTTCGAATTGTATTCGATTTCACGTTTGTATTATTGTACGTTTCCACAATTTGAAATTTGTTAAAGTGCAAATAAGGCGTAACATGTCGACACCTGGGGCCCCCTGGCGCGATACGACCACGACGATTCTCCCTCACTAGCACACATGATTAAACCCCAGTATAGCCGCCAATAAATCCAACCAAGCTCGATAATTCGCTTTCTAATTGGTCTTAATGTGCATGGGAAATCCAATATTTCGTCTACTATAAGAAAGGGGTGAATTGTGGTAAAAATAATTATTACCCAAATCTCTTTATTATTATATTTCGTACAAAATACGTTTTTAATTGAGTCGTTCATTCGATATTTGGTTGTGGATAGTTTTGTTTGTTTAATAACTCTCGGTTATATAGAAATTTACAATTTTCCATATTTACTAAGGGCTTATTGAATCGATGCACCCTGTTATAGTCAAGGCCCCATATTAAAAATCTAAGTGGCTTAAAAAGCAGATCCTGTAGGTAAATACAGGCTCAATTTAAATTTCGATCCCTGTTAAATCTGCCTATTGTTTTTTGGAGAGATTGTTGTATACTTGAAACCTGTATGCTGTTAACAATCGGACCAATATGAGTTAATATGAGTTTATTATTTCGTTTTTTTTTCCTTCTATATATTTTCATTAGGTATGGTATGATTTTTAAGTACCACTTAATCCTCTTTTGGAAACTCATAAGTTTATTTATAAATATAATTCGTGTGTGATGGAAAAAGTAACGAAACGAGAAACCGTTTGATTATTGAAATTGTTAACTGTCTCCTTCTCTATTTTCCCCCAACTTTGATAGATTTATTGTTAATAAAAGGCTTTTTACAATAAACAGCCAATACTCTTATTGTGTAGTACTTTTCGATATATTTACGTGGATGTTTATATCATTAGAGCCGCTGTTGCCATTCTTATTGGATTGCAATTTGTGAGAGTTTTATTATTGTGGCGCTTTTCTAAAAAAAAAAAAAACATCACCACAATAATAGTTGGAGATCTAACACATACACGTGTAAATATACAACAATTCTGGGGCCCTTTTCGGTTTGTGCACCTAATGTTTCAATAATCTCTCACCTGGGCCTTGGTGATAGATCACAAACCCGACCAGAATCGGTCCATTAGTTCTAGTGAAGAGGCACGCTTGAACGCCCCCATGTCGGCTCAATTTCGTCAAAGTGTATACGAATGAAATAACGGATGTATAAAGCCTTTTTATGACTATCCGAAAATGCCCGTAAACAAATCACTGGAAACTCTTTAAGAAAATTATTGAAACTTTGGAGGAAAACCAACAAAGGGTGAGTCACGTATATAAGACGAAAAGTTTTCATTATTTGACGAGTGATTAGGAAATTGTTTCCAGTATATTTAAAGGAGTTCTTAAAGAAAACTTTCCAAAATTAGAACCTCGTAACTCATTTGGATGTTAGTCAAAAAACGTTAGACGCAAAACGACTAAGAATGACTCGGAGACCCTCCTAACGTTGATATTTTTCGTTTTTCTCCATTGCATTTTTAAGACAGACGCAAAACATTCCAGAATAAAGTTAAAAGTGAAACGAAAAAAATCAATGTTGGGAGAATCCTCGAGTCATTCTAAGTCGTTTTGCGCGTGTTTAGTTCGTTAGAACGAGCGTTTCTTAACCAACTTACAAATAAGCTACGAGGTTCTAATTTTGCTAAAATGATCTTCAGATACCATCCTATAAATTATTGAATTATTATTAAAATAGCTGGCCAAATACTAGGGGTTGCCATAAAAAATTTCAGCTTACTTGACTCATCCGAAATACAGATTTGGCAGTTTGTCTAGGTACATTTGGGAAATATCGGTTCGGCTCACTTGTACCACTTGTATATAAGTTGGAAAGAGTTTATTAAAGGACGTGAGCAATGTCTGTACTGTGTAACAAAGATAGCAAATCGTCAACATCTAGTGACTCATTTCTTTTAAACGAAGTTTGTGAAATCCAAAGCAGGTAGAGTTTTTGATCCAAAAGAAATTGGTTTGTTTAGTCACGAGCATGGATTGTAGAGATAAGGAGACAGTGTTAGTGTATGAAAACTGTCCACAAATGTGTATGAAATTAGGAGGGCTCCACTGTAACTAGAGGGTAAAATTTGAAGGCATGTGCCAATACTTGATACAACGCTCTATTGGACCCTTCTTTCAAACATTTCAGTAGACCCATACCCATAAGAGATAGTTCTCCTTATTTCTACACGTACTCAATGGTCAAAGAACTAAGGCTATGTGGTGCCTCCACCTACTTTTTCTCTATCTCTTTTTAAGTCATAAGTTGACAGCGGGATTTGCACGTATTTCTGTGCTCCTGGCGTCACTGCTCTGAGCTAACTTTAATATAAGCGCTCTCTAGTTGAGCTCGATTTCCATAGATCTCTTAATAGAGTTATGCGTTTATTTGTCGCGATTGTAACACTACAATCATTCAATGTAGTTGATGAAGTGAATGAGCGACGTCACAAACAATGCTGGATTTTTATAGGTGCAGAGAGTAGGTGAGTTTAAGTAAAATACAAATCTACAAATTACAATTGTAGTGAAAATCGAGAGTCACGGCGTACGCTGACGATAATCGGGCGACAATATGAAATAAATTCCCGATCTCGCTGCTAAGTCATAAGTCATATGTGACTTAGATGGGCGAAACTGATGTTTTAAAATGTACCCAAACAAACTGCCAGTTCTGTATATATAACACAGTAGCTTGTGGTCTTTTGTTGAAGGAGGTTTCTTTAACATCCGTATAACTTACACCTAATCTCAAATTACCTGGTTAATAATGTATACAGTAATAATGCTTTATTGAAAACGTTATTGTATATTTTACGTTTGGTTATTGTATATTTCGTGGTTTCTTTATGTGATGTTTACCGGCGTTTATAAATGATACGGTTTGTATATTATACACCTGGATCTGGACCGTCGAATCTGTTGGTAATGGGAGACGCCACGACCGCCTACTAGAACTGGACAAAGACCCATTGGTATTATTGCTTTCATATAGGTATATAACAACAATTGCTAGCCCCCTTCGATTTTTCTACCAATAAAATTAATTGAAGTGTGATCTTATGCCGTCTAAATGTTCGTTGATCCGCAAGACTTGTCGCTGTTTGATTTTTATAAATTTGATTTCCGTGAGAACTCTGCATGCTGATTTCCATCATCATCATCATCATCATTATCGTCTTGGGTAGCTATTTGAGTATATGAAGAAACAATTAAATCACAATATTGAATCAGGTATAGTTTCGAATTTTAATCATCTCAAAGCAATTTGAAAACGGGCACGTTTCCACTGTATCACAGACGATTAGTGACGCCATAATCGTCAATATTAAGCCATAAAGGTGTATAAAACTTGGCCGTAAAACACCTGCGTAACCTTATTAGTTACGGCAAACGTCACATTGTAAAACATTGATTGAGTCGCCGTTGTGGCGAGACCAATTCAATTTTAAATCATAAAAAAAAATAATAACTTTTAATAATAACAACAATAAACTTGCATCCTATTATTATTATTAACTATAATATTAAAATAGAATTCAGTATTGTTAGTTGTGGGGAACTTTGCGGGATCGATCGTTGATTAAGTTGCAAACTGTAAACAAACCAACTTCCAAAATGTATACCCGGGTAAATATATTCCAGTGATAGTGGTGGTGGAGATGATGCTGCTAGTGGTAGTGGTGGTGGTAACATATTCAAGATCCATATCTATCAATCCGAGTCATTATTTGAAGCGGTAAATTCCGTCTCTTATATAAATCCAAATCCCGACAGTCTCTCATCATCTTTCCAAATCTAGTAAAATGACTCTTTGCCGAATCAGTAAAAAAGAACTCAATCATGCCTTGATATCAAACGTTTTATTTGTGATTGAATATTGAATGTATCACAAAAAAAAAACACCATCGAGCGGTGTAAGTGGGAAAATCGGAGACAAGGAGAAAGCGAGAAGAGTTATGGGGTGCGTGTTGATCTTGTCCGATTTCGGGGATGAATCAGAAACCAATATCTAAGGGTATGAGTGGTATGTGTGTGTGTGTGTGTGGCCCAGAGCATTCTCGCTAACATATCCACCACTATACTATCGTCGTCACATAGAAACTGACGACAACGTTCATATGGTAATCGCCTCCAGAAATCCATACACAATAGCATTAGGGCCAACTTATTACGTTTACATTGATCTCGACGTTTATATTTTTCATTCAATGTTTGTCTTTGTATTTGAATTTAGTTCAATGCAACTATATTACATAAAGGGAAAACATATAGAAACAGAACACATATACATAGACGAAGATAAATGGATATTATTGATGTCTCCCTTTAAACTACCCCCTTGGCCCTCTGTATTCCAGCTTGATTCGATTTTGACGGGTTTATAAGTAATTACCAAAGGGTTGATGGTGATTATTGTTACTATTATTATTATCATCATAGAAATTGTGGGGGCAGTTGAAATATTGAGAAATTTACAATTTACACACGATTTTTAGGTAAACCTGTGATTAAATCTAGATAACAATAATAATAGTAATTAAATAGGGTAGTTTCGTATTTAATAATAGTAGGGGTGATTCGCTCCCACGGTTCGAAATCAGTCTTAATCGTAATCTGATACATGTGACCATTCGTGTTTTTGCAAATGAGAAACTATTTATTAACTCGACAATTACCTATTGTTAACTGAACGTATACAATTCAGTAAAACGATAAATGATTATTGTTAAATTAAATTTATTGTAACGGGGTTGAAAGTGATAGGGGGAAAAATTTGTGTTGTTAAAATTGAAGCGCTATCTAGTGGATGAGAGATGAAAATTGGAGCTTTATACCGGATCGGCGAGCTAGTTTGGGAGCTTACCACTAGAGAGCTGTGCGATCGAATCTTGATTAATTTTTTTCGTTAATTGTTATCCAACAACAATTTGTTATTTTTGGTCGATTTATGATGAATTATTCAATATTTTTTGACACTTTCTACGATCATTACTGCATAATTTATCCAAATTTATGGAACTTTGTGTTTTAGTGCTTAAATTATAATCTAAATAAAATCGAAGAGTTGAAGTAATCATATAAAAAGCTCGATTTTTTTTGTGGTTTCCATTATAATTCATCACAATGAATACGATTTGTGCTTATGAAATATATAATCCATTATTTTTATTGGGGAAATCAATGATAACATCGCCATCCACTTTAGCGTTGTTATGGTGAATAATTAATTCGGTGCGTGCCAGTTGAATTAACTCAATCCCGTTTATTGCTTTACGTAAACTGCTCGTATTTATCATTATTTTGCTGTTAATTTTAAATAAATTTGTATTGTTCAAAAATATAAATAATCTAACTAAAAGTGGAAGTTTATTGAGGGGTTGTAGTGAAGCACACAACTAACAGTAAAAAAGAAACGCCCGTCGTTAATGTGTAAACAAGCAATAATTTAGAAAGGACTGTACTCCTTATTATTTTGCGTGACCATAACTGCTATTCTTAATCGCGTATTTAATTAAGTTAGGATTAAGATTACAATAAAATATGGTCACGATATGTTGCCATGTCACGAGACTAAACAGGCACAAATTTCGTCCAATTTTCCCATTTGTTTCATCAAACACAACAACAACAGAGAAAGAAGGGACGAACGAAATGTTTGAAATAGCGAAACTTTAATTTTGAACGAAATGTACAGTGGCGATCAAAAAAAAGAGACCGAGTCTTGAGCGAGAATTTCACAATATTTTTGTTGGTGTGAATCAAATTGTGAATAACTAGTTTCAGTCATAGCAAATTTGTAGAACGTATTTCTATTCAGTCAAATGGCATCAGCAACCCCACCCCCCTTCTTCTGATTGAATATCTTTCTTCACAAATACTGACTTGTTACATTTCATAAGCCTGTTTTACACAGCCGCACAAGAGGTGTTTTAGCGAATTTTTTAAAAAAAATTAGCTAATGACGAGATCCTCACTTTTGAATTTCCGAAAAATTTTTGCACAGAAGTTCGTTTTGGGACCTCAGGAACCCATATCCACCGTTCGTTAAAATTTTTATATATATATATATATATATATATATATATATATATATATGTATATATATATATATATATATACATATATATATATTTATATATTTATATATATATATATGTATACCCACGATAACTGCCGTAAAAATACACCAATCTTAATGAAACTTGGTACAAAAATCGGTTTTTGGGATAGCTTGGATGAGTTCGTTGGCCAGACTGGTAGGGCCAACACTTTTGGAATAAGAGCTGAAGAAATGTTAAAAAAAATCATTTTCAATATTAAATTTGCTTAGATTTTGATGAAAATTAAAATAACAGTAGAGTCGTCGATCCTCTATGACCCAGAAAAAAAATCATCAAAATCGGTTCATTGGATCCCAAGAAAAATGCAAAAATCTCTTTTTTGAGTATAAGCAGTAAAATCACGTATCTAAGATGGCTATGTGTTCTGACAACTGATATTAGAAAAAAAATTGAATATCGCGGGGGGCAACTAATTTTGACAGTTAATATTAGACGCAAGGCCTGCTAGAGAATTTCGCTTGAAAAAATCAAGCAGGCCTTGATTAAACGTATTACGGGAAATGAATTTATTAGTTGATTCAATGTTATTAAAATATATTAATTATCAGTATCATAAGAATGTTTTGCAATTAATATTTCAGTATGTAGATACATAAAAAATTCGCTATATAAGGTACTTGCTGCCTTTGGAGATCTTTTTTTTTTTTTAAATAGCCACTGTACAGCTAGGTGCATAGAAAAGGTGATGATAGTTGTGTAGCTGTGTAAATCGGGTTAACGAGAGAGATATTCCCAGTGTTTGACCGCTCAGAATTGGTAAAGATATTTAACCAAAAATAGTAGGCGGAAATAAAGGTGCAAGTTTGTTTATAGTGAATTTCGACTTATAACTCAAATTACTTTGTGGTTGCGGTGCATAAATGGGCAATTTAGGGGTGAAACAGCCTGATTTTAAAGAAATACTGCCCGCATAAAGTAATTTGACTTATTATAAGTCGAAATTCACAAGTTCCAGACGGCTACTATATTTACAGAGCTTTACATATGATCCGACTCTCTGTGCATCAAAACGAAGAAAGCTTGGTTTATGCAACTAAAAGAACGGCTATTTTTCGCTCAAGAAAGTATAAAGTGGAAGATAATCACCTTGACAGTTGGATTTTGAACAAAACGTACCCTCTAAATTACATCATTCTACTTGTTTGTTCTGTTTATCAGCAAAAATCTATAGCTTGCAAGTGTTTTACTGTATTGTATTTAGTAGAGCCGCTTAACTAACACCAAAGATAAGGCGATCAAGCCCGTATTAATACGTCTATGTGTAAGTACACATTCTTTTCCTCTTCATCTCCTTGATAAATCTTTTCAACGTATACGAACATTTATACAATTTTGTCCCCAATCGGGAGGTGGGTGGGATAAAAACAGAAAAAAAGATCAACCAAATAAACAATGAAAGCAGAATTGGTCTAGAGTTTACGTTTTTTTCTTCTTGGTCGAGAAATTGAGCAATAAGGGGGTGGTTTCCAGCCAACCATGAGTTTAGCTAAAATTTCATATCAGATGAAGCGAAAGTTGGGACCGTTGGCAATAAAAGGGCAATTAGAATGGTTGGGCGGTTTGGAAACAGTCTGATTAAAAAAGAGAAGGACCAAATAGACAGGCACAAACCAATAAAGTAATAAGGGTGAGTTAATTATCACACAGATCGTACAAGGGGAGCAGTGAATTATCACCAAATAAAACTATAGTTAATGTTTCGTGATCGAATCAATCATCTGTAGGTGTTATGGTAACATTTTTTTTAATGATTGTTATAGTTTCATCGATAACAATTAGATTTTGTCGGATTGATGAGAAATGTTAATGTTGTTGTTTAAGTGGATGAAGGCAGGGCGAAATCGAAAGCTCGTGCCGTTGAGGAGTGATGGCTGATTAGTGACAACAAACACATATTAGCATTTTATTGCTTTAGCCAGACTCTGTACGCCCTTTAGATAAAGTGGAATTAAAACTCAAGTGCTCTTTGATCTCCACTCTGTATTAACTAAACTCAGCTATTGGCCGCACTTATTAAATAAGAGGGAACCAGCAGAGGAATGATGAAAGAAAGAAAGAAAGAAAGACTGAATTAACGCCAGTTTGTTTTTTTCGTTCATTTCTCCACCATTTTCTTCGTGTTTTTTTTTCGCTCTACAAAGGTTCTTTCCAAATAAACACAGCACATCGGTTTTACGAGACGCAACTTAATAACTTGTTAAAATGATGATTAAAACATTCTCTTTCTCTTTCTTGTTTTTGGGGGTTTGCTTTAATTTTGTTTCTATTTAAAATAACTGTAACAATTTTAATTAACACATGTATATAGATGGAGACTTGGCGACAAAGAAAAGTCCCATTTAAGTTCGTTTAAGTTAATATAATTTATTGTGCTTTATTTACAAAAATTCACAGCTTTAAAGGAAACAATTACGTTGTTAAAATAATTAAAATTGGCTTGCCTGCTATCACGCTGGAATACCTCTAATCAATTTCTGTTGTAATCTTGTTTGGTAATTTAATTTATGATATCCTATTTTTTTTTTAAATATTCCTGATTGTTAGTAAAGAAGGGGAGCATGGTAACCGCTTGATGTCGGGCGACCCTCGGTTTGTTGAGCACGAATATTTTTGATAAATATCTACAATAATAAATCGGCCTTCTAACATAAATATTTCTACAATATTTTTACATTAGTTGGATGGAAATTAAAAAATTCTTCAATTTTATGTGTGTCTTTTTTTTGTGTGTTGAAGATAATTACAAAATAAAGACAGATTATTTACGAATTGCAAAAGTCACATAAATATTCAACAAGAACACGATAATTAACACTCGATCACGAAAAGGTTCAACAACTATAATAATAATAAATGTACACAATAATAATAATAATAGTAAAGATAATAATGAAATCATAATAAATGCAGGTAAAATGTACACATTGATATTTACAATTAGAGTAGAATAACTCGTCACACATAGTTTTCTTTTTATTCCTCCCTTAAAAAAATCTATATACATTGATTGTCACTGATAAACACTTAAACCATTTGCAGTCCTTTAGTGATATTCTCGACGTGCTCTTTAGCTTTAAGTCTTAATGCAGCTATCGATGTTGTCCGTAAATCTGGTGTTGTGTTTGGTGAGTGTGAATGTGCCACTGGTGGTGGTGGCGGTGGATGTGGCGCCCTATTCGGATCAGCAGCTATCGGTGATGTTAAATAACTAGGATAACCAGTCTGTGGATGACTTAAAAAACCCGGTAATGCTGATAATAATGGTGGTGATAACCATGGATCTATTGGTAGAGCTAAACTGGAACCGGCTGCTCGAGATAATGATGAAACTGTGTGGTATTCACTTAAACCTAAACGGGCGGCTTCCATTTTCTCTTGTCGTCGCCATTTGGCCCGTCGGTTTTGGAACCATACCTAGAAGAATAAATGATAACAATGATAATATCGTGATAGTGTCAATCAGGGCTGTTTTAATGAGTTTGAGCGCTTTTAGGCAATAACATTTCACAAAATCGTAGAAAAAAAGTACATTGGGGAGCCGATTCTTGAACGAGAAAAATCACGTTCTTTTGATTCGTGTAAGTCAGGTTGCTTTTGAGTGTAAGAAATTGGATCGCTTTCTTTTGATTCAATACTTTTCTTCCCAAATCCTAACCTGTGAAAGTTCTGTTCTGTTACATCGTTATGAGTTATGACCACTCTCAAAAGTCGGCTTTACATAATCGCACAAAAAGTGGTCCCGTTTAATTATCTGCTCCCCTCTGTACATTATTAAGGTAAAAAATGTTTAGTCGAAACTCGTGAGTCGTGAGTGTTGCAGCACTGGCAACATATTCGTTTGGGAAAACCATTTTCTGCCCTTATAATGTAGGTACACTGGGAGGCATATAAAAGAGATAGACTCCTGAACACATTTTTCGGTTCGTGTAAGTCAGGCTACTTTTCTCGTGAGGATAAGAAAGTGGTTAGAGGGGAGGTACTAGAACGAGTTTCCAGCATACCAAATTAGTAGAAAATATTTGTCTATACAGATAAAAAGCCAAAATGGCCCCAGTAATCCCACCTCTCTCATTTGATTGATTGAATATCTTTCGTCTCAAACTCTAACCTGTGAAAATTATGTAACATTGCTATACGACCGTCCTGAAAAGTCTGTTTTACACAGCTCATCGAAAAGTGGTTCTTTGTTATGCTCTTCACTCGTACATTATAAATATTTGTAGCAATTTTATGATATTTTATATAAAATAGAAGAAATAGTTTTTCATTCTCAAAATTTTCAATGGCCCCAAAATCAGTGGCGTTCCTGGGTCTGAAATTAAATGATTAACGTTTTAAGGGTGGCATGTTGGCAACCCATTAAAAATAGATGATTCTTTTGAACACGGCTTCCTACAATAATCCTTCAATTTTATATCCATTTCATAAATAAACAGTTATTGTTTATTCGGTAATCGATTTATCTTTCTTTATTAAGGGCACATTTTACATACATTTACACACTGATTACTGAATAAACACTATCATGTTTTCTAAACAATAATGACATTAACTAGAATCGAAATATAGTCTTTTCTTCTATTTAACCTTTATTGTAATCAACGCTAATGATTGTTTAAGTTAGATTCTTTAAATATTTATTAATTGAGAATGTTGTAAAAAAAAAAAAAAATGTTAATTCCCTACTAGGAATTAGATATCAATAGAAAACTACCACCATCACCATCACCACCACTAACAATACAGATAATAGGGGTTGCATTTTAGGGGTGATGAAGACATGTACTGTTTGTATGCGCTGTACTATATTTGTGTTGCTTGTTTGTTGAGAGAGCCAAGCAATAGGGCGCGTCCTGTCTCTGGACCCTCCTCTCTAACCGTCACAGTATCCCTGATTATCCTTATTCTTAAGTTTTCCCTTCACTACAACATTCACAGTTATCCCTATCTCTTTTTTCTTCGTCGTCTTATTCTCCTCTATTTTAATGTTGTCTCCCCATTTTCCCCGGCCATGTTGATGGCCGTAAGCGTCTACGAAATTGGTTTTGAACTGATGCATTAATTGACAATTTGATGTCATTCTTCTAAACGGCGACTATGTGAGGAACTCTAATGGCTCACTGAAGTTGTCTTAAATTGAATAAATCGAATCATCTAAAAAGAAACTTTCAACATCCAGAATAACCTTCTTCATCATCATCATCATCATCATCATCATCATCAATAATAATAATAATAATAATATCATCGCCGATTTCTTTGTGTTTCTGTTTTTCTTCATTTTATTGTCTTTTTAATGGAGGAAAATTGATTATTTGCTTCAATTCGTAAAGTGGTAAATGTGTAGAGTGGAATAGAAACAGTATGTGCACTACTACTACTGTGTATAACGTGGCGGCAGTTACTGTCAGATTTGTTGATAAAATCAATGTTTGTTATCGCAATAGTACTAAGAATGTTGGTACAAAGCGGTATTGTGTTCGGCTAATAACACGACAGCAGCCGGATTGGCCCTATTATGTTCAAGATTGTATTACGGTGTACAGTTCTGTGCTTGACGTCTTAGCAAACCCGGACCCAGCTTGACAGACGCGACCCTCGAACTGCATCAACCCTCTGCACACATCTAATATAGACTTACACACACATATGTGCATTACTACCACTGACGGTACTGGAGTATTTTAAAAAAGATTTCAATATTTTCCTCACCCGAATTCCGAATCAAAATATTTCTCTTCTTTTCAAACATCAATTTCCAATCCTTCAAACTGTCAATAGAGCCACCACCACCACCACCACCACCACCACCACCACAGCCTTGACTTTTCCATAACCCTCCCGTTAAATTTCATTCTTAACTCCCCCTATTGCCCCATCCGAAATAGCCTCAAGATTTTTCAATTTAATTTCAATTTTAATTAAATTTATTTGGTTGTTCCATTTGTGCGTTGTGTTGAAATTTCGTTTCTTATCATCAGAGTGTAAGAGCGGTGGTCGTCTATAATTGACGCAAAAACGTGTCTGAATGAAAGACGAAGGAAACCAAGTCAGAATTAATTAAAACATCTCTAATTACTGGCATTAATCGAGTCGGGCTAACGACAACACCACCGCCCCCGTCTTTGACGACAAAGCTTGCCATAAAATAATTAAATATCAAAATTGAGACAAATTTAATATCGGGTATATACCGTTTAATTTTATAGCGTGCTATACATAGCCAACAATCGAGCAATGAAAAATATGACTAAATAATAATATTGATTTTCCTTTAATATTTCTATCATTAGATAACATTATGGCAGTAAATTGGTTGTTGGGAGTTGCGGGGGGCGGACCGGCTGGTCGATGTTGGAAGTACGACGTTGCAAGTTAATTGCCTTAATGGAGTCTAATTAGAATAGGCCCAGAGGCGGAGTTTTAGATTCACCTAGTCTATTCTCTAGTCCTTTCTTCGTAATACTATAGAATTTGTTAATTAAATCTTTAATCTGACTCTGCTTTGTCTACAATTTCCAACCATCTTATCGTCACAATTTACAAGAAACGTAAACATGACTTTAATTAAATTCCAACCATTTATTAGAGTTATTATAGAAAAAAGGGAGCCACACTATAAAAACTAGGTTTCTGTTGTTGACATACCCAAAACATATTCAATTACAAATTTTGTTTAACTATACATATATAACAAAGTTGTTGTATTTGTCTGGATTATTAGGTACATGAAATTTTTCGATACTAAAGTTAATTTCCCTAATAATCGGTTCTGGTCCTTCGAAAACAGTTAATAGCCCTTATTATCGTTTGAATTTTTAGGGGGTGAGGATTGTGCGTTATCGACGGTGGTCGACAAACATCAACCCTGCCGCTAATAAATTGGTAGCTACACACATCAATGTCACACAACGACAGTCTTTTGTTCCCTTTTTACAATATATAGTGTCTGCCAGTCTAATAAGACAACCCCCGCGTGTGTACTGTGTAATTTGCACCGACACGTGGCATTCACGTGACGACTACTGATGTCAGTTTTGCAATTGTTTAAAAATTAGTTCCTATTACTATGGCTTATTAGTTGTATTGAAATAGAATCATTCAGGAAAGTGATGTGCGGGAGGATTGGAATTATCCCAACTAAAAAATTCGTTTTCTACTTTTACAACTTTAAGGTGACCATACGTCCCGAATTTCCTGAGGCAGACCCAAGTTTTCAGTGCCCGTTCCGGTTTCTTGCAACTCTTGTTTGGTCCCGAATTTGTAGCATTTCTCACGAATCGTCCGGAAAAATACTAGTATATGAGATCGTGAGAGTTTAAATGCATACATCAAAGGCTATTTCAATAGATACATGGGAGAAACATTGGTCCCGCCCATATCCCTTCTTTGTCAAATCACATGTTTCATGAGTAACAGACAGAGATACCAAATCCACAAAACACATCTGATTATTGTTATCTTTTAAAATAGAATGTTCTGAAGGTTCTTCCGCCATCATTTTTAATTTCTAGACCACCTACGCTCTCTCTATCTCTTTCTAACTAATATGTAAGTAGTATAGATGGGCGGAACCAATGTTTCTCCTATGTATCTATTCAAACAGCCTTTGCTGTATATTTATTTAAGTAGTTTTTATTGCAAAACTGAGAATAGAAAACTAAATTTACAGGGGTTTCCCCATCTACTGTTAATTTTAGGAAAATTGTTGTGTGTGAATTCATTTTTTCATCCCTGAATTCAACTCCTCAACGTATGTACATGGAATTTCCGTTCACAACTTCACTTTTAGACATTATCTGTCAAAAATATTTTGGGCCATTGTAGGGGGGTGGGGGTGGGGGGTGTCCTGGATATTATTTTAGCTAAATTAGAGCCGCTTGGCTCATTTGGAAGTTAGCAAAAAAGCTAGCTATTAGACAAGGTCAAAAGTCAAACAGGTAAAGTGATTAAAAATGACTCGAGGATCCTGCTAACGTTGATTTTTTCGTTTTTCTTTATTTTATTCTGGAACAGGAAAAAATGATTTTAGAATGCAACGAGAAAAACAGAAAAGTCAATGTCGGAAGGGCCTTACTCGTTTTGAGCAGGGCCCCGAACCATTACTTTTTCCGTTCCGGTTCAATTAAAAAAAAAATCGGTTCGGTTTCGGTTTTCGTTGCTGCGAAAATAACGTGTTTTTTCTTTTGGTTTTCGGTTCAGTTCCAAGTGATTAATTTTTCAATTTTTAAATATAAACAATTTATTTTTGCCATAAATTAGAATAATAATATCAACAACAATCATAATTATTATAATATTTTCCATTATAATGATATGGTCGTGAAGTAGATAACATTTCCGACATTTTCACATCAATTAATTAATTATAAAGCTCTAATTTAGAGGTGAAAAAAGGGCTTCAAATTTTCCGTGAAATTTACTTAATTTTTAAAATTGTATCTTAAGCGAGCCTTATGTCCTTTGCTCTTTAAAAACGAGAGTATGATTCTCTGTCTTTAAAATTATTATGCATGCCATCAATGTTCGATTTTTTTAATTTGCTCCAGTTATAGGAAAACAAACCAAATTATGGGAAAAATTCTTGATTATTTGGAAAGCTCTTTCAATTTTCTGTCTAAATCCGCTTGATAATTATTGAAAATCGATAATATTGGTTAAGTTTTGGCCAGTTATAAAGGAAAATGTACGAAATAAGCAGGGTCCAAGAATTTTCTCTGCCATTCAGAACTTTATCACATTTTTTTCAAAATAAAAAGCTTTAGAACATGCACCTTGAAACACTCTATCTAAAGCACGTTTACTTTTTACCATTTTTTTTTTAAAAGCAAGCCAGTAATTGACGATTTTTGCACGCCAGATCGAGTAATAACTCCGAATGCCCTTAAGTATTGGTGACTCAGTTTTTCGCGGGAAGGCAAGGGGGGAGGGGTGTAAAGAAAAAAGATTCTGTTAAGTGGTATGTTCAGCTCCGGATTTCGCCCCGGGTCAAAATTTCGATTAATTCCAGTTTTCGGTTCAATTCCGGTTCGATGTCTTCATTTTGAGTGTTTTTTTCTTTTTTGAAACTCGCGGCTTTGTCTTTGACAAGCATTTTTGACTAATTTTCCGATGAGCTATGAGGTTCTAATTTTGCTAAAATGGAGTCCAGAGACCGCCTACAAATTTTTGAAATATTTTCCCAATCGCTCGCCAACTAATAAGAGTTTTATAAGAATTGAACACATTTTAAAAAAAGACCCTGTATAGCGTCCCGAATTTCGAACATCGAAATCTGGTCACCTTAATACAACAATTCTCTATGGTGTACAATGTAGGATCATTGAAAAAAGGGCGGTCTGATCTAAGCAATCTATTGTCAGGTCGCAATCTTTCAAGACTTCTCACCTTACCAATATCAAATTTCTTGCTACTGAGCCATCTCATATACCATCCGCCCATTCTTCGACACGGATGTGAATTTCAATAGGTCTTTTTATTTAAATAATAAAAACGATAATTATCAACATTTCAATTAATTAAAACGAATTCTCCATTTGAATTCAACAACAATATAGTATTATTTATTTATAAATAGGGTTTATATACATATGGGGGAAGTTGAAATCAAAAATTATTCTCCAAACAATTTTCTAGTGAGTAATTCTGTTTGGGCGCTTTTAAATAAAGCTTGTGGGTCTTGGCAGTTTTGCGCTCCAATGCCCATCACACCCCAATCTTTGGTCGAATGCATTCAACAGCTCACGCAATTGTTATATAATAGAGTTGAAGCCTTGCCTCAAAGGACTAGTTGAAAGGGTGATCGTCCTAAACGGTCTGATATTTCATAAAGGTGACGGCACTTGAGAGAAGATACTTGAAAATTTTTCTGTTACTTTACGTTTTATAAAAAGCTGATTTCATTTTATTCAGATTTCCTTTCTATTTGTGCTGTGTGTATTGTATTGTTCATCTGAAATGTTTGATCAATATTGTACAGTCGGATGAACAGTTAAATTGTTTCGGATTGATTTAAAACCCTTTTCAATTCAATTTCAAACAAGAAGAATGGATTATTAACCGTTGAATTTTGGTAACGTACAAATACAATTTCAAATAGCTTTTCGTTTAGAAACGAAAACATCAAGGGTTGTGAAAGATTTTAAGTCAATTTGTCTCAAAAGTGCAAAATTGACTCTTGAATAAAGCAATACGAAAACAATTTTGTTGTAGAGTGGTGCATAGAAACACCCCCCACTGCCCTTCCTCTATTTCCCTTCTATTTTCTGTTCAACACATCGAAGTGAATTTACGGAAAAGGAAATACGGGAGGAGGCGGTAAAAAGCAGCCAAAGCGATAAAGATCGGTAAAGAGCGCGCCGCGATCCTCGACTCTGTTATATAAGTGTGGGAATGAAAGCAGACGGCTTAGACGCGACCATCCAGAAAATTCGTTTGTGGAAAATGGAACCGAGTTTTTCTGAAGACAAATGATGTGAGGGTGATGTGTATCCATATTAATGCGGCGTTCACGCCAAACGATTTGGCCTTAGACCCCCTAAAACGGATTACTCTTGTCTTCCTTTAACTACCCTCCACACATACTTTTACAACACACATATACAGTATGGGGGATAATTAACAACGAAAATTAGATGGTGTTTCAGCTAATGGTCCGGAATCATCGTTTTTATTTTATTAGGGATGGGGACGAATTGTTGTATAGAGAAGAAAAGGGCCTTGATCGGAATACATCCAGATGGTCTTATTTTTTTATTACAGTATATTATCTTAATCTAGTGAGAAATGTTCCATTTGCTTATTGTTATTATTATTATTATTATTATTATTCGATAAGGGGAGTTATTGCTGAAATATTTTCACTTATTCGCGTATTTTTTCTTTTCAATATAGTTTATGAAATTGATTAGAAAGCTAGCAGGCGATATAATTAGTCCCAAAACTGTAATCTAATTTGAAATGTTTAACGTTTGATTCGGAAAATGAGGTGATGAGTTGGTTGATTGAATTTATAAAGTCTGGCAGATGATGTGAAACTGGGCAGATGTTGAAGGAGTTTTGTAGTATGGAATAAGCGGATGGAGGTGGTGGCAGCAGCAGGATAACAGCACTTTGACTCACTATCTATCTCTCTCTACTATGCCCGTTGATTAGTGTTTATAGCAGCCTTCATTAAAACTTTGATTAATAACCGCTAAATTGAGTGTTAAATTCATTACACAAAGTGAATAAATTGAAGATTAATTAACCATTGATAATTTAAACTCGCTAGGCCGTAGCTTAACAAGGTTAAAATTTGCATTTGAGGACGGAAAGCACTTTACAGGCATAAACACAATTAGATAGGGGATAACACTGGGCTGGGGGAGGGGGTGCAGGCGCCCCCTTCAACCTTTTGCCTAACAACATACAGATACACTATAATAACAAACCTCACTGACGGGGTCTTGGCCGAGAAAATTATTTGTTAGTATATCTACTAACTGTACATAAACACTACCACTTCATTAAGTAGAAGAAGGGTTAGCCGGAAGTGTCAAGTGCACGCGCATTTCCGACGTCCATATGGACCATCAACATCCATCAACTTCTAATGTTGATAATCCAACACGCAAGGGTGCGATTCGCACGTTGTTTCAATTAATTAGTCTTTCCGACAATTATTGAGAATTTACTTTGTTTTTTCCTGTTGCAATGTTAGTGTTTATAATGTACTGAATAATATTGAAGGGTGGAGAGATTTGGCCTTGATTAAGTGGTGTATTTAAGTTTTGCGTGTCAGCATTAATACCATTATTAGACACGACATTTGGAATTATTTTATCAGCGGCTAGGACGCACGAGGACCCTTATTTCCTGCCATTTATTAGTAATCACGCGCAGCACTGGCCTTTTCTTACCCCGTGCCAGCTTCGTGATCACGTTAATTATGCCAACTACCACCCTTGCATGCTGGTGTGTATACGGCAACAGAGGTTCATTGCACATATCCCATTACAGACTTGACAGTATGTTGTTGTTGTTTGGTTGAAATCGTTAGTCTTCATATAATGTAAGATAAATTAATTTTATTGTCGACTAAACAGCCGAAGATTGTTGTGCCGAATTGGCACGCGATATTTTATACATGTTACAACTTATGGATGTTTTGCTATAAACTATAAGGGTTGTTGTTTCTTCCATTGCAAGGATATTAATAACAAGCAGTTCTTGTATGTTAACAAAAAAAAGAGGGATAAGGGGGAGGGATAGAAAGGGAGAAATCAGAAAGTTTAAATTAAATTTCCGTTTTTGAATTGCACGCAACAAGCTAGCCAATTGGCGTTTTATGTATTCGAAAGTAGACGATGATGATGATAGAATGAAGGGATGAGAATTGCGGGGTGGTCGCCTGAGGCCCACAACTCTCCATCTTTTTCTTTTCTAACAAGTAAACGAAAATCGCTTTCGTTCATCATGTACAGAAGATACGTTGGAGCGATGTGGTTGGTGTCTGTCAGAGGCCGATATGAATCGACGAGCAAACAAAATAAAAAGACACAAAGTTATTCAATTTAGACGAATTTTCCAGGCGAGTTAGAAGTATATTGAATTGTGGCATTTTCCAACTATAGAATAACTACTATACAGGGTTATTCACATTGGACGATAAGTTCGTATGGAAATTCACATATTTGGAGGGCAACACAAAAAATATTTCAAGGATTTGTAGAAGGGTCCTTTGAGATCACTTTACCAAGATTAGAACCTTGTAGCTCATTTGGAAGTTTGTCAAAAAGTCTCGTTTATGACAATGCCGCAATCTTAAAAAAGTAGTTATACACGTAAAATGACTTAGAATGACTTGAGGATTATCTTAACATTGATTTTTTTCGTTTTCCTCAGGTACTGCTTGAAGACGCCACTTTACAGAGTATTATTAAGTTGTAAAGTAGTCATAGAAGTTTTTAATTTATTATTGAGCTAAGTCTGAATTTGCTCAAGAAAATTGTTATAAAGCAACGTCTCTTGGCAAATTTGTTAAAAGTTGAAGATTTAGTTTGGTGTTCTTAAGCCTAAAAATGTAAAATTGTGACACTTTTGCACAAAAATCACAAATTTTCAGTGAATTATGAAAATCAGTTACTTTAACAATTAGTTAATTTTCTAGCTAAATTCTAGTCTTCTAATCTAGATTTTAGAGCATTTTTATTTGAATTACCCTTTTTTAGTGAACTCCAGTTTCAAATCGTGGGAAGAAAAAAAAGACCTAAAGCTTTTGGGCGTTTTTTGGGCTACATTCTCAACTTTGGTTTTATTTAGATTTTAAAATCTTTTTTATTATTAACCACAAGTTTTTTCACAAATTTTTCTATAGAAGGGCATTTAGGCACCATTAGGTATAAGGGCGTTTCTCTGTAAACTGGGCAACTCATTGTCTCAGGCCGATATTATATATTAAATAGTATAAATTATATATTTCATACTTCACTTTAAAAGATAATTGCCTAATCTACCTGTGCTCAGCGTACAATACCCATTCAAATGAACTTTATCATATCAAAATCGGTTTTACAATGCTCAAAAAACAGTCCCCTGGCGTGTCACCAAAGCAGTATAGTTGTTTTACATTAAGATGATTAAAACAATAACTATAAGAATCAATCGAAATTTTTGGTTATTGGAACAAAATAACGTCATTCTTGATTAGAGCAGCTTATTTTTTATTATTATTATGTTGTTAGACAAAAAAAGGTAATTAATGTTTGTCTCAGCATTTTGTGAACAGTCCCCCAGTCTATTTTTTAAATTACGCGCCACGTAGTCTACAGCTTCAACTATCGCATTACTGCGTGTAACAAAACAAAAACGACCTGAAGTTTGCAAATTTACCACCATTAGCGCCCGGGCGCTATTTTATTTAGCGCTATATGAGTGTCCATCTGTGGAACCCGCGTTGCAACCTGACAGCCGACAGTCCTCTGGTAAGGATTATTTTTTATTTTTTTCTATATATTATATTTATATCTTAAGAAACTTATATTGTTATAATAGATTATTATTCCCTGTGTACAGCAAAATAACGTGACTTAATTAACATTTGTGCTATCTTCCAATAAAATCGAATTAAACAGTCCCCTGGCAACAGTCCCCTGCATCTTAACAGGGCAGGGGACTGTTTTCGCCTCCAGGGGACTGTCTTTATATTATGTTTGTCATTTTTAGATATACACATATGTTTTGAGTATGGCGCCAAGAAAGAAAAAACTCTCTAAAGAGGAGATTTTACAAAGAAAAAGAGAAGCTGAGCGAAAGAGGTATGAGCGTATCAAAAACGACCCGCAGAAAAGGGAAGAACTTAGAGAGCAAGAGCACCTCAAATATCTCAAGAAAAAAGAAAAGGGGACTAGGAAACTTGTTAAGGATATGACTCAACGAGAACACCGAGAAGCAAAGAAAAAGTGGAGAGAATATTGCACCAAATATCGTAATAAGAAAAAAGTATTAACAAATGTTACTAACACCTATATGAGAGAAAATACTCCAGATTCTGATGTATCTAACACATCTCAACTACGAACACCTGAAATTGCTGAAATATTTCGAAAAACAAAATATAGAGAGAGGATACTAAGATATAAAATAAAGAAGAAAAAAGATGAAGAAATCAAAATCCTGAAAAAAAAAGTATTGAAGTACAAGAAACGCATATCGCGATTAAAGAAGAAAGCAAATACAGAGACTAAAGATACACTAAACACAAAGTTACAGAAAATGGCAGATACTCCAGAATCTAGGAAAGATCTAGTCAAAAAAGCACTATTTGGTGAAGTATTAAAAGAGCAATTACAAGAAAATTTTTCAGAGATGAAAACGATAAGAGAAAAAAGACTTTTAACAAAAATGGTTTCAGGAAGTCTTGTTGATAAATATAAGTTATGGCGAATGGAAAACACAGGGGTGATAACCTATAAAAGAATAAAAAAGGCAAAAACACCTTATGTCCTGGTTAGAAAAAACAAAATTTCAGATGAATGCGTGAGGGCTGTTGTGAATTTCTACGAAGATGATTCTAACAGTAGACTAGCAGCGGGAAAGAAAGAATTTATCACCAGGAAACAAGAACGGAGACAAAAACGATATATGCTTGATTCGTTACTGGGCTTATACAAGAAATTCCAACAGAACAGTAATTTCAAACTGAGCTATCAAACCTTTTGTAGACTGCGACCTTTTTGGATTGTTGTACCCAAATTCGATAAACGTGATACTTGTTTGTGCATTAAACACGCAAACATAGATTTGAAATTATCAGCATTATATAATGGAAGGATTTTAAATTATAACAGCCATCAAAAATTACTTCAGGAGGTGTGTTGTGATCGCTATAATGAGCAGTGTTTGTCTAGAGAATGTCAGAAGTGTGTTAATAAGACTCCTTTTTACAAAGAATTCGATAATAGAAGACAAATCATTTATAAAAAATGGACAGCCGAAATACAAAATTTCATAGACCCAAAATCCAAAAAGACTCGTCGGGTAACCAAATACATTAAGAAGTCATTTAATGTGAAGCCTCGCAACCTCATTACAGAATTGCATGAAGATCTAGAGATATTTTTTCGTCACGAAAGAAATATTGTACACCAGTTGAGTGCAATAAGGGATCTGAAAAGAACGCTGACAGAAGAAGATGCTCTAATTCATATGGACTTCTCTGAAAATTATTCCACTAAATACGGGCAAGAGATTCAGGCTTTTCACTTTGGCGGGTCGCGTACACAGATTAGCCTACACACGGTCGTAGTGTATTTGAAAGATATAGTTAAGTGTTACTGCACAGTCTCTACGAATATTTCTCATTCTCCAGCTGCCATATGGGCTCACCTGCATCCAATTTTCAATGCTTTGCCATCTCAGATCAAAAACCTGCATTTCTTGAGCGATGGGCCAGTGACCCAATATAGAAACAAAACCATGTTTTATATTATGGCGACAAAAATACCGAAACGTTTTCCACATGTACACAAGTTTACCTGGAACTATACGGAGAGTGGCCATGGTAAAGGCGCACCGGACGGAGTTGGAGCTACCTGCAAAAGGACTGCAGATGCCGTGGTTGCTATTGGAGGCGATATCGAAAACCTAGAGAAGTTTGTAGAAGCCATTGAACAAAGATGCCCTGGCCTTACTTTGAGCATTATCCAAGATGATACGATTAAACAAATGAGTGCTGAAATCGAACGCGAAGTAGCCAAGGTGAAAAATTTTGTTGGCACCCTCAGAGTGCATCAAGTCACCGGAAAATTCTACAATCCTATGGGTTTAAAATCAAGCTGCATTGAAATTGTGATGAAAAATCTAAGCTGCTTTTGTAACAATGATTGTTGCCTACATTTTAATATCGGGAAAATAATTTATGAAGACAAGCCGAAACTTATTGTGGAAAATGTGTTCACTGATTCAGAATCCGAGAATGAAGCTGGACCTAGTTCTACTAGAGTAAAGGCATTTAACAATGGTGATTACATCCTCGTCAAATTCCTTGTTAAAAATATGGAATATCGATATGTGACCGTCATTGACAAGATCGGTGAAGAGGATGACGAAATCCGTGTCACACTGCTAAAGCTCTACGATAATAAAGGCCAAACATTTCGATTTGATCAAGATGATGTAGCAGAGGTTACAATAGATCAGGTAATACAGAAACTCCCTAATCCAAATATGGTTTTAAAAGGGAATAGAGTGTTCTACAAATTTGAGTCACCTGTAAATGTTTTTGAAAAATGATGAATTTGAGTATGAGTAGAGAATTATAAAAAAATGTTGATTTTTTTGTTACTTTATTGTCTAGTTGCTTAATTTCTGAGCTTTAAAGTTTTTTGAGAATAAAAAAAGTTTAATTTTGGTACTAAAACGGTATTTTTTAATTTAAATACACAGTCCCCTGGCATAGGCAACAGTCCCCTGTATCGATTTTGCAGAAAATGCTCAATATTTTCTACTGTAATGGAATTTTTTTCCGTTCATCTACTGTTTATTATTAAACAGGTGGATATATATTCCCTTAATAAGATTTGTTTAATCTATAAGCAAAAAAGTTGCCTAGACAACTTTCTTATAAAGAGTTGCCCAGTTTAGAGAGAAACACCCATAAGGTTTTAGAGAACTGGATTCTTCACTTTAATCTCCAATGTTTCTAGCGACCTGGAAACGTACTGTATATCCTCATGACGGCCCTGGTTGAGTCATTTTTAGACGTTTTGCATGTCTGAAAATTCGCCTTGTCCAAAACGAGCCTTATTTGACCACCTTCCAAATAAGCTACGAGGTTCTAATTTTTCTAAGACAATCTCCAGAAATTACAAATAATTGAAATATTTTTCGAATTTCTCGCCAAATAATGGGAGTTGCCATTAGAAATTTTCATCCGACATGAATGGCCCTGTAGGTATATACAGATAGTAGATGGTGGTTGGCTGCTGCAAAACCGTCATAGTGGTATAGTCATAGTTATAACGTTTTAAGGGGGTGGTTGTATGGACAGGCTGATTCACTTGATTTCCGTGATTGTCGCGTGCACCTGGCCGTCCCGGCGCCAATTTATCACAGTGTTCGACTAACAAGACGCTCCTAACGAGAAAATCGGATTACATTCTCGATCTCGTGTCGGATTGACGCGACTTATCGTTAGTTTGCCCTAAACACAACATTGCAGCTAATACGCAATTACGATAAAACGGATAGAAATGTCTTTTAGTCTGAACCACAATAATGTTAAAATCACATTTACACATTATTTTTGATTTTATACGATTAAAATACATAGATGGAATCTTATCATGTTTTAGATATATTTGTAGTGATATCGATGATGAAAAAAAAATACGAGAATTATAGATGCGTAAAATCTATAGTAATAAATTTGGCCAAAATTATGATAGTTATAAATTACAGTTAAATAATGTCAAAGAAAACTTCCAGAAGGGATGGTTTCGTGACTGCCGCCACAACTAGCGTGTTCACATTACACATCTCTTACATATTCTAACAATTTTTAATCAGCAACAATAATTCGTTATAAATTTATTATATAAAAGTCAACTATCAAATCGTTTCCCTTTCTATTAAATTATCGTGACTATAATATAAAAATAACGCAATATTAAAAAAAAAAACACAGTTATTAATAAAAAATGAAACTATAACGTAATGGAATAATAAAACTACAAACTCACCTGTACACGTACTTCAGGTAAATTAACTTTCATTGCTAATTCTTCACGACTATAAACATCTGGATAATGGCTCTTTTCAAATGCCCGTTCTAATTCGTGCAATTGATATGTTGTGAATGTTGTACGATTCCGGCGATGTTTCTTTTTACAACCATCCCCCTCTGATAGATTTGAATTATTGACGGTTCCTTCATCTTCAGAACCGCTTCCTGTTGGTCCTGATGATATCTTCCCGTATCGGAGATCCGAAACGCCGTCATTTGAATTGCAACTTCCTTCACCTATAAAAAATACAGAAACATCAGAAAAAAAAAACAAACTCGACAATTTAACTTTGTATTTCTTTTAAAGATAAAAAATGATAATTATTCTTGTTTGAATATTTTGAATATCGATCGATAATACGGTAATTCATGTATAATTAAGTAGAATCACACCTGTCCCAAGGCGGTAATCAAGCCGACAATGTTCCTAACTAATAGAATACAATACAAACACGCGATTGTATACAACATACATATATATTATATATCATAACCTAATGTGCAATGTCCGCACTATCGCCACAACTATCGCTATATCAAATGGTTCCCTCAATTATTTAGCGATGCAGAAACACATTAATTACAAATTTTATCGTACGCTTAATCTCGACGCATTTTCTAAACAACACCAATAACACTCTATCTGGATATAGGGGACGGGAGCGGAGGTGATACAAGCCAAAATTACTGTTATCATAATTATTTATTCATCAACAATATCCTGTTATTGATTAATAAATTAACTACATACACATTCGAAATTTGAAACAAACAGTAGAAAAAATATAGTAATTATATCTGTAATTAATGATTTTGCATTAGTGATCAGTGGAAATTTGATCACAATTATCAGATTTGTGATCAATCCTCATAAATTCTTCTCGTCCACCTAGAAACAATTAAAACTGAATGATTTTAAGAATTTTCTCTTATCGGTAAGATCAAGAGTCCGATTCTACTAAAGATTTTTAATTTGTTGGATGTAAGAAAAATAAACAAATCGTATTTGCCTGAAAAAAAAATACTTTACCCCAATGGAAGATTGCCTAAAATACTAAAACCACATATTTGTCACTTTATAGATCATTTTGTTAAGATTTGCTTTCATGGAAGTTGTACTATTACGAGCTTATAAAAAAGAGTAGGTACTTTTGTGAGGCTATGTAAGACCGGCTTATGAGGGCACACGTCACACTGTAGAATTTTCGCAAATCAGAATTTGGGAAATTTTACAATTATGGCAGAAACAGTCTGACTCATGTAAAGCGAAAAACGTGATATTCCTCGTTACAAACTTGGTCTCTTATCATTTGTCGAAAATATTTGTCTATTATCTGGTAAGGAAAATACCCAAAAAGCACCAGTAATCCCATCTGCATCTTCTGATTAAATGTCCATCTTTCCAAAATCTGACCCATGATAATTCTGTGACACTGTGACGACCGTCCTCTAAAGTCTGTTTCACACAGCCCCATAAAAGTGGTCTCTTTTCTGTGATCGTCACTGTACATCTATGTGTATGGAAAAGGTGACGACTCTTGAGAAATCAAGCTTTCTCTGTCTTGAAGGGATGCTGGTGGGGTCATGGTAACAGTTAGGGGTAATTTATTAAGTGTTAGAACTAATGGAACCACTCTCTAAACCAATCCATAAGCGATCCAAAAGAAAGAACGAAAGAACGAAAGAACGAAAGAACGAAAGAACGAAAGAACGAAAGAACGAAAGAACGAAAGAACGAAAGAACGAAAGAACGAAAGAACGAAAGAACGAAAGAACGAAAGAACGAAAGAACGAAAGAACGAAAGAACGAAAGAACGAAAGAACGAAAGAACGAAAGAACGAAAGAACGAAAGAACGAAAGAACGAAAGAACGAAAGAACGAAAGAACGAAAGAACGAAAGAACGAAAGAACGAAAGAACGAAAGAACGAAAGAACGAAAGAACGAAAGAACGAAAGAACGAAAGAACGAAAGAACGAAAGAACGAAAGAACGAAAGAACGAAAGAACGAAAGAACGAAAGAACGAAAGAACGAAAGAACGAAAGAACGAAAGAACGAAAGAACGAAAGAACGAAAGAACGAAAGAACGAAAGAACGAAAGAACGAAAGAACGAAAGAACGAAAGAACGAAAGAACGAAAGAACGAAAGAACGAAAGAACGAAAGAACGAAAGAACGAAAGAACGAAAGAACGAAAGAACGAAAGAACGAAAGAACGAAAGAACGAAAGAACGAAAGAACGAAAGAACGAAAGAACGAAAGAACGAAAGAACGAAAGAACGAAAGAACGAAAGAACGAAAGAACGAAAGAACGAAAGAACGAAAGAACGAAAGAACGAAAGAACGAAAGAACGAAAGAACGAAAGAACGAAAGAACGAAAGAACGAAAGAACGAAAGAACGAAAGAACGAAAGAACGAAAGAACGAAAGAACGAAAGAACGAAAGAACGAAAGAACGAAAGAACGAAAGAACGAAAGAACGAAAGAACGAAAGAACGAAAGAACGAAAGAACGAAAGAACGAAAGAACGAAAGAACGAAAGAACGAAAGAACGAAAGAACGAAAGAACGAAAGAACGAAAGAACGAAAGAACGAAAGAACGAAAGAACGAAAGAACGAAAGAACCCAGGTATACATAGGTATAGGTTCATGAAAAAAGGTGGCGACTCTTAAGTGAGAAATATTCGTTCTTATAGTTGTGTAAACCAAGCTTTTTTCATTTTGATACAAAGAGAGTGGGGTCATGTAAGGTTCTGTAAATAAACAAGATAACGCCCTTATTATTATTCCTGTCTACTATTTTTGGTTGAATATTTTTCTCTTAAAATTCTGACCTGCAAGACATTGTGAAGACCTTCCGCTTTACCCTGACTTACACAGTCACACAACTACCGCCATCTTTATCATGCTCCTAGCTGTACAGCAAGGTGCGTGGAATAGGTGACGACTCTTGAGCGTGAAATACTCGTTGCTTTAGTTGTGTAAACCTAGCTTTCTCCATCTTAAAGTAAAGATACTCGGGCCATCTAAGGCTTTATAAATAAACAAGAAAACACCTTCATTCCCGACTTCTATTTGTGGTTGAATATCTTGATTACTGTCACTATCTCCATGTTTAGTCTGAGTTACATAGGCTCATAATCGTTACCTTTTCCATACACCCAACTGTACAATACATCAGACTGACTGCACATCATTAAATCTAAGTGATCGAACGCGAGTTTATAATATCGTGAATCTAGACAGGAAATTCAAACATTACAAAGTGGATTTTGGTATAGCATGAGGGATATTTTTGTGGACCACATCAAAGGGGGGATCGCCTTATAAATACCCATATTGGTATATACTTCTTAACTTTCGTACGAGTAGTGATGAATGCTAAATAGTTTTCAATAATTTTAATTTTCTTCCACAATTCAATTTAATAACTGAATAAGTAAAGCTTTGTGAGTTCGATCTATTAGAATCTTTCGCGAAAACTAATCTACCTCTAGCATGCTTAATCAATTTACGAAATCAGCGGATTTTTTTGAGCAACCCTAACAAAAACCAATCGGTTTAAAGCTCAACTTTTAATCGAAAACTAAGGATACTTTAGGTGCACACATTGAGCTATCAATATTTTTTTAACGTGCAATTTCCCTTTATTTCACACCTAATAAATTGCATTTCTATCGGTTTATCAGAGAAAGGTGTGAATCGATTATTATTAAATAGGAGGAGTTTATCGTTTGCTCCACCTTATAGATAAAACTTCACCCTTGATATTAAATCGAAAAGAAGTCCTATCTACGTATAGATACGAATTTATAGAGGTGACATTCGATATTTATCAAATGATGTTAAATAATATTGATCGATCTTTAAGGGTTGATAATTAAAGTTGATTTATTGTAAAATTTGGACTGTGATAGAATTAGGACTTTTGCACCCGACTCTTTGATGGTAGTGTATTTTTCGTGTTTTTTTTACCAGTTCGTCAAACGAAGCCAGTTTCAATTAAATTCTTATTAAACTCATATGATGTCGAGAGGGTTGTGTGAAATAAAAAATATAATAACATAGCAATTAATTAGTCGGTCTTTTATAGTTGTTTTGAATTATATTAAAATTGAAATATAGTTTAATATTACTCTACATAATTTTAAAAAATCTAGTTCTTCATCAATTTAAAATTAAAATTAAAGCAGTATAAATGAGGGTGTTTAAATGTTATAATAATTATATATAATGTGCATTAATTGTATATTTCGCCTCGTTTTCTTTTCCATTATAACTACATGCAAAATTCTAATAAATTTTAAATACCTATATAATAAAAGTCGCGTTAGATTTGTTTAATATTAAAGTAACGCAAAGAACGAACGGTTGGCTATCTGACATAAAGATTAAACATCTAATTAGATCCGTTGGTATTATTAAAATTACTAGATTAATAATAGTTTGGAACGACAAGAAAATTTCTTTTAATTTCCGTTCCATGAATTCTATCCAGAAACGAGAGAAATATTCACTGCCTAGGGGGAAAAAAGGGGACAATATCAAACAATATTCCCAATATTGTGGGTGGTTAGTTTAGTTAGTTGGTTAATAAAAAGACGTATGCATGCAAAAACGCAATTAACAATTACCGTTCTTATCGCAAATCTGTTATGTTTATTATTAATGTGAAGCAATTAGACAGCACGAAAACGGCCACCCGGCCGGATCAATGCTAACTAATTAAATAATCAATTGTTTAGTTTAAGAATAAAACGGGGACTTTAATTGTGTTTTTACACAAATTAATAACAATAAAAATAAATAAATACAGGAAAAGTAATTCAAATAAAACATACAATGTAGAATTAAATTGTACATAAAGTAATAGGTATGTATACATGGAATTTAGCTGTTTTATTTATAAGTAGAACAACTTAATTTTTGCTCGACAATAAAATTTATAAAATTATTTCACTGTTCAGTAATTCGAAAATTCTTCCACCTTATATGAAGTGAAAATATCTGTAAAGACTACAAATAGAAGTAGAATTAAAAATATACTACAGGTCTGGCAATTTAAACTCAAAGCACTCGATTTGTTAAATAATCCACTAAATGAAATTATTAATAAAAACAAAAACTTGAAACACACACTTTGTTCCTATACTTTTACTTGACGTTGCCATAGCGGTATGTTCTACGTATCATCATAATGTATGTAGTAGTACCCGAAACATTATTAAATCTATTATTTATAAGATTAATCTATCAATTCACAAGCACTGAGTTTCGGTTGATTTTTGGCCGAAACTAGATTATTTGCCCGAAACTGGCCGAAACCGAAACCGAATCTTACTAGCATGTAGTACCTAATCTATCAAATCTCATCAACACGTCAATCCTCTATTATACAGATAGAACCTGTGCCTGAGATTTAACCGGAATGTTTTCGGTTGAAACTGCCAGATCGGTGTATAACTTGTCCGTTTCAAATATAGTCGTTTAATAATTTTAAAGCTGGAATTTTTTTATCACATCTACCAATTAGTGAGAATTTTTAACTAACAAGGTTAGAGATGTGGAAATTTCGACGAATCATCAGTCGTAACCGTTAATTATTAAATTTTAAAAACAATTAATTCATCTTAATTAACTAATTAATTAATTAGCTCATGGTCAACTCAATTAAATACTCTTTTCTATATATTTATAATATGATAATAAGAGTAGCAGATGTTAAATTTCAAAGATTTATCCACTTATCGAATCTTCTATAGGTATACTTCTTCGCATTCTATTCTCTTTCAGAAGAAGAAAAAAAAAACGATAAGAAAAGATGAGAAGAAGAAATCATCTATAAATAGATATAGTTAGGTAGTTGTATTGATGGATGAATGATTGACGATAAAATCAGTGCTGCCAATCGATGTTAAGTGGTTCTTTCAAACGTTACAAAAACCACCTGGCGCGGGTACTGTCTATATAACAACTTAATTTACTTCTAATTCATCAATTAAGAAGCATTCTTCATTTAAACAATGGTTAATTAGTGTTCGATAAGATGAAAGTGTATTGTTAATAATAAATAGGTACTAGAATAATAAGTATAGGAATTTTAAATTTTAATATTATTACAAATTATTTGTATATTTTCATATTTTGTGTTCACTATAGCGTTAACTGTATCGATATTGTTTGTTAACTATTAATTGAAATTCCCTATACAGTACAGCCAATATCGGAAATTAATCATTTCTTGACACGTAATTAATTTGTAAATCTTACTAATTAGAAACTATGTTGAGGTTTTCTGTTAATTAGATTCCTATATGTATTTTCTCTACAGTTATATCAGCGAAAAAAGTCGATTGTTTCGTTATTAATTTAAAATTAAGCATATGGTGCTTAATAACAAAGAATTCGCACTTAAGTGCTGTTGTTGTAAGTAAGTAGATATACTTTATATTTAATCTCCCCAATTTTTTCCTTTCGCTTTTTCTTAATTCACTCCTATTCCGATCATCGATAACCGAACGCTATTATCTAAAGCATATAATCTCGATTGGGATGATGGCACTTCTGTCTGACAACTAATCAGTTGCTTATCAATAATCTTAATCTCGACACTTTTGTTACTATTATTATTATTATTACTTTTATGCATCTAAATAAGTATTAAGATTAACATTAATTTTTTGTGTTGTCCAATAATTCCAACCCTCAACCGTCAATAAATCGCTTCTTTTTTTTATCAAATTTTTTTTCTCTCTCCACCTCCATTACAATTAATATTTAAGTTCGCGTGTCCATAATCATGTCACCCCGATACGCCAGCTTTAATGGAACACCACTTAGATTACTTAACTTGATGTTTTTATTTCGATTTAACTAATCGGAAACCAGTTAGTTGCTCTAATGTATTATAGAAATAAGTAACTAGTCATCGTCATTATCATCATCATCATCTTTGAAATTGCCGCCGATTTTATTTAAATTGAATGGTTAACTAGTGTTATTATTTAATTGATCAAGACATAATTGTGATAAGATAAGGCTTAAAATGTGAACTATTCGTGAAAGTTTCGGTTAAAAAAAAAGTTAATTAACAATTCAAAATAGGTGTGGAACGAATAATACAAGTGGTTGGTGTGTTTTTTTTTATATTCAAACAAATGCCAGAATTAATTAAATAAAATTTGTTAATAACTATATAGTAGTTGTATATAAGTTGAATATTTAAATGGGTTTATTTAAAGATATTCATATAAATCAATTATAAAATCCATTAATATTGACGAGTCGGTAGTTTTAGTCGTCAAATATTAATGAATTAATTATCAATATTTGATGAGTTACCACCCATTTGAATTAATTGATCAGGTAGTTGGCCCATTAGTGTTGTTTCAAATTTCACCATATTTGTTATGGGGAAAAATGGGCAGAAATAGCAATTTGAAGACAACCCACCCCTCTTACCGTTCCAACAACATATTGACAGTTTCTATAATTTGATGTCAGCCTATCTGACTTTTGACATGGAATTAAGTTTGATGCGATCTAATTTAATGTCATCTCCCGATGTTGATAATAATAATAATAATAATAATAATATTAATAATAATAATAAAATAGGACGAAGATTGAAGAGAGTGCGTATTTTTTTACCTGCACTTTCTGTATTGCTGGGTGTATTCGCCCTATCCCGGTCCGGTTCATCTTTCCTCGCCAATCCTAGAATGTTGTCGATAGTATGCCGTGGCCCAGCTACAGGACTTGATGACACCATCCTCACCGGTTTCACATCTAATCCGTAATTATTCAATATTGTTGTTGATGTATCTTCACACCGGTCCGTTTCCATCGCGCCACAACAACCGACTGGATTTCTAAGTTTACCGTTGACTGTACTTTGTGTATACATATATTTTGTATGTGTGTGTATATGTGTAGATTATAAAGTGAACAACCACACGCTTTAGGAGCCAGAGGCGGTTTTTTTTTCTGGTAGGCGTGGTCTGTATTGCGATTAGCCAATCAGAAAGTATCGTCATCCATCATGGAGTCAACGGCGGGGGTAAATAAAGCGGTATACTCGCCGACTATGGTGGTGGTGTGGCGGTGGTGGTGGTGGTGATGGTGGTGTTTGTTGGATATTCGCCAATATTACAATGTAATAAAGAGACTGTATACTTTGTGAATTTCAAACTGTTAGAAAAGCTTTAGAAAATTGGTGTCAACAATCTGGATTAAGCTGCTACTTGTTTTTAAAACTTTACAAAAACAAAGACTGGTATAACAACAATTAATTTTAATTCTTATAACAAGTACACAGTCTATTTATGATTTAATTAAAAATATCTAATTAAGAATAAACGAATCGAGAAGAACGAGTAAATAAAAGATTTTAACATAGCGTTGATTAGTTATTTGTTCATTATCGGTGACTTTTGATATTTATGGTGGTGGTGGTGGTGGTGGTAGAAATTGTAGAGATCCACCACTGTCGCCGCCGCCGCTGCCACCGCCACCACCTGTATATGTACGCTAATTACCATAGTCATGTGGCTGGGCTGCCGGAAATTAAATCGGTTTACAGTGTTCCAATATTTGTGTTACCAACATTTAAACAATTTAGTTTCATTATAGCATCATGAAGCTTCCCAATTTTCGTTCATAATACAACTATTCTATTGTTTATTATTATAATACAATAACTGTAATTAATCAATTTATCTGTCAATTTAAATGTTTAATAATAATAATAACAAAATTAATATATTGGAGAATCAATTAAATAATGATAAGAATGATTTAAATTACGTTAAAGTATCAACAAAAGGTGTTGGTAGAGAATTTAATTAAGTCTGTGTTTGAACAAGTGTTAAATAAAAAGACAAACTCCAATAATTTCCTAGTAATTTTATCAACAGTTACAAATAACTAGAACCTAAATAGAAAAGTTTTATTTGCTTAAATTAAAGATCTCCTAACTTATAATATGTTGACAATTCAAACAGGAAATAATGCGAAATTTGTCCATTATTCAAGTTGTTTTGAAAAAAATAAGAACTCATTGCCCTTAAATTATAAAATAGTGAAAACGATTTTATTGCCAGATCGGTATATGCCTATTGATATTAGTTATAATTTCCCGATTACTTCTTTCTTTACAGTTACAGAATATCACTTTCGAACGCCTTGGAGCACTTGATCTTCGACATTATTCTAGCCTGGGGCATTAATTTGATATGAAAATAATAAAAGTTGCATTTTTTTGTATTTCGAAAATTTTTACTCGATTCGTAATTAGTTAGCAGCGGGATCGGGAATTTATTTTATATTGACGCCCGATTATCGCCAGCCAACGACATAAACATACGTCATTCTTTATTTTTACTATAATCGTAATTTGTATATCTATTTGTATTTCACCAAGTACTTGAACCTACCTACTCCCTGCGCTCATAAAAATCCATCAAGCGAGGGGGAAAAATGAGCGACAGTAAACCGCTTGTTTATTGTTTGTGACGTCGCTCATTCACTTCATCAACTAAATTATCAGAATAAGCGTTTAAATGGTTATTCTAATTATATTTTTTTCTCTTTATAGATTCGTGAAGAATCACTGATTTGTGCTATACTAAACTAGTCTGTCGATTACTTCTGTCGTTACAGTTACAGAATACCACTTTTGAACGCCTTGTAGCACCTCGATCTTTGACATTATTCTAGTGTGGGCCATTAATTTGATGTAAAAATTATAAAAGTTGCATTTTTCTTGTGTTTCCGAAAATTTTACTCGTTTCGTAATTAGGATAAGCGTTTAAATAGTTATTATAATTATAATTTTTCCCTCTTTAGAAATTCGTAAAGAGTCACTGATTTGTGTTGCTATACTAGTCTGTCGATGTTTATCACAAGGGGGAGATATTAATGGGGATGAAGTCATTTATTTATGATTAAGAATACTATCGCATCAGTAAAATTGAATTAGGGGTTGACATAACAAAGAACATAAAACAATCACATACACCTATATGTGATTCTTTTAAAATACATATAGACATTACTATTAGGTATGTATATGTAGATAGAGGATAGAGCGGGTAACAATGTGCCAATTTGTCGTTAAACGGCCCATTGTCGTTGGAAATGTAATAAAAGCATTTTTATAGCAGCTCCCATCTGGCGTCCTATCTTGGAACTAATCTTATTATGTACTCCATTTTTGAAGCGCCCTGCCTCCGGCATACAATTCAATTTAAAAGTCATTTGTACCATGCACGAATATTGTTAGCATCGTTAATAATAATAATAATAATTTCATTTAATACTCAGAAAAGGTATAAAAGAAGATTATTATAGAGCGACGCCGTATCTTGTTTATATTGAAAAAAAAAAAAAAATGAAAGACGACGGCGATGAAGTCCATGGGGGGTGGCAACGCCATACTTTTCTTCGAGAAATTCTTATAATTGTCATTTATGCTCAGGGCCGGCGCTGATATGTTATGCGCCCTTGCGTCCCTTGCTAGCTTAAAATTTTATTATTAGGTAAGTAATTAATATTTGTTCTTGTTTCTACCACCTTTTGCCCTCTTATATGGGTCCCCTTTTGCGGTGCACAATATGCACATAAGGATGAGCCGGCCCTGCTTGTGCTGTAATTGACGCTACAGTAATAATAAAAAGAAAACTAAATACAGTAAAGTTTGAATATAAGGGTTGAAATTTACCGATAAATTAACAATAAATTATGAGAATATTGAATAAGGGAAATGATGATAGGTAGAGTTTTGCACTAATGTACCTACTGATACCACTAATAATCATTTCTCGGTCACCAGTTCTGCCAATATGTCGTTATTTTCATCATCTGGCCATTTATGCCTCAGTGGGTGTAATAAATTAATGGAACCTTCAATAATATTGATTCGGAAGGTATATCAGCTTACAGTTTGGCGGCTAAATGAAGTTGATTTTTGATCGAAATACGAGTCAATTTTTCTTATGATTAATGAGAATTGTCATGCACACCTGGAGTAATCCAAAAATTTGGTCTTTAGGTAGAAATATCGCACCCCGTCTTAGTAAAAAGCCACTATTTTTCTCTTCCCTTCTTTTTTGGACAAATGACCAAGAAATTTGACATTTCTGACAGTAAAAGATTCATGTTTTGTGGACAGTCGGAAGCCTCTTGCAAGAATACATTAAGGAGAAGGTGTACTTTATTCAAAACAAGACACCCTCTAGCCATATGTTACGCAGACATACAGTGACAAGCATAAAAAAGAGACCACTTTTTGTGTGGCCGTGTAAAATAGACTTTTGAAGGCGGTCGTGATAA
Source organism: Mylabris sibirica (assembly GCA_039776855.1). NCBI lineage: Eukaryota > Metazoa > Arthropoda > Insecta > Coleoptera > Meloidae > Mylabris > Mylabris sibirica. The sequence continues at coordinate 6,941,796 of CM077841.1, forward strand.
TATAGAATATTCACAGGTCAGAATTTGGGAGGAAAGATATTGAATCAAAAGATGGGGGTGGGGTTACTGGTGCCTTTCTGGGTATTTACTACGACTTTCTACAAATTTTGTGTTGGGGAAAGTTGTTCTAATACTTGCTACTTACCCACTTTGACCCTAAAGAGAAACAGCCTAACTCACTTTAACAATAAGCGGGAAACGTGATATTCCTCGTTTAAGACTTGGTCACTTTTATATGCTTGTCACTGTACAGTAGCGAGAAACAAAAGGGACCACGTCTTGTGTAAAAGAGGTTTATGAGAGTGGTCATCAAAATGTAACAGAATCCTAACAGGTCAGAATTTGAGAAGAAATATATTCAATCAGAAGAGGGAGGTGGGGTTACTGTTGCCATTTTTGATATTTACGTGAATAGAAAGATACTTTCTACAAATTTGATATGGCTGAAACTGGCTTCAACACCTGCTACCTACCCACCTTCTTACCCTCACGAGAGAAACAACCTGACTCACAATAACGAAAATATGTGAAATTCTGGCTCAAGACTCGGTCTCCTTTTTTTAATTTCCTTCTTATGTTATTGATCTTAATTGTTTTTATTTTCATTCATTTGGGAGCTCAGTGGGCCCTTAGATTGATTGATGCTCTGGACTGCAGCCCATGAAGACCATGCCTAAATCCGCCCCTGAGTAGAGTAATGTAGGCGCACTAAAAGTTGAGAGTGAAATAATTACCGAAGCTTATTTCTTGTCCATTTTAAGCTCTTAATATCGCAAAATTTTTGCGTTTCATAAACTCAAGTTATTGTAAATCAAATTTTCTGAAAGCATTTTGTCGATCATCAGCAAAATGTGTTGCCTATTCAACGTACTCAAAATTCAATAAAACACTCAATATAATAATGATGCGTTCAGACCCGGAAATCCATCTAATATCCAATAATGAGTTTAAAAATCTTTTTGATACGAATCTAACAACCATCTGGTATAGTTGAATTTTCTATTATTCGAGTATATGTGGGTGGAGTTGTGGTGATCTGACACGGGCCACACTCTCACAGCAGGACACGCTCTATAGTCCTTAAAACTTTCAAACAAACCACAAAAATCTATAATATTTTCTTTTTCCTTTCTTATATCTATGATCTTTATACCTACATATATGTATAGAATAAGAGACAACTATACAACATTTATATTTATTTGGGAAAGATCTACCAATATCGGATAAGCCGTCTTTTCACATTTTCAACATAGTGGTTGTTACTATTTCAGATCCGAATAGATACTGTAAATAAAAATAGGTAGGAATGTTCAGAAGATTGTTTGAAATGTAATATTCCGACACGATATATGCATGTATGTACGTGTTTGTATATATGTTTATTGTAAAAATGTTTGCCAATCCTGTGGCTCTTTTCAAGGCAACCACAATGGAAAACAAGCGTATTAAAGGATCAATAGGGGCTTTAAGGACTGCCGACTGGGTCCACGGTCGCCTCATTACCAATTTCTTTTTTCCTTGGTGCTTTCGTTCAACAACTTTTTTTTTTCGATATATAACAATACTTGTTGGTGTAAATAGGGGATTTCACACTATAATAGAATAATGGTTTCAAGTACTTAATGTATTTTCAACTATAACACCTTTTGTGAATAAGACGGAAAATCACAACGATTTTCTCTCACGACCCCAAACAAGAATTTTTTTTGTAATAAAACCAGATAAAGATCATGGTCAAGGCTGTATTTCTCATTTCTAACACAAATTAATGAATATAAACATATTTAATATTATCAATTTAAAAATGCCAATAATGTAGTATATTATTATTGTTATCAGTTCGCATCTAAACAATCAGAAAATCGCCCTCATTCAATAACAATAATGCACTTTAGTAGATAACGTGTTTCGTATTTTTTTCTATCTATTGTTATTGTTATATGTTCGGAATGATGCGTGCCATCTTGCATCGCATTACCTAAAGTGGATGATGATCAATTTCGATTGCATTTAAAATCTGCTTTTTAAAAAGCTGCATACAACTAAACTACCTTATCAATCCCTTGATCTTACAATCCTAACCCTAATCATCGATATCTAAGCTTAAAAGGGGTCCTTATAAATGCTGGCATGTTGTTATAGTTACACTTTCATAATGATTTTACCTGAAATCGGATTGATGCCATTTAAAATTGAATTTATAAACAACACAAAGATAGGGCGAGAGAAAGAATTATCTGAATTGTAAAGGGTGTAATTTTCGCTTGTCTCCACTACTTATCAACAACGATTATATTTAAAAAAAAAATGCATAGTGTATCCCTTGATTAATATACTTCATGCTGTGCTTTTTTTATTGTAAAATGACATCTGGTCGTGATACTTACTGATAATATTAAAAGCACCTCTATATCTGGTTCATACCTTTGGAAACAACAGGCAAAAAAGGCGGAAACAAGGAGAGACTATGCGATGGAAAAATGTGGGGTTGTGCTATACTTGTAGGCTTGTATAACAGCTATCATTAGGGTCGATTGTGTACGGTTCGTATGTTCCATTGAAATTGTTGCAAATTGAATAAATTGCAGGGTTTGCATATGGCGGTTTTTCCATACACATACATTATTATTACATGCTTCTTTACTGTTTGTCCCGCAAATATAAATCAATTTAATAATAGAAATGGGATAAACGCCCATTTTCAGTCGTTCTTTAATGAGATATTTTCACGATTATCAAGGAAAACGGATTTATTAACGAATACGGAAAATACAATTTATAAAACAGTTTTGTTTGTTAATATTTTTAATATTAGTGGTGGTGTATTTTTTCAATATAGGAAAATTTCCAGTTCATCTGCCAACAATCAATACAACAATTTTCCTAGTTCATCGTTGAACAAACGAATATTAATTGGTTTTTATGGTGGTGATTGGTGATTGCTTTGTTATGGCAACTATATACGAAACTCCTCAAATAGGTCGAAATTTTGCGGTCAGCTCCAATCATCGTTCAAACCATAATCCAATAACAACAAATTTGTCATTATTTTTTTTTTTTTATTAATTTCCATTTAGGTTTCAAATTTATTAAGTTTGATTTGTTGTTTTGATTGTTATTTGTTGATACACCACACACGTAATCCAAGTTAGTTTCAATTCGTTGTTATATTGTATTGTGTCTACTAGATACAATTGGTTCAATGGAACGGGAAATCGAACTATACCACTTAGCCTTAACAGGAAACTACAATTTTCTATTATGACGACGGAAATCGGGAATAGAGAATCTTTAACAGTGATCATATACGAAACAATATCAACAAAAGCAAATCGGTAAATTGTTGGTATTTTGGTGAATCTCCTCTAACGGACACGTTTTTTTTATCATCCAGGACCGGCGCTAGATTTTTCAGGTCCTTGTATACAGGGTGTTTGGTCTAAGTATGGTGAGTTCTAAGAAACTTCTATTAGTCGACGAGCGATTCGAAAAATATCTAAAGGATTTTTAGGAGGGTCCTTGGAGAACATTTCAATAAAATTAGAACCATGTAGCTTATTTCAAAGTTGGTCAAAAACCGCTCGCTTCTGACGATGTAGCCATTATCAAAAACGAACTAAACACGCAAAACGACTTAGAATGACTTTAGGATCCTCCCAAAATTGATTTTTTCTTTTTCTTCATTTTATTCTGGAATAGGTGGAAATATTTCGTATTTTCTCTGGAATACAATGGAGAAAAACACTGTTGGGAAGGTCTCTGAGTCATTTTTAGTCGTTCTGCGTGTTTTGTCCATTTTTTAAAATTGCGACATTGTCCAAAACGATCGTTTTTTGACCAACTTTGAAATGAGCTACAAGATTCTAATTTTGTTGAAATATTCCCTAGGAACTCTCCTATAAATTCTTAAAATATTTTTCGAATCGCTCGTCGACTAATAGGAGTTTTTTAGAAATCACCGTACTTAGACCAAACACTCTGTATAAAACAACGAATAGGGACCTTTATTTCACATGAAGGGTATTTGCAAAAATTTTGATTTGCTTTTACTATAATTGCTCAAAAATTTATGATCTAAGACTACTGAAGACCTAGATCAGGGATTCTTAATCTTGCGCCCTTAATGACTTATTATACTTATGATCTCGCACCCTCTTTAGAATATGATATTTTTACTGAAATATTATTGCATGAGTGACTGTGCTTTTTAGACAATGGATAACGCTTTATTGGTAATTTTCTATTTAAAAAAAGTGCCTTCCACCCCTAAAAATCCTTTCTAGCACCACTGGTTGAGAACTTTTGACCTAAATTAAAGGTGGAGAATTCAGCTCTAACATCATACAAACGTGCCTGAGTAGAAGAATTATTCAAAAGAATTGACAGTTTATGACGAAAATGGATGAATTAGAACCAACATTTTTATGAAATCTAAATAAGAATTGTAGATTTAGCTGCAAAATCGACTTACGATATTTCTGTATAAAATTGGCTAAGGACTCATTGTCAGTCAGAAAGTCGAGATTTTACTCTAAAAACAGGCTAAAAGTGTCTAAATTTTACCTCATTTTGGACTCAAGAACAAAATTTTGTTAAATTAGATGATTTAAATTAAAAATGTATTAAAACATTGGTTAAAGTTAAAAGTGAAGAGTTTTGCTCGAAAATCTAGCAAATTTTCTATATTTGACAATTAAATAACAAATTTTGTCCAAAATTCCGATTTAAGAGGAAATTGACTTAATTTTAAGAATCGAGAATACAGCTATAACGTAGATTTAAAGTATCCAAACACTTTTTTTCCAATTCGTTACAAAAATTCACTAAAACTCAATACTACTTCACTACAAACATTTCTTAAAACTCGTAATAAAAGTCAAAAATTTAGCTCAAAATAAACTTAAAATTTCTAAATCGTCTCCTTTTAACAACGTAATCATAGTAAAATTGTTTTCCTTTCGCCACCTAAGAACAAGATTCTAAAAACAAATAACTCATGACTAAGTTTAGCACTATGCATCTGCTTTAAAGTGTCGCGCGACTATCGTGAGCGCACGCCATGACCGTACGTGACTCTCGATTCTTATTATATTTCCAATTATGTACAGCTAGAATATAGGTAGATAGTTGATTTCGTATGTTTCTACTCTTTTTATTCATATAATCTATCAACAATTTTAACCCACTTGCTGCGTCAGTTACAGATTAGTGGTAGATTGGGGTCAATCAGTGGCCTAACGTTGCGTAAATGGTAAATCATTAATTAAGAGACATTTTATTACCTACATTATTGAGTTATAATATTTAAAAAAAAGCTTTATTAAGCCTCCTTTGACACCGAGCTCCCTATGACGCTGTCCCCTGTACAATGCGGGAGCTTACTTTACGCCACTGAACCGCTTGTTTGTTGTAAGTGACGTCACTTTCTCACTTCATTAACGACATTGAAAGACGTGTAATTCTGCAGCAAGATCGAGTTGTAACTCTAGAGCGCTTACTTGTATGATAGTTCTAGGCAATGACGTCAGCGCTACCGTACCGTATATGTATATGATCCGATGCTAACTCATAACTCCAACTCGCAAATCATCCCCAAAAGCAATCAAAAGCGTCAAAATCGTCTCTTCGACACGATTCACTAGGTATAATCCGTTAAAAACTGTAAATTTAGCACGAAAATATCTCCAAATATCAAAAATTGAGAGGTACTGATAAAATATCCATTTCTGCATTCATAACATTATTAAAATCATCAAATTTTTCTCTGTTTAAAACTACAAAGTAATAAACGATGTAATTACATTCGCTCTTCTGGTAAATACACTGGAATATTATCGGTACACCCCTTATATACCGTCTATTTATCGATGTGTGTATATGAACACAAACGGATAATGCCATAAGGGTATAACTAGTTTATAAGCGCACGGCAAAGATGAAGAAGGGCGAACTGAATTGGCACCCTGGGGCTTAATCGGCGCCTCAGTTCCATTGTTTACATATATACTGTTGTTGTATCTGACCGCTTTCAACTATTCTTCAAAAATACAATAGAAAAGCTTTTTGTATCTTTATATTTGTGTGTATGTGTGGATAATATGAACTCATATAGGTAGTAGATGTGTGTGGATGGGTAATCCGGCTAATGAGGTGTTTACACCTTGATTTTATGTTATAACAATAAAAAAAAAGAAACAGTGGCGTCGTCACCGAAAAACTAAGCGTTAACTATAATTTATTTTGAAAGTGAATTAAATTGTCGTCAACAACCCTCTTGATATTGTAGTTTTTATATAAACATCGATATGTTGCTTTAATAGTAAAATACTGTGTCCCTCTGTCGTTTTTCCACGATGCAATAAGGGTGTAAATACATATATACATATACAGGGTGTTTGGTCTAAATATGGTAAGTTCTAAGAAACTCCTATTAGCCGAGGAGCGATTTGAAAAATATTTTGAGGATTTGTAGAAGAGTTCCTAGGGAACATTTTAGCAAAATTAGAACTTCGTAGCTCATTTCAAAGTTGGTCAAAAAACGTTCGTTTTGGACACGCAGAACGACTAAAAAATGACTCAGAGACAACAACATTGATTTTTTTCGTTTTTTTTTATTGTATTACAGAGAAAATACAAAATATTTCCACCTGTTCCAGAATAAAATGGAGAAAAATGAAAAAAATCAATTTTGAGAGGATCCTAAAGTCATTCTAAGTCGTTTTGCGTGTTTAGCTAGTTTTTGAAAATCACTACATCGTCAGAAATGAGCGTTTTTTGATCAACTTTCAAATGAGTTACGAGACTCTAATTTTGCTGACGTGTTCTTTAAGGACCCTCCTACAAATCCTTAAAATATTTTTCGAATCCGCTTGTCGACTAATAGGAGTTTCACCCTGTATATATACGTTGATCAATTGTTCTATAGTCTCGCTGTGATACATATTATGTGGACATTTGCACCCCGGGCGGTGATGTAATGATTTTTTTTCTTCCAAACAGTACAATTATAAACGTTTTGATCACGTTTTATTGAATTTGTCGTGTTCGACAACATTTGTTGTGGGTTGTAACTGTTTCTATAATAATAGATTTTTGTTATAATTTGTATTGTCAATAATTTCTTATTGTTTAACTGACTATACCCAACATTCTTCTAACCTCTGTCAGATTTAATCTTCTTAAACAAAAACAGAAAAACGAACCGATCGAAAAGTGTTTTATTAAAATGCTTATATAGTGGATATACAAAATACGACCCATGAAAGCTCTTAATAATAGCCCTGAAAGCTTTTCGTCTTTGGTCCAAATTTTTTTTTATTCTCCCCCCACTGTCTACCTGATAATCTGACGATGTGACGTCCTCCCTTTATTGATATACCTGCATATACCTTCGTATAACAGCCTATAAACGAGGATGTTTTTATCTCTTTATGGGTATAAAGCTCTAAATAGGAGCCACCCGTTGGTGTGAACTTTATATAGTTACAAATCATCGATAATGGTTTATATTGGTTGAGGAGGCGTTGGAGTGTATCTAATATTCTCACCTTCAACCGCAATTACGCGCTTGATACGTTTAATAGAAACAAAATCAGGGGCGGCTCGTCCAGCTTGCTCGATAAAATCTTACCAGAATTCAAGCTCGACGAGAATCATGGAAAGAGGGTAATTTTTTCCAAGGCCGAACAACTCTATAGGGGCTCGCATATTTTTCATAATTTTACCTATACCGTTTCCTTATTTTAAACGTGGTCAATTCTTATGAAACTCCTGCTAGTTGGCGAGCAATTCGTAGCTCATTTGGAAGTTGGGCAAAACATATAAAACAGCTAAAAATGACTGAAAGACACCCCCAGCATTGATTTTTTCTCTTGTCCCCAGGATACAATCAAAAAAATCAATTTCAAGAGCCTTGACGAGTCATTTTTAGGAATTTCACTTACTCGTTTTTGAAAATGGCGACATTTGAGCCTTTTTTGACTAACTTCCAAATAAGCTACGAAGTTCTAATTTTGCTAAAATGATCTGCAGAGATTTTCGAATCGCTCACCAACTAAAAGAAGTTCATAAGAATTGACTACATGTAAAACAAACACCCTGCACCTAAGTACAGTGGTGATTAAAAAAAAGACACCAAGTCTTTAGCGGGAATTTCACATATTTTCGCCTGGAAGTATGCAGTTTGGCTCTCTCAGTCAGAATAATGCAGAGATTTAAATAATATTCTTAGGATTTATTAAGTAGTCATGGAAGAACATTTTAGCAAACTTAGGACCAAGTAGCTTATTTGGAAGTCTGTCAAAAACGCTCATTTCTAATGATTTCGTGATATTTACCAACCAGACGCACACTTAAAACGACTTAGAATGACTCGAGAATCCCTCAACATTAATTTTTCGTCCTTTTCCACTTTCTTCTGGAACATATGGCAATATTTTACATTTTCTATAGAAAAAAAAAATGTTGGGAGGATCCTTAAGTCAGTCTAAGTCATTTTATGTGTACAGCTGGTTGGTAAATCGCGATATTGTCCGAAACGAATATCTTTTTGGCCGACTTCCAAATGAGCTTAGTTTTGCTAGAGACTGCTCTTTAATTACTAAATAATTTTTTTTTTTTGAATTACTCCATTATTTTGGTAGAAACGGCCACTCTTTATAAGGTTGGTGGGCCTGATGTAAAGACTGTCCCTCCCCGCTACCCGCTGAATATTTCAGTGGCCCTGACAGAATTAAAACGTATAGATAAAGGAATTGTTATCGTACTTGTTTTTTTCAAAATTCAATTTAATTATTTGATTACCAATTAAAATAAATCATGTACTACCTAAATGTAGAGCTCGAAAACAAGCTATAGTAGGTATACGTAAAGATATTTCGTGCGATGATCAGCAGACTGAGCATGTGTCTTTTTGCATTTCGACATTGCTAATTCATTGATATTGATAACAAACATGCCCCACGTGACCTGTTTACTAATACTATAGAAATAAAGTCTGGCCCACTATCTTGAGTGCGTAATACTGTGATAACACGGAAATCTTTCGTCAAGCCATACTCGATTCGCTGATTTTTTGATTGGACTTAAATCAGATATTGAAAAATTAATTTAAATTCCTTTCCAATATGAGAATGCATTATAATTCTTTATATATTTTTAATAGTTTTCTTTAACTATGGGAAAATCCTATTTGAGAAGAATTCGTAATACGCACACTAAAAATATGGATTGAAAATTTTCAAAAATAAAACAATTAATTATGGTGTTTTTTTCTTAATCGGTGAATTTTATTTATCCGGAAGACATGTTAAAGCAATACCCAGTGATGACCCCAAAATCTAAAAATATCCAATATGATTTCAATACAACAGTCACACTGTAGTAGATTTATTAGTTTTTAAACGATTCTAAATTATCACCCGCGCTTATTTTAATAATTAGGCAATAATTTCTGTGTAACAAATTTCTAGACGTTTCCCTTATCGTATTGTTTTTATTTGAAATGACACCCTGATTATTACCAATCTGTTTTTTTCTATATTATTTATTTTATTTATATCAAATGGTATTGAACGTTATCCTCTCACTTTCACCCAATACAATTCCTCCATCGATTCCATATCCTTTCATGAAACAAGATGAGGATTTCTTGTTCTATGTAAAAGTCAATTAGTAGATTTAAACTCAATTAAATATCTTAATCGTGGATTTCGTTGCTTCCACGTCGATTTCTGTTTCTACTATTTTCTTAATTATTTAAAAACAATATCCTTATAGTCCTTGAATGTAGATTAAATGGAGGAAAAATGATGGAATAATTGAATTTATTCTGTTAATTTCCATTGTTGTTATTATTGTTGTCATCATTATTTTGTCTGGTGGTAGTTTTATCGATTATACGAATAAAAATAAACTGAATTAATATAGATTAATCGATCAGGACAGGATTACGGATGGGAAACATCATTGATATTAAATGTGAATCAGATATGAATTTAGTTGATAATCTAGTTTAATGTAGGGGTCGTTTCGAAGATAATTTCGTTATAGGATATATACGGACATGGTTTAGAATTAAAAGCGTTGAGAGGGAGATCGTTACAATTTTGACTGTGTTAAATGCACTTAAAAATAAAAACAATCATTTAATCAATTTTATTAGAAAAATTGCAATTATCGATTGAAATTGTTGTTAGATTTTTAATAGTTTCTCTTCATTTATTCGTTTTACCTTTGAGTTGGATTTTTATTAGGAGAAACCGGCAACAACTCAGACAGGATAAGACTGTCAATTTCCGTCAACTTTGGAAATGAGAGACGCGAATTGAAAAGTGATTGGATCCTGGAAAATTCATCAGGTCTTTTAATTTGTTCCTTTTTAATCTAACTGATTGTGAGATGGAGAAAAAGAGGTGATTGAATAGAAAAAATAATCAAATTTTAATCAATTGATTAGATTTTCCATTCGTTCTATTACAATACACAATTTCCAAAATAATACAACAAAACAAAATCAAACGGTAATTGTAGAGGGTTGCGAAATTCAGCGCCACCTTTCATCACCATCTAAAATCCATTTAAGGGTTGCTGGCGTGGTTGTTATAGATCTCTATTAAAAAACTACAGTTCTCTTCGATCCTTATAATTGATTACTTTGTACATAGAGGCCGTCTCAGCACTGCATAATTAATAGTTTGATAATGATTAATCGAGAAAATTAACATAATTGCTGATAATTGAAGAGAAAAGATTAGAAGATCCAAAAGTCGTTGACTGTTAATCAAATATAGCAAATACCACTTACTTTATTTCTCCTATTAAATACAAATAAAATGATAATAATAATAATAATAATAACATTGAACCATTTATGATAAATTATCATTGATAATTTATGAAAATTTCGGCGTTCATTGTATGAATAACAACCACAAAAAAAAAAATAATAATGAATAAATCAATGGAATTTTGATTTATTTTTAATAAATAGCTTAATTCAAAAATAAACGATCTGATGCAATAGACTGCGACGTTTTCTAAATTTCCAATAATAATAAATACTTTTAGGTAATTAATATTTTATAGATAAACATATTGTTAAATTATAGTGGGGGGAATGATAATTGTTGGTTAATAAAAGATATAACTAATCAGTTTATTGATTAGGAAATTATTTAAAAAATGCCCGTATTTCTTAACAAATAAAGAATTCCTATCTGCTACAGATAAATGATTAAAAACAAATAATTTATTTAAAACAAAAGAAAAATAATAATAATTAAGCAATCATGTCGTCAATTGTTTTTATGAATTTTTAGGGGAACTTATTACAAAATTTACGTCTATTTATCATCGATAGATATTACAATTAAACTTGAAAAAATAATGGACAACAAAATAAGAATAATGATTTTTAATTGAAGACAATTTCATCAGCTTATCAGTAATCTGAAAGATTACATCATCTATTTTTGAGCATCTTTACTCTAGTATAAAACGAAACCACTGTCTGTAATGTGAATATTCTCAATATAGCGTTCACAGTGTTCACCAGTACTTCACTATCTTTTACTTTGTTCTCTTCTATTTACGATTAAATCGAAATAAATACAAGAATAATGGCCAATATTGATTACAATTATTTCATCAACACTCATGCTTCAAGAAGACGGCCAGCAATGACTCGCGAATTGAGTAAGTTTATTTATTAAATTAGTCGAATCAATTTTCTAATTTTTTGTATTATACAGCAAAACATGCTTATCGTGCGCCGAAAACGCTGATTTCGCTCGCTGAAGGTGTACCAAACGAGATATCCTTCCCGTTTGAGAAGATACAAATTCAATTAAAAGGCGGTTCATCTTTCACCATACAAGGGGAACAATTAAATGACGGCCTTCGTTATATACCATCCCAGGGATATCCACCATTATTGGAAACATTAAACGAATTCATGTTGCGCTTACATGACCCACCACGTTGGGCTGATCGGGATTTGATTATATCCAATGGATCACAGGATGGTATCAGTAAAGTGATTGAAATGTGTTTGGAAGAGGGCGATCCGATCCTTGTTCCGAATCCAGTTTATGCCGGTGTTGATGTTGTTGTAAGTTTATTTTCGGTTTATTCTATATGAAAGAAGTTGATAATTTTTGATGTAGTTGAAACCGTTCAAAGCGGAAATGATCGGTATTGATCACGATCAATACGGGATGAGTGCACAGAAATTGGTGAATATCCTGGAGAGTCGCAAGGCGAAATATACGGAAGAGGGTGGCGGTTGGAGGATGCCGAAATTGTTATACATGAATCCAACAGGATCGAATCCAACTGGTACAACAATGACACTGGAACGCCGTAAAGAAATCTACAATATCTGCTGTAAATACAACATTTTGATCCTTGAAGATGATGCTTATTGTTTCTTGCATTTTCTTGACGAACAACCGACGTCGTTTTTATCTTTAGACACGGAAAATCGTGTTATAAGACTCGATTCACTATCGAAAATAATAGGCTCTGGTTTACGTGTAGCATGGATAACTGGGCCAAAACCGTTGATTAGCAACATTGAATTGCATATCCAAAGCGGTTATTTACATTCAAGCTCAATGTCGCAGGTTAGCCTCTTAATTTATATACTAATATTTAGGGCGATAACCTTTAATTTAGGTTAAGCAAAAAAATTATGACCCACACAAAAATCTCTCACAATAATTATTTTGTAACACGCCAAATTTATGATAATTTCGAAATCGTTCACATTATAGACGTCATTACTAAATTTTTTGTTGTTATTAAAATTTATCAAATCATTATCATTTTTTTTTTTGGAATATTTTTAAACACTTCGAGGCATTTTGTTTGTTATAAAATTTCGAATACCAGTAAAATCCAGTATGTTAATCTGACCTTTCAACCGAAATTATTTACTCATAAATTTATTGATTTGATTTCCAGGTCATTATTGATAATTTATTTAAAACATGGGGCTTTGAGAAGCTATTGTCGCACATGAATTTCGTTAAAGAATATTATAAGGCACGTCGTGACTTAACATTAGCATCGATGGAACGCCACTTGAAGGGCCTTTGCGACTGGACAATACCCACTGGTGGCCTGTTTGTATGGATTAAAGTGCACGGTGTGTCCGATGTTTATGACATGTTAATGTCGCGCGGCTTAAAGAAGGGTGTCACTTTTGTGCCAGGACACGCATTTATGGCCGATCCGACACAAGCATGCAACTGTATACGAGCTTCGTACAGTAAAGCAACCCCAATACAGGTGGATAAAGCAATGCGGCTGTTGGCTGAATTGATTCGTGAGGAGCATGATTTGTTGCGTAAAAAATTGGAGAATTGTACTTAATTTTTATGAACGGAAACCGGAAAGGTTTCCAATTCCAAGTTAACTATTTACAAATATGTTGTGGGTTTATCCTTTTTTATACTGTACAAAAAAGGGCCGAATTAGGGGTCGTTTTTTATTGATTTTTAATACTAATTATGGCAACTGTCGTGGAGAGGGCGATGTTACACTATTTTGTACTGATTTCTGCATGTTTTTCTACTATTTTTATAATAATTTTATATATAAATATATAAAAAAAAAACAAATAAATACTCTAAAAATATGTAAACATATATTATTACTATTTTTATATTATTGATACAAAATAAATAATTATCAACGATGACTACTGTTCGATTTATCAGAAATTGATTACACCTAGAACAAAGTTTAAATATTTAAAAATATGAATGAAAAATTGATAAAAACGTACTATTCTAATCATTTTAGATAAATTTTTATCAAACAATAACAATTGTTTAAAATTCTCTTCGACTAGTTACATCTATTACTCCACAGATAGCGCCAAGTCATCGAGCTTACTCCGCGAACGAAGAACTTCCACAACAGATGGCAATAAATACCTAAATACATAGTTGGTTTGTGTAGCAGAAACATATCTGTCTCACTCTTCGCGTCATTCTCTTGCGTGTGTTAGAATAGATGGAAAAAATTATGCATAATTTCTCTCTAGTTTAGGTTTAATTTAATAGTCAACTTAAGTCAAATAAACACCTGATAGGGAATGAGATCATATATCTAAATATATATGGATAGCGCTTTCTTTAGTTTCGTCTATAGCGTCTAGCGTGCCAACCATTTAGGCAACCCATTAAATATCTCATAGGAAAATATTGAACGTTTTATGCAAATTTATAGAAATATCAATTATTGTACAGGGCGTTTGGTCTAAGTATGGTGAGTTGTAACAAAGTCCTACTAGTTGACTAGCGATTCGAAAAATATTTTAAAGATTTGTAGAAGGGTCCTTAAAGAACATTTCAGCAAAATTAGAATCTCGTAGCTCATTTGGAAGTTGGTCAAAAACAGCTCGTTTCTGACGATTTAGCGATTTTCAACTAAACACGCAAAACGTCTTATAATGACTTTAGGATCCTCGCAAAATTGATTTTTTCGTTTTTCTCCATTTTATTCTGGAACAGATGGAAATATTTCATATTTTCTCTGGAATACAATGGAGAAAAACGAAAAAAATCAATGTTGAGAAGGACTCAGAGTCATTTTTAGTCGTTCTGCGTGTTTTGTTCGTTTTTTTAAACTCTGACATTGTCCAAACCAATCGTTTTTTGACCAACTTTGAAATGAGCTACGAGGTTCTAATTTCGCTAAAATGTTCCCTAGGGACTCCACTACAAATCCTCAAAATATTTTTCTAATCGCTTTTGGACTAATAGGAGTTTCTTAGAACTCACCACACTTAGACCAAACACCCTGTATGTAGATGAATTAAATGGCGACCAATACTTTTAATCTGTATTTCTTCAACAAAAATCGCTTAATGCTACTAACAAAAATGCTACTTTTTCTTTTGGTGAAGGTGAAACATCATTCCTAAAACCCTTATTAGCATATCCCAAGTTGCGATTACCTTATTATTTTTTGATGGTCATCTCATCAGTAATAATAATAAATGGTAGAAATTTTGCTTGCCTATCTATGATTGCATTCAGGGGCGTTCTGATAAGGTGTACAAGTGTGCAAGAAATACCGGCGGCTAAATCTTTAGGGCGGCCAAAATTGACCATATTTTCTACTATAAAGTCTTATTGGGATTTATATTGTTCATAATAATATTAAGAAAAAATGTCGTTTCTTTTTTTCATTGAATGGGCGGCCAAACTTCTAGGGACGTACCTGATTGCATCACTATTTAGGGATAAGCGCTATCCATAAATATACTAGATCTATGGATGAGATGGAAACATTCTGCAATATTTCCATTTATTTCCCCACCTCTGTATACTATTCAATTATCTACAGAAAAAAAAACACTCAACCTATAATTATTATTCTTCCGTTAAAAAGCTCAGGTAAAGCTTGAATCCTGTTTGGTTACATGTTTGTTTTAATTCTTTGCCTGATTTGGGCTGTATTTGGTTGTTCTTGTTTATCTATTTTGCGTGCGTTTCATTATCGGAAAAACTGGAGAAAATAGAAGAAAAAAAAACAACACGATACATTTGTAATAAATGGATCTGTGTACATGTATGTAGTACATATACACGTTCAGGTCGTGTTTCACCGTTCCAGGGCTTAGTAAAGGTCGGCTTTGTTGGCATTACACTTTATACATAAATCTACAAGATACATAACTCTCCGGCGGGATCAGGCAGCCCAACATATCCAGTTAGTCGAACTATACACACATGTATTGGCCATATTATCCATATTATACAGGCTAAATATAATGGTCGATTATATAATACAGAGCTTACTCTCTATTTTAATAAAACGTAAAAATGATCGAGATTCTCAAATGAATTTTTGGATACTAGAATTCTGTAGCTTAAAAAAATATGTTAGGTACTATATGCAAGCAAAACTTCATTCGACAATGTTTTGGGAAAGAAATCTAGATGGCTGAAGAGATACAAATAAAACAATCATAGCGCACAAACAGTCTTGAGCGTGGAATATGACGTTTTTGGGTTAGTGTGAGTCAGGCTGTTTAATTCGTGAGGATAAAAAGGTGGGTATGCAGGAAGTTTTAGAACAAGATTTCATCATACTAAAGTAGAAAATATTCGTTTATTCAGATAAAAAGCTAACGTGGCATCAGTAACCCCACCTCCAGCTTCTGTTTGAATTTTTTTTCCCAAAGTCTGACCCGTGAAAATTTTGTTACATTTTCACAACCACTGTCAAAAGCCTGTTTTGCGCAGCGCCACAAAAAAAAATCTATCCTTTGTATGTCACAAGTGTTGATGATAGTAACTTTGATTTATAAATAAATGACAGTTTGGATAGAAACTGTCTCTTAAGACTTACAGAATATGACTCAACGAGTATTACAACTGGAAGTTTTTTTTAGTTGAATTGAATACTCGCTTCTTACGGGTTGTTCCGATTTATAATTCCAAAAAATGTAGGTTAATTTGAATGCAGTTTTCCGAAAAAACTGAAAAGAAAATCAAAAATTTAGATACTTACATTTCTAGAGATAACCTTCGTCTATCTATTTGTATAATTTTCATTTCCTTTCATTAACTTTTATAAAGAGATATTTGTGTTTCAGCAAAACAAGTCTTTTATAACAAAAACGTAGTTTTCCCAGATTTTCAGAAAATTTAGGGGATTTTTCAAAAATCCATGAAGCCACATAAATGTAGTATCGCATTTAAAATTAAATGAGACATTTACTACTTTGTTATCAGATACAGTTTTACAGATATTTGTGTTCTACTATCTTATGGAATTTCCATATAATTGAAAAAGTAGATGACAATAACTGTAATAGAAGCTATAACTAAAATGTTATAGAATCAGCCGTTGAAATCAGGTATTTTCCATCAAATTCGTGGAGTTTCCATTAAAAATTAACTTAACTTTTCAGAATCAACATTATTTTAAAATGGTTTAGAAATCTGGTAGGAATAATTTATAGACCATATAGGAGCAAATTAATAATCGATTTAATCAGTAAAGGGTTACAGTTACAAAAACTGTCTCAGAATCGTAAAAATTTGTCGTTGAAAATATTTAACCCTTAGTTTAACATCGAAGAGAGGTAGGATTACTGGTGCTATTTTGAGTCATTTACTCGAATAGAGAAATATTTTCTACATTTAATGCCGACATTTTTATCCTCAAGAGAGAAACAGTCTGACTCACACCGAACCGAAAAATGTGATATTGTCGCTCAAGAGTCGGTATCTTCTTTGTGACCGTCACTATAAACGAGGGAGCACATAAGAGAGACCGACTCTTGAACGATGAATAATAAGTGTGTTTTTCGGTTCGTGTGAGTTAGGCTGTTTCGCTCGTGTGGGTAAGAAGATCCTAACCGATGAAAGTTCGGTTAAAGTCCCTTTACATCATCCAATTTTACATCTGACTGTCCCAGGTAGGAAAAATCCATAGGCCAAGGCTTGGACCAGGCTTGGGCCGAGCCTTACCAGCCTTGGGCGAGGTTGGGCACAAGCCTTGGCTGAGCATTGGGGCGGGGTTGGTTCAAGCCTTGGATGATGGCCATGGGCCAAGCTTGAAGAAATGAAAAATCAACATTGGCCCAAGCCTTGGGAAATCAAAAGTCGATGTTGGCCCAAGCCCCGGGGAACAGAAAATCAGGGTTGGCCCAAGCGTCGGGAAACAAAAAATCAAAGTTGGCCCAAGCCTCTGAAAACAAATAATCGAGGTTGGCCCCAGCCCCTGTAAACAAAAAATCAACGTTGGCCCTATCCTCGGGAATCAGAAAATCAACGTTGGCCCAAGCCTCGGAGAAACAATGAACCAACGTTGGTCCTAGCCCCGAGCAGCGAGAAAACCAACGTTGGACCAATCCTTGGGAAATAAAAATAATAATATTGACCAAAATTAATGATAACAAACACTTTATGTATTGTAGAAAATATTTATTATTTTATTTATATGTACATACAGTATTTCACCTCACAGATGGCTGCGCCTTCCCTATTACGTAGTATCGTAGCTTGCTTCGGTCACATGAAAAATACGTTAAGAAATGTTAAATGTTATAAAGTATGAACCAAGTTTGATTAATCTTACTTAAGGGAGTTTGAGGCTCACTATTATCTACGTTTTCTCTATGTGAATTTAAATTTTATAATATGACTTTGATAAGCTATCAAGCTTACGAGACAAACTCATTTTAAGAGTAATAGATATGAAAGTTCTAGGTTATGTTAAAATAAGTGTCCCCGCAAGCGCACACACAATCTCATGCATAAGGCTTGCATGGGTACGATAAGACCATTGGGCCAGGCTAGATACGAGGCTTGGGCCAATGCTTAGTTCCCAAGGCTTGGGTGCGATAGGATTGACCATTGGGTAAGGATTGAGACAAGTCTTGGACCGATGTTTAGACTTTCAAGCTTGGACAGACACAAGGCTTGGGCCGACGCTCAGTTTTCTAGGCTTGCTTGCGATAAGATTGACCATTGGGCCAGAATTGGAACGAAGCTTGGGCCAATGTTTAGTTCCCAAGGCTTGGGTGCGATGAGATTAACTATCGGGCCAAGTTCGAGACCAGGCTTGGGCCGATGATTAATTTCCCAAGCTTGGGTGCGATAAGATTGACTATTTAGCTAGGCTTGGAACAAAGCTTGGGCCATTGGTTAGTTCCCAAGGCTTGGGTGCGATGAGATTAACTATCGGGCCAAGTTCGAGACAAGGCTTGGGCCGATGATTAATTTCCCAAGCTTGGGTGCGATGAGTTTGACTACTGGACCAGGCTTGGGGCGAAGCTTGGGCCAATGCTTAGTTTCCAAGGCTTGGTTGCAATAAGATTGACCACTGGGCCAAGCTTGGGGCGAAGCTTGGACCAATGATTAGTTTCCAAGGCTTGAGTGCGATAAGATTGATCACTGGGCCAAGCTTGGGGCGAAGCTTGGGCCAATGCTTAGTTTTCAAGGCTTGGGTGCGATGAGATTGACCACTGGGTCAGGCTTGGGACGAAGCTTGGACCGACACTCAGTTTCCAAGCCTTGGTAAATAACGACTGGCCAATCGTCAGCCTTGGCAATTCCTACCTGGGGTATGTTCCGAGCAAATCAAACAAGAAATTTGTTATCCTAACCATAACATCCGAGATATTTTATTTATTTTATTCAGAACTGAATGGTCTTTAATTTCATCCGACTTTGCATCCGATTTACCAAAAAGTGTCATATTTTAACAATTTGGGATTGTACACAAGTAGAAAGTATGACATGGCATGGTTGTTTGTTGTTTGGTGTCGTCGTCTCGTTTAGTATCAGCTTGTCTGTTGTCTGTTAGCGCCTGCGTACACATGAAACTCACTCATATAATGTAAAGATGAAAATATCTGGTATTCGAGATGACTTCAGATATAAAATCGGATAGAAAAATCGGATACAAGACTCGGACAATGTAAAGGGGCTTTTACATTGTTACGACCGCTCTCTTAGGCTGGTCTTACACAGCCGCATGAAAAGTGGTCTCTTTTATCTGCTCTCCACTGTACATGTTCTATTGTTGGTTAAGAGTTTAAATAAATGATATAATTCTAAATTTTACAACTAAATGAACTATAAGCACAAAAAAACATTAATTTTGAATTTAAGCACTCAATTATAAATTCACGATTAATTTTGGAAAGTCAATCAATTTTCAAGCGACTATACAAGGGCTAAAATTAAGCTGTTGTTAATCGATATCCATATTAAATATTGATTAACCCTAACAAAACCTTAGTAAGAATATTATTTGATACTGTTTAAAATAACGTGCATATTCATTTATTGGGTGGTAAGATAGAATTTAGAATTTTTGTTGTATTATAAGTATATTTATACTTAATTGGAACATGTAATTATTAGAGACTTTAGAGAGTAAACATTGGAGTGTATAAATGTAAAAGTATAGGGAAAAAGTCTATAATTCATTGCCGAAACATACCAGTAGTAGGCAATAATACAACACCCCCCTATAATATCAAAGTACACCTCTAGTATAGGGACGGTTTTACGCTTTATATCTCTTTTATTTCCCCATTTTATTTTATGTTTATGCCGTGATTTCGTACAGTAATAATAATAAAAAAATATTATATTGCAATGGCTACCAATAAAAACTAATTTTTATCATCGAATTCTACAAAATGTTTTATCAATTTTCATTATTTACTCTAACACTACAGTCGTACCAACACCTATATACAAATAAAACTATATTGATTTGACAAATCAACTATACCTTATTTACTTTTTTTTTTGTTTTCGTTTCATTCCATTCCAAAATTCCAGTAGAGTTGGAAATATTCTACTACCAACCAACATATATTGTAAGATTTATGCGGTGAGTAATTTAAAAGTTTATTCGGGGGTGGAAATCCATTAGAGAGGTGACGTGAAAAGCAGGGCGGAGCGCTTCTATATTAATTAAGGGCTACCTGTCACTAACCGGCCCGTCTCGTGATGGATGGCCCCATAGGCGGCACATGAACCCGACATCTTCACAAGACGAATACAACAGATTCATGCCTGATAATAACGCACCAACATCAATATTATCATTAAATCTTCAAACTATTGTAATTATTATAATGTTTTGATAGAGGATAAATAAATTAATTATATTATCAAAATTTAGATACATTTGGGACACATATTGTAAGACTATGAGTTACGGCACTGTAATTTATGACAGTGGCGATGATGGTGCTTTTTCTATATAATTCCAACTTTGTTAGTTTTATTGAAGCGTCGCGACGCGTGGCCAACCATTTTCCTCGCTAATGCATCCTGACATTTGCCAATCATTTCCTTCCGGATGCCTCTTCGAATAGTACACCAAAGTTGATAATGGAAATAAATTCGATCGAAATTGCTTCCTTTTGTTCATTTTCTTTTCCATCATCACCACCATTATTATTATTATTTTGAAAAATTTAAACAAGCAACGGATTAATTTCAGTTGTTATTATTATATTCATAAGGTTATGAAGGATAGGAGAGGGAAAAAAAAACTAATAACAGCATTACAAACTGGATTAACTTTGGTGTATACGAGGGGGATGAAAGACTAGTATTGGCAGGGTTGATAATGCGAAACACGTGACCACAGCTTACTTGATCCGCAATATGTTGGCGTTCGTGATTTATTGATACCGACATGAACACTCAATTAGGCCGAATGAAGGTATGAAGTTCGGATAGGGTTGAATATTTCACATATTCCTTTAAATTAAATTTTGTTATATCACAGACACACATCCATAAAGAAGAAGAAAATACATGTTAATTTTTGTAATTTATTGAAGTGTAGACAATATGATTAATCCATATCTAGTCGAAAAATTGGGGTGGTTTTATTCGCTTCGCTATGGCTTTGTCTTCAGGTTGTTTCCTTGTGGTTTCTTTTAAACGCTTGTGCTACGATAAAAAGTATGAAATATTAAGATTACAAGGGGTCACATTTGGGCTCAACTTTGATTGTGCCCGAGAAAAAAGGGCAATTTTTATGCTAGTTGTGCTGTCGTGATCCTCGGATGCTTTATTTTATTCTAGTGGCTGGGGGAGGCAGGATCAAAGGATCGTCCAGGTCATTGCTACAGATAACTCTAACTTAAACTCTACTATGTATTGTAAGGGGGTTGAATACTATCTACTATTATTACAACGAAAAAATACTAACGAATTTTTTTCATCGTGATTGTATTAATTTTTATTTTAGATGATTCGTGGTAATGTTGATGCGTTTTTTTGTTATGAGGGTTGGGGGATGGGGGTAGTATTAGATGGAAGAACAATGACAACGGAATGTGATAAAAGGGAAGCAGTGTTTTTCCAATGATGCTTTTCTGTCGGTCCATTATCTTGCAACACATTAAGCGTCGCGTCTGTGAAATATGTATAATAACACTATGCATAATACAGAGACGCCCCGCGGGGACGGCCGTCGTGACGCTCATCCCTGACACCCAAAAACCGAAATTGCTATTTTAATTTTTAAATCGCACTCACACAAACATATACGCAACACAAACACTCAAAACTATACGATAGAATTGTAATTATGTTTACAATTAAAAAAAGAATATTTTTATAATTTTTTTCCAATATTCCTGTTGGTTATTTTATTAAAGTTGAATAGAGGAATTGTTTCATTTTTATTGTAAATATTGTAGAGTATAATAACGGATGAGATATTTCAACCGTAAACCAAAGATCAAAGGTAACAATTTCAATGTAAATTTCACTTCCAATACAGGTAAATCATTGAGTTTGATTAAATCACATATTTTGAATAATGGAAATATTTCACTTTATTACCTTTGTATTCAACCAAAATATCAACAAGCAACAAAATCCTTGTTGCATTTTAGTCTTATTGTTGTTTTGTTTATAATTTACCGATAATTAATCTAATAATTTATTCATATTTACAATTCGTATATAAAAATATATAAATAAACATACTACCTTTAGTTTTTCCACTTAAAAAATATTCCACTGTGAGTTTAGACTAAACTGTGAATACAAAAAATGTTTATCAAAATCGGTTATATTTAGCGAATTTTTCATCCCCTTTAATATTATACGAGATAAGAATATTTAAAAACAAAGATTATAAAGGTAGATTCAAGAAAGAATATTTCCGTTTGAGAAAATTATTTTGGAAGATTAATTAGGACAATTTTTAATTAGATGAAGGTGAAGGGAAATATCCAAAATATTTCATATCAGCTATAAATGGTCTAATAAAAGATTGCTTTAAACTACTAACAATAAGGCCCGAACTCTCTTCCCCTACTTAAGCTCCTCTTAGCAAGGTCTTGACTTAAAACGATAGGTGTACAAACATTTTGGTGGGGGCCCGTCCACATATTATTGGTCTCCACCCAAATGCCTGCACCTGAATCCACGTTTCCGTCGATGTAAGGCAAGATCCTGCTAAGTTGAGCTTAAGTAGAGGAAGCAAAAGCGAACCTAAGTGTGGTAAGGCTAATCTACACTGATTTCAATTAACAGATAAAAACACATGCTAGTTTTGTACCAATTTTTATGCGGTGGTTTAAACAGGCTTTTCAAGGCAGTTATCATAATGGAATAAAATCTCCCAATCCCTTCTTCTGATTGAATATATTTCTTCCCGAACTCTGACTTGTTACATTGTAATGACCGCTCTCATAAGCCTGTTTTACACAGCCGCACAAGAGGTGGTCTCCTTTTATTAATCACCACCGTACATACATGTAATGCATGTATTAAAAAGACAAGGAAGTACCTAATATAAAAACATCATCAAATCTATGGTTATTAGAGTTAAAAAGGATAATAATAAAATTAAGCACTGAAAGAGAAAATATAGATTAGTTTTTGATAAGATTATGCCTGCTTATCGTTATAATAGGTTAGTTTTTATTATTATTACTTTTTCTTTCTTTTATATTTTCGTATACTGTCAATAATTCGATCAGTCGGTTCTTTAGTATGTTCATCAATAATACGGGTTGAAGATTCACTTAATAATTATTATTAAATTTTATTAATTCATATTATAAGTATAAGGAATGAATTTAATTATTAAAAAGGTGAACTAAGATAATGTTTAAAACAAATATAACTATTTTAATCCAAACTATAGTAGACTACGTACGTACAATTTCAGTTGCAAGGTGGCCTTCGGTGCGCAAATCGTCAAAATGGACCCAACTGAGATCGTATTGATGTCTACTACCCGATTTAAAAAACATTGTCATAATTCTGGCAGCACCTTCGAGTTCACATTGCCGAGTGGGAAGTCTACACGTCTTTATGACGCAAGTGTCTTATATTTTCAGAACGGCATTTTCAACTTCGGTACCTACCGAATATCTCCGATGGGTTACTTAAGCTCCGCCTTCGCGCATCCTAGCCGAAGGTCACCTTGCAACTGATATTGTACATTCACGAGCACATAAAAGAGACCACTTTTGTGCGACTGTGTAAAACCAGCTTTTGATAGCAGTCGTCTCAATTTTAACTGGTCAGAATTTGGGAAGAGAGTTGTCCAATCGGAACAAGGGGTGGATGGAGTTATTGTCACTTCTCCTTATTTACGAAATTTCGACAGGAAATAGAATAGCAAAGCGGGCAGGTAACAGCTTGTAAATTATAACTTTCTCTAAAGAGGGTGGTTCTACAAAATTTGCTATGGCGGAAACTGGCTACAGCACTTCCTACCTCTACACCTTCTTCCGCTGACGAGAGAAGAAGCCTGACGCACACCAACCGAAAAACATGATATTCCTCACTCAAGAGTCGGTCTCTTTTATGTGCTCGTGAGTGTACCTACTCTAAAAAAATTGAAATCCTAACCATGTTATTTGTATATTAAAGTAAATATACAAAATGGCACTAGTGACCTACCGACTTCTTCTGTTATTGAATATCATGATCTGTGAAAATTCTGTTAAAATATTACAACCACTCTTAAAAGCCTACTTTACACAGGCCTACAAAAAATTGTTACTGAGACTGATAGTACAGACGAGAAAGGAACTTGTAACTAAAGCTCCTTTTTCTAAAATAAAAAATCTTATTATGACTCTAGTTTTAGACGCCTGTTTTGTTCCCTTGTTTAACAGTTAAGTATACCGTATATTCTCAATAGAGACATGGGAGAAACATTGGTCCCGCCCATGTCCCTTCTTTGACAAATCACATGTTTCATGAATAACAGACAGAGATACCTACCAAATCCTCAAAACACATCAGGTTATTGTTACCTATCTATTAAAATAGAAAGGTTCCTTCGTACAAAAGAAGTTGCTGTGTTTGGTCAAAGGACTAAGAGTGGGTGGTAATTTCCGCCTGAATTTTCAATTTCTAAACCACCTACGCTCTCTCTCTCTCTGTCTCTTTCTAACTAATATGTAAGTAATATAGATGGGCGGGACCAATGTTTCTCTCATGTATCTATTGACAATACCACTACGGTATGTTTAAAATTCGCTTTGATAAAATAGAAAATCTTTCACTTTTATTCCAATGTTATCTCATGCAGAAATGTCATATACGATTATGATCATCGAAGAATTTCAATAAATTCACTCTTACCTGTATTTAACATTATTGTCTTATTATCCTGTCAATTCGTTTGATTATTATTTATTTGATCCCCATCAACAAAGAATGTTTCTCTAAACAACCCCACCTATATATGCGTATAGAGAAAATCACCTGTATATCGTTGGGAAATTGATTGTTTCGATCAAGGGATATTGGTCGGCACGTGACCAACACGTGTATTACCAGTTCGTCCTTTACATCAATTCATTAATATAAAAACAGTGATTTTATAGATTTGTATGATGTTGAAATAGACAATAATTAAATAACGACCACCTGGAGTTTTCATTAAATATCCCTATTCAATTCTTAATTAATAATAACGACAAGATCTTTTTTAGATTCGATATAGTTGTTGAGAGTACATAATCGATAAGAGATTGTTTTATAAAAAAAAACAGATGTTTAAAAAGAATAACGATTCCAATCAACGTAACAGAAACAATAACAACACCACCACCATCGTGTGAAATAAATTGGAATTCAACACATACTGTCGATTGCAGTACACCCCCGTTTAGAAAATTGAATTATCCACCAATCTAGAATCTATCAATCAAAACCATCCCTTTTTTCTGTTAGATATTGTCGCCGTTTCTACAATCTCGATTTAGGTATATCTTATTGTTTTCTTTTATATAATCAACAGAATTTTTAACTGATGATAATGAAGTCTTTGTATCAACGAAACAATCAATATAGATAGATATAGATAGAAACAAAGCAGGTTGTATATACATAGTGGTGGTGTATTATACGCCATTTTACGTCCCATGGGAGATGAGACCGAGTGCAGTTTCGTGTCGGCATTATTCTTGATTTCCTGCTGTGTGACGGCTACGTTGTTGTATTCTCTCCTATTCTACTGCTCTGTAAGCTGCTAGTGCTGCTACGTTGGATGTCTGCTGATGCTTCTATTTTGCCTGACTGTTTTACCCGATCAAATCCAACAAATTCCACCTCTTTATTGTGTGTTACCCTTTTTCTATCTACAGTTCAATAAACCAGTTACACTTTAATTAAGGGTGACTTTTTTATCGTCTACAATGTTGTATAATTATGGAAATTGGATATTTTTCTTCTAGACGGGAGTTCCTTAGGGGGTTTGGGGGGAAAGGATACTAACTACTTATATAAGCTATTAATTATGATGATGGTGTTAATGTATGTGAAACGGATTCTACTTACACTTGAAGGACAGTTTTGTTGCTGAATCTTTTGACTTTTAATTAGATAGTTGTTTCTAAAACTAGCTACTTATAGGAGTTTGTTACTTTTTTTTCTGTTTTCTTTATTTTTTGGACGACTTTCAACAAGATTTCCATTTGTGACGAGTCTAGTCAAAAATAAACAACAATAAAACACAAAAATAAATTACACTACCTATACTGAAAAAAAAGTGTAAAGCAAATCTCATTTATATTTCTAAGTTTGCCTGTCTATCTACTGTTTGAAGAGGGTCAAACTTAATTTAGAAACTTATTGTTCTCATTTTTCTTCCTGCTTTTTTTTTGACTGACTGCCTTTAAATTATTTGCTCCTTTGGGTAGATTAAATTGTGTTTAATAATCTAAATTAAGTATCTTCCGGTTTTTACATTCCATGAAAAATTATTTATTTTGAAGATACGTATAATGGTAGAAGTATTGCCGTTAGTGTATTGGGAAATTTTCGTAATTTGACTAAAATTTGTGGATAGTTCTAAAACCATTTTGTCACAAAAACCCCAATTTTTCTATAGGAATTTTTGTTTTATAACGCTTTAAGATGACAATTAGAGAAATATTTTTCAAAAAACTTCTTGTGGGGACGAGAATTTCCTGTTTTAGTGCCAACCCCGTGAATGCTTCTATTAAAAATTTGCCAGGACTCTTATTACATTGGTCGCATATTCAAAAGTTTCAGAAACGCTGTTTTAAAGGGAACTGGAATGCAAATAATGGAGTAAGCGGTGCAGTGCTCTTGTCAGATTGGCTGCAAATAATGTTGTAGAATCAGGAATGTTATATGGCTGAAATAAATTTCCCTTTGACTGTTCTATATCTACATATACAGCACACACATGTATAGATATACCTACAATTATGTGTGTGTGTGTGTGTTAGGTATATTTCAAGGGATGTTATACGCAATAATTCAGCGCCATGCGATATCGCATGGCAACGGCAGCGCATATTTGACGACGATGCGCCTGCTATCCTCATCTCTCCACCACCACCACCACCACCACTACCACCGCCGCCACTACCCGCCACCATTACTACATAAGCTTTCAAGTTTCAATTTTGTGTTGCACAACGGTACAAGTGGAAAGATTGTGGAATTTGAAAATTTATTAATAACAAGCCAAAGAGACAAAGATCCAATATTAAATAAATCACTAGGGCTTAGAGAGGGTGGAATTCAAAATTCGCATTACAAATTCATATAAAAATATCGATTATTAGTGTTGTACATTCTCTTTCTCTGTCTATTTCTTTATAATAAGAATTAATATTGTTGAAATCAACAAATCTTTTCTACGAAGCTGATGTTTCGGGCCGTTCAAAATCACCGGAATTGCGATGGGGAAACAAGGGGGCGTCGAGTCGATCCTATAATAGTACTTCGATCAGGCCAATCTCTCCCTTGAGTCTCACTTCATTATTGACCCATTCTGTTGATAAGTTGACAGACAGATTTAAGAAACTGTTATGTCCTCGTTTGTATAAAATATTATATCGATTTGTATAAAATTAATTAAAATATTTCTTATTATCAAGATTAGATCGATGATGATCGATCTTTTACACCACTTTTCCTTTCAATTTAATCTATTTAAGCGTAATTTTCTTGGAGAAAATTTTCATTTGGAAATTTAATTAAATCAAATGGATACCTGGTGAGAATTAAGTAACACTGTTGTTGATTATTTTTTTTTTATTTTTATATTGAAACTTGTTAAATTTGCATAGGAAAATAATAAATATTCAATAGCAAATAAGAAGATGGTCATTGTTATATTTATAATCACACAATATGTGTGTAGGTACAGTAAATTAAACAATTGTGTGCATCACTCGAGGAGAAACAGTTAAAGTCATTTTTCTTGAAGCTTATTTTAAAGTTGATCTTTTAGATATAAAACACTGTTATGAATTATTTTAATTATTTCGTTTTAAGGAATAGTAAGCGGTACTGATAATATGAAACTTTGATCTTGGGTAGTTGAAATTGAGTTCTATTTCAAAAGAGCAGCTTTAGAAACAGTGATCCAAAAACAATTTAAGATGAACAGCGTTCATTGTTTAGAAATCTTGAGTTAAGATCTTAACAAATAGGGTAAAATGTTTCAAATTATTCCTGCAAAATTGCTGCAAATTTCAAAATTTTGGATTTAAAGTGCCAATTTTTCGATGGTAAGAACTAGCCAAATAACACTGCTTTGTAAAATTTTGATTCAAGATTTTGGACCAGCTTAGTCCAAAATTTCAAGATTTTGGTGACTTGCTTTATCACCAAAAGCTTGCACCACATCATTTGATTTAATTGTAAGTAGATACAAAGCTAAAAAAATTGCACTTTTAGTCGAGAATTTCAATATATTTATAAAAGGCTTTGAAAATATTTTGGTACCTACTTTATATGAGCTTAATCAAAATTAAAACTTGACCTACAATTTTAGGGCTTCTACGAGGAATTTTGCTCCAATTTGAGTAGTTCGTAGGTGGGTATTGATATGATTTCAATACAAAATTTTGAAATATTCAGCACGTTTTGTCCAAAATTTCATGATTTTGAAAAATTTTGGCCAATTTTTAAGAGCTTTCATTATTTTTATTCTTTTTAAATCAGCACATAATTTTGAAGAATGCTACAATTTCTTCTTACCTACGGATTTTCCAGTATTTTCACCTGTGTAGTTTTAATTTCAGTATCTATTGAGCAATTTTATTTTGAAAAGGGTAGGTACTTAAGTAATTTCTGAAAAATAAAAGAAAAAAGATACTTTCTACAAATTTTCTATGCCTGAAACTATGGCTTGAAAACTATGGCTTCAAAACCTTAACTACCCACAGAGAAACACTAACGAAAGTATGTGAAATTCTCGCTCAAGACTTGGTCTCTTTTTTTTGATCGCCACCATACACTGGGGAGCACATAAAAAAGATCGACTCTTGAGCGAGAAATATCACGTTTTTCAGTCCTTGTAAGTTAGTCTGCTTCTCTCGTGAGGATAAGGAGATGGGTAGGTAGGACAAGTTTCCACCATAACAAATTTGTAAAAAGTATTTTTCAATTTAGGTAACTATCAAAAATGGCATTAGTTACCTTAACCCTTTACATATGATTGAATAACTATCATTCTTTCCAAATCCTAACCTGTAAAAGTTCTGTTATATTGTTACGACCGCCCTCGAGAGCCGGTTTTACGCAACCGCACTTAAAGTGGTCTTTTGTATCTACAATATTAAGACAGTCGATAATTTTCAATTTTTAATTGGAGACGCTACAGGTAGTCAAATTTTTGGGCTTATTGCTTAACCATTTCTGAGCCCACTTTGAGCGATTCATATTTTTGATCACGCAACAGAGAGGAGGCAAAATCTTCATTGATTAAAACGCCGATGTCCATGTCGTGCAAGGGCAGAAAAGTACACACTTCTTATAATCGAGGCAAATAACGTATTTCCACGCTTTAACCTTTCGTTTTTCCCCCTAGTTTAGTGTAGAAGTAAGAAAATTAATTTGTAAGCTCGACGCTACACTCAATCCGTTTGGTGGACGCTTTTTAGGGACAAACAGTAACAAAGGAAAAAAAATTGACACGATCTATGCTTATATTAAAAATATCTACGTAGTTGTGATTGAAAGTTCTAGTAAATATCGGATGTGTATGCTTATACCTGGATTTCCTTGTCTGTATATTGCGTTTCTATACGTTGGCAACTGTTAGCAATCCGAAAAGTTTAATTACTTTTTTGATTAAAACTGTCGACGGGTAGGAGCGTATGTAGAAGTGCACTATACAGAAGAGCGTGCCTTTGAGTTTTCGGTCGACTTTTTCGGGGGTTGTTGCCGTTGGTGGTGGTGGCGGCGGCAGCGACGTTAACAACGAGCAACAGCGATTTTATTTGGAACGCGTCGTCTTCCTCAAAGAGCCTACCCACCACATCCGTTACTATTTTACCACCACCAGGAATATCAGAAGTAAGGATATTGTTATAGCAATGGGGGCGAGCCACGCCTGTTCCAGCATTGACTCCGCCTGTCCAGGGGTCGGGGTCCTATTGGTTCACCTCCCACTCGTTGACTCTATTCCAGCATCAACACAACACACATATTCAACAATTCAGTATCAAATCAGTACTCATTAAATAAACAGTGCAGTGCGTCAGTTTTAGAGAGTTGTATATTGTGTTTCTATCTATATTTAGATATTTATATAAATATCTACCAGAAACATGCTCAACAATCTAGGTCCTGTCGGTAAGTTAGTGGGGGCCATACTAATTGACGCTAAAGTCTTTAGTGATTCAGCGTACTAACGATAGGCTAGTTAAATGGGGTCTAAATTGAAGCTGCCTCGCCCTCATTAAGCCAATATCGTCGGGCCGCTCCGGTAGGCCATGCAATTAGGGACAGCACCCACACATCTAGACACATGTATGTATTAGTTGGTACGGCACAACACTTTAGACTTTTCAGTCTTTTTTTACAAATCTCAAGCTCAATGCATGCAAACATGCAAAAAGTCAGCCGCATCACTCATAATCACCACGGTTTAGTCGGAATGGGGCAACTAGTACCGGCACTAGTGCCGCCGACGGGTCGTACACAATCAACACTACCATCGAAATAAATACGATAGTGTGATAAAACAATTAATCGGTAGCCAAGTCTAGACGTGGTAATCGTTAGTAGTGATGAAATTAAAATTGCCGGTGATAAACCGTGATTTTATTACTACCGTTTTATGATGATGGTGGGTACGTATCTGACGACTATATTCAGTGATTGTGCAAACTTCTTATACTTACAACTTTTAACTAGCCTATGAAAAATCAATTTTATTGAAAATTATAAAAACTTTTTATTATATTACAGGTATAAAAGAGATGTGCGGTGAGGACCTGAAACGGCATCAAAACGAACTGAAGGTGTTAGATCAGCCACGTTTAAGTGGCTTATGCGACGGTGGCTTATCACAATTGGGTAATTCATTAACAAATAATAATTCAAATGATGGTGATAAGCCAACGAAACAGAAACGCCATCGTACCAGATTCACACCAGCACAATTAAATGAATTAGAACGTTGTTTCTCGAAGACGCATTATCCTGATATTTTTATGCGTGAAGAGATCGCCATGAGGATCGGTTTGACTGAATCGCGAGTCCAAGTAAGTCTAATTTTTAATTTTTAATTAATTAATTAATAATAGTGTTGTGGTGGTGGTATGGTGTTAAACTCTTCAAGTTTGAGATTCAATTCGTTTTAATTAATCGAATACAAGTTCGGGCTAAGTTGGCAATCCTCTGCGGTGTTTCGGGATTACGATTAGACGACGTGAGCTTTCGAGCTTTCCATACTGAAACCTGCCGGTGTGAGTGAATCAAAATGTTGCATAAATGTTTAGAAATAATGTTTCTTTTACCGTTATATACCAATATTAAAAATGTTAAAGTGACATGAAAGCTACGCGAAAAATGCATCAATGTTGTTTCGTTTTTTTTTTTCGTGGTAAAGAATGCAAATGATGCACTAATGAAAAATGTCCATTAACACTGAATTTATTTTAGCGCATTATCCCCGTTATTTTATTTTAATTTTAAATTCTACGATAAATGGGATAATCTTGTAATATTTTCCGCGTTTTCAAAATTAATAGTTGGAGTGTCAATCATATTTTTGTCTCGCTACAATAGATACATTTAAGATAAAAAAAATAGTGCAAATATATTGAGATGCGCTTGTTTCAACCGCATCAAATCATCACTCTTCATTAAACATTTATACAGACATTTGACTGTATAATGAACCGTGCTCTTTTCGTCATCAAACACACCAAGGGGTGAGTTGATTTTTACTGTATACAGTCCCTAGAGCACAAATAGAGGGTGGAGAGGAATGATCAAACTCACCCCTGTCGTGATAAATCTCCACCAAACATTTATTAAAGAAGATTTTTAACTTAAAAACCAAATAAACCAACAATTGACTTATTCCGGTGTTTTGTTATCAAATGTTGATAAAAGAAGAAGAAAAAAAAACATAGAAATTAACAAAAACTTTACGATAGGTCTATTTTCACATGTGACTGCTGAATATCACAAGTTTCTACCCTTTTACAGTCACGTATTATCTAAATTTAGATTTGGTGTTTTTTTTTCTTTGTAAATAGGAACAGGTTAGGTTTGTTTTCCTTTGCCCCAAGACGACAACAAACAATAAAACGTTTATTGTTATTCAGCTACTAGGAAGTGAATTACTTGTAAACCTCTATATCAGAGATCTCCCCACAAATTTGTGGTCAAAGTGTAAATCCAGCTTGACCAAAGCCGTATTACATTTTGTATAAAACGAAATTTAACCAATTAAGCAGATGGATCAGGCACGAATCACCTGGCATTTACTCTTTAGTGTTTCATCTGCTTCACAATTAGCACATATGATTCATACCGTTTGGCTCAGCAGGATATCACTAGTACGATGATAAATGTGAAAGAGGTAGTTGTTGTTGTTGTTTTTGTAGTGGTGGTGGTGGTGTAATATAACAGCATACGATAATAATACAATGTGGGGTTGTTAATCGTTAATATTGAGGTGATGCATTGACTTTTATTAGACTATTAGGCGTTTACACACATATAGATACATGTAAGGATTGGGGGTAGTTGGATAAGCAGAAAATAAAGAACAACGACAAACATGGGGGATATTAAACCCTCTCACTTTTTCTATTCACATACATATTTAGTTAGATTTGGCTTTGAATTTTAATAATAATAATAATTAATTACAATAAAATTAATGAAAATTACAATATTCACATATAATTAGAATGGTTTATAATGACAAATAACAAATAACAGATGATAGGTACAGAATTCATTGCAGTTTCACTTACAATGAAAATTTAATTCTACCCATATTAATTGACAATATAATTTAATAATAATGTGAATTAATTAGATATGTTAAGTGTACAGCATTTTTAATTAATTCAATTATTAGATATTCTACAACTGAACCATTGACATCAAATCCAGGACTTTGAAATAGAATATTGCTCATAGTCAACTTATTCGAAATGATTCGCTTAAAAATATGATAAGCCTTAAAATATGGTTCTTAATTAAATTGATTGAGCATCCTACGGCTGCGATTTTCGTTTTCATGTTAGGAAAAGTTACATATTGAGTTAAATCCAATTTTTTGAAATCAGAGTGGTTAATGAAAAAAAATTGGATCTATTGTGAAAGCCCTTGGATTTTCCTATGGATAACCTTTCAAAAAAGGTATCGGATGAGTTTTAATCTTCAAAATTGTACAAAAAATCCTGGAATAAAATTTTCGACATGCTCTAAGATTTTCTTCTACATTTAATTTAAAATTTCGTCATTTTAAACAACAGAAAAAATTGTCGGATCCACCGTGAAGTGCTCAATTCAATGTCGATTACGGAATTTAAATCTTTCAGAAAATGAGAGAGATATCGATGATTAAAGATTGGCATTGACTACTGCGAGCCCTTAAAAGTCCACACAATTTGGTGTACGAAATTTTTCAGTTACCAAAAATTGATACCTACCTTGTTTTTTAAGATATTGGAAAAAGTAAACGTGCGTTGGATAAGAGCATTTCACAGTCCATGCTTACTAATAAAAAGCACAAACACGGTCTCAGCTGCCAACGATTATTTGAGAGATTTTCAAAATATTTTCCACCAAGAAGATAAAATTTCCGACATTTCTATAGTAATTTTGAAGCAAATTAATTAATTTTAATAGTTATAAAAAATAAGTGAGAAAAAAGGTTCAAATTTTCCGTGAAACTTACTTAATTTTCAAAATTGTGTCTTATAAGCGAGCTTCATGTTTATTCTTCTTACATCAGCTTTCTAAAAAAAAGACTATAATTGTCCATCTTTAAAATTATGCAAGGAATCAACGTAGAAAAAAATTTTTAAATTTGCTTCAGTTATTGGAAAACTAACAAGTCTATCGGAAAAATTCTTGAAGATTTTTAAAGCTCTTTCAATTTTCTATCTAAATCACTTGATAAATATTGAAAATGAGCAATAATGGCTAAATCTCAGTCAGTTATTTCTACATTTAGTCTTTATTTACTCAAAATCGGCTCATTATATGCACTATAAGTTTCAAAATATCATAAAATTGTCTTTTACTTAGAAAACTTAGAATTATAGAAGAGTTATTAATGTTACAAACAAAAAAACCAATCTTAAATCTTATACTTTAGCGAATCACTCAATTAAAGTACACTCGTGTGCACATAAAAGAGACTGTCTCTTGAACGAGGAATATCACGTCTTTCGGTTAGTGTAAATCAGGCTGTTTTACTCGTTAGTGTAAGAATTGGAGCAGGTAGGGGGTGTTAGAATGAGCGTACACCATACAAAATTTGTAGAAAGTATTTTTTTGTTCAGGTAAATACCCAAAATGGCATCCGTAATCACACCCTCATCTTCTGATTGAATGTCTTTCGTTCCAAATCTTAACACTTGAAGGTTCTGTTACAATGTTACGACCGCCCTCAAAAGCCGGTTTTACACAACTGCACAAAAAGTGGTCTCTTTTATGTGCACCCAAGTGTACATATCTACGCCAAAATGAGTCAAGGTTCTATTACTTTAATATTTTTCTAAAATATTCCATTAAAGTGATATTATCCAGTTTGTTATTCCTAAATACAACTTTTAGAAAATTATTAAACAAAGTTTCTATTTTAGGTTTTAAAAAGTTCTCTGCTTCTATTTATTTTTTCTGGTAAACTTCGTCATATTTTTACAACAAAAAAGAGGAGCTTTTTTTCAATACACAAAGCAGTAAATTTGTTACGAAAGCTGGTCGTTTTCTGATATGCCACCTTTCAACTATTTAGATACACAAGCTTTTAAACAAGGTACTATCAATTCCACAAAAAAGTAACCACGGCTTGAGATGTTGTGTAAAACAGGCTCTTAAAGGCGGTCATGTCAGTATACCAAAAATTTCTATAGATCAGAAGTAGGGGGTAGTGGTACCGGTGCCATTTTTCTGTTAATTAGATGGTTTTACAACATCTCCTACGTATACACTCATCTTCTTAAGAGAGAAACAGCCTGACTTATACGAACTAAAAAACGTTATATTTCTCATTCAAGACTTGGTCACTTTTTTGTGAAACTCATTGTACTTTCATTTGTAAAATTGTGCAAGAACTTTGGATATGAAAATGCCAAGCTCTTATTAATTTTCAGAAAAACAAATGAGAATTTTCAATTTTAAGTATACTCAAAAATATTGGTTTATTTGTAGTGCAAAATGTGGTATAAGCATGCTCTAAGCTTATCCTTTGTCATTTAAAATTGCATCAAAATTTTCCAAAGCAGGAAGCTTTATTGCAAGCATTTTGAGGTGCTTTTTCCATCGATGTTCTTGAACGTTTTAGAACACAATCGAGCATTGTAGAATTTCAATAATTTGTTCAACATTCAAGTTTGCAAAAAATACTGTCTGATTCAATGAATTTTTAACTTTATTATTTCATTTACATGGTCTGTTTTTCTACTCTTCTTTAATTTAAAGCTTCATACAAGATTTTAAAATTGCAACCTACATGTTCATTGTGTTACACATCTAGTTCACATACCCTCAATTGAATAATTCTCTGTACGATTGAAATTAATAAAATATCTTCATCAAAGTGATAAAGCTTCCCACTAATCTTAAAAGCTTAAACAAATAGATTTAACAAATTAGAAGCATTTTTCTCTATTTTCCAAGTCTGCGGAAAATCTTGCTGTACTTTTCTTATGGAGATTTTCTGTTATTTTAGAGTGAATATCGTCAATACTGACACAACTTTCGTTTATACCAACCATAGCATTGTTTTATTCATGTCACCTTTATTCTAGACACGAAACTGACTATCCCAGTATTTATTTTCCATTGACTGGATTTTTATTTACTTTTCCTACTGTCCGATTTTATCCTATATATTGTAAAACTCGTTATAATATTTTTTGAATATTATTTGAGCGTTGACATTTTTCTTAATTGTTCGACTATTGATCGTATTCCATTGTGAACGTTTCACCCTCACTGAATATCGCACCAAACGTAATATTTTAGAATGAAACGTGCCAATAGGGCTTTAGTAGTGTCGTAAAGGTAATCGAAACTCATAAACCTTAATCCGATATAGGAATTCATGGTAATGTCTTTTTTACAGAAACTTATTCGTTATTATTATTTATTTAAATTTTCACCACATCAAAAAAAAATAAAAAATAAAAGAGTTAGAAGTAGATATTTTGTTTTCTATTCGATTATGTATTGCTTTCGATCTGAACAGGGTTAGTTAGTTTGTGTATTTTAGGGGAAGATGGTTATATAAGAGGGCCAGTTTGATCATACATCAACCGCGCCCCATTAGGGATTAATGATGCCAACAGCGCCGAAATTAACTCCCTGCAGGCTTACCGCGGGCAATAACGTTAACATATTAACCATTTGTTAAAATAGCAATATAGCTACGGTTTTATCCTATATTATAGGTATGTATACTGCAGATACTATTTGTTATTAGTGGAAAACAAATTTAATAAGACAATTTTTTTGATAATAGTCAAAAGTTTCTGTAGGTTTGATAAGTATTGTTGTTGATTGTACAGTTTACAAAACTTCCACCAACTTTTCGATAACAAATAAATTTCTAATATTGAGTGAAAGTGAGATGTCCTATTTTACCAAACATATTTCCTCACTTTCGTTCCAACAATATCCAGGGATTTTCGTTGAAATCTCTAGGGTCGCATGACAGTGGTTATCCATCGCACTGAAGATGTATAGTTACTAAATAATCCAAAACCATTAGCTTTTTGCCTCGGCATCTGGCCCTATTCATTCGCACTTTTTCTCTGTTTCACCATTCAATGTCCGTCGAGAATTACACCCTATAATGTATATGGATCTGTGTGCACCACCACCATCAACAGGGACCGTTTATCAAAAAAAAAACCTCTATCGTTGATACTTCACAGGTTTGGTTCCAAAATCGACGGGCAAAATGGAAGAAACGAAAGAAGACCACAAATGTCTTCCGTACACCTGGTGCTCTTCTACCCTCCCATGGTCTACCACCGTTCGGGGCAATGGGTGACGGTCTGTGCGGTTCGAGTATGTTCAGCACGTCCGAATCACGATGGGGTGTTGCTGGAATGGCGACCGGTTAGTTTCTTCTACAATTAATAAAAATAAATAAATATTTATAAAATTAATATATGCAGGTTTGGGGCAATTAGGCCAAAGTTCTGTACCGATGGGTGGATTTGGGCAATCACTGGGACAACTTAATCAAAGTTCCGGACTAAGTCCAGCATTGCCAATTAGTACAGCTGCAGCAAGTACAGTTTATCAAGCTCATTACGGACTCAATTCGTTAGGTAAGATCGTTAATTATCATAAAGTTAGTGTTACATCTCGAGCAATAATTAAACATCGATGAGATACACTTGGGTGCACATAAAAGAGACTGACTATTGAACGAGGAATATCACGTTTTTCGGTTAGTGTGAGTCAGTTTCATGCGTTAGGCTAAAATTTTGAGCATATAGGGGGTGTTAGAATGAGCTCCCCCCATACAAAATTTGTAGAAAGTATTCTTCTATTCTGGTAAATACCCCACCCTCATCTTCTAATTGAATATCTTTCTTTACAAATCCTAGCTTTTGAAAGTTCTTTTATATTGTTAGGATCGCCCTTAAAAGCCGGTTTTACACAACTACACCAAAAAGTGGTCTCTTTTATGTGCACCCAAGTGTACAAATGCACAAGAATTCCAGTTAAAAGTAAGTGGAGAGATAGAGCTGTTAACTAATGAAGAAACAATAACTGACAATGAGAACATGTAAACAATTCAGTGGCGTGGAGATAATTATACAGCTCTGCGGAATTGGATTGAAACATAGCAAAGTATATATCTATCTCCCGCTTTCATCATTCCATCTCATGTATTTATTTGTCTTGTCTAACTTATGGAAACTGGCAATGTTTCCACTCGCTATCCTTTTCTCATCAACTGAACTTAAAGAGAAACAGTAGACATTTTTCTCCGTCTGTTCATTGGAGTTAAATGTGTATTACGAGGTGGAACAATACCCCGCCTTAATTTGCTCGACCTCTTTCTAATACATGTGAGAAAATGACTGCGGAAAGAAGAGAGATGATTCTGTAATGTTTCTATCCAATATTTTCTGCCTGTATACTTTTAATTGAATTTAAACTATTACAAAAAGGTCATTCATCGTTATGTATCGTAGCTTACTTAAGCTTCATTCACAACCTCAAAATTAATGTTTAAAATTAATACGTGACAATTAACGTCAAAGTTTGTTCAATAGATGTAGGCGTTACCGTTCACAACACCATCAATTAATCCTTAAAATAAATACTTAACGTAAAAGTTTGCAAACTCCAAACTTTTACGGATTAATTTCAAGAAAATTACAGTGCTGCCAAAATGCGATTTAGAAAACCCCTGAAATCGAAACAAAATACCCTAAAAACTGTCAAAACTATTTTTATACATTTAAATTTAATAATGAACTGTTGGGTCATTAATGACAATAATGAATATTAAAAAAAAGAAGATGTATCTGGCGGCAGTTGCAATGGGTATGTGCTACTTGGTATTAAAACGACAAAAATTACCCAAGAGATGGCGCCATCCCACTACGCACTAATTTTAACGAATAATTATGCTGATTGTGAATGATACGATTGCACCCAAAATGTACGAATAATGATTAATTTTACAATGACTAATTTTAAGGATTAATTTTGTTGTGAATGAAGCTTTATTGAGTTATTAATTAGTAAATACTTATTTGTTTCTGGTCGCTTAGATACAATTTAAACTCCAATGATCAGGCGTGGCTAGAGACGAACGTGCTTTATCTCAACTATGTCCTTTAATTCTGATTCGCATTCTAGTACTCCAGTCTAATTGTTTGCTATTGAATCTATTGTAGACTTATTTTATTACTTTAGTCAGTCTCTTAAGTCGCGTTACAGACTATACTTTATTTCATCGATGTACTTTAATTCTGATTCGCACTGTAAGAATAAAACGGCATAATTTTGAAATTTTGTGAGTTTTGTAGGTTTCTACTAGCCGAAAGGGGTAGAAAAAGATGTGAAAAAATACTAAATTAATGCATTAGTAAAAAGAACGGGTTATAAAAATCCTAAATAAACAGATTCTTGTATAAATGTTGAGTGTTCAATGTTGTTTCAGGAATGTAAATCTGTTTGTATTTCATTCATCAATAATTCATATGTAGAAAGAATATAAGTGATGTTGAAATAGAAATAAAAAAAATCCAAAAACTAATAGAAACTAATAATAAAAAACGTGTATTTTAAAACTTCGTTTATTTCATTGAAAAAAGAAAAAAATACTCATTCGATACTCACTGAAGTAGCATTGGATAATTAGCGGAATTTTTCACATTTTATAGGGTAAACATATAAAAATGAACAAATGCAATAATTTTTAAAGAGTGTTAATTATTTTATGTAGATGGTAATGTTAATTTTAAACAATTGCCTACTAGGTATATATGAATAGAAAAAATCGTCTAAACAAAAGGTGTTGTTTAAAATGAATAATAGACTATCAGATAAAGAAATTAATTCATTCTTTAAATATTTTACAAGTCGATATAGATACTTTGATGGATAATAAATTCAAGTTCATTCAAATCTATTGCATACTATAGAAATCCTGACAAATATGGTAATGTTAAAATATTGTATGTAGAAGTAATTAGAATAGTTGACGTGTATTTCGGTAGCGCGGATAATGAGGTTGTTTCTAATCACTGCTAATTGTATGTTTTGTGGTTGGGTGTTTCTTCTACTCTATACTACCATTTATTCTCTTTGGTGGGATATTTAATTTTTAATATGTATTCGTTTGCTATAGGTATACATAGACAAGTTTTTTCTTCAAGTTTGCAGTGAACAATAACGGCTGCGGAATGCCACACTGACTTGTTACTTTCGAACCAAAGGTGTAAAAAGTAAATGTCGTGGGTTTGTTTAATTTTATACGATTCTTCACAGTAAATGTTTGAATATTATACTTTTTTACATTTCGTATACATATAACTATATATAAAGATGAATTTTTTATGACAATAGAAATGTGGATATTTATGTTAATTTAATATAAATTTTAAGGAGAAACGTTCTATATAATCCTTTCTTTAACAATCGATTCAGTTTTAGAACGTTTTTAAGGCTGACTTTCATTCTAACTGAATGCTACCAATTACATGTAATTTCCATAAGACAGTAAAACACACTTATTTCTTAAACAGTAAGAGATAGCGACCTGGAAATAGTTGATTTCGATTCCAAAGACAGTTATATACAAAAATACACGAGTGAATTTTTGAAAATTTGACAGGATTTTCTCTGTATAAGGAAAAAGTAACTTTTCGTGCTGAAACGAGTGGATTGGTAAAACACACAATTCCCTGTGTAAAAGTTGATAATTTTAATAGTCACTTATATAGAAAGATCGAGCAAAGTTCACTCTACAAAAATCAACGCTTCGATTTTCAATTTTCTTTATCGGTTTTTCATAATCAGCAGGCAAAGTAATCTATTTTTCCGAAATTATCAATGAAATCACACGGACAAACACTCTTAGTGACCTAACGCACTAATCAGGGGATTCTATTCAATGCAGATGTTAACTTTGACAATTTTTACATCAATTGGAATTCCACTCTTTATATTTTGTAAGACAAGACAAAACACGCCCTTTGTATAAATATCGACTACCTTACAATTATTCGCAAAGAAAGGTGGGGAAAGTGCTCGTATGTTACCCTTAATAACATTGAGAAAGTCGCTTTAAATTCGCGCAATTTTGGAGCCCCATTCAGCACCGCAACTACACCCCTGCGTGAGTGAAAGGCCAGTAGAGGGTTATCTAACAATTTCTCAAATATTGTGCCTATTTCTTTTCGGGGCATACAAGTGGTAACGAGTAGCATATGAAATTCGTACCCAGGTTACAAAATTTGAAATGACGCCCTTAATTTTGGTTAAAATAGCAGAAAAATATGATAATTCAGCTTGAAAATCAATCAAAATTGACTAAATCTTCAATGTTTGATGATTCAATAACAAAATTGATGTAAGACTAGAATGTGTGAAAATCTTTGGTAAAAATTGACTCAAAAATAGACTAAAAGGAACGATTTCACCAACATCGGTTAAACCTAATGAACAGTTAAAAACAATAGTTACTATGATTATAAAAATCGCTTCTATGACTTATTTGTTCGTTAAACTTTAACAGACGTTAGTAAAATTGACCCTAATTTTTTTTTTAAATCGTCTAATTTCCTCAACTCACATTCAGTAAGAAAATTTATTAAAAACTGATGATTTAGAACGAAAATTTCCTAAAATTGAGACAGAAATCGTTTGTAACATTTTTTTTTCACCATTTAAATAAGATACTCGCTAAAAACTAATGAAATAGACAAAAAGTATTCCAAAGTTAAGACTTAAACTCATAAATTCTCCTCAATAAACGATTAGCAAAATTTGATAAAAATTATAATTTAGGTATGATAAAATTGTCTTAAAATCGCAAGATTCAACTAAAAAATTGACTAGAAGTGTTTACATCTCTTCATTTTTACGGTTGGTTAATAAAAATTTATAAATTATAACGAATTTGTCTGAAAATTTTACTGAACAGGCGACTTTAACTGTCTAAATCGTTCCACTTTTCGCGATTCTTGTTATAATCATTTGGAAGCCTCCAATTTAAATGGCGCCCCTCAGAGTTAAGGTCTCGAAGATGAAGCACCATTCATTACCCCTTTGCTATGCTTTTTACAAGTAAATATGTATAGAAGACCAGTTGACGAATCTTGCAGGGGGGGGGGGTGTAGAAAATTAATAGTTACGCCACTGAAATGTTCATATTCATTTCGAATGTGTGTCAGTTCACAAGGTTTACATACTAAGTGTTAGCTCTTATTTACCTTAAGGCGTTGATAATTTTTAATTTAAAGCTTATCTGCTTCAAATTTTACAATTTTTGTTCTCTAAATGTACACTGACGATCAAAAAAAAAAGACCACATCTTGTGCGGCTGTGTAAAACAGGCTTATGAAAGCAGCCGTTACAATATAACAGAATCTTAACAAGTCAGAATTTGGGAAAACAGGTATTCAATCAGAAGGTGAGGGTGACCTGTATTTGTAATTCAGTTATTCATATTTTCTGTTCTACAAATTTGCTATGTCTGAAACTGGTTCCAATGCTTCGTACCTACCCACCTTCGTACCTTACCCTCATGATAGAAACAACCTGACTCATACTAACGAAAATATGTGAAATTCTCACTTAAGACGCGGTCTCTATTTTTGGATCCACAGTGTACCTATTTAAGTGACCAGAGCTGTATATTTAGGATTTAGCTCGCTGTAAATGTGTTTCTATTGAACGAAAAATTTCCGTTTTGATTTAATCGATTCCTTGTGATTTCCCTCCCTTATCACTGCAGCTATCTACAATCCCACAACAGTTGTTTAATTAAAACAGTGCTGAAATTCACTATAACAGGAAGATGTGACTAAATATGTTGAAATTCAAGAACTTTTCTAATTTTAACTACGGCGCTCATTATAATCTTAATTACTTTATTTACCTATGTTTGACTTACACGAACGTGTTGTACTTTAGTACTTCAAGTTTCTTGTATCAAAATTCTATTTATTTGTTTGGTGTTACGAAGTTCTATGTTGGGATCTTTAAAAATTAATGTTTTAATTTGTTGTTAGAAAGATCATTAAATATTTATATACAGTTTAAACAAAACTAAACATTTAAATAAAGATGTTTCTGTTAGGTATAATCTTCAAATTTGATACTCAATTAAAATAAATTGTGTGTCTTCATAGGTGTTTGAATTATTATTTTCATATTCATAATATGAAAGTAAAGTCAACTGAATTTAACTAGACCAGAGTACGTTTAATCAACATTAAATTTTGAGCACACTTTACATGATTGAACGCTTTGATTTACTTTTAACACGAACTTCTATAGAGAAACAAATTTTCATTTAATGCTATTTGTACATTCGTAAATAATTAGGAGTTTTATGTAGGTACTAAAAGACATAAAGAAGTTAGATTTTTGACTCTGTATGTTGTACATACCTATTTTAGGAAGCTTTTCAAATTAAAGCACTTATCACCCATCTAAAGCTCTGATCAATATATCTTGAAAATCAATGATTTTGACTTAATATTACCCCATTTTGTGTTGTCTGTTATTTTTATTTGATAATATATGAAGATTTGGCCGGCGATTCACTTGAAATACGTACTCCGTTATTTTAGCTCCGATTATCGACGATTATTCGGATAAAAATTCTGATTTTTAGTTAACGATAAAATAGAATTTTCTTTACAATTTGTCTTAGATTTTCTTGTTTTTATACGTTGAAAACTTTCCATGTAAGCGAAGACAAAACGTAAAATTTTAAGAAGTTGCTGTAAAGCTATCGTCAACTATTATTGAGTCGAATTTTAAACTCTAATAGAGCTAAGCTCGAAGCTTCGCACTGATAACAAATTGACCATTATTTTGTTGATTTACAATTAACATGTATTCAATCTTATAATTGACAGGTAAACATTAAATTAACAATTTCAAAACTTAAATTTGGGAAAACTACAGCAATTTGTCTAATAATT
The DNA here is from genome assembly GCA_039776855.1 of Mylabris sibirica. Taxonomy (NCBI): domain Eukaryota; kingdom Metazoa; phylum Arthropoda; class Insecta; order Coleoptera; family Meloidae; genus Mylabris; species Mylabris sibirica. The sequence continues at coordinate 6,985,933 of CM077841.1, forward strand.
TATTGACGTAATATTATTATTCATAAATAAATACGGATACATAGGTTAGCTTTAAAATTTTAATAACTGATAGTTATAGCAAGTCATAATATTTATATGAAGTTTACTTCTTAAAAACAAATATGAAAAATGTTCTCCAATAATAAGTACAAGAAATATCACTACCATAAATCAGTGGAGTTTGATATTTTATCTGACATTCATTAATTTTAAATCAATAAAGCACCTTATAGGACACTAGTGTCGTATATCTATAGCACACTAGTGTGTTATACAAATTTGTATTCCTATTGGTCGTGATGTCAATATTATAGATGTGCTAACGCGCATGATTTTGTATAACCACGGTATAGTGATAAAATATAGTAACTTTCCATGTCAACTAAAAATTTTTACTTGTCAAATAAATTTATAGGAAATACTTTTCAAAATTATTTAAAATGGTTAAAATTTTATATACAACTCTTGCATTAAAGGGCAAATAAGATGTTCGAGAAAATTACTCCACTCTGCTGGGTTAACGTTTTCTCTCGCGTCTTATTTGCCCTCTAACGCACTTAAAAGCTTGCTTTCATGTGTTTTGAAATTCGTCTTTTTAGTAATGTATCAAGTGCTTAAACATCTGAGAAAACAAGCTTCATTTATTAGATATTTATCTATCTAACTAGAAATAATAGGAAAAAATGTATACTTAAGTAATTATCCCACTAAGTCCGCGTTGCTACTTAATGAATTAAAGCTGGAGAAATATCTGACTTACTAAATTTATTTTGCATTGGTAGCCTCATTCTCCACTTTCTTCTTTAAATTAGAATAAGCACAAATGATATTTTTTGGAATAAAATAAACGACTCTTATCTATAACACCGTTGTATTTATGAGGCCATAATTACACCGACTTTAAATCAATAAAACACCTTATAACACACGAGTGTGTTACAAACATAACACACTAGTGTGTTATAGAAATTCCCCATTCCTATTGATTAATCTACGGCATGATGTGAGTAATATTATACCATTATGCCAACGCGCATTATTTTCTATAAATTCAGTATAGGGATGAATTAGTAACTTTCAATGGCAACTAAAAATAAAATATTCTTTGATCTAATCCTTTACTTGTCAATTAAATTTATAGGAAATGAGTAATATTTTTTTAAATTATTTAAAATGATCTTGTTTTGGTCTTGGATAAAATTTAAATGCAAGTCGTGCGTTAAGGGCAAATAAGACACGAGAAAAAACGTAATGATAAGTGTTTAGAGTGTCTTATTTGCCTCATAACGCACTTGTTGTATAAATAGCTATTATGGGATTATAAATATTAAGAAATTTTCATTTTTAATTAAACTATTAGTAGATATTCACCAACACATAACAATTTCGACTACATTTGGGATCAATTTTTTTTTTTATTTCAATACTGTGGCACAAGTTAACTTTATTTTAAATTGACGCACACGAAATTCTTTAATACTAAATGTGCCTGACGGCGATAAAGATAATTGCCTATTTTTTATACTTATCCGAGTCCATAGAGGCTTTTTAATCTTACCTATCAACTAATCAATAATATTTTAAACGAGATCCGATTCGAAATACGACTGCGTGGAAATTATTTTTCACCAGCAAACGATAATTTAAGAATTTAACAAAAATCAATGATTAAATAAATAAGATTTTTTTTAACTTGACTCATTTTTATTCTTCATATTTGACATACCGACCTAAATTTTTATTTCCCTCTTTGCTAAAATTTATCTTGTTGCAGGTGATAGCATGATGACATACTGTAATAATGGTACCAGTAGTGGCGGCAACAACGGCGCTAACAGTGCTAGTGGCGGCGGCGGTGGTGGTAATAGTAATAATAATAGTGGCGGTGGTGGTGGTGGTAGTGGTGGAACTGGTAGTGGTGGTAGTGTTGGTGGGACGGGTGGTTCGACGCCTCCGCAAATACCGTGTTCAAATTCAGCTACACCGCCAGTGGCGGCGGGCACCTCCCCCAATGAACAAGAGGAGGACGTTTGGCGTGGCCATAGTATAGCAGCACTACGACGGAGAGCTTCTGAACTAAATGCCGCCATACCATCTTATCTACAAATCAACTATGATACACACAATAATGCTTCTGTATATTAGTAGGGGGCTGATTGATGTTCTTTCGAACAAACAAATATAAAACAGAAGAAAATAAAAAAAAGCTAGGAACAATAAAGTAAAGTACGACGCCTAAAAGTTTCAAATAAATATCAATAATTGAATAACAATAATTGTTTTGTTAATTACAAGGTGTAATAACCTTTTGTAAAACAATATTTTTTTTCTTTGTTAAATTATTACAAGCAAAATAGAGAAAAGACCAACACCCATATCCTAGATTTGTTTATTTTAAGAAAAAAATTATCCTAAATACAGCGTCTTTGTATACGATGTAATATAAATTATTGTACAAAGTAAAATTGGATGTTGAATGGATCCCATTATTAGTGTGATGTGTTAATAAGAATTAAATATTAATAACAAAAATAATTAATGTCTTTAGAAGTAGGAATACCAGAAAAAACTATAATATAGACTTTCCAGAAGTATACAGAAGAAAAATACTGATTAAAAGTATACGTTGTCTTTACCATATAGATTCAAATAATTAAATTAATTAAAAATAAAAATGACTTGATTAAAATACAGAATTTGGAGTAATTACCACTCCAAGTGATAATTGAATAATTGTAATAATTCAAAAATAAATAAATAAATAAAAGTAAAAGTAGTCGAAGAAAAATTAGTAATTTTTTCAAACAAAATCATTGTATATGTATTATAATTATTATAAATAAAACCGTTTAAGTTCGATTATTATAATGAATATTATGTAACGAATACGTGTACAATTAAAGAATGTTTCATAAATGTATCCAAAAATATTTTATTTATTCCACCATTATTAAAAATGAAAGCAAATTTGATATTCAAAGATTCTGAAGTATTCAAATTTGAATTTTTCCCATAATAAATAAAATAAACGAGAAAGCTCAGTTAATTTACAAATATCTGTAGTAGCAGAGATCTTTACCAGTTTAATTATTGACTAGTGCATCCTCTTGTTCTTAGATGGCGCGTAGAAACCGAATACAGAACAATATTGAGTAAAAATAAAGATTTCTGTGGAGTCTGATTAGAAAACTTCTAAGGTAGTGGAAAATTTCTTTATTAATTATATATTTACTTAAAAAAAAATAGAAGCTGAGGAAATTCAACAAAAGAGGGTAATCGTTGTATAAAATTTTAAATGAAACTGGACAGTTTCCCCCGACTTTCACTTTATAAGAATTGGGAAAGATGTCTTTATTTGATCAATCTTATGCCCGTTCTTATAAAATTTATGTTTCATGAAATAATCTCAAGCACCGATCGAACTACCTTGAGGCGTGCTTGAGTACTTGCCCATTTGACATTGTATTTACATGTGCGGGCTAAAAAAAGAAACGCGATACCGTTAAAAGTAACTCAGGTTTTCTATCCTGCCTATGCTCAGTTCTGATTTCCGCTGAGAATTCCCAAAGAACAAATTGGTAATTACAGCTCGAACTTGAGGTTCAAGCCGACCTTGCTCAAGCATGATTTGAGGCTGAGTCTGAGGTTAATTTATAAACACCGCCATTAATGAGCCAATATGGGCTACTGGAAAATCGGAATTGCTTTATGGCAAAGAAATTTGATTCTGAGGTTCCCTTAGAAGTGGCAATAAATGATTGTGGAAGGGTGAGAAACTGGATTACACCACAGGCTGACTAGAAATCGCTTAAGATTTACCTGGAGTACCATGAGGACCTTATCAGGTTAAAATAAGGTTTGCCTTAATAAGGTAAACCCGTAAACCTCACAAGTTCGATAGCTGGATAGAATCAGGATAACCTTTTTCAATAAAAAGTCTTTTGCCATCAAGTCTAAATGAGGTTATTTTCGGGATAACCTTATACACCAAATCATTGTATTCACATTAAACTGCGATTACTCTTAGGATAACCTTATGCAATGAAGCGTTGATTCTCAGGAGGCCATCCTGATAAGTTTAGGATGAGGTGATTCTCAGGATAGCTTCATATAATAATGAGTTATCTAGCTCCTCATCTTAACTTAATTCCTGACACTACTAGCAATTAGCTCATCAACTAGATGACACTACTTGTTACAGTTCACTTTTCGTACCTTCTTGCCGCTGTTATAATACCATCATTGGTTCTCCTCGGAGTGTTTCTTTTCTAGATTGCGTCCTGCGAGCAAATTTCCCATCTCTGATGAACTATCTAATCCTCAGTTGATTTGTTATTAATTACAATTAATTTTTATGGGATTATCAGCATTTTTCATTAAGGACTTGATCAGCATATTCTTATGTGGATTATGATTCAGACCAGAATCTAATAGTGTAATCCCGATGAGGACCTTACAGTTGATCAGTGTTACATCCTTATCAGGCCTTCATTGAAGTATCCTGATCCGGACCTTATTTTTATGAGAGGATATCCTGATATAGTCCATATCATATGAAAATTTCTAGTTGGGTGGTTCACCAGATAAAGCTCTTGTAATAAATTTGTAAGTATGACAGCTCTGAAAATTTGCAGTCTCCAGTCAAAACTCATATAAATTATCTTGGACGCCAATACAGCAAGGAGCTGAAAGTAAGGAAAGCTAAATCCATGGTTCCATTTGTGTGTTGAGTAAAGGCTCAAAGTAGGAAGGTAGCCTACATATCTGAAAAGTGCTTCTGGTACCACTTCAAAGACTCAGGTATTTCTTGCAGTGAGAGCCGTAGTCTTTATTTACTAGATGGTGAGATTTCCAAACATACTTTATACAAATACGACATGCTGGCTCGCTTTAGACTCATCCAGTGATGTTTATTCATGTGTTAAAAATGCAAAGACTTTATAAAATTTCTTGAATCAAATATTCAGTATTTTGTCATTTAAACATGACAGCGATTCTGTATTACGTGTGTAGTCTTTGTTGTTGGTCTTTATTTTAAAGTTACTTGTGGCATACTTGAAGTTTTGCAAAATCTTGAAAGACGTCCACATTTCAAAGCAATGATTGTCAATGTTACTATTTCAGGGATTTCTCTTGGCAAATTTTTTATTATTAAAGTTTATATTAGAGTATTTAGAAGTTGATGCACATAGTTGTTTTGTACTTCCTAAGATTCTACACATTTTATTTGTACCTACATCTTCTAATATGTGTTATGTTATTCAAAATACAACAGTGAATCTTGACTATTCAAATTATGCTACCATATATTGAATAGTTTACAAACATTTACAGTACAGTAATCAAAACACTAGCTACAAAATTGTCAAGCATCTCTCAACTTCTTGACATACAAGGGATAAGAAACTTGTGATAACTAAGGTAGTGTTTACGTTGAAATCTCTTCTTATCAAATCTTATCAGTCTACAATTTGTTAGTTTTTTTTCTTCTGTAAAGCCAAGCAATATAGAATTATCAACAATTGAAATAAGTTTAAATTGGTAAATTGGGTTGAATCGATCGATGTAGAAGACAGTTCGAGTTTGACGACCAAACTGCCTTAATTGGAGATGAAATTCGATTTGGTCTTATCAAGTTTTAGTTGTTCGACCACAATCTACGATCAAAAGTTGTTTGAATTTAACACAGTATTCGAAATTATCGTAACAAAACAACCAACAAGTAATAAACGAGCATGTGCCAGTCTCAGACATTTTTTATACAGATCCTCTCTCTGTGCAGAGGCTACCAAAATCCTGAGTTGCTTGTTGTTTTAATGAAAATGCTACAACAAAAACAATACATGCATGATCATTTTTAATGCAACCATTCTTAGTATCAACCAACTTCTCTATTATTTATTGTTTTGGCTTATCAAGGGCTCTTCCAATTGAGATGGTCTCTTTAACCAACATGGTGCCAAGTCTTTTATCGATAATTAAGGGTCAATAATAAGACGCGGAGCCCTGTGCACAGTAATGTAGAAGAGCCTTCTCTCATATGATAAATACCTGAAAATTTTATTAATTGCTTTTATTGAATTGCTTATTGGTTTCAAGAGTCTATAATTTAGAATTACTGCTCAAAAATTGGTGATACAGGACTAGAGCGTCATATAATCTCGATATAAGTGGAAAATTCAACTCTAAAACCTTATAAAGGTGGCTGAATCTCCATTCTTAAACGATTTTATAGAAGAAATCATCAAAAAAGTGTTGGCCCGTTATGAAAATGTCTAAAAATCTAAAACATATCTGAGAATGAGGCCCAAAAATCGATAAAAATATTTCTAAATCTTATTCTCACCACGATTTAAGACTGTATTTTATTAAAAATTGATGATTTAAGCAAAATTTTCTAAAATCTAAATAGAAGAATGGAATTTAACTGAAAAGTTAAAGTAAGTCTTTTTCATAGTTCAATAGAAAATTCGGCAAAACGTTGCGATTTTAGCGCAAAAACAGGTTAAAAGTGTCATAATTTTGGATTTTTTGACTCAAAAACGAAATTCAATTAAAATTGAAAGATTTAGCAATAAAATCCACTAACTCTGACGATTTGATAACATTTGTTAAAGATTTTAATTTAGAAGGAAAATGGCCAGGAATCTTCACTGAAAATCGACACTCTGACTCAAAAATCGATTAAAAGTATCCAAATAGACTTTCTCTACAATTAACTGTAAAAATTTGCTAAAAATCAGTGCCTCATAACAAAAATAAGCAAAACCCTTACTGATAATGTAGCTCCCTCACAGCTTAATAATTGTTAATATTCTTCAAGAATTGATGATTTTTAATGAAAATATCCTACTTTTTGTCACATTTTCAACATATTAAATGACAGTTTGACCAAATGATAGCACTGTCTTAATTACTACAGGTTAATTTAAATGGAACACATTAGGTTTTTTGTTTCATAGAATATGATTAATATGACTTATATGAGATTCTACAAGTTTTATTGTTCAGTTCACAATGAGCCATATAGGTACAGGCTGTTCGATCTAAATATCGTCGATTCTATGAAACTTTTATTATTCGACGAGCGATTCAAAAAATATCTAAAGGATTTTTAGGAGGGTCCTTGGAGAACATTTCAATAAAATTAAAACCATGTAGCTTATTTGGAAGTTGGTCAAAAAACGCTGGTTTCTAACGATTTAGAGATTTTCAAAAACAAACTAAACACTCAAAACGACTTAGAATGACTCTAGGATCCTCCCAAAATTGATTTTTTCCTTTTTCTCCATTTTATTCTGGAACAGGTGGAAATATTTTGTATTGGCCTTGGAATACAATGAAGAAGAACAAAAAAAAATCAATGTTTAGTTTGTTTTTGAAAATTTCGACATTGTTCAAGACGATCGTTCTTTGACCAACTTTGAAATGAGCTACGTGGTTCTAATTTTGCTGAAATGTTCCCTAGGGACTCTCGTACAAATCCTTGAAATATTTTTTGAATCGCTGGTCGAATAATAGAAGTTTCATAGAACCGACCATATTTAGATCGAATACCCTGTACATATGAATTTCAAATATCTCTTCTACAAGCTCTCTACATTTATAGAGCTTTTTAATTGTTTTGTTGTGTAGTCTTTCCTAAATTCGATGCAAATTTAATAATGCAATTATATCAGCATCCACTGCGATAATTTAAAATTAGTTTCTCATTGTCAACGATTATCTAATTATAGGAAGTTATTTATTTATAATAATTGATTCGTGTATAATACTACTTGTTGTAAGTTAGCAAACTGTGGTTAAGTGTAAGAGTTTCGTTATTAGGAAGTATTCATCTCGTTTTATCTGAATCAATATCTATCAGATCCGATTACATAATGTTTGAGTGGTTTTCGTGGTTATATCCATGGATTGAATTATCACTTAAGTGCATAGACGATCAACACAAGATCGGATACCGTTATTGCTATTATACAAGGTGAAATCGAATTGTCTTTAAATACGCAAACCTCTCTATCCCTATGTGAAATAGAATACAATAAACATATTTTGAAGGGTCAAAAAAAATTGGTTAAAATTGACCATAATTGCCACTATTGTTTAGTGGTCGCTGGTTATAAATACTAACCTCACGTAATGTTCTTGTTGATAGTTGATCAGAAAGCAGGTAAGTGTCAGTATAAGACATCTAGGATTACCGTTGAACTGCCTACGCACAACACGTCTTATTACTTAGCAGCGCGATTTGCCCGCATTTGTGTGGAAGTGACATCACGATTGTGATGTCACTTCCTACATTTTCATAAGCGCAGCGAGTAGGTGGGTTCAAACACTTGATGAAATACAAACATATAAATTACAAGTGTAGTAAAATACGAGAGATATGTACATACAGGGTGTTCGATCTAAATATGGCCGATTCTATTAGTTGACGACTGATTCGAAAAATATTTTAAGAATTTATAGGAGGGTCCTTGGAGAACTTCGTAGCTAATTTGGAAGTTAGTCAAAAAACACTCGTTTCTGTCGATGTCACAATTTTCAAAAACTTGCTACACACTTAAAACGACTTACAATTAGAGTGACTTGTGGATCTTCCTAATATTGATCTTTTTCGTTTTTCCCAATGCATTCTGGAATAGGTGGAAATGTTCCCAAATTTTCACAGAATGCAACAGAGTGGAACGAAAAAATCAATGCTAAGAATGGGTCTGCGAGTAGTTCCTTACGTGTTTAGCTCGTTTTCGAAAATTGTGATCTTGTTCAAAACGAGATCTTTTGCCCAACTACTAAATGAGCTACGCGTTTCTAATTTTGCTAAAATGGTCTTGAAGGACCCTTATATATTTTATTTGACCTCTAATACAGGGTGTTTGATCTAAGTATGGTTACCGTATTTAGATCGAACACCCTGTATATTCTTCGAACCGGCTCAATTTTTCGGGCCCTATACGTGGCTTAAAGATTTAAAGGCGATTCGATTTCACCCTGTATATTTACAATATTAGATTGTGGCATTATAATATTCAATACTGACTTTTATTGGTTTTTTTTTTGGTTTTTTTAATTGAATTTTCGATTCAATATTGTCATTGATAACGCATATATTTTATTCATATATCTCCAAATAATTGGTTTATGTTACCCGATTGTATAATTTTAAATTATTCTAGATTGGGTATCACGGATGTAGATGTGCAAATATTGGTAGGGGTTATAGTGTTGCAATACATGGGAATTAATTAAGTATCGATTTGAGTTTGGTAACGTTCGTTTTGGACTAGTGTCGGGCGTGTACAATCGTGTAAAACCGACACATGCAAATTTTATTAGATTACCATACTCCTACAATTTAAATTAACCATTAAAGCACTACATCATATCCGCATAGATTCGATTTGATTGAAATCGTTGGCAAAATTTTTGAGATTTTTAAAAATACCTCAATTACTACAATACAATTTTGTATAATACACATTTATTTTTGCTTTTCTATAGATATTGGTGTTGTATTCAGTTCAGAAGATCTACATTTCAATATCTAAATGGAGCATAAATATTCAATGTATGAATTTACTAGAGATACCTGCTACGGAAGAACTACAGGGACAAACAAATCTTTCATATATTTTATCTGAAATATACCATCAACAGATCAATAAATTGTTGTAAAATATATCAACAACGATCGTTGTACAAATAGAGACATGGGAGAATTCTTCCACATTTTTTTAGTTAAATATTTACATATTTTCCACTATTATTTTATCGTTTAACTTGCTTGGAAATTTTCTGTTTCTTCATAGATTGAAATACAACCCGGGAGCAATCTATGATAGTATTTCTAAGGACATTGTCCAGAATGTGAATAGCGATAGTGAAGCACACACATATAGGTTTCTATCAAGATTGGAGAGCTTCATGTAATTTACCGGTTCATCTGATTTAAGTGTATTTATTTGTATTTATAGTCCGCATACCAGTATATATAGATTTCTATAATAAGAATCTAGAATACATTTAAATTGCCTTTTTCAATCAAGTATCAATAATAAGAAAAATTGTCGGTATTGAATGGAAAGTAGAGTTGGTAAAATTAATCTTTGGCATTGTATACGAAGCGGAAAATCCGCATCGTTACTTGATAATAAACTTCCGATTTCCGGTTGAAACTATCCCATTTACTGCAGTCTGGAATTCTAGCCAGTGATTTAACATTGTTTCAATGGTAATTAATGGTTGGCAACAAAAGTTAATTGGTTTTTGATACAGAAAAAGAGTGGCAATTTCTAACTTTTTTATTGTTATATTTAAATGTATTTAGACAAAGAAATCATACGGAAATTCAACAAGATTCTAAATTGTAAAGCTGTGATTTTCTATTATTAATAATTATTCGTAATCTTCGTAGAATAAGCAAGGATTCCCAACTATTTTCACCGAATTCCTAGTCTACTTCTATTATATGGTTCTATTATTATTATGAATAGAACGAATAGAATAGAATTGGGTTACTGTAAAACAGATATGAGTTGGACGGACATCATTATTTATGTAGATAAATTGCAATTACCAAAATTTAACAGAATAGGAAAGTTTAGATATTGTCGGTAATCTACGTATAGTTGTATGAATGTCCAACATAGAACTCTATTTAAAATTAAATTAAACGTTAATGCATTATTAAATATTCAGTTACAATTGGCCTTTTTCAATTCATGTCAATTAGAATAATTTACGAAATAAGTTAACAACATCGCCCGGCGCATCCACCAAATTTGCATACTTCTATATCTTGCTAGAGAAATGAAAAATACATAAAAGATACAAATATAGAGAATATTTCGTACAATTTCTACTAGTTGGAATTTAATCATGAAATATTAGAAATTTCGAATATTTCGTTTAGAATATATTCCTATCAAATATTCAGCATACGTAAGCAGTGATTCGAGCAGATTTATCACCAACACATTATTTCACTTGACTTGGTTTGATTGACATGACTTGATTAAAAGCTTAAAGAAAATATTTAAACAGCTTCGATCGTCTATAATGCCATCAGACATCTCTTTTATTAATAATAAGAATAATACAAATCATACTTTGAAATGATGAAATTTCATTAATGTACAGGTAAGAAAAGAGAAATCGGGAGGGTTTTAATTTTTTTTTTTTTACAATGTCGACACGAAATTCGATTCAATTATTTCTACAAACGAACAAAACAAAGATGTGAAATGAGAAGAGCGATGGTGGTTTTTAATACAGTTCGTTTTCAATTCAACAATGAACACTAAAAAAATGACGACAACAAATGGAAAAACTTTGTGTGAAAAACTAATAAGACAATATCTAATTTAGCTTTACATACAAGATTACAAAGACGGAATATTTGAATGTTCATTTCAACTTTTTGTCACGGTTAGAAACGTTAATTAACACGAATTTTAATTGGATAATTGCATGGAAATCTTGAAACTTATTTGAAGCGCAATAGACGAATCCTTGGGGGGTTGTTTCAACTAATTCAACTAAATTTTGTGTGAGTAATCGTATGCTAACAACTTGCTATACCGTAATTTTTTTAACGAATCTTACAAATATAGATAGAGAAATAATAGAAGATGATAAACAAATGAGGGATTATTTTTTTACCAATTGAATTCGACATGTCTTACTACGAGTGTTCTTCTTCGTCAATATTTCTTGAATATATCCACTATCTTATATTTTTATTGCATTAAAACTATTGATACGTTAACTATAATAAAACATTATTCAGGCTATTATTTCTCTTGAACTGTAAGATATTCTATTCCTTTCCATATAAATTGTGCTTCCTTGAAGTAAATTGAATAAAAACGATATTTATGTCATTGTAAACAGCACTATTTTGGAATTAGTTGTTGGAAGTCAGTTTAGTTCGTATATACTTTTGATAAGTGATAACATAATAAAAATAAAGTTTTTTTAATCCAGAAAGTTGATATTGATTTTTACTCATTTTTCCTGAAAGAATCCCCTATTTTATCTCTTATTTATTTTTTATTTTGTCAATAATTATTAATATATCATTTATTATTTAAAATATTTTGGTAACAACCTGTAAAAGAATTAAACGAGTTGGAAAAGGGGCCGAATCGAAGACCCGGCCTAGCAACTTCCCCGACTGATCAGTCCCAGTAGTTAATCATTAATTAGAAAAAAATTTTTCTACGATCAAGAGAAAATTGTCAAATTTCTGCGAAAAGCACAGTGGTTGCGCTCTCGCCTGAAATCTGTTTGCTACGGGGTTCAATTCTCGCCAGAATAACTTTATTTTTTTTCTTTTCAATTATGGAAATAATCATCTTTACTATTTTGTTATTTTATTCTTAACAAATAGAAAACTTTAGTTTACTTACTGCCTCTATGGATAGTAAAAGTATTATTACTCATTATGTTATCCATTACAATAAATTCGCAACAAAAGATTAAACAAATATTCCAGTAAAGCTTTTAACAAAACCAAAGATGTCAAAATCAGCACCGAAATTTAAAAAAAAAACAACGCAATTATTTACACCTACTCGATCTTTCACGAAACAGTCTTGTTGCTAGACAACGGCCGTAAATCCTGATTTATATTTGATATATTAATCCATCTAATTAATTTAATCATTATAAGTCGCCAGATTGAAAAATATCGCACATGATGGGTATTATTTCTGACATAAAAGCACATGCCCTTTCGATTGGTGATATCAAATTAATACGTTATCTTACATTTTTTTCAATCAACCCCCTCCCCCGTCCACCCCCGTTGTTCGATTGGCACCAAAAACTAATCAACTCGAAAGTCCACGAAATAGTTGATGCTGGCCAAATTTGAACGCAATCGGTTAAGCCGTTTTTGAGTAATCGTTGGAGAAACGACAGACGCACACACACACACACACACACACGGACATCATGCTAAAAACTTCAAAAACGTGTTCAGGGGACCCCAAAACGTAAAGATCTGGTGAAATTTCGAATTCGAAATTTTGGTCCGAAACTAATAACTTCCCTACCCTCTGGTCGGGGAAGTTAAAAACATTGATTCTTCATTTTTATACGCATAAAATTTGAAAAAGAGATTAAAATTGCATAAACATATGTTATCCTAATCAACTTTAATATAATTTTAATAATAGGAATAATTAATAATAATAGGAATAATTTTCGATAATTTTTATTTTTAATTTATAGTAAATATTTATGGGTATCGTTCGAATCGCTCGTCAACTAATAAGAAACATCAAAAAATCTATCCAGTTCAACTTTCTTCCAAAAATTTCTCTTTATTTTAAGTAATATGAACTCGATGGGGGTTTGATTCATAAACACATTCATGACTTACATGGTTGAATATTGAAGAAAACTCAGAATCAGTGGTGATTTTCGTTTAAAATTCGGTTAATGTTAAAAGAAATTCACATCCACAACGGCGCATCCACCAAAATTACACTCAACTTATGAAATGCGAATTATTTAATGCAGAAAATTGATGTAAATCTGGTGAATATTTGGGAAAATTAAAAATTGACTCCTAATCATTTTTGCAAAAAGAATCCTTTAATTTTATCCCTTATTTATTAATTATTTTGTCAATAATTATCAATTTATCATGCGTAGAATCTGAAACGGGATTAAAACTGCCGAAACGTATGTTATCCTAATCAATTTTAATATAATTTTTATAGGAATAGTCTTGGATAATTTTTATTTTTAACTTAAGTATAGTAAATATTTATGGGTATCAATTAATGATTAGAAAGAAACATTCAACAAATCCCCAAAATATCGTTCAGATCGCTCCTCAACTAATAAGAAACATCACAAAATCTATTCAGTTCAACTTTCTTCCAAAAATACCGCCTTATTTTAGGTAATTTGAGTTCGATAAGATTTCATTCATAAACACATTTATAACTTACATAGTTGAATACTGCAGAAAACTCAAAATCAGTGGTGATTTTCGTTTAAAATTCGGTTAATATTAAAAGAAACTCACATCCACGACGGCGCATCCACCATAATTGCACGCATCTTAAAAAATACGAATTTGATTGGTGTTTTTTTTTTGAGTTCATCCCACACAAAACCAGTCTGGATTTGTTTTCGTTGAGATTATATTAATAATTAAAATGTAGGATCGTTTTTAATAAATTTACCCGGCGCATCCACCAAATTTACATCTCGTTTTACCTCCTCTTTATAGAAGCCTGGACAGGCTCTTGTATGATTTTTCTAATATAACGCTTGAGATAATTGTTAAAAGCAACAATTATGAATGTACTTTAAATGTAATTATGCGTACTCGGCTTATATTTAACGTTTAATAACGGATTTTTGTTTGACATTTATTGATTTATCCGATAAGTTTTGATGTTTATCGTTCTTCTAATGATTCTAGCAGATTTGTGGAAATTTCTGAGAATTCATCTTGATTATTTCCATCTTTACATTCTAATTATGTTTATCTTTTACCTTTTGACTGCTAGCAAAATATTCAAAATCAACGTTAACGTTCATGTCCAATTATTTCCACATTAAAAGGAATATCATTAAATCGTTGTTGAAAAATCAATAGATTTGATGACAATATTCCCAATTTTATTGTTTTTATGATTGATAATAATTCAGAATGAATGCAAAGCTTTTATTCAATAAAATACGTTTATTTTCGATACAATTAAACATTAATTTGATAGGTATAAAGTTGATGGTTTTTATGAATAAATAGACTATTTAGTAATTTTAACAATTCTTTAATTTTCTATAAATATTTTTATTATCATTTATTGAAGAAATCATGGTCGTTTTGTGTTGAATCATCATAATAATGTTCGTTTTGTTTCAACCATTTATCTTTAATCATATCACTACCTTTCTCAGCAATCATAATCGTTGGTGCATTCGTATTACCTCGTACAATTATTGGCATTATAGATGCATCAATAACTCTTAAATTTTCAATACCGTATACTGATAATTTATTATCAACAACAGCATCTGGATCATGTTTTGGTCCCATTTTACATGTACCACTAATATGGTAGATTGTTGTTGTATATGACATAGCTATACACATCCAATATTCATCACTACCGAAATGATAATACCGACAAGCTGGCCACGGTTCAGCTAATAATCTATAACCTAATCTACTTAACGAATGTGTTTTTAATAGATTCAAACTTTGTTTAACACCTTCAACTATACGTAATAGATCGATATCTTTAAAGAATGTATTCATATGTAATAATGGCGGTCCGTATACTGGATCGCTTGTATTTAATTGTATATAACCGCGACTTTTTGGATTTAATAAAACAGGACGTACCATAATACCATTGTAGAAACTTAAAGGTGACACATTTGTTTCAGCACTTAAAATCGGATCATTTACGAAATCTTCAACATTCGTTGTATCCATTGAATATTGAATATCAGGACGGTCGAATTCGTGTTCGTATTTCGTTTGAACGAAAGCATTAACTTGAAGTGTCCCCGTCGATGATAACGGTCCTTTATGGGTCTTTTTATAAAAATAAATATTATCAGTTAATTGTTCTTCATTAACTAACGTTGATGTTTTGTTATTTAATACAAAAACAACACCATCTATTGTTGTATGGTCTTGTAAATTATAACCGACTCTTAAATCGTGTATAATTGGTATATCGTATTTGCTTAGTTCTTCAACAGGTCCAATACCACTCAACATGAGTATTTTCGGTGACATTGCCGCACCAGCTGATAGAATTACTTCTTTCTTTGCAATAGCTTGATAGATTTTACCGTCACGTAAATATTCAACACCATAGGCAATTTTTGTTTTTGGATTGATCAATACTTGAATTACATAAGAATTAGTTTTGATAATTAGATTTTTTCGTTGATTGCGTATTGGACGAATAAAGGCAGCATTTGCACTGTATCGCATCCCATCTTTTTGTGTAAATTGAAGCAAACTAGTCCCAATTATATGTTCACTGTTTTGATCTAAAATCTCCAATCCAAGTTCTTTGAATGCTGCCAACAATGAAACCGTATTCTTATCTTGATAATCGAATCGTTGTACATTTAAATAACCATCAAAACCATGATAGTACGGATCGATATATTCATGGTTGCGATTATGTTCGGATTTCTTAAAATATGGTAGAACATCTCGATATGACCAACCATGATTACCTAATTCCTCCCATTCGTCATAATCTCTGGGATGGCCACGTGTATAAATCATATAGTTTACTGTCGATGAACCACCCATGACTTTACCACGAACATAGGCACATTGACCGTTACGTCTAGCACGACAACTATGTGGACTTGGTTGTGTCATCAATGCCCAATCAATGCTGGAACGTTGCAATAATCGAGGGAATGATGGCACTTCAGCTACTTCCGGCTCTTCATCGCCAGCTTCCAATAGCAAAACCTGTACAGATTATTAAAAATTAATGATAAAAACACTTCCGGATTGTTAACAATAAAGGCTTGTAAAGTACTTCCTTTCTTTATTCTAATAAGCTCTTTATCTATTCAACTATAGTTTTACTTTCACATTCAATTTTCATCAGATTATATGTGTTTTTTCTGGCGTTTATTACATACTTTAGAAAATTACAAGTCATTTATTTATTGCGTTGTATTATCTAATTTATCATTCGGTTTCGAACGTATTTTTTTTTCTACAAATTTAATTAATTCCGTATTTCTATTACTAATTAGTTTTATTGTTTTATTGAAAAAAAGGTAAGAAAAAAATTAGAATATCGAGCTATTTGGAAATCCCTGTTTTATAAAATGGGGAAAAAACTCAATGTCGACCGTTTTTGTTTACAATAATATCGAAAAAAATCCATTTAAATTCCACATAATGGAATAGAAGAAAAACTAAATAAAAATAATGGAATTTTTAAATATATTTAATCCTGAATTAGAATATAAATTAATTAACGTGGAATATCTCCTATTACACGATATTTTGTTGAGGATCCGTGTTCATTCATGTAATAAAAGAATATCACAGTAAGAACGGTTATTGAATCCATAACTGCTATGTACTCTTTCAGAAACGATTTTTGCACTTTATGGATTCCATAACTTTATTGAATCGATATGTATCGTTTTAGAAACCGAACATAAGTGTTGAAAATGCTCCTATAGTAAATATTGACGTGATTTTTTTATCGAATTCCATACCAAAAAGAAATAAATTTCATTTGTTTCTTCCTGATTTCGTGTGTAATTTTTCTCTCGGAAAATTTGCCAACACACTCGATTTCTTTTGTTGGTATTGGTATTGTGAACAGATTTTTTGTTGGTAGACAACTGGATGACCTCACTCCAGATTTTGAGAGTTACAAGTGTTATTGTGTGTGTTTTTGCAGCTTTTCGCCTTGACCGTGAGCCGTGACGCTTAACGTACTGATTGTGAGTTATCACTACAATGTCTCGTGTTCTCTACATTTCGTCTGTACTACACAAAAAATTAAGGCTTATCAATTTTTTCACTTAGGGGATCGTTCATCGACCATTAGAGAAACGCACACACACACAAAAAAGGAACATTACAGAAAATTCGTATTCAGAATAGACAATTGGAAATATACATTTTTTTTTTGGCTTGATTCTGAAGGAATCCATAAGGCTAAATCTTGTTAGTTCACTACAATTTAGTTTTTATTCATGTTCGAGTTGTTGAGTCGTTTTAAAGGCGACATTGACTGATATCATCAAGTCTATAATACAAGTTTGAAGAACTTGGAGAATACGCGAAAAATTTGAACGAATCTTTCTAGCTGAAAAGTTAAAGAATTATCGTGTTCTTGATTCTACAACTAGATTAGTAAAAAAGGCCTTCGGAGTCGTCAATATGTGAAATTCACAAAAATTTCTAAGCCACTAAGCAGATTGAACCAAGTCCATAAATACGAAATTTAGCCATTTTCTCTATACTTGTTCACTGGTTAAATATGTGCTTAAAGAAATTTAATCAGTGTCCTAATCGTATTTGTGACAAATTAAGCCGTCTAGACCTTCACGGTTTAGTCTACCGTAGATCCTTTGATAATGAATAATCCTGTGTAAATAATAACAATATTAATGAAATGGATTAATTGAGAAATTTCGATTTCTAGTTCACATATATTCAGTCTTTATCATCGCACCACGAAAAACTTGGTGTTTTAATTGAATTTGATCGGTAAACTCTGACTGTAATGTGCATACAGCTATTCGAAATTGGATTTTAAAGATTCAGTGTTTATTGAAAGTTTTCGTTACACAGACTCTATTATCACCTGTTAATTAATTATTATAAGGAAATTATCAACTATTCCATGCAAAATTGACAATTTTTAATAATTTCACAGAAATTTAGATTATAATTCACTTATAAATACCGATTTGTTGTTCGTGTTCAAGTTTGCATACTTTCACAAATTCGCTTTCGATCAATATATAATCAATTAACAATGTATTTTTTCCACAATTGTACGGTTTTTCTGACAAGGAAATCGAGAGTAAAACGTGAACTTTTGCCACATAATCACTTATAGCACGTTATTAAAAATGTTTAAAAGTTGTATGAAGGGTGATTCTTTTTTGGGTGGTTGTACTCACCCGCCAATCGGGTATTTCAGTGAGACGATTCGCCACAACACATCCTGCACTTCCAGCTCCAATTACAATAAAATCGTATTCATCCACAATTGGTTCTTGATTTTGTTGATTATTATAATTTGGTAATGTAAAATCGAAAAATTTTGAAAAATCAAAATTATTATCCACACTACTATCTTTGGATTGTCCAAATAAATTTACAACTAATTGTAGAAATAGGAATGTTTGTGGTTGACAACTGGTTATTGTTGTGTGTACAGTACAAGCTTGTGCTATGTTTGGTGGTATCCAAGACATTCTCGTTATCCGCCCCAAACAAAAGTAAACGTAAAACTAAATGTTAAATTCAATATAAAACCAACTTTATACCCAGTCGGTGTTGTTTTTTCCCCAAACAATCATGGAAAAGTTGACGATAAGAACGATTGGAAATGTATCGCTAGACACCCTTCCACTATTCTTCATTCAAATGCGGTACAATTGTTAAAAATCGCGTTATTATTAAGACAATATAGTGATTGAAGACGGCTTATTTCGAATCCCGTATCGATCTTTAAGTGTTCGGAAATGATCAACAGATCGGTACGGTATCGCTTGATTGATCATTCAAACATTTATGGTTTTTATTTTAGTATCGGTTTTACTGAAATGAACAATTTATAACTGAGATTATGATTTGAAAACGCGTAAAATCGATCGACTGAAACTAATTTAAACTGTTGATTATTTTCTAAGATTTTTCTACAAGAACAATAAAAAATTCCCACTGTTTTTTTTTTGTTCTAGTATTTGACTTCCAAAAATTTAATTGAAACTTTCTTCACTTTATATAATCGAAAAATTATTTATAAATATAGGACCGATTTCATCAAACTATGTAATATATGTAATGCGTGTTTTTGTATTACAAAATCAACACAATTTACAACATAATGATTTTCCATTATTATCAAGCTAAAGTGTAATAGTTCCGCTTTATAGTTGCGTGCTACTGTTTTATTTATTGAAAATTAATTCGCTTGGCTTTGTATGCGTTTCCATTAGAGTAATTGTCTTAATTTCATAATAGTCATACATACAGAACTCTAATCCTACCATTTAAGCAACTCTGACAAACAAGTTTTTAAGCTTAAAACTAATTAATGCAAGCATTTTATTAGCGCAAAAATAATAAATATTGCCATTCTTATTAAACTAACTATTTTCAATATTAGTTACACTTTGAACTGGATTTAATAGACAATAGACTTGAAGCTTGCGTAGCTTTTTTGCCAACGATACGCCAGTTAAAGCGAAATATTAGATCATTATTACAAAATGTATTCTTTTAAACTATCCTGTTTTTATTTGATCATTGGACATCCATTTGGTTTGAAAACAAACAACCTTTAAGCCATCTTAATTTAAGGAACTTCATAATTTAGTCGAAACTCGACTAATTTTCAACAATTGTCCACAATTAAGGTAGAAATTCAGTCATTCAAGGTTGAGAAACACCCGGAATCGCACTCGTTAGATGGCGCTTGCTCCACCACGTCTTTTATATCTATATTTTTATCCACATTTACAGATTACTTTATTTTCTTTGATAGCAAGTTATATACTTCTCATGGCTGATTCTATACAATACAAACTTGGTTTCCAGCATATATGATCGTTTACGCTTATTTCAATTTTTCAGCTTTTTTAGTTTGCGGTGTAAAAGTTTATCGGTCTCATTCATCCACAAGAATTCAGAAGCTACATAAAACCAACTCGGATATGATAAAAAAGTTTAAACAAAATCTGTCCTCTCGTTTTCGAGATAAAAAATAAAATAGTGCAAAAACATGGTTTTTTCGATTTTTTTCAAAAACTTAACGACAGATTTGCTTAAAATTTGGTATAAATAATGCTTAGACTAATACTAAGCTTTGGTAATTTTTTCAAAATTTTAGACCAACAAATGTAGTTTTGGCCCACTAAAGTTCAACCTTAAGCTCGGCTTAGCAAGTCCTTGACTTAAATTTGTGTGGGACCTTATATTTAACGCACCGCCTGGCTAAGTAGAGCTTAATTATGGGAAGAAAAGCCGTGCGTCAGGTTTGATTCAATTTTCCAATAAATCACATTTTCTTGCGTAATTCAAGAACTCCTTTGTGCAGCGAAATGAAAACACGATCTGTTTACATACGTCAATTGAATTGAGGAGTTTTAGAAGTATCCTTGAGATTTACATAATTAGTAGAGTTCTCACATCTACAATGAATTAAACTGCATGTACTATTACTTAATGTATATAGTTAAGACATTGTCATTTCAACAGAATAAATAAAATGAAATTGTATAATCTTTTAAACAAATCTATTTCTCTTCTTATTTTGTCAACAGTTGTTGAATTTTCAGAGTTTATATATTCTCATCGAGCTTATATACCTTTAAGATTGTCTTTAGTATTACACGTCTAGTTAGAAACTAGATCATCACTTTGTTTATGCAGAATCTTCACCTCTTTAACTATAAGTTTTGTGTTATTAGTTTAATCTTTTAAAATCCTACCTTGTTACATTTACAAAATTGCTAGAGACAGTAGATTTGATTAACATGCTATCAGATATTTAAAGAAGCCGGTAGAGTAATTTCAGTTTATTCAGGCTCACAGTCAGATTTTATAATGGAGATGATTGCTACTTTTGTTGTTGTGTAAGGATAGTGTCGATTTTCTCCTCATAATAATATCGAAAATACGCTCCAACATTCATCTTTAAATGATTATGAAATCTTTGTACTTACAGTCTATTTAATTAGAAAATATTCTTAATTATCGTGATTCTAGCTTTAATTAATTGCGTGTATTTCCTAATAACTAATACGATTAATTAGAATGAATAATGATGGAAATTCACATTCTATCGAATAAATTTTTTGAATAATTTCTTTAATTTAGAACAAAGAAATTCAGAATTTCTTGTATCTCATTTAAAAGTCAACATGCAACAATTTTATTATAAAATTAAACTAGCACATTGTTTAAAAATTGACTGAAGAAGTCATGCGAATAATAAAACTATTGTTGATATACCGTTTTTAATAAAGTTATTGGTAAATATCTATTCCTATACTTGATTTTCCAATTTACATTCACTAGCACGTATTCGAGATTTTATTAATACAAATATTCAAATGCACTAACCGTATATGTGTGTATACTAGGGCATGTAGTAAACATAATTTCGCCTTAAATGAATAAATAGAGCTTTTCACATGTATTTTTAACAAATCAACAAATAGAGAAAGAAACACCAAATAGAATAACGATTTCTCTTCAACAAACATCATGAAAAATATGTCAATGTGCGTCCTTGATTCAATCTAATGGGAATTAAAACGAAAAAATGTACGGTTTGATTTGTTCGTTCCTGTCACCTTGTCAAATCCAACATGAAAATATTAATGATAAATGTATATTGAATGGAAATGTTTTAGATTATCGTTCTATAGAATTCTTTTAACTAAAACAAAAAAGATTAAAAATAGAAACATATAGAAATGTACGAATTCGACTATACATATACAGTATACAGATAGTATATAGAATGAATTGATGGCGAAAGCAAGGAGAAAAAAACACGCAAGCAATATGGAAGTCTTTTCAACATTTTCACGATCAAATCGTTTCAGTTTAATGAAGATAAATTGTTGATAATGGACGTCGTCTAGTACTAGTACACTGAACCATTTCGAATTTGAACGTTCCATATAAATTACTGTAAAACTTTCAGCCTTGAACTACAAAGTTAACACTAACATATACAGGGTGTCTTGTACACAATTTGGCCGTTTCTATGAAACTAATAGAGTGATTTGAGAAATATTTTCAGGAGTTCCTGAAGAACATTTGAGCAAAATTAGACCTTCGTAAGTCACTTTAAAGTCGGTTACTGAAAGCACTTTTTGAAGATGTCTCAAAATTCAAAATCTTGCTGCATACATAAAATGAGTTATAATGACACGAAGACCCTTCCAACATTGTCTTATTTTTGTTTTTCTTCAACTTATTCTGGCAGAGGATAAAAATCTTTTGCAATGGAGAAAAACAAAAAAGAAATCAATGTTGGGAGGTCTACGAGTCATTTTTAATTATCTTACGAGCTTAGGTCGTTCTTAAACTCATAATCTTATTCAAAACGGACGTTTTTTGACCGACTTCTTCATAAGATACGGAGTCATACTTTTGTTGACATATTCATTGGGAACCGCCATACAGGGTGTTGCATTTAAATATTTTAAAGATTGGTGAAGGAGTTCCTGGAGAAATGTCGCAATTTTCAAAACCTTGCCACACACATAAAATGAGTTAGAATGACTCGCAGACTCTCTCAGCATTGACTTTTTTGCCTTCCTCTATTTTATCGTAGAACAGGTGAAAGTCTTTTGCGATAGAGAAAAATAAAATAAAATCAATGTTGAGAGGATATATGACTCATTCTTACTCGTTTTATGTGTTCAGCTAGTTTTTGAGAATTATAAACTCGCTCGAAATGTGCATTTCTTGGCCGACTTCCTAATGATCTACGGAGTCCTACATTTATTAACGTATACTTTGAAGATCACTCTAAACAGAGTGTTGGATCTATTTATGGTCAATACCATAAGACTCATATTAATTGGTGAGTGATTCGAGAAATATTTTATGGATTGGTAAAGGAGTTCCTGGGGGACATTTTAGAAAAATTAGAACTTTATAGATCATGTTGAAGTCGGCCAAAACAATTATTTTGCTGAAGTCACAAATTTCAAAAACTTGCTGCACAGATAAAATGAGTTAAAATGACTCAAATCGCCTACCAACTAAGAACATTACTTTTTTTGTTTTTCTTCATTTTATTCTAGAAGAGGTAAAAATCCTTTACAATAGAAAAAAACAAAAAAAAACAATGTTGGTAGGTCTACGAGTCATTTTTACTCATTTTACGAGCTTAGTTCGTTTTTGAAACTCATAACCTCATCCAAACCGAACGTTTTTGGCCGACTTCTCAATAAGGTACGGAGTCCTACTTTTGCTAACATGTTCACTGGGGACCGCCATACAGGGTTTTGGATCTAAATATTTTAAAGATTGGTAAAGAAATTTCTGGAGAACATTTCAGAAAAATTTGAACTTCGTAAATCATATGGAAGTTGCTCAAAGAAACCTCTTTTTTGAAGAGTCGCAATTTTCAATTTCAATTTCGTTTTCCTCTATTTTATCCTAGAAGAGGTTAAAATATTTTGCATTCTAGAAAAGCAAAAAAAAAACATAATGTTAAGAGGGTTTAGGAGTCATTCTTACTCGTTTTACGTGTTTCATTTTAGTTCGTTTTTAAAAATTGTGATCTCGTTCAACACGACCGTTTTTGACCGACTTTCCAATGAGTTACGGCGTCCGGAGTCCTACTTTTGCTAACATGTTCATTGGGGACCCCCATAAATTATTTAGAATGACTCGAAGACCCTCTCAGCATTGATTCTTTTTTTGTTTTCCTTTATTTTATCCTAGAACAGATGACAATCTTTTGCGATGGAGAAAAACAAAAAAAAATTTAGGAAGGGTCTATGAGTCATTCTTATTCGTTTAACGTGTTCAACTAGTTTTTGAAAGTTGGTAAAAGAGTTCCTCAAAGACATTTCAGCAAAATTAGAACCTCGTAGATCATTTTTAGTTGGTCAAAGAAACCACTTTTTTGAAGATATGGCAAGTTTCAAAATCTCTCTGCACACATAAAATAAGTTAGAATGACTCAATGACTCACCCATTTTATTTTAGAACAGGTGAAAATCTCTTTTAATGGAGACAAATAAAAGAAATCAATGTTGGGAGGGTCTACGAGTCGAAAACTGTGATCTCGTTAAAAACGAGCATTATTGACTGACTTCCCAATGAGCTATAGAGTTTTACTTTTGGTAACATGTCCTTTGGGGACCAACTCATACAGGGTGTTGGATCGAAATATGGTCGATACTATGAAACTCATATTAATTGATGAGCTATTCGAGAAATCTTTTAAGGATTGGTAAAGGAATGTTCCTGGAGAACATTCTAGCAAAACTAGAACCTCGTAGATCCAAGTTTCAAGAACTTGCTTCACACATAAAATGAGTTAGAATGACTCAAATACCCCCTCAACATTGATTTTTTTGTTTTTCTCCATTGTATTCTAAAAAAATGCACCTCTTCTAAAACGAGTCATTCTTAGACATCTTACGTGCTTAGCTCGTTTTCAAAAATCACAACATTGCCCAAAACGAGAGTTTTTTGACCGACATCGCGATGAGCTTTTGACAAAACGTTCTTTGGGGACCACCCTATAAATCTTCAAAATATTGCTTAAATCGCTCTATTAGTTTGGTGTTAAGGGTCAAATTGTGTACTCCCAAGGCGGACACCCTGTACACACCCTATATGTGGTAGGTATATACTTGAGGGCATCTATCAATATCCTTCTAAAGTTGATATATATTGTGTATTTATATTGACCTAAAAACACAAACTTTCAATATAAAAAGCCTAAATGTATCAATCTTGTTTGATTTGATACTGAAATGCAATCGTTCAATGCATGAAATCAAAATATAAAAACTAATCCTATATCGTAGAAGCTTTATCTGTTCTGATCTTGCTTATTCTATTTGTCATCGAATAAATTTATTTCATAATTCAAGCAACTAGCTTATATTAATCTTCTTTATTACTGTTAGTATTCGTTGGATCTGATTGTCAAGACTTTAAATTAATGTCAAAACGAACTGAAGCTTTCATGTAACGTACCTACAACCATTTTTCTCTCAATCTATGAGAATTAATTTATTTAATTTAGAACAAATCATCAATTTCGAGCTTAATTTGATGGATGACAAGTCTTGATGTTCGAACAAGCCGTCCTTTTATTCAGACAATTACTTTCGAACACTCTATATATCTGACTCACATACACACTTTCAATTTCTTATGATGTAATTGCTCAATTATCTGTGAAATTCTATTATTTTTCTATTAGTCAATAGAGAATAGATTGTTCGATTTGTGCCAACAATGGTCCACGATACGAAACGAGGATGTAATACTCACATGAGTTAATCATGTTGAAAATTTATTCTATAACCAATCTACGTTGTAGGTTATTTATAATAGAATGTGATGCATAATGCGTCAGTTTTTCGAGAAATAAATGCAACTGTTGTAAATGTTCACATTGAAACAATAAATGACTATCCATTCTGTTGAAATCTACGCTTTCAGTGCCTCGATTTATTTCCAAGATTACCAGTGATTAAATGGGGCGATTAAATGTGATTAAGAGATGCAGACGACTAAAAGGGCCTAGAAATGCAATAAATGCAACTTGGATTATTATTAGTCTCATACTAGAATTTCAATCATTATTTTACCATTTAATAAAATTCAATTAGATTTTCATCTATATTGAAAATCATCGAAGTAAAAAAATGTAGGTAATCAAATTATACGTTCAACAGCGTTCATCAATAGAGCTGTAACGTATTTTGGTCAGGTGTGTTAAGACGTAAAGGTAATTTAAAGGAAGTATAACAGTTGAAATGGTCCATAAAGGATATCATTGGGGTATGTGGAATAAAATTGAGAATTGATGCAAACAGCCGTTGGATTTTTCAGGGTAACGATCTGTACGATAAAATGTCCATAAATGCAATTTCAACCAAGTCAATCGCGTAAACTGTGTAGCCATGTGTAGTGATCAAGGGACTAAACGATGGTTAATAATAATATTGGTGGTGTAGTTGCTTTTTTCCACTACACGCACTATGTGCGTGACACCAATATCAAACATATAGTCAAGAGAACGAAGCAAAAAAAAAAAATAAACTTAGCGAATCTCGGAAATAAGAATCCGGGCTTTGGTTGGATGTCAAAACAATCTTTCAAGTCAAAGATATAGAGATGGACAGAATAAATATTTGTCGGAAGTTTATAATCAAACCAGAACCGTTTCTAAATAGAGTTCCAAGAAAACATCAAGAATTCATTTTATTTCGTTTTACTATAATATAAAGGAAATCCATCAGTTAAAAAACGGAAAAATATCCCTTATATCTAGATTAAAATGAAAAGACTGCAGCAATATCGTGACTGTTATGGTATATTTACATTTAATTTTTTCGTTACGTTATACATAGTCGAATATCGTCGATTTCATCCCTGTACTGATCAAACAACAACATCCACATTGAGTATGCCAGGTAAAGTTAACGAAAGAAAATGTTGGAATTCTTTTTGTTGAAAACTTCAAGTCAACAGTGAAGAGCACTTATCAATACTGACTGTGCTTTTAGATTTCCAACGGAATTCAAATACTCGAATAAAAATTGAAAGCTTCCTGAAAATATCTTCAACATTCATTTGTTTCCTACCTATTCCGTCCCTTAAGAAGTAAGAAATCTATAAAGTGGTTTTTATTTCATAAATCAGTTTATCTGTTTCAAAAGCGGATAAGTATTTTTCTACTATTTTATGAGTTTTGCGAACAAATCCTTCAATAAACATGAAATCAAGTTACAGGAAGGATTATCATTTGATATAACCACTTTGGATGCATTTTAATGCAATTTAAAGTAAAATTTGATTAAAAATTTTGGATTATTTATTATATTAACGAATCCGGTATCCGTCTTTGATAATCATCAAAAGTTTCAGGACATTTTCTCAGTAAATCATCAATTTCGCGAATAAATTGTGAAAAAGAAACGACTTATTGTTAGACGCTTTGTTTAGATTAGATTTTCAGAAGTTCTTTTCCTGTAGCAGCGATTCTTAAACTGGATTCTCGCAGACTACATAGACATTACATCATTCAGCTAACTGTAACATTTGAAGAAAGACTATATACCTGAGGTCGTGTCTTCTTCTCCTACTTAAGCTCGTCTTAGCAAGACCTTGGCTTAAGTCCCCCTAACAGTAGGTTTACACCTATATAAATGGGGGGTCTATCCATGACAGGCTCTCACCCAAATATCTGTAAGTCTATGCTTAGGTCGATTTGAACCAAGGTCTTGCTTAGGCGAGCTTAAATAGGGGAAGAAAAGCCGTGCCTTGGGCGATTTTTCAGTTGAATTCTCTCAATTTAACAAACAACTTTGCTCTTAGGCAAAAATAATGTTCAAACAATTCTAGAGTAGAATTCTTGAGCTTTTCAAGCATTATTTGTCTTAAATTATAAGTTTTACTGCATCGTGAAAATTAGATGATTTTGAAGTTTTGAATCGTTTATTGAGGGGAATTATCGATTTTAAGTTTAAGTTTTGATAAGCCTTTGCTTTGAATCATAATTTTTTGGAAAATCTTAAGCCGTAAATGAGATACAATACTGACAATTTTTAGCGAAGGTTTGGAAAGATTCTCGTCTTAAATCATTATTTTCGAACAAATTTTACAATTGGGTTGTAAAAATTTTTAGAAACTTATACTCAATTTTCGAACTAAATTTTTCACTTTTAGCTTAGGTTTTACAATTTTTTTATCTTAAATCATTGATTGAATTGTGAAAAGATTGCAATTTGGAAACTTTCAAGCAATTTATGCCCAGGGCAATTGACTTTAAATCAAGTTATCAAGGGCCGATTTCTCTAACTTCAGTTAAGTCTAACGAACAGTTAAAAATAATCGTTGCTATGATTATAAAAATTGTTTCTATGACTTATTGGTTTGTTAAAATTTAACAGACGTTAGTGAAAGCGACCCTAAATCAATATTTTTAAAAGATTTTGTTACTGGAATTGAGAGATTTATAGGGTGGATTTCACCAACGTCTGTTAAATTATAACGAACAAATAAGTCATAGAAACGATTTTTATAATCATACAACGATTTTTTTAAATTGTTCCTTAGGTTTGAAGTTGGTGAAATCGTCTCGTAGTTAATTTTATTTTGATTTCCGAGTAGAATTTTTGAGTTTTAGTCAGTCAGTTTCAACTGAAATTGATTATTGAGTAAAAAATGCATAGCTTTGACGTTTTTAGGGCCGATTTCTTCAATTCCTGTTAAACCTTATGAACAGTTAAAATAATCGTTGCTATGATTATAAAAATCATTTCTATGACTTGCTTGTTCGTTAAAATTTAACAGACGTTAGTGAATCGACCCTTATATAGTCTATTTTTGTGTTAAAATATCATTTTCTTGTAGCCCGAATTTTTACAAATTTTTGTACTAAATCTACAGAAATATGGAGATTTTGTTACTGGAACTTGAAAATTGGAAGATTTACTGCCGATTTTACCAACGTCTGTTAAATTATAACGAATAAATAAGTCATACAAACGATTTTTATAATCATACAACGATTGTTTTAAATTATTCCTTAGGCTTGAAGTTGGTGAAATCGTCTCGTAGTTAATTTTATTTTGATTTCCGAGTAGAATTTTTGAGTTTTAGTCATTCAGTTTCAATTGAAATTGATTCTTGAGTAAAAAATGACCAGCTTTGACGCTTTTAGGGCCGATTTCTCTAATTTATGATAAACCTAATAAACAATTAAAAACAAACGTTAGTGAATCGACCCTTAGTCTATTTTTATGTTAAAATTTTGTAGCCAAAATTTTAGAAAATTTTGTACTAAATCTACAGAAATATCGAAAGCAAACACTTACATTTTCGAGCAAAATTCTGATCTTCCAATCCAAATTTCTAAATCTAAACACTCTTGATCAATCGATGACTAAATCGCAAAATCTATTTACACTGATTTGTTGTCTATCTGTACGTTATATGTTATTTGTTACATAAGTTGTCGATTTGTTATCTAACTAACAAGGTCTGTAAAGTTGATAGAATTATTTCAAATAGTAGACGTTATGAAACAAGTTGAAAAGTTTAATTGTTAAGTAATGAAGTAACATTTTAGTTCACCACATAAAATCTAACAGTTATCAGTAAAGAACGTACAACTTTCCATGCATCTGATAAGGTAAATTTTAGTCTATTTTATTTAAACAATTTTGGTTTACACCTTTTATTGTCAATTATTACAGTAATTTTGAACGATGGTATTGTAATGGAAGACGATAAAATCCACATTGTATCAAACGGTGAGTACTCCTCTTGTTTATTTACTTTTTAGTTCTTTTATTCTTCATATTATACAGGATATTATTTATGTGTAACCGTAATTTAAACAAATAGTAGGAACGCTATTCTATCCCACAATAGACACGATCAACTATGTGTTTGATCTCGGTTAAAGACGCGAAAATCCATCATTATTACCATCGATCAATCACAATATAAACACTTTCACTCTTTTTCCAGTAGATTTGTCTGTTGGCAATTTTTTTCTTATTGTTATTTCCTTTAAATTGGTCAATTTAACCACATAAATTTTCAAAATATTTACGTTCACCGTCCGAAAGTCATTCCAATCCATTACATAGTTTAATATCTATAAATAAAATAATTGACGACTTTAGAAATAATACGTGTAATAGAAAGACTAAATTTAGTCGATTTTAAGTAGTAATAACATGATATTTGCTGTTACTATTTGAAATTTCATATATTTCGACCGTATGCTGTTCAATAATAGAATCAATCAGTGTGCAAGCTTTGTGAATAGTTCACATGGAAAATCTCATATACCTACCATTTTAATTTTGAAATTTTTATGCCATCCAATATTGCATTTTATTTATGGATTATTGAAGAATACCTGCTTAGAAGTTTAGTATATGCTTACGGTAGTTTAAGGGAACAAAATTTAATTACATACAACAATTCTAGGGATTCTATTTCAAATATTAACGCAAAACTCCCATATAAAATGAAGCCACATTCAGGAAACATTACAGAATCAATACAAATTTATTGTAATCAATTTCTATTAAATTTGCTAAAGCTTCTTGGTATTGTGTAGGATCTTAATTTAAAGACTATATGAATTAATGAAATAAATCTCGTTAGCACTTGGATGAATTTTTTTTCCTTTACACATAGAAATTAAATACCACCTAAGGGTCTGTACAACAAATCTTTAACGAACTCTAAAGTATTACTGTAATAAAGAGGATAGCCTCCGAGCTGTTGAACATGCTGTATATTGCTTGTTAACAGAGATTCATTATCATTAAACATCCAAAAAAAAAAAATAATAAACTTAACACTCGATGAAAGAGAAAACTTTGATTCGGATCCCTTTTATTTAAATTAAAGTTAGAGTATGTTCGAATTTTGATATTTACTTGCCGAATTGACAACTTTTATTACAAAAGTTTGTCCAAGTTTATCGTCTTTGTAAATAAGACCACCCTACAAAAAAATACGTTTAGCTATAAAAAAACGCCTTAGAATATCTTGTACAATTATTCCACCACCCAGTCAATCAATTTTAAATGGAATAAGAGTTTTCGTGTTGCAATTTATGATATCATCTATATTTCATGAATTTACCGTTTAAGATCAAAATTTATGTTGGACTGTTTGGCTTGAATACCGACCATAAACTATCGACTCAACTTGTTTGATTGATTCGTTGGAAATTATCATAAAGTTGGCAACAATTTCTCTATCGTAAACTAAAAAAAGTTTGATACAAGTTTTTTCTTGGAATCGTCCATCTAGAATGATTTCGGGATATTTTTCGTGAAAATTCCGATAATTGTGTTTATTATGTTGGATTTTCTTTAGAAATAGAAGTGTTATAGCAACTTTCTATCGAAAATATTAACAAAGAAATGGGAATTATCGACAAATTTCTGCGACATTTTATTGTTATTCATTGTATGCTGTTTAAACATAAAATTCATCCTTAAGTGTTTAATGTTAAAGGGTTATTTTGTACAATTTGTACCCTTACTAACTGTTTATCTGGCTAAAACTTCCCCTATAAACTAGAATTATACAAACACCACATATAATAATGGGAAACAATGCATTTTATTCGTTTTTTGTTCTGTTTAATTGTGGTTGGAAGTGTACAAAAATTGTAGAATTTAATTCTAAACATTCATAAATGTTAATGTGTTTTATTTTCATGGTGTTATTTTCCAGATGAAGAAACTTATAGCTTCTCAATTTCTCACATTTCTGGTTACTCTAACGAGTAAATTGTAGTTTTTTAGTAAAGTTAAATTATGTGAAATTGTTTGGAGTTTTAATAAAATTGTGTGTTTATTTCTACAATTGTTATTTTTTTTTCTATCTCTCTGTTGTATTGTTGTTTGTACGTGTATAAAATCGCACCCGTGGGCCATCAAATTTTGGCGTGTACTTAGTAAATTTACGACATTCAACAAAACACGTTTATTCCATTAAATACATAAAGTGACATTTTAAAAATTTTTAACCATCAACTTGTTTAATTTAGAAAACTTTGTCCGTTATCAATTTGTTGAGGAAAATTCTGTTCTTCCTCTTGTTGAACTCCACTTATTAATCATTTCAAGTGGCAAATAACTGATGATAATGATGATGATCTTTCGTATACAGGGTATTTGATCTAAATATGGTCGATTCTATGAAATTCTTGTTAGTCGACGAACGATTCGAAAAATATTTCAAGGTTTTGTAGGAGGGTCCCTAGAGAACATTTAAGCAAAATTAGAACCTCGCAGCTCAATTGGAAGTTGGTTAAAAAACGAGCTAAACACGCAAAATGACTTAGAGTGACTCTTGGATCCTTTCAGCATTGACTTTCTTGTTTTTCTCTATTTTGTTTTGGAGCGAATGAAAATGTCTCCTATTTTTTCTAGAATGCAATGGAGAAAAACGACAAAAAATAATGGTCGAGTCATTCTTAGTTGTTTTGAGTGTTTAACTCGTTGCTGAAAATCGCAACATCATCAGAAACAAACGATTTTTGAGCAACTCCCAAATAAGCTACGAGGTTCTAATTTTGCTGATATGTTCTCTAAGGACCCTCCTACAAATCCTCAAATTATTTTTAAGATTGAACATCCTGTATAGAACTTATTGTTAGTTGAGAACAATTAATGATCTAGAAGAACTATTATCGAAACTTGGACGTTAAACTATTTCAAGTTTAACAATATTACAGTTTGATTACTCAACATTAAATTAATATGTTAAATTAAAATCGACAGTATCAATAGGGCAATGGAATCTATAGTTTTAGTTTAATAGTAGTGAAAACTATGTTTACATATGGTGTGCCCCAATATTCCACTCTAACAATTCCAACAATCGAATTAAAGTAAGAAACGTTTATTTGTGTAAAATGGTAGTGAAAATTGGTAAATGTAATAAGGAGACAGTTGGTATTTTCAACATGATCTAGAAAGCAACAGAGGTATGTCGTTAATTAATACACAAAAAGGTTGGCACGTGGAGGGCTGTGTCAAAGCTAAACCGTATAACGATGCCAGCTAATTCTCCAAGCGAGTCCATTTTAATCGAAATTGCAATTTTGTGTAAGTTAGTACGGGAAACTTTTAATTTTCAGTTACACATTTATAAAATAACAAAACTATTTATTATATTAAATTAAAGTAGTGGAAAAAGTAAAGATAGAAACGGGGGATTGAAGAGGTTAAGGGTGCAAATATAAAAATGAAAAACGTCCACATTTTTGATTTATATCACAATGTTATTTTACCACAATAACATATTTTACAGGACAATGTCGTAAAATTCCTGTTTTTATTGGAAACTGGCTTTGGGTATTTATTTATACAATTTCGTTTTCTTTTTCCCCCCGTTGACATTCCATATGAGATTCACAATAGAAGATAAAAAAGAAAAAACATGTAATATTTGTAATCCAACTATTGAAACGGTGTAGAATTTTATGATAGAGCTTTAATATTTCCTGAAATTTCATTTATAATTACGTATGTTTGTATGTGGTATAATAACATTCACCAAGCTTCCATTGAATGTGCTCGTTGCTGAAATTCGCTTGAATGATGATATCTAAAAGCTGAAAAGATATTATTTTTCAGATTGTTTCATTCTTGTAATTCGGAATTTACTTAAATTTGGTATTGTTGTAATTAATCGTATTTGACATGGTTAACTGGTAGAACATCCTCGATTTCAACTGCTATTAACTGATAAAATTCGAGACAGTTTGTCACCGTCTCTAATCTTGTTGTACTGATGAACATAGAACAGGTTAATATTATCCAACTACAGTAGATTATCCTGTGTAGTACACAATTTAGCCAATATAATTAACCCTTTACACTATCATCTAAATGTTTGAACATATAATTACTCAAAAATAATAAAATTCATTGTATTGTAAAGGATAAATTGAAATTGATACTTTAATGTCAGTTACAGTATTCGAAATTCGAGTTGAACTAATTTAACATTAATGTGGTCGAAGAACAAAGACCAAAATGTATCAATTAGCTTGAATTGAAATCAGAACCAGACTGGAATAATTCGTCTCGCGTGTCGCATTGCAAAAAATACACATTTCAACACATAACGAGCTGTTTAGAAACCATCCAATCTAGTCGATATATTGGCAAAATTGGCAATTTTTCGATTTTATCGAAGAATAATTCTAAATTTTTTGTGTAGTTGAGTTGCCACTCACAATATTCGACATAATTGTAAGTTCAAATCTCTGATAGAGTTTCAAAACAGTAACAAAGCACATTCAACTTACCTAATGGGTTTTCAAGACAATAAAACACTGACAACTTTACAAAAGATATTCGACTTTCACACAGATACGTTAAATGAAAACAGACTGTAATTGATTTCGATCAAAGCGAAAGGAAGATGTGTCGTATCAGTTGAACTTTTCCCTTGGTAGCAAATAGAAATGAAATTAGTCTTACTGACAACACTATTTTGTGAACTACCAATGTTTATATTTAAATTAAATTTTAACAATTACTTTGACCGTCTGTATGCGAAACAAACAAGTATAAACAACATGCACATGAATTGTAGAATTCAACTCGAATTTTGTTTTACATATTTCCTTTCATGTCTAGTTTACAGTGTCAACCTTTATATGTTATAATAGAACATGTAGTAGAAAGGGGTATAGGGTTGTATTACACCCTAAGAAACTTTACAGGAAACATAAAACAAACGGCTATTCTATATATAGAGAGACAGAGATGGAATTATGGAATGATTGTCTTGTTAGCATCCAACTAATTCACCCTTGATTCATATAACATAATCACGTACTGTACCTGTAAGCTAACTAAATTCGGTTTATCGAAGTTTCATTTGAAATTGAGTCAATTCGCCCATCTTTACCAAAACTTCATAACTTTGGACAGAGTTTTAACTATGATAGTATAGATATATACTCCATTACAAATACTTTGTGACATTGTCTAGAAACTGGATGAAATATAGATGCTACAACTTCAAAATCGTTGAATTCCGGTAATTTACACACGGTAAGGGTGGCTTAATGGCATCGAGAACTCACCCTTAATTACTTTCGAAGATTTTTTTTGGCAACCTCTATCTCTTTAACAGTATTTTTAATTAACAAAGTTATTTGTTTCAAGTATCGTTTTTTTCTAAACAATTTTCTATTAATTTCAATGTATTCATGCTTTAATTACTGATTTATAGACGAAATTTGTGTTGTTTTAATTGGATAAAGTGTACGTCAGTTTTTGCGCATTTTATACACTCAACAACTAATAAGAAGCTTGTGTTGTTCTTTCAATGTTGTTGTTGAGCTTTAAAACGTCACAAATTGGAAAACTTTTTTAATTACACGATTCAAAAACAGGTAACTGAAAGAACAACACACCTGGACACCGTCATCATAATCTATTTCGCTACCTCTGTCTAGTGAAATTAAAGTGTTTGTTGTTTCCTGCGTTGAATTTTATTTTAATATAGACAATTTTTTTGGTAGAAAACTCCAGACAAGTGGTGTTTTTTGCTGTTGTTGTTGTTGAAATTCGTTCAAAGTCTTGTAATTAGGTTAATGTGTGCAATTGTTGCGGAGAATTAAACTTTTAACTTTAACAGATAGGGTTAAGTGTACGCTAGAGGTGTGTATATGTTGGGACTTGGAACGATTTGTTGCAGTACTAACACTGCAATTACGGAAAGTTTCAATGGTGCAACATTATGTTGTGTAACATACGTGTGTATAAAGAATAGAAAAGGTTGATAATTAAATATGTAAATGTTTCAGGTGAGAATTTCGTAATCTAATCTCTAGAATACTGGGAATTTTAGAAATCTTCCACTTGATAGACTTTATAACAGATTGATTTTATTGTTTTGTGATTAATTCTGCTCTTATTAAAGCTCGATTTCTCAAAGTGACGTTGTTGGAAACATTTCGGTTATCGATTTTAATTATTCACCGATTTGATTCGATCGAAACATTGTAAAACAGATGGGGGGGTATTTTCCATTTTATCGACAAGATTCACTAAACTATCAACGAACAAACATACACAACCGACATTGATATTTCATCGTGTCTAGTACATGTTGGTAACAATCTATCAAATGTTCCCTGAAAGATTTCAGTAGAACATCAACAACTGTCATGTTCTATCCATCTATATGTAGATTCAATCGTCGAACAATCAATATTTAAAAATATTTTATTGTGATTCTAGGTGTTTTTATTTTTGAAAAAACGATTAATAAGACATGAATAAGAGTGTGTGGAAGATAGACAGTATAGAAAAAAAGATAATATTCAATGAAATACAAAACTATCACTTTGGCGTCAAGTTAAATTCTGTCCGCCCTGAATAGAAATGACAATGTTATACAATTTCATTTACTCAAACATTTGGAATTTAAATGTAACATATATCGTGTAACAGAATCGTATATTTGTTGATTTTTTGCTTCTTTATTCCCTTTAAAAGTCGACATTTTTTTAAATATTCTGTTTCAGACAGAGTCTGTAAATGGACTTGTGCGCTTATTTGTTTCAAAAAAATAAATAGAAAATAAACACAATCTCGATCGTGACTTTTATTAATTCTACAACAACCATTTCTATACACTAGCAGATTTCCATTTGTTAGATTATAGAGATAAGACAACAATTGAAACAAATAAACTTATTGCAATTTTTCATGTTCACATCAATGTTTTGAAACAATCTTTAGTAACAATAATTAAATAATATTTCGGCTTATTATAAATAAACGTACAGTTTAAGGTGTTATTTTAGTTTCCAAAACTATTATTATTCAATTATACCGAGGAAATATAATTAGAAAAACAATATAATACAATTTTGTTACGTTTTCATTAAGATTCTCCAACATTTACCGATTTTTTCCTATAAATAATTAAAAGTAAACGATAATTATACATTAAAGTTCAAATGATGTATCAAATTTCCTCACTAATTTACCGTATAACAAATCGAATTGTCTATATAAATGCAATAATTTAACTGGCGCATC
The DNA here is from genome assembly GCA_039776855.1 of Mylabris sibirica. Taxonomy (NCBI): domain Eukaryota; kingdom Metazoa; phylum Arthropoda; class Insecta; order Coleoptera; family Meloidae; genus Mylabris; species Mylabris sibirica. Next base: position 7,022,971 of record CM077841.1, read on the forward strand.
CACCAAAATTGCATCTAACTTAAGCGGAGCGAAATTACAATTAAGAAATATTAATCGGCCCCATTACATTAAACATTATCCCAAGGTAAATTTATATTGACATTTATCTATAGAATAATAATTGATTAAGTAAAGAATAAAAAGGTATAATTCCATTGTCAATACTGTACGTCTTCCTAGTTTATTCTTGATAAATTCAAAGAGACTTTCTGTTTATCGCATTGACTTTTTTACTATTGAATATTGGAGAGATTTATGAAGTTTGCAACAAAGTTGAATTTAAAATAAATAAATTGATCCGTTATCCAATGTATAGTGTAAGTTGAGTTTATTGTGTGATACTTATCTGAATATTTACTTTATCAACAGTCGCTAAATTTAACATTCAATTATCATTGTGGGAATAAATATTTTCGTTACAATTATTTGTGTAGTAACCGTTTATAGAGTGAAAAATTTTACTGTAATAGATTACAGAATTTTTGGCATCATTCCAAATATGGATTGTTGTCCTAATTTTGTCCACTTCTCTATTAATTCCCATAAATTAGACTAGTGTTATTGTAATCCACAATTATTACAACACGAATCTTTCATTATTTTCGCTGTATATTTAAATAGAAACAGATATTTTCTACACGGTTTAATTTGTGCTTTTTCTCCAGTCATAGATATGCAATTATGTGGTATTTTGGTCTGTTAGTCAACTATAATATTATCGATTACGTTGAATTTGTAATTTTTATTTTAGTATGCATGCAATTCTCCTTATAGGGAACGAATAGAACAAGTCGACTTTCGTATAAAGTTAGATTTATAGATCAACTTACATGGTGGGTACTAACAGCTGGAAGCTAAATCAGATCAGATAAAGAGTATGATGCTATTGCTATTGGAAAACTTTCATAACTTACAACTATACTGCTTTTATTTAGTTCGCTTTGTCTATGTGTTGATGACATTTAGACAATGTTTACTTTTATTACTTTCTATACTTTCTTTCTACTGTGTTTCATTCCAAATACATTAGATTGAAATGCTATACATAAAGAAAAAGATGTAGAAAAAGTCACCTGTATATAGTATCTGGAAAGATTCCTTTGACTTGACACTTGTCTTGTTGAAATTGAGTTGGTAACATGAGATAGAGTTGTTTTTCAGAAGTTTTTGGAATCTTTTCAACTTTCTTATTGTTTTCAAATTAATAATTTATTGAAAAAGTTTGAAAATTTCCAGTAATTCTTGCTAAAAATTCAAATTATAGGTTGTTTAAAATTACAATCTCCATATATATTTCTGCAATCATTTGTGGCTTTTGATTGAGGATTGAGGCTTAATGCGAAAGGTATAATCGTAGCCAATTCTAACATGAAGTAAGATAGAGCAATTCCCTTGGTGTACAAGTCATCAATAATCGATTTATAAAGTAGTCGAGACTGTTGTTTGATAAAGAATTGCAGTTTAATAATGGTTTGCTATCGCTTAGGGTTGGGATCTTTTAATAATTAGCTTCACTAGTTGATACATGGCCTGTCCAAGTCGCCTATTCTATTCACAATCTCTCCTCTACCACACACTTACATTGTAGGAGGACTAAAAGCACAAAAGATTGTTGATTTATGGGCATTTTAATTTGTTCTCGATCATTGTTGATAGGCCTTGTTATTATTATTATAAACGGTCAACTTGCGTGACAGTTTTAATTTTTAATGTATTGTAAAGAAAAATCGTATAATGTTAATTGTATCGTTTGTCGACAATTTTGTAATAAATCAAACAAGAGTTGACGAACAACGTATAAAATCAATCTTGTTTCCCCATTAATTTATAATTAACGTTTGAATCACTAGACCGAATTGTACTGTTGGGACTTGACAAGAAACAAAACAGAAAGAAAAACTAAAACGAAGAAAGTTTAGACGAATTAGTTGTAAGGAATGTACGACGCTTTTTTTTTGGTTTTGTTCCGGCTTAATAATTAGTTTGTTTCTTTTTCAAGATTCGTTGGTTTTAGACCGAGTCTTTCATTAAAAATTAATTGCATGTTGTTTGATACTGTTATCTATTGTAGTTGGATACGTTCTGATACTTGACCGTGATAAGATTTGTTTCTACAAACGAACAACAAAAAAATAGACAGTTCTAGTGTGTAAAGTTAACGCATCAAAAGCTTCACAACGAGGAAATTTATTGAAATAATTTATTTATGTTCCGTTGGTTCTATTGTCCTATTTTGTTGTGTTCTTTCAATGTAATTCAAGTGAAACATTAACAATAAATATTTATCTTCTTCGTTGTGGGCCTTTTATAACAATCGTATCGGACAATCGTAGAAAGCAAAATTGTAATCTTACAGTATTCCATTAGAATTTGATCGATTTTAAGGTGGATGTAGTAAAAAATAATTGTTTTGATTAGAGTGATTGTATCAATTTAGAATCACAAATTCTCGTATTTCTATCTGAATTTATTCGGTGGTCTTAACGACGTCTCAGCAATACATCTTTTTAGACAATTCTCATGCAAGAAATATTACACTATCAACACAAAAAAAACCACGTTTCTGTTTCTCATTTCAGCTGGTTATCATGCGTAATCCATCTGAAAGTTATTTGCAAACGTACACAATGCCACCCCCAACATCACTCCCAGTAGATCTCCACAATAGTCGCTGAAACATTTGTCTGATGTACAACGTTGACATGTATGCATCTCTGGTTGGATCCTTTAGGGAACCCCCGCCGTGTGTTGTCAGACTATTTCTGATTGAATTCTGACACTGAGAGTGCGGCAACTAAGTAATCTCAACGGTATTTGTAATGCAAAAAGGGAGACAGCACCACCGACCCTTGGAGGAACATGAACGATATAAGCTATGGGGCTTTCAGCTCTAGGTGACAGAACTAACGACAAGATAGAACGAAGGGGGGTGAGACGTATGTATTTGTTGTCGCTGCTAGCAACATTACTAACACTGTTATAAATGGATACGTTTGTGATTTTGGGTAGATAATGTGTTGGTGACAATGGGAAACCTGCATAAATTTTCATTTAATGTTTACGCATTGTTCACACCACAAATCAGCAGGTAAGGGACACGGAACGGAATGAGACTAACTACCCAGAAAAGGAATTATTCCTGATGTATAAGATTAAATAATCTTGTCACGTTGGAAATTATCAAGGTTGTATTTTTTTTTTATGTTTTTAGTTAGAAAGCATTATCTTTTTTCCTACATTCTCATTCGTTGAATATCAAAATTGTACAACAGCTCATCATTGCCACATTTTAGAAATCCATAGGGACTACATTGTGGATACCCTATGTTTCATTACGATTACGCTATTTTAGTTTTTTCCCCCGTTTTGTTGCCATTATTCCGCTCGTTGAGGAGTGTGTAAATGACATTGAGTTTTGTCATGCCTTAATCTTCTACACCGTTATTATTTTAGGGGTGGATCTGTCGAATATCACGATGCTAATGCGATTTACGTCCGAGACGGCATTTACATCCACCCCTCTATTTAGTCAGCCGTCATTTCCCCATTTCATATTCCATTTTTACAACACACGTTCATTTGGTGTGTGTGGCATCAAATTTTCTGGAATCTTCAATGTTGGTGAATTTATTCCAGATTGTTTCGACAATTTCCTATCCAAAAACATCTACAAGCTGGTTAGGATTTAATCCTGAAGGAGTTGGTGTTCAAACTTTGCAGGAAATACCTAGAGAGGCCTCATCAGTCACAGTCACAGCCAAGCAAATTATTCCGGTGGTCCCTTCCTGTCTGTTAGATTTACACCTGACCTTTTCTATCGTTGGAAAAATTTCGATTCCCTTACCGACTCTGATTTATGAATCTTGTCCTAATTCATTCAATACATTAAACAAATTGTAAACAACTAAATTATGTTTAGTCAATCCGGAAATTATTGATTTTATAGTAAAATAAACTAGAAACTCAAATTGTCTTATTATTAGTGTATAGATCGTTATGTTAAGTATATTATTCGATGACAACTTTGATCATTATTTGAAATTCATTAGGAGTGTAGTAACGTTTATTAATACCTGTTGGATAATATGACCTGACGACAGGGGTTAGATGATTGTTTATTGGCTGATTTGGGGGGTGGTTTGGTATAGTAGTGTTGAGAAGTTGGTACGCCATGGGGATCCCAGGGCAATATTGATCGAATCGTGCCTCAAGACCACAGCAAATACACACACAACGACATACATGCAGTCCGGTCACCTGTATATATTGCTCCAATGATTTATTACGGCTATTAGAAACGTATCGAAAGACTGATCCGAACCACAAAGTGTCATTCAATAATCTTTCAATACCACATCAAATCCCTTTCATGACAATTATTCGTTTCAATATATTTTCGATGAAACTGTGTCTAGTTGTTCTCTCGTTTTGGTTTTGTTTGGAGACCTGAATAATTCTTATCTAGTTTCATGTTTGTTAAAGGGATGAACGGGTAAAGGTCAACCAAACATGTGTAAGTGCAGATGTCGCTGTTGCAACAACAATCTGGGAAGAAGAAGAACGTTTTCAGGATTTGAGGGATACAAAGATTATGGCGATATGTCGCGACCGTATGTTGCGAATCGTGCACCAATTTTTTGCAACACAAAACAAAACACAAATTACACAAAAAGCAACCCTTAAATTCCATAGGGGTATTTTAAATTAACGGTTATACAATAGTCAACACTACCACATTATTTTATTGTAATAATATTATTAACACTGATATTTATAGATGGATTAAGAAATGGTGGATGTGCCACCGATAGAGCTATTTTAAAACTTGATGAATTTAACACGGGGAACAGCGAAATGAAACAATTAAATCTAAAAATTTATCTTGTCTTTTATCGTTATTTTTTCTTCTTCTCTTATCTTACCGTCTCGTTGAATCATTTAAATCTAGTTTGATCCTCTACTGAATAATTTATGACCCGTTCTTCTTCTCTTTTTTTTTCTGTTTTTGCAACTTTTTCTTCTATACACGGAATTCATCACAATATTTTTTGAAATGAACAAGAAGCAAACTAAAAACATTTATAATTTTTCATACAGCCTTTACACTAAATAATAATAAAAATAATAATGGTAGAAGAAGAGAAAAAAATGTCGACGTCGCATGGCTCATTAAATCCCGTTCTACTCGGTTTATGTTGGCAATCATAAATAAAAAGTGTATGTATGTGTTTTTATCTAATTTGTCGTAAAATTACTGAGCCTGATCTTTCTCCGTTCTATATTAGTTCCATAATTACAATATTCAACAGAAAATAGAAGAATTTCCATTTGAATAGAATTGCAAGCTCTGGCTAGCGTGATTTAGTGTTCGCTATTCGATATTTCTCGTCTTATTTGTCTTTGTACATCCTAGTCAACGTTATACTACTGTATTTTTTTCTTTTATTTGTTGTCATCAGTCTGCTTTTCTAGTATAGTTGTTGTGAATCGTTTCATTACTACAGTAACTACATTTTTCTTTCAATTCGTTCCGACAACTGTTCTAAAGTGAGACTTTTCTATTGGTTAATTTGTTGCAAAATAACGAATTGATAAGAAAACAAGAAACCAAACGATTCTTGTGTGTGTTGCATTCGAATCAGGAAGTTGGTGATTGTTTGTTTTCATCACGAAACTTGCTGACTGAACGTTTTTAAGCTTGGCGTTGTTTGTCCACAATTTTTCTCTCTATTTATTGAAATAATATGATTGATTTAAATATTTCTAAATTCCATTTTAGTTATTGAAGCAAATGACACAATTTTATAGTCTTTCTCTTATTTTATTATTATTATCAACAGTTTTCAGGCATATAACCGCCAATCCACCGATATAATAAAACGACACAAATGAAATTCTCGACTTTTATTGTTTTAGAATCGATAAAATCAAATAATCATAAATTTCAAAATTGATTTTCAACAAATACGGATTAATTTTCAATTTATCTACAAATTGTATAAATTTATAATAAATGGACAAATCCGGATCAAATATTCTTAAAGATTCGATTTTTCAGTCAGTTTTAATAATGCAGATAAAAGTGGAGTGTTTACTGGGTAAAGCTATCAATTTATTGTTATAGCAAGGCAACATTAAACGACGGTAAAGAGTGTTTTTCTTGGTAAATAAACTAACAAAGCAACAAGATCAAATTCAATTTAATTTAACGATTTTGAAATAGTAGTTGAAAATAACATTTTGAAACGTATCTTTGAAATTCTTCCAATAATTGAACAAAGTTGTTGAATTCTATGTAACTACTGATAAAAAAATCCAATTTTTAATAGAATTTAATCCATCAAGCTTACAGAATTTCAACAATGTTATTGACACTAGTTTTATTCTTTATTGAACAGAATACTACTTTACATTACTAGAGCACAGTCCAAATCTATATTCTATTCAAATATTGAATGTAATTCACGAGAGATTCGAATGTTTTTAATCATCCCCAGTGTCTGTACTATTTCTCTTGAATATTTCTAAACATAATGCAATTTTGACGCAAACATTCCTGGATGCAGTAGTCTGTTGACAATGTTATACATCTGAATTCGACTCGTCCCATGGGATTGACGAAAAATAGGACTGATAAACTTGAATTTTCAACATTTCTATACCATCAAAAGAATTTTTGTTTGGATTATCGTTTTGTTGTTATCGTTCTTTCCTTACAAACTATACAACGTATATTGACGATACTGATATGTTCGGGTCTTTGATGAAAATATTGGGTGGAATGTTCCCCATCGGTGATAAACTCAAAACATGGTCATTTCCAATATTATACTTTCAGTATATACTGTCGTTCTATTCTCTAAAGATTTTGCTTAATGTTGTCCTTTGAGACAGGCCGCTGTCCAAACTTATCAACAAGCCATTTAGGTACATCTACAAGATATCTCGGCCGTATAATCGTGTTAAAATGCCAACCATGTAACATGTCAAACCATTTTAACGGAAACTTGTAGACGATAATGTTGGACGAAAAGCCCCGGAATTTGTGCAAGTTTTTAAATCAATACTCCACCACCACCATCATCATCGCCGTTCTAAACTTTTGTGTGGATTTTCTTAACCGTTTGTAGGCTCTATGAATTTTAATTATAACACATTGCCTGCCATCATTATCGTCTACAGGCTTTACACTGAATTATTTTACACGATGAAAAAAAAAAATAGGATAACAAGCGTAGTGGATGTTCTTTTTTTAAATTGTTGGCAATAGCTCCCGTACAGGAAGCGGAACTAAATTTATAACTGTCTAGAAAATTTTAATTTTTAACCTTTCTCAGTCTTATAAATCTCTTATAAATAAACTCTACTCTATGATAAGTGACACTACTAAATTTCCTTCGTCTATAATTTTAAATAATTTTTGTAGATATCAATAAATAAAACTCGATTAAAATATGTAAATTAGTATTTTCTTACGATGACTCTATTGAGAAGTCAGTGTATCACGTTTATATTAAGCCGTCGCAACGTTATTTTTTCTTCTTTTCGTGTCTTCCGTTACGATTCACATAGACTGTGAACAAAGTGAAGACGAGATGAAGATAAGACGGATAAGAAGGCACTGACAGGAAATAAAAAGTCTTGGTTAAGAGGTTGCGATATCACAGGTCCGGAACTGAGAACATGTCATCACTTTACACACAGGAAGTAGAACCGTTGAGTGCAATTATTAAAGTAGCTAAACTTCCCGAAAAAAGCACAAGCTAATAATGCATCTGACATGAACAAATGTATCTTTTTATGCTTATTTTTTAAGATTTTTGAATTATTTTTAAAAATGATAGGAGAGTTATGGAACAAGAAAAGATAGATAACAGAATAGAGTTGGTTAGTTTTGTTTGATAATAGTTTGGCAAATGTCCACAACAAAGTTTATAAATAGGAGTTTGTGTGATCGATACTTTTATGTTATGCCAACAACAACACTAAACAATGTGACTGACGGGAATATACTATTACATATCAAAACGGGATAGCACTTGTATCAATTTGTGTGTCCTCAATTCAAATACTGTCCCGTCTCTCCCTATTTATACATATAATAACATTGAATTAAATCCGGGATTGAATAATATGCATATTGTTCAACCATTACTTGAATATCACACAAATTTCTATTTATATTAGAGATGAATAGACTGCTGAAATTTCACCAAGTAAGCTCTCCTCCAATGCAGTTCTAATTCAGCAATATTGTAGATTTCAAGGAATCACACTATACAGGATGTTTGGTCTAAGTATGGTCAGTTCTAAGAAACTCCTAATAGTCAACGAGCGATTCGAAAAATATTTTAAGGATTTATAGGAGGGTTCTTAGAGAACATGTCAGCAAAATTAGAGCCTCGTAGCTCATTTGAAAGTTGGTCAAAAAACGCTCATTTCTGACAATGTAGTGATTTTCAAAAACGAACTAAACACGCAAAACGACTTAGAATGACTTTAGGATCCTCCCAAAATTGATTTTTTCCGGTTTTTCTTCCATTTTATTCTGGAACAGGTGGAAATATTTCGTATTTTCTCTGGAATACAATAGAGAAAAACGGAAAAAATCAATTATGGAAAGGTCTCTGAGTCATTTTTAGTCGTTCTGCGTGTTTTGTTCAAAACTATCGTTTTTTGACAAACTTTGAAATGAGCTACGAGATTCTAATACTTCTAAAATGTTTCCTAGCGACTCTTCTACAAATCCTCAAAATATTTTTCGAATCGCTCGTCGATTAATAGGAGTTTCTTTGAACTCACCATACCGGGTGGTCTATATGGATGGCATGATTGACGAGTCATTCAAGAAACATTTCAAGGATTTATAGAGTGGGCTCTAGAGAATATTTAAGCAAAATTTGAACCTCGTAGCTCATTTGGAAGTTTGTCAAAAATGCTCGTTCTTGAGAATGATTTATCTATGTTAGAATGACTCGAATATTCTCCCTTGAGAAAAATAAAAAAAATCAATGCTGAGAGGTCTTCGAGTCATTCTTTTGCACGCTTAGTTCGTTTTTGAAAATTGCGAATTGTCCACAATGAGCATTTCTTGACCAATTCCTAAATAAACTACTGGTTATAATTTTGTTAAAATACTCTCAAAGAACTACCCTACAGATCTACTAATATGACTTGCCCTAAGGACGATATAGTCGTACGTGGACCACCCGGTATATGTACACAAGGAATTTCAATATTCTATCACTTTTAATTCTTGTTTTGTTGTTTACTGAAATGTGTTAGATTTGCTGACGATCATTGAACATGTGTAAAAGCAGACATATGTAGATCAAAGCTGCCTGCTGCTGTCTGTTAATCAAACGTGGATTATAGATCGATTTAGAACAAACAAATATAAAAGTTTTTGCTGGTTAAATGTGTTACTTGAAGACAACACATTTATTTAGATCAATAACATGTTTTTATTGGTTTTTTAAAACATTCTCCTCTTGAATTTGTACAATTTTCCAGACAAATAAACCGATATTTTGCATTGAGATGTGAAAATTTCGTCTCCAAAAACACAACTGATTTGCTGGCCCATGAATTTTCCTAACAATAATAATCACAATAACCATACTCCTTTTAAAAACAGGATTTTTGACTAGTTTTCAACACATTTTCGTACTAAAATATCAATTTTTAGAAAATTTTGCTACAGAGTCGTTAAAATGAAAAATTTAAAACGCTGTACATACATTTTTGATCTGTAATCCAAATTTTGAGAGATTTTTATTTTACATTCACCAGGTTTTTTTTTTGGTGAACTACGAAAAAGTCTTTTTAATTAATTCTATTTGATTTCTGAACCCCTCCGGGAGTCACTACCTTGTCGTGGTGGAGGGGCTCAGTAGCTACGATGATTCTTGAAGCTATGTCGGCTGAGGTCATTTGGAACCCTGGCAGGGACACCCATGCCGAACTGGGTCAGGAAGAGTAGTGAAGCCAAAAGTGACTCACAACACTCCAGGATCCACACCTGTGTTAAACCATCGATTTTTAACCAATTTGACTCTTAAACCGTGAAACGAAAACGGTTTAGATTTAGATATTTTGAGTCCCTTTTGAGCTGAATTCTTAACTTTCAATCTAGATTTTGAGAAAATTGTAGTTTAAAGCCTTTAAATTTTTGCTAGTTTTGCTTTTAAATTGTGAAAAAGACAGCTCAGACGCTTTAAGTAGCCTTCTGTACAAAATTCTTATATCATTTATTGGCATTATTTTCTCTAAAGTTGGAAATAAGAGACCATTCACTTATTAGTTAGTGTTATTGAATTCGCGACTTTAAGGCTAGCTTTTCAGATAGTTGTGCAAGATTTTTATCGAATTTTTATATTGAATCCTACCGAAGAGAGAATTAATTTCAATTCGACTTGATTTTTGGGTAGAATTCTCTAAATTCAGGTCAGATACTCAATCATTTGGCGATTTTGACATAGTTATTCCACTCTTGAGTTGTAAAAATACAAAAATATTTAGAGTTTGTTGTTTTTAAAGACTGACTGTCATAGTCGCGGCGCCTCCACCAAAAGACGACCCAGTCTTTCACCACTTCTCCCACCTTTCTATGCGAGTTAATGCCTGTCCGTGTTATTTCAATTCAATTTCGGAAAAAATAGATTATTTTGGATATAGATTATGAAAAACCGGTAAAGAAAATTGAAAATCGAAGCTCACATATTTGTAGAGTCAACTTTGCTTGATCTTTTTATATACGTAACTATTAAATTGATCAAATTTCACACAGGGAAATTTGTGTTTCGCCAAACCACTCAATTCTGCACATAAAGTTACTTTTTCCTTATCCTGTGATTTTCGAAAATCCAAGCCCGTATTTTTGTATATGACTGCATTTGGAATCGAATCCAACTATTTGCTGGTCCCTATCTGTTACCATTTAAGAAAAAAATGTGTTTTACTGTCTTATGGAAATTACATGTATTTGGTAGGATTCACTTTGGATAAAAGTCAGCCTTAACGTTATAATTTTTTTTTTAATTTTTAAACGTTTTTGTCCTAAGTCATTCGTTAATTTAGTTTATAGAAGCTTTCAAAATCCTACAATTTAGAAGAAGAAATTTAGAATTGTTTTTGAGTTTATTTAACAGGAATCCATACTAACACAAAAATCATCCTAAGTGTCTCACTTCGATTTTGTAAACGCTATTCTCGATCAAATTCTTCTTCATATTTACTTAATCTGCGAATAAGCTCACCAAAATTGGATCTGCATATGATAAGATATCAAGAACTTTTCACTTATTATTTATTCATAAGGAATAAGAATTGTACAAGCGGTATTTATTACTAAATAAGACGAAATCATTTTTACTTTTTGTTAGAAATTATCATTTAAGTTTATTCGAAAAGATGTTTCTCCTAGTTTTCTCGATTTAACTAATTATCTAAAAGCAACCTTTACATAACTTTTAGCAAAGTTTTAATATGTTTACCATTCACCAAGTACTTGAAACCACCTACTGGCTGCGTTTATTAAAATTGGGGCAAAAATCAGCTACAATAGACCACCGGTTTATTGTTTGTGACGTCGTTCGATCAATTCATCAACTACGGTGAATGATTGTAGTTTTACAATCGCAACAAATAAACGTATTGTGAGGGCGATAGATATCGAGTGCTATTGGAAATCGCTAACACTTAAGATAGTTCAAAACAGTGTCGTCACCTGTACGCAAATGCGGGCAAATCCCGCTGCTAACTTATTATGAATGTGGGTCTTTAAATTGTTGAAAATTTGAATTTCCTGCAAGTTTAACTTAATTCAAAATATTTTCATCTAGCTTATGTTGAATAACATTCGACATCGTATTAGATGTACTACTAAAATCTCTACATCCCTTACAATGAACGAATATTTACATGTATAAAACAATGTATTGTAGTATTAAACTTTACCATATAACGCTATTTTACACATAGTTGTACTAATCTTTAAAACATGTACGTTGTAGTAAAGCGCCCCTAGTACAAATCATTATATTTTATTAGTTATTTAAATCTTAATCATTTTCCATCGTAACGCTCATAATTCCAAAGTCTGTTTTGTTGTTTTAATGGTAATATAGTCTGTTAAGCTTCAATATACATATAGTGTTGTTGTTCAATAGATAAAGTGTTCACAATAGAATCGCATCTGTTGGAAAATCATAGTCTGTGGTAAGCCGCTACTATTTACCCTCACATAAACAAGTTTGACGCAATTAAATGATATAATTGACGGATTAAGATTGATCGTTTACTTAGTCGAGTGTTTAGAGATCGATTTTTTCATTCAACAACGACAAACTTTCGGGATCAAGAATAAGAGATTAGTGTAACTATTATTACACAATTCTAGTTTATATTTTCATTTTCCAGTTAAATCCCTAAACATTGAAAAGTCTTACATTAAAAGTGAATATTTTTTACTAAAAATTATTCTTTTGTGTATAAGAAAATCAGAATAAAAATCTGAAAGAACAGTTGGAAATAATTAAATTTTTACTCTCTTATCAAAAGATTATCTTCTTGTTTTTTCCTCAGTTGATGTTCAAGATACAGGCTTTTAAGGATATATTTTCAACAAAAGAGTCTTAAAATGTTAACATTAATATATTTCTCTTTATAAAATAATCATCTTGTGATTAAATTGATAAAGACACTGCTATTTGGAATGCAAATATGATTATCGTTCAGAAACTTATCTGTGTATCTAATCAAATTTGTTGTTTACGAGAGAAAAAAAAGGGATAACAGGAGCAACATTGATTCTGTTGGGGGTTCTCTAATAGAATTTTCTGTAAAATAAGAAAGCGGTTATAAAAGAATTGTGTGTAGCAAAAAAATTTGTAGAAATTGAAACCGTATTAATGCTCTATAAAGAAAACGAGATAAATGTAGACAATATAACAATCAAATAATTTAATTATTGGTTTTCATTGTCAAAGAAGTGCTATTCAATTATTTCATATTACAAAAAAAGACAGGATTCAAATTGAATTCGCAAGAAAAAAGTGTCAGTTACAAAAATAGGGTTTCACTATTGTTATAATAAAGTTTGATCTCCGACTCCGCGGAACGAGACGAGACGAGAAATATGCTTTGTTAAGGGTGAGCGCTACCTACAATTACTACGGTTCACAAACGTTAGATGGCGTTGAAAATAACTTGCTGTGCAACGTCTTTTATATACAGATGTCCTATAAGTCTCATACAACCTCTTAAGAGTAGATCGGGGATGGAAAGTTAAGACGAAAAGTCCTATATTTTTTCAAAGATAATTTATTATAAATTAATTAAGCAGCCAATCAATTGCGCGCTATATAATGGTAGCGGTACATCAGACCAGCTAACTTAACTATTTACTAATTATTTGAGCATCAGGTGGAAAAAATTATAGAGGACTTTAAGTAGCGGCGTCCTAATAAGCTGTAGTCCTTTTTTTGATTGAAAAAGCAGCTAAAACGCCATTTGCATACGGGCTGCCAAAATTTTAAGGACGTCCCTATTTTAAGCTATTTCTACGTTAAGTGTTCCTGCCAAAAAATGTTTGTGCTCTAAATCTGGGTTAATTCTTATTGCTAGTCGTTATTTTAGCTTATTTTAGATCGTTTTTGAAAATGTCTACATTGTTCAAAGCGAGCCTGTTTTAACCAACTTCCAAAAAATTTACGAGGTTCAAATTTTGCTAAAATACTCTACAAAAGCCATTTTACGAATTCTTGAAATATTACTCGAATCGCTCGTTAACTAATAGCATTTTCATAAGAATCGTCCGCACTTAAGAAAGACAGCCTGTATATTAAACTACGAATTTATGCAGCCAGTATTTTTATTTCATTGTGGAATAAATTAAATACGTTGAAAATATTTGTAAATTGTCTCTATTTTTGTGTAGAAACGATAAGATTACAGGTGTGTATCGATTTTTTCTTCCGTTTTTGATAAGAACCGAACATAGGAAAAGTTATATAATATTCTTTTGCTGACTTATCTGTGTTCGTCTTTTATTCATTAGAGTTTTGAATGTCGAAGTGTTAACACAAGCTTATCAAATTTAAAAATTAATTTTAGTGCTTCTGATAAAGTGCAGTGATGTGTGTTTGTGCATAGCTGGAAGGAGTTAGTCAAGTCATTCCACGGAGATGTGCGGCAGAAGGATCCACAAAAGGGTAATTCCAGATATTTGAACAATTATTCCAAAATTACTATTTTTTTTTCTTTCTATTTGTCTAATTATAGTAGGCTCGAACATCGTGGGACAGAAGCTGAGATGCAGTTAAGTAGTAAGTAACTTTTTGACTTATATGGCGATTTTGTTCGGTTGTGCAGCAATTTAAAGTCGGAACGCAAAAATTGAAAATTTTCTATATTTTAAACATAATAATTAACATAATCATCTATTAAATTATGCGTTATTAGTAATAATAGTCAGTCACATAATACATACGGTTAAATTTTTTGTTAGGTACTTTATATTTAGGTACTTATAGGTGATAAGGGAAATCCATTATCCCATTTAGGTCTTTTTCGATTTTTTTTTTTAGGAAATAATCATTATTGCTAAATTCAACGTAAAAGAAGAATTTTATCTTGATTAAACAATCAAATCAAAACCTTTGGTAGGTACTCCAAAAACCTGTTAGGTACTTTGTAGGTACTTTTTAAATTTCATAGATACTTTCAATACACACATGTAGTGAATACTCTTCTTACATGTACAAGATAACTACTTACACAGGAATTTTTACAACTCTCTTCGTTGGTATTATTGAATTTACAAATTTTTATTGGATCTTTGATAGTTGTTGGCAGAATTTGATGATTATTATCACCATCTCGCTATCTTTACCACCGAGGCGTTAGTTTATGACAGAAAATAGTGAAATTGTCCAATTAAGTTCAAGCTTAAGACTTGGAAAGGTGTCATAAGTAAAGCTTTGATGCTTTGAATTTAATCTCTACTATTATTTTGTCGTTGAATTTATCAATTTATCACTAAAAATAACTAAAATTGTCCAATTAACTTTAAGCTTAAGTCTTGGAAAAAGTGTCCTAAGTAAAGTTTTGATATTTTGAACTCGATCTCTACCACTGTTTTGTCGTTGAAATGTTCTCTATTCTTAATTTCACAACATTTCTGTAATTAATTTTGTGGGAAATTAAATGGTTCCAGTTCCATTATGCCAGAAGGTTCATCAAAATCTAATAATCACAGCTTCGATCTTGATTCAGAAGTGATTTTGAAGATTTTTCTAAGATTGTTTTTAAAAGGTCATGAGACAGATCAAACTAAATAACAAACTTCCATATGTTGTTGAAACGCTCAAAGTCCATTGTGGTTTAAGAAACTCTGTACAAGCAGAATCAAACATTATCCACTCTAATAATGAAGATAAAATAGAGTAAAAAGTGCATGAATACGATAAATGAAGGGAAATAGTACAGAACTAAGCCCAAGGATGAGTACATTAGACTTGCAAACTACCATAAATGGTGTGTATCATATTTTAAAATCTTCTAATGGATTCTTGGTAATGCTCATCCAGCTATAAAAATTATTTGAATCGACGTTTAACTATCTCATGCAAAATTATAATTATATACGATTCATCTACCACGCTAATAGTGAGTCAATAAGATTTCTATTAAAAAAAAAATGTATAATCGCTTACGGCTGCAAGATTAGCTTTTCTACTTATTTTAAAACAACCATCAGCCCTATTTCAACCCACCCTCAGGATAAATTGTGGAGATTAATACGTCGAACTGATCGGATATGTCAAGATAAATGACAAGAATGTCAAGAACTGTAATAGGGATGGTTTAGTTGTTTGAAATATTGTAGAAAAAATTAAATTTTTGGTTGTTTTAATTCATCCTTTCCTCATACAGTCATGATATAATCTTCGATTAATTGTTACACCTTCTCGTCTGTGTTTGTTTTCTTTTGCAAACAGTAGGTACGGCTAGATTATTGACAGTTTTAATGGAAAATTTTAATTGAAAAAGTTTCGTTGAAATTACTCAAAATATACCTTCAAAACTTGGTCGTATATACAGCGTGTTTGGTCTAAGTATGGTCAGTTCTAAGAAACTTTTCTTAGTCGACAAGCGATTGGAAAAATATTTTAAGGATTTGTAGGAGGGTCCTTAAAGAACATTTCAGCAAAATTAGAACCTCGTAGCTCACTTGGAAGTTAGTCAAGAACCGATTTTCAAAAACGACCTAAACACGCAAAACGACTTAGGATGACTTATTTCGGATCCTCCCAACATTGATCTTTTTCGTTTTTCTTCATTTTATTCTGGAACAGGTGGAAATATTTTGTATTTTCTCTGGAATACAATGTACAAAAACAAAAAAAATCAATGTTGGGAAGGTCTCTGAATAATTTTTAGTCGTTCTGCGTGTTTTGTTGGTTTTTGAAAATTGCGATATTGTCCAAAACGATCACTTTTTGACCAACTTCGAAAAGAGCTACGAGGTTCTAATTTTGCTAAAATGTTTCCAAGGGACTCTTCTACAAATCCTTAAAATATTTTTCAAATCGCTTGTCGACTAATAGGAGTTTCTTAGAATGTACTATATACTTAGACCAAACACCCTGTATGTGTATATAAGGAAAAAATCGTTTTCCTTCCTGGAAATCAATTCAATTATTGTCGTTGTTATTAACAATCGTCATTTGTTAATAAATAAATAATACATATAGAGGAAATAGGAGAAAAAAGATAACAGATTATGAGTAAATTTACATAAAACTAATTTAAGTTTACCACAAGCTTTGTAAATTTCATTTTAAACCAACCATCTTTTGAATATTGTAGATATACGGTGTACAATTTAATGAAATTAATTATTTAAATTCTAAATTATTTGACAAATTTTATAGTTTCACTAATATTTAGTCAAATTAACACTAATTTGACTAATTAATTTAACAAACCGAAAATTGAAGTATTTTTTATTAACATCATATCCACAAATTTGACTTTATTAATTTATTATCTTGTTATATTCCACATTGAATAACACAGGGGAAATAACAACCCGGTTTTCTCATCTATATTGTATTGTTAATTTCTCAATTCTTTCACTTTACAATAATATCCGGGACCAATCAAATGATTGCCATCGTTGTTCATCGTCTACTCGTTGTCTCTAGGGATGATGTTTTAGTTGTAAGCTATGCATATTGAGGGATGAAACCATATGAAATGGTGATAAAAGCCGTATACTACTACGTTTTCGTAAATTATTCAATGAATGCTTAATTGTCAGCATTTCAAGGCTTGTAAACATAACCGAGTATATATTTGACGGCATCATTTTGAAATATATTTCTCGATATTTTCTGAAAAGCATCATGTTGAATTAATAATTAATAATAAAAGATCTGAGAATGATGGAATATTGTGTGCAATGCTTTCTTGACAATATTGGGTTACTAATGAAGCTTTTACAGTTGTTCAATTTAGTTGTGAGATTAGGCGTTTGTAATCAACAGAAAGAAAATACGTGATAATAACAGATAACAATACAATTCGAGTATTTCGTGAAAATTGCATAAATTGCACAAGTATTCTACATAAAATCAGCTCGACATTCTATTTAAATTTTATTCCTTTTTCCACTATCGCCCTTTTTCCGTTGTGGTTTTTTTCCCACCGCTCGGTAATTAGTCATATCTTGTAATTAAGTTTGGGAGTTACCAGCATTTATATAGGGTGTATTATATACGTGTGTGTTTGTCATAGAACATTCAGATAATTTATAGCTATATTATCTTGCAGTGTGTTTCCTCGTCACATGCAAAAACTATCCGAGCCGACACCACGACACTGGTCCGTTCAAGATTAAAACGTTTTCCGCTCCAAAGGGAGTTGGTCGGTTATTTGACATTTTACAATATTAGGTGATGGAAAAATTACAAATTTATAAACACAAAGGTCAACGTATGCACTTTGGAGATAAGTTATGATCGGCCTCTATAGTGGCTAATTTGATAAGTGACATTAACTGTAATCTAACCAATTATAGAATGGGTTTGTCAAATTGTTAGTAGCGACCACGTTTACTTTACATTTCCATTATCTAAGTGCACATTTAACATTCAATTTATCCAAGATTTTATCACTAGAATCAGCAGTTATTTCCGGATAATTGCCTCTAAAATGGAACAAACTTTCTTCTACATTACTTGAACTAAAGATAAGCCAAGAGATCAATCTAACAAGACTAGTCTTGAAAGTTTTATATTTCTACTATATTTAAAAATACTTAACAAAAGTAGAGTGTTTAATAAGTTTACTTCATCTAATTAATAATATTGTCTACTAACTGTACTCGATCGATCACTATATCGACAAGCAAACGAACATAATTAGGTTAATGGTGGATGATCGATCAAACTGAGTAACCGTCTCGAATTCAGAAAGGATGCATCTTTATTAATTAACAACTTTCTTACGACAATGTCATTTAATATTACGTCGTCTATTTTACAAGACAATTAATTTCACACTATATTCCATCAAAATAAACAAAAATAATATAGAATAAATCCTATATATTAGATGACGTTTATATTAAATTGCCTACTGTTTGTTTATCATCTATTCCAGGTGTACATGAGCGTTACATTTCTCATGTTAAATTGTTTAGAATAACAAGTAGAGCTTCAAATTTGCCAATCTCCGGGCATCCTCTAATCAATGTTGAAAGCTATGTACATGATTAGTTGGAGGCTTGATGAGGGCAACAATCATTAAAGCTCTAATTTCCTAGCTTTTTTCCACCCATACCGACTCGGTGTCATTATATAAAACAAGCGGTGATGTGTTTTAATTTTTTTTTTTTACTATTCAACACTGCCTGTTGAAAATTTTCATGTTTATGTAGAACAAACACACATTATAAATACCCCAGGTATATAATACAATTTGTACACAAATAGTTGGGGATGTTTGTGAAAAGGGTATATATATGTATTATATCCATTAACTAACCCTCTTCTTACCCCTTGGAACTAGTCAGAGAAGCATGTAACACGTCATTACTGTAGTCGTAAAGGCAATCATATTGGACCGCACTTATTATTTTTCCAGATCATAAAGTCCACAAGTCACAAATCATTTTTTTTTCGGCTTTCATAAGTCCGAATCTAGGCTCTATATATAATAGAAGAAGACGATAACAAGCGATACGATAATGGTAGAGATAAGGAGGGCGCAACTGAGGGTTTCGAATTGAATGACTGGATTGTATATTGCAAAATAAGAGTACGGTTGAATTTTTTTCCTTTCTTGGATATTAATTAAAACAAAAAATCCTTCTAATTATGTGGATTTTAATGGAATATGTATACACGTGCCTCGTTTACTAAATAATACAAATAAAATTGAATACTGATCAATTTTGTAAAGTCACAAGCCGTTGTTGGAATTATTTAAGTAAATGATAGTTTGGTAAATATCTTGTTCGAATAAAGGAAAATTGACGAGATATTATAGTGAAATTCATCAAACAGACAACTTTACCCAAGAGATAGATAGCGAGAATCATCTCTTCGTTTTATTTGAACGGTCAAATCGAGATCATTAGATCCGGCCAATATGTATAGATTTACAAAATTATTTTAAACTTCACATATATTTTAAAATTATGGAAGTTTATAAGCCTCTAGTGCTCGTTTTAGTTGAAATATATGCTTTGATAACCGTATACCCAAATCATAAAACTTAACAACAATGAATTTCTTCCACGAATTGTTGTTAAATTTGCAGTTTTATTGGAGTGAATTGTTGTTATTTTTAGACTACATTAGCAGTAAACAATAATCTCAAATTACGACCCTATTAATACGACTGTAAAAAATCCAATCGCTTGTAGTCTATTTATTACTGGCAAAAATAATGAGTCGACAACGAAATTTCCTCGGTTGAAGTTCAATTTTGAATTGAATTAAATACAAAAATTAAAAAAACGGTATTTTTAAGAATAATAGGGATGAAAGTCTTAATACGTATATCATTGTATGACAGGGTTTTGTCAGGGATGCGGATATTTCTAAACAAATTTAGATTGATGGTACACCATTATTCTACCACCTTTTTTGTACAATTGCTGCTTTTTTCTTCCATGTTGGATAATATTTTATGTGTATGTGTGTAAATATAATTTTTTTTTTAACACAAACTTGTATTTTTATTAATGTTTTAATAGTCTTAGGTGGGTGTTCAGGTGGGGTGTTTATGAGAAACTATCCATCAATATTGAATCTCTGTTATCAGCGATGACTGTAATCATAATAGAATTAAAGGGGGTAGACGCAGGCGCCAGTCGTTTGGACCTGGTATTGTGGCGTCGGGGCGCCACTCGCTCCGGGTATCTTCCATCAAGAACGTCACGCGGAATGTGCCTCGGTCCGGTACCGCGCAATCGAAGGCCACCTGACCTAAAACAACAACAACAAACTTTTTAAACTATCCACCAAACAAATAAACAACAACAACAAAACATTAAAGACTCGAAATTAATTCAAATTAAAAATAAAAGTGTAAGGATATTTGAACTATCGGTGTTGTTTTTCTTTCTTATCGTTAAGAATTAGTGTAAATTTGATGTAGTTCTTGTCGTTTTCTTCATGGATAAAGTGTAGTTGAAAAGTTTGTTTTTGAAAGATATGCCGAGATACAATCGAATAGGAAATGATGTGAAACCCGTAACGCATTATAGTGCTTGTGGTAACATTGAAGGAGTCCTCTAAGTATCATGGAGAACGTACGGAAACTTTTGTTCTTGGCCCTTTTGTTTGTCGGTTGTGTGGGTAAGTTCTAGTCATTATCTTCTCTATTATATCGACTTAGTTGGTGGCATTTATTATTATTTAGCTTTATGTTTACCGAACGATACAATATTTTACACAACAAAACTATTGTCATCGAAATATTTGACGGTTTGCAATATTGTACGATTTATTGATAAAACTAGAGTAATCACAAACCTTATAGAGACTTTTATTGGTATTTACACTGTCGGTTCTTGTGCCTTATTCGTTGAACTAAATCATAGAGATTGAGCAAAAAAGCACACCGAAACCGACAACATTCAAGACATATCTTCAGACGGAGAGTGCAAAAAAATAGAAAAAGACTGAAGCCATTTGTGTACTCTCAACATTTCAAACAGTGAAGAAAGTTTTTCAGGCTTTCAACGAGATGAAACTAGTAAATTTCATCAATAAATTCCCGGGTTATGGTTCTTATAGAAACGTACACATTATGATTATGACTACCAAACTGAATCTACAACTATTACCGGTTAGTTTCAACAGTAATTGATGTACAAAATCGACTGAACTATCTCATTTTTCTTTATCTCTACAATTGCTCGTCATTTACGATTATCCTTCTAGTTATTAGAGATTAGAGAAATTCATTTCGTTCTATATAAAAGCTGATTATTGCTATAAAGTACCGTTTCTATTTAGAATTAGTAGGGCTCTTAGAATTGATATTAGGGGTGGATTCAATAGAATACCACACCCCACATTCTTTGTTTCATTAACAACAATTAAATGGATTTTCGTTAGAAAGAAAACATATATAAAGTCAGCGATAATGATTTCCTTTGACGCAACGTTTAGTCAACAGTAGGCAGCCGTTTCAATTTTAATTAATTTGGAGATAGATGCTGGGAAAAGCGTCTGTTTTTGTTTCGAATTCGTTCTCAATTATTCGTTTTGTTATTTGAAGCGATGAGCCCTAGATCTGGTGTTGAGGATATTTACTTTATATAGAACATTTGTAGTTGGTTTTATTCTGAACAGGACGGCTTTGATGGCGGCCATTTATCATACAAACAACCATCAAGCTTGACTTGATGAACAGGAAAACGTAGACGACCGAAGACGACGGGGTAAAGATGAATAAAGTTGAAAATGAAAAATTGACTGGACTGTCGAAAACTGACAATTTTCTAAAAAAAAAATATAAATGAACCGAAATAAATAATAATCATAAGTGTATATAAGCTTTTTACTGTTAGAATATTTGATTTGAAAAATTGAAAACGGAAAGCTTCAAATATATATATGTCTCAATTTTGTGCTTGTATTTGTGTTGATTTTCAACGAAGCTGAATTGTGCGCGCCTTAGGACATAAGTCAAATGTAATTGTTTACGTTGGCTGGGGATGTTGAAATTTCGACCAACAAGTGGAAGACACAACACAACAAAAACAAGGAATCGGATAAAAATCACATTTATTTTAAAAGAGCACGACTTATAAAAATCTATGAGAGATCGTTATCGCGTTAATTCTCCACGTTTTTTTCTTGGTGTTTTCTTTAGCAATCGAATTAAATAGAAAATAGTAAATCTAACTTGGATGGTTGGATTTAAGTGCCATAACTTAAAATTTCGAGAAGAATTGAAATTGTTTTTGATTTAAGAACGCGTACAACGTAAAAATCCAATTTCAATTAACGTTTCTAGTTAAAAGGTGACATTTTAATTTAATGCAGTTGTAAGCTTGAAGATCGCCGAGCTTTCTAAATGTCTTCAATGCAAATTCATCGTAATTTAATGATATTTTCAAGAAATCGGTAATTATTTTTGAGTAAATTAGACAGTAAGGACAATATAGATTTGAAGTTGTTAGATATCGTGTAATAAATATTCATTTTATTTATGAAATATGGTAATTTAACTGAAACAAGATTTTTTTTCCTAAATATAAATTACACAGTTGATGGTTATTTTCATTAAAAGCTGTGTTTGAGAATTTTTCATTACAGCGTGAAAAGTTGATTAAATTGAATGTGACCGTCACATATTTTTTTTTTTTTTTTTTTGGTACGGTAAAACTACCACAAATATAGTGTTGTTTGGGAATGTACAAATCGGTAAATTATAATTTGTTTCAAACTTTTATGCAAATATTGGTTTTCATTGTATCTAATCTGAGTGTTGTAAGTAAGAAATATCGAATCGACAATACAAATACGGTAATAAAGTTTGATTAAACGATGTTTGTTGATGTCAGTTTGATAAATCGAAGAGGACAAGATGTGATCGGGTTGTATGATAAAATCAAACCTATTTACAACGTTTGACAATCTCCATTGAAAATTTTTACGTACACTGATAAACGCCCTGAATGTTTATTTCCAATAAACGTACTGTTCGATATTCGATTATGTTTAATCACAATAAAATAGAATTGTACACAGTTGCACTTGTTATCAGTGGTAGATTTGTTGAAATGAATTAAAACCGAGATTATTGGTATTTGACTATGTCTCTAGAGAAATAAATTACATGTTTTATGTTTTATTCTTCTTCGATCATCGTTGTATTTTTATTGTTCCTGTGATTCAACCAGTAATTTTTTATATTTGATCGATGTATCTGGATAGGATGTATGACTGTTGGAATTAATGGTACGTATAGAGGGTTGACAAGCATACTAAAGCTTGAAGATAGACTAGGGGGAGCGACATCGCGTGATGGCACCCTTTCAGGAATATAACAGCAAACCGAACGGTCGATGGATGAATAGATATCGAAACGACAATCTGTATTCTACTAAACCACTTTCACGGTGATATTTGCAGTCAAATGTCATATGCACACACACACACTATTGCCGGTACAAAAAAATAGAAAAATTAGCACAACTTGTTGAAAATATCCACCAAAAAAAGCGACGCGTTAGGACTTCATGAGGCCGCAGGCATGAATTTGGGGAGCCCCAAGTATAGTCTTTCTATATCCTTTATCTTAACATGTTATAATCCACAAGAAAAGCTCAGTCATAAATGAACTCAATTAGTTTAGTTACTTTGATTGAATTAAATCATAAGAATTTAATAAAAATGGCCTGCTATTAAAAAATGTTAATGTCATTTCTTCATAATAGTAGCAGATACAGTCTTTTTGGCTTAGCTACAACTGAATAATTAAAACAACAAGAAGTTACCTGCCTAGGCGTTTTTAGAAATTCTCGTAAATAGAAAAGTTATGAAAGTGATTGACTAATTCTGCATATTTATAGCAAAAAACGGCGAATGCACGATTTCACAATTTTTCAACTTTTTTGGCAAAAGCAAATAAAGTTTTAAAAAAGAAATTTTTTATTTTTAGTTGACTTTAAATATTTAAAAGTAGTCATTTTTCATTAATATTAAATTACAATTTCCAAAATTTGACGTCAATTTTTTCTATTTCTAAACATTATAGAAGGCTACTTTCACCAACAATAGACAGCTTAGATGTTGTCCTTAAAGTTTGATAACAATTATTTCATTCTTAAGATAAACGAAAGAGTTCTACTGAATTTATTGCTACCCTTCAAAAAGTAAGCTGACTAAGTTGATTTGGGGGACTTTGGGGGCCCGCCTTTTTTCATCCTACCAATATTTTCCAATATAAATTCAATATTACAAGAAGTCTACTGCAAATTTGGACGAGTAGATGACGATGGTTAGAATAAAGAACACGATTCAGTTTGAATGATTTCCAACACGATAGATTTCCCATGGGGGACAAGTGACAATTTCCGTTTCGTTTTCTTTGTGTCGGATTTTAACTGGTAGCAGAATTTTCGAATTTTTTCCCGATCAATATTAATGTATCTAGCTTATATTATCTTAAAGTTGGTTCGATTGTGTATATTTTTACAGTCAAATTACGATATTTATCAACAAAATGGAAAATCCCAAAACGATTAATTTTCTCGTTTTAATTCTATCAATAACAGACAATAATATTTTGTTTCCAATTATATATTTGATTAATTTAATTAGTGGTAAACGTACATTAGCGTGTAAATTATCCACAAAACACGTTTCAAATATTCTCTCCTGATATTTATTTTTGGGTGAAATTTCATAAAGGTTCTAAAAGTGGTTGGTTTTTTATTTTCTAACCGAAAAAACGGACTTAATTTATGTATGCGTTTATTTCAATTTAAACAGAAAATTAATGAATGTTAACTGTAAAACAAATTATGGAAACTGTGTAATATTGTTCTACTTGAATTATACATGGATAATTATTACTAAATTTGTATGCATAGTTGTTTGTAGGAATTTATTACACTGTTGTTAATAATATTAAGTTTTGGAACTTGAACAATGATCGTGGATTTCATACATACGACACTCTATCATATAACAATTTACTAAATTAGACATATCTGCAATCTAATTGATTGAAAATTTTCTAATTAATATCTCATAACTAAAGGATACCTTTCAATAGTTGTTTATAACTCAAATTTTTGATAAATTAAGTCTTTTGCTTAAAATCAGTTGCCTGTCTCAAATGGTTTGTGTAATAAAATCATCAAATCAACCACAAACTATTCCATCTTTTCAATACTACTACTACTACTACTAACTTTATTTTACATTAATTAAACAGGTAATTAAATTAACTGGTCCCAACATTAAAGTCTAATTAACCTTTTCAGTTCTAGATCAGAAAACTGTAATGTAATCCTGATTGCCCAACGTCAGACCTAATGAAAATTCATTAGAGATAATATTCCTTAATTAGTTGTTTGATGAAAAGAATAGATTACACTTGTTAAATTGTTACTAATTAATGATAATAATAAGAATAATAATTATAATAATAGTAAGAGAAGAGAAATAATTTTTTTTTTGACCGTAGTTTGTTGTTTAAAGTTGGTGTAGATTATAAGTTGAGGTCTGTTGATTATCTTGAAACTTGAATATTCCGCCTTCCGTCCTTTTATTATTCAAACTAATGTACATAAGTACTTGAACAAATATTTTTATTGAGTTATACAACAACAATCCAGCTTTGAACTTGACAAATTAGAAATGCTGTTGATCTTTACAGTATTCCCGTTGAAAGGTTTCAAACTGTAACAGCTTTTAGATTGTACCTGTAATTTCATCAACATCGATAACAACACCAACAACAACAACAATAATAGTTAACAAAATAAGCAATTAGTACTGAAATTATAATGAAAATTGAATTGAATTATGTATTTGTGTTGTATGGTAATAATTCATATGCTATTACCTGAAAGAGGGATTACCGAAAATAACAAGTTCGTTATATTCAAATGTATTATACTCAATTTTGTATAACGCGTAAAGTTAATCAACGATCTGAATTTTTAAATTAACAATCCGAGTATTTTTCTAGATCATTTTACAGAAATTACCCGGCGCAGCCACCATTTTTCGTTACGCTTTACGCAACTTAAGGTTGCTAATAACAAGTTCGTTATCTTCAAATGTATAATATTCGACTTTGTATAACGAGTAAAGTTAATCATTGATCTAAATTTTTAAATTAACAATCCACGTATTATTCTAGATAATGTTACAGAATTCACCCGGCGCATCCACCATTTTTCGTTACGCTTTCCACAATTAAATTGATCAAAGGTTGTTAAATTCCGTTCTTAATAACAAGATTCTCGTTATATACGACATTGTTGATTTCAATACAATAGAACGTAATGGAATGTTCATTAAACGGTAAATGTATTTAACCTTGAGACACATTGTATTGTTATACTGATGTTGAACTTTATACTCCTCAACTATTACACTGCACAATACAAGTTAGAAGGACAGCAGCAGTGAATCTACTCCATTAGATTGATAAGGAGAGCTTCCAGTGGCACGTCAATTAACGTTAATAATACTCTTGTTATGAACGCCTATAGTTGAGGTTTTGTGTAAATTATAAAACGTCTCTCATCAATTATCTGACTTCTATATAGTACAAATATTAATTTTCCTCAACGAAATTTGTTTTATAAAAGAGTGACTTGATTGTATCTTTATGGTGACAATCGGTCCAAAATTCTATAACATCAATTATTTCAAAGATGTGTAAATATTTTGTGTTATTTATAAATAAATTATTTGACAATCGAAGATAAGCGAAACTGGATTTCATCCATAGTTATAACGCAGAAAAGCAACAGAATTCTAATTGGATTAGTATGAAAAATAAATGCGAAAGAATAAGAAATGTTAATATAAAATAAAGGAGACGTTATAAGATAAATTCGCTATAAAGTGTTCCGTTCCGATGTTTTCTAATTCAATTTTCTTCTTACAGAAGGACATTTCTGTAAACTGTAAAGCTGTAAAACGTTAACGAAATAAAAACTGTAGGCTTTACCGGTTATTATCTAAATGAAAAAGGGGACAATGTTGAATTAGTGTTTGATGAAAATAGTATAATATCCCTCTAATATTACAGACAACAAAAGTGTACTTTGGGACAGAAACTTTCTAAAACAATTTGTGCAACTTGAATTAGTCAATTTAGCTTAATTACTACATACCTTCATATTAACAATTTCATGAAACGACAACGAGATTTGGTTATTAGTTAGTAAAAAAAGGACGAATATTATCATGAAAATCACATATTAACAGTATGTTAAAAGAGCTATTTAAGGAATAGTTATTGGTAGGTGATCACGTCGAGTTTATATAAAGTATTTGCAAATTTTATAGCAGTAGAAAAAGTAATAGCCTTACACATCTCTAAACTGTTTAAAATTCGATAAGCGTCCTCCCTGAAGGTAAGAAGGATTCACCAGGGACTTGTACGATCGGCCAATCATTTATTTTATTGATTTACCATTCTGAAAAATATATGCGAATTACCATACTGACAATTAAATAAATTCTTCAAAATTCTCTCTAGACTCGACAAGAATTTGCTTTATATTTTCCAATAAAGTATCGAAATAACGAATTTCCGAGACGCTTTCATTAAAAAAAAGTAGCTAATTATCAAAAGGTTCAATTCGGGCGAATTGTGTGCTTTTAATGGCCGCCCTTTAAAAAAGACCCTTCCGGTTACCATCCCGACCACCTTCACAAAGCTTAACAAGTTTAATTGGTAAGTGCTATTGGAGAAAGTGTCGTTCTTATTCCCCTTATCTCACTTTATTGTCGTTCTCGTTTCTATCTACTTCTTTCAATCTTGATCTGGAATTTAATTTATTTTTGTTTTTTTTTTAACAAGAAAAAAATACAAGTTTTTAAGTGTTGAATCTTTGATATGATAAAGAGGAATACGGTTTTGTAATCAGAGTACTAATGGTAAATACCATGATGTACATTTCGAAGAAGAGAAGAATTGCATTTGCAAGCTGTGCAAAATTTGCTCGAGTTTCGAATTGTGGATAAATTCACTTACTATCATCCTTCTACTACTACTAGTATTACTTTTGTTCTTTGCTCTCTGATTTCAATTAGGTAGCCTACATGTAGAGACACAGTTGGCCACGACTTTGACTCTTCTGTAAAACGCTCACGTTTCTCTACATTTCTTTTTTTTTAACTTCGTTTTGTAAAAGAGTCCGATAGTATGTCAGATACACGACATTTTGGATTAAGTTGTTTGTGGTGAAATTTCAGTAGAATTCAAAGGGACGAAAATAAGAGAGAAAAAGTCCCTTTATCATTTTTATAATTCATTTTCACATTTCGTGATCGTGTAGATAGATTGTAGATAGTGACATTATATGTAAATTTATTTGTTTAGGTTAATTTTATTTCATGACCTTCTATAAATATTAGCTGAAGACATTAACGAGTGTACACGAATAATTAAAATGTAGAACGTTCCAGGAAACATCCTCGGTTTTAATTAAATCACTAGGCCCATATTTACGTGGAAATTTTTTCGTGTAATAGAGATAATGAAAAATGAGAATAAGACGACACTATATTGTAAAGGAAGAACGTAAGCTTTCATGATTGGTAAAGCTGTCCGAGTCCATCATAGTCAACAAACTCAATCAAAATTTATATGATATAGCATGACCTTAATATCTTTTAGAATTATTGTGGATATATTGATTGTATTCTTCGCAATGTCCTTCGGTGGCGTGCCGAGAATCCAAAGTCTTCCCATTTTTTCATCATCATTGCGAATATTGACAATTCACTTACAAATATTGTCTCAAATATGCCATATAGAAAAATCAATCAATACAATAATACGAACAGTGAGATCGATGATATCCAGTTCTATACGAATAGAAAGTCTGACGCCGACAAGTAATAACCTATTTTCCAGATGTGTGGAGTCACGATGTAAAACTCTCTCAACCCGAAAACCAACCACCGATCTTTTTCTCTATCTACACCATATATATATCTGATACTGTATGTGTATTGTGTTCAAATTTTCAACAGTAGAGCTTCCTACACGTTGTTTTGACGAGTTAATCGTGTCCAGATTTTAAAAGTGGCTTGATTCGGCCAGAAGAACTCGATGCCAGAATACCGGCCATAATTCACTCAGTGTGTGATTTTATTTGAATTTATGGCACCTAACTCTCTCTCTCTCTTTATCACTCACGCTATATGTATATAGTTGTTGCTTTGATAACTTTTATGTTTACGGTAGAATGTTTTGTGATAACTTGGATTTTATTTCATTGTTATTCGTTCAATGGTTCATAGTGATATATCACAATAAAAACTGATCTATATTAACGCCATACCAATAACAATATAATTTCATTATTTATTATTGTACAAGGTGCTTTCAACTACAGATTACTATTGATCCAATCTAATTAATTAAATGACTCTGGCCGGTATGTAAATTAACTGAAGCATAAAATCTGCCATTGGCAATTTCTATATATGTAGAAACATCGACACAAATTTTGAATAATTCATTACTAAATTGAAATTCGAAATTAATAATGTCACCACAATTCCGACACTTTTAATTTCAAATCATTACAATTAAAATCCCATAAATATATTCCAGAAAAAACAACATAAACTGTTCAAAAAGCCGTCGATACACTTACTATTAAAAACTACTAATTGCTGTTTGTATCAATTCGATTGGGAATTGGAGATATATTAGAAATTTAATATTGCATTAATCAAACAATCCAGCTCTGTATTAGTATGAATGTACAAAATTGAACCTGAAAATCGTAAAAGTTGTCGCTATTCTAAATAAATTGAGAAAAAAAATCTGGAAACATTCACCGAAATCCCTCTCGACGGGAAAACGGTTTTCGTTTAGTATTACTGTTAGGATTTACCTGACATGTCTTAAAATTGATTTCTTTTCTTTATTTTTTTTTTGCTACTGCGACAACTATTCATTCTCAATATTATGATTATTCCAACATTGCTACAGGAATAAAATAAAATTGGTAGATAACGTTATTGATTTTAATTTTGTTTTAAACGTTTGTCGTCTCCACTATAGAGGCGTTGATAAAAACAAAAACGAATTAATTGGAAGATAAGAAATTTTAATTAATTTTTGTCTCACAGACCGGCTACAAATTCAATCTTGGTTCTGTGTTGGAAGGATGACAAAAAAAAGAGACGAACCTTTATATTTTTACAATTAAAACTTTAATTAATTCATATTAATTGACCTATTTCTGTCGACAACAATATCTACAGACAATCGGATAGAGAAAAAACGGTAATAACTGGTTGGAAAATTGAAGAATTGTAACAGATGTCGTTTCATTACAGACGCAGTAATTTGATCAAAAATGAAGAGTTTCTATTACATTACAGTTCGATTATTGTGTCGTATTGTAATAGTTTTGTCGACGAAATATTAAGTTTTGATTGTTAAATTAAGTTCATTATTATAGAAGAAAACATAGGAAGATTTAAACCGAGCTACTACCTTCAAGTTTTAATTGGAAACAAAACCGGTTACTTTCAAACTTCTTTTTATTACAATGCAAATTTTATATAAAATGCAAACAATCTTATGCATTTCCTATTAAAGTTTGTAAAACATCGACAATAATTAGAACTTGGCAAATTAATAAAGCTATAGTGCGAAAAAAACTAATCAACAATATTGGGTGTAATTTTGGTGGATGCGCCGGGCGAGTCGAAATAATTGAAAACTAATCTCTCGTTCCCTATATTGATCCTAGTTGCGTTTCAATCAATGTCACAATTCTAGCTAATTCACAGCAAAAGAACAAGGTGAATAATTTCTAGGTTAATCTCGCTTGCGTTTCATTCGTTGAAGTTCTTCAAGCCACAATTACCCGTCATTAGTCAAATAATGTTTCCTTTTCGCGCAGAACTAAAGCAGATGTCCTTAAAAATTACATCAACATATTCCAAACATCTGTTGGCTATCTAGGTTCAACATCGTCCTAAATGATAGTATCCATTATGTTGGTGTCATCTTCCCAAATCTGCATACATATATGTGTTCGTTTGGTATTATAATAAAAGTTTATTGCGTTATATAAGAATGTTAATGTTTGAATAAAGGGTTGCTATAGCGATTTATTTGTTGAACAATATATATAGAATTGGTTGTAAATACCATCTATATAGATGGGCGAATTCCATAAATATCGTTCAGAACATTTGTATTGAGGAATGTGCACAATTGGTGAATCGAATAGAAATTTCAACACGACAATATTGGCATAGTTTTGAGGAAAAGCTGATACAAATCTAGGAGATATACAATACATATAGAAACGTTAAAGACAATACAATTGACACTAGAATCGTATAATGTTATAATTCAAATAATTACAATTGATTCAAAATCTCAATAATACAATTGCTTTATTGTAATCATGATTCAAACATGTCAGTGTTATAGGAAACTCACCCAAATACGCAAGGCCGGCTAGAACAAAAGCAAAGCCCCCGTGTAACGTTGACTGTGGGGTCCTTAAGAAGAATATAACTGTTGTAAGTGAGGCCCTGTACACTTGCCCTCGAGTCGGCCCTGCAAATCCGCTTCAAATGCTTCGAATTTATATAAGGATACTCCACCATATATAGAGGTTTTATGGCTTGTAATATTTCATGTTAAAACTTTACACTAAACTTTGCCTAACGTTGTATAAGACTTGAATGGTAACATTGATAAAATAAAGATACAAAGAGGAAACTGCCGACGATTGTAATGTAGCCGTGAATGAATTATAAAGTTTTTTTCTTCTTCTACATTAAACGGATAATAAAATCGCCTCTAATTTTAATACTTTTACAACTTTCTAGAGCATAAAAAAAATATTAGTTTAAGTATCGATTTGGTTCTTGTTATTTTGTAATAAGCGGAATTGTACACCGCCACCGTTTTGTGCTTTGTAATAAGAAATGAAAGTTTTTGGTAGGAAAATTTCATGCACCAATTGTGAAAACGGTCTTTATGTGGTCCCAACATGGATCGCTATATGTTTTATCTGGTTCGCCATTATATAAAACAGCATAAGAAGGAAGTCCGCCAGGGTAGCGTACGTGTTCACATTAACCGGAAGTTTACCGATGTAAATGCAATTCTTCTCTTTTAGCCTGGATATGTGGCCATAAAGTTGTTGTGTTTATTGTCTAAAACGTCGCATAACTTGTTGTTGTTGTTTCGTATAATGTTTTATTGTCGTGTGTCTTATGTCGTCGCGGCTTTCTCAAGAGTCGAATTTAAAGTCACTTCCTGTATCATCGCCAATCGAAATTCATGCTTTTCAATTGAACGGAAATGAAGGAAATCGAGACATTGTCGCTAGTTAGTTGATTATTAGAATTTAGAAAGCTTTCGTGTTTCCTCTAAATGGTACGTTTGTTACATGTCTATTTTTTGTTGTGTTACCATTTAATGTGCACATTTTTATCATAAACGTGGCGTTATTAAAAAATCGTCAAATCGACGCTTCTACATTACCCATTTATCATTGTTTAGTCCTGAAGGTTCGATTTGATAGAAATCGAGAATTGATTGTCTATAAAATCGGAATAATTGCATCCATCAATCATTCCTTGTATTTTTCTGTATTTATAATGGATAGAGTTGGTAATTATTTTTTTTTTTAAATAAACGATTTTTGAATATTTCAACAGAATTCGTATTAAATTATAATTTTTTGGTTGCGGAACTCGTCTGGAGCCGATTTTCAATTGATTAATTCACTTCACTACCCGCAAATTTCGTGTTTCACCCTCCTCGATTGGTAGATGTATTGAAAATTCCACCCTTACGCTTCTCTCCAATGTATTTCTATCAAAACATTTTTAGATCGTAAGTCATTGGGAATTATCGTATATGGTGAATTATTTCCAGTAGCGGCATAAACACGGCTGGTACACGGTCCTTTAACACTTTTCTACAAATTTATTCATGCTTGAAAAATTTATGGTTCACGTTCGGCATCTATACCTGCCGACGACCCCAAACCAAACTGAACCACCCCGATATTCAAGCCAATAATCAATATAGTGCAAGAATACGTAACGAATAACCTCTAACGTCGATATACAATATGTGTAGGTATACGCGCACACATTTTGGAAGCCTCAGGTTACACTGACGAATAAAATTTGATAGCCCAGCTTGGCCAGATAGACCAGAACGAAATGTGCCTGTGAAAGGTTAGAGCTTTTCTTCTAACACATGTATCCTTTTCAGGCGCTTTTATACGTGTACACCAGAAACAGAGAAAAGAAAAGAATGAAATAAACCGACCAAGATTCTATACAAACATCTAACCGCAGTAGAAGGAATCAAACGGATATTTGATTTGAAAATAAGAACCGACCGAAACATATAAATTTTATGTATATCCTTTATGAATCGCATAAAAATTGATAGGTAGTCTGAATACAAACAAACTTTATATCGAAAATTAATTTTCTCTCTATAACGTAAAACGATCCGTATGAAACTGATGATGAAAGCGTGGAGGCAACTTGTCGATTGAAGCAGATTCGTTTTTAACGTTAATAAATAAATATTTTTGCTGTCATAAAATTGATGATGGAAAAACGAACTTCCTTGGTAAACAAGTGAGTAGAATATGATAATATTTAAATTTGATTTACATTGCCTCCTTGACGTATATAACCAAGGAAATTGAATTTCACAAACAAATAGATAAATCAAGAGTTCCGTGAGGTTGAAGCTCTACCGAAAAAAAAAACATCCACCGACATTTCAGGATGAGTCAAAGAATCATTGGCAACGTACACTTTCCGTTTATTATCAATTTTCCGATCAAAATTCAACTGTGAAATGCTTCTAGATTATGTTATGAAACGATGAAATTCGGTCCTGGATAATTAGGTATTGTCGTTTTTCAATTAGTAGGGAATACGGTGTCAATTAGAGAGATGATGTCGCACGTGAATGAGTCACATCTTCATCATTAGATGGTAAAAAGGGGAAATGTGGATAGCAATTATACTGCTCGTGTTTTCTATTAATATATTTTTATCCAAGTTAGTGTGCTTTCCGGTAACGGACTAGGGAATGATTGATTATCTGCTGGTTTACGTAATTGCAAACATAGCCCAACTGCCTAAACTTCTAAACATGAACTTAACTAATGGACCTGGAAGCACGCAAACTAATCCCCCAACATCAGACATTACTTGATTTCCTTCTATAGTTAGACTGAACTAAATATACAAATGAAAAATTGTTTGTCGTACAATGGTTAGTTTTAAATAAAATGCGAATATAACAATTGTGATTGTTGATTATAATCGAATTTCAATGCAACTGATGGTGGAAATCGTAATTGAACTAAATTTTCAATTGTATTATTATTATGCATTATTTTTGATGACATTCAATAGAATTTATGAAAAAAGCTGCACATTGTTGTTGTGTTCAATTATCGAATCCTGTAAATTACGATAATTAGAGTTGGAATGAATGTATAAGCTGCCAATTAATGTACAAATTTTTTTGTTTATTCACTACAATCGTTATAATTTCAATAAATTGATTCAATTTTTCAAATATTATACGCCATCAAGTTGTGCAAATCATCTTCAATTTTGTGAAATAATTTGGCCATTTTGAAGGTTCGCCTAATTACAACAGTTATCAGGGCATTTTAGCAATAATGTCGTCACATTGACTTAATTGCAACATTGTACAAGTCCCTTTCAAATTTAAATTTTTCCATCCAAAATGGGGTTAAATTAAATTCATTTGAAAATTGAAAAAACATTAGGACTGATTGCGGAATTAATTTCAAGGCGATTTTAGAAATTACTGCAATGATAATAAGGAACATTGAGAAGATTCAATAAGGCTTATTATAGATATTTATGCAATAGACATTATCCTGTAATCCAGGACGTATATAGTACGTATCTATCCAATACATAATTAACTACTACAAATACAACTAGAACAGCTTGAGAGACTAACAGGAGGCAATATTACATGTCGGATGGTCTCTTGTGAGAAACATATACAGCTAAGTTGTTGATGATTTACGACTGACATCGGTGCCAGTAGTCTAAAACGCTTCTAGCCGCAATGCAATCGTCAAAATTACCAAAATTTTAACCATTAACATTTCGAAATTTTATCTATTGATTTTCTTATTAACTATACGCAACTATAGATTACAGTATTCAACTAATTAAATTGAACAGGTAAATTATCGGGTTGAAGTGATAAACGTGGATAACATATGGTGTTTGATTTAATTCAGTTAGTATTGCGTGCTTGGACCAGTTAAGGAAACATTCATTACTGTTATCGATATTAACTCTATAATTAGCGCAACACCCACCCCTATACACACACTATATTAAAAGTGTAACAGTCTATATTTATTCACTTTCTATTTGTATTTGATGTAAATAATATGTTAATTTATACATTCATTTGAATTTCTATTTTAATAAAAACATTGTATACTACACGTATTTTATATACACAATTTTTTTTCATCTGTAAAAACTTGATCTAATCTAGTTAGGTAAATGAGAATGGGCTCATTTAGAAAAATTGTACAATATTCTCCTTAACTGTAGGTAATTAAATTCTTCCTCGTTATTTTTAATAAGAATGAACAGGTGTTAAATTTTCAATGCACGTTGTTTCCCATTCAAACCATTCTCTTTTATGCGTATATACCTGTACAAAGAACAATAAGAATAATTGTAAATCTTTTGTGTTTTTTTCTATTAATTTCAGTTGCTTCAGTTAATTGTTTCATTTTATCGCTAACTAAACGAGATCTTGTTATTATACTCTTTATACTAATCTCTTTCAATAATTTATCTCAAAATGAAAAAAAAATGTTATACATTTGATCTGGTGAATTAATTGAACTATGAAATATATCTAACAGCCGTCCCTCTATTTTGGTTATTGTGAATATACAGGGTGAGTCCTGACGATGGGTCATTAGTTAAAAGTTCTAGTTGAAATTTTGACTGAAGTGTTTTATTTTTACCTGAGCTAGCCCTGGAATATATTTTTGTTTTTCTAGCACACCCTTTGTTCGGGGTAGATCAGCGTTTCTCAAACTTTTAAACATGCTCAAAGCACCAATGTAGTTGGGTCGAGAGGAGGCGATCCCATATCCTCAAGAAAATTCATTCTAAAGGATTATGAAATCGATTTTTTTTTAAGTGCATTTTTATACAATTTAACGTTTTGTGCCTCAATAAAATTTTGTCGCGATCAAATTATAGGTTGCGACCCTTGGTTTGAGAAGCGCTGATGTAGAATACTTTATTTCCTT
Organism: Mylabris sibirica; assembly: GCA_039776855.1. NCBI lineage: Eukaryota > Metazoa > Arthropoda > Insecta > Coleoptera > Meloidae > Mylabris > Mylabris sibirica. The sequence continues at coordinate 7,059,551 of CM077841.1, forward strand.
TTTTTGAATAAAATAATAATTTTTTTATTGAATTTTTGAGTTTTTTTGGTTAAATCGAAGGGAAATTTAAAGCTTTGACTTATTATTAAATTTTATAGTTTTTCAGATATTTTGATTTTTCATTAAATTGTAAATGTTGCAGTGTTGAATTAAGAAATTCATATCTTTAAAAATATTGCCGTTGAAAAATTGAAATTTCTAAATTGAGTAGCGCAAATAATGCACTTTCTATCAAAGTTTAAAGCATTTAATTATCTTTCAATGTTTAGTTGAAATTAATTTTTCTTCCAGACTATTTTCTTTATCCTGCTTATTTTAAAGAGAACACCAATTTTTTTTATATATTTATATAGAGAGACAATTCTAAATTAAACATTCCTTATAAATATTTCTGATAATCTTCCATCTAATCAAAATTTTCAATTTCGTCTAATTATCAAAGACAAAGAATGTTAATACAGTTCAGACATTTGAAGTTATATTTAAAATGAGCAAAATATAGCAGCTTGAAGATTGCCTGAAAAAAAATTCATTTAAGCTGAACGCTGAAAGATGATTAAATGCTAAGAGATTTGATAGAGAGTACATTATTTTCGCTATCAGAGTTCCAAATTTTAACCCTATAGAGACAAAAATTCTAGAGATATGAGTTTTTTTATTCAAACAGCGCTGGACTCCAAGTCATAGCATAACGTTTTTGAAAATTGCCACACTGTCCGAAACGATCGTTTTTTGACCAACTTCCCAGTGAGTAGGTAACAAGGCTCTAATTTTGCTAAAATGTTCTCCGGAGCCCCCTCTATAAGTTCTTGAAATATTTTTTATGTCGCTTTCCAAATAATGGGAATTGCCATAAGAACTTTTTGTTTGAAGTGAATCACTCTGTATACCAAATCTTATAAGCTTCAATTTTTCTAACGGCCCATCGCCGGGACACACGCTGTATACGTGACGCAGACGATTTCAGAAATCGCCTCCGGTCTTTCCGTCCATTCTCCGTCCAATACCGGAAACTGTCTTGAATCAGTCCAGAGATATTGATTAAATATTCTCTCAATTAAAAATAAATTCCATTTAGACAGAGAACAGACGTTGATAATCATTTGAAAAATCAATTAAAAACTCGTCGATAGATAGTGTTTTTTGTATATAGATTTCAGTAAAATATGGGAATGATAAATGGCCAGTGACAAACGTATCCTTACCGGACGTAACAACCGGAGTTTGCGCGCACTGTTAACTCCGGATATGATGGCAACACGCTAATGATGCGTGTCGGTTAGGCGATTGGGAAAATTTGGCTGCATTTCGACATATATATATTTATATACAAACACATACATACATAACGATGATGACAGTAAATGTAACAATTGCGATAGAATTATTATAACAAAGTCGCTAAATAAGCGCGCATATGACATGTTTATAAGCGAACACAACACAATATGACTAATGAGGCGTGGAGTGCAATTAGTCCAACCACATAGGCTTGAATCTGTCGACCATAATCATCAAATTATCAATGGGGTTAAAATAGAGTTTTCATAGGGAACAAACTAAAAACGTATTTATTCGTTGCAAACATAAAGGTGTCGCTAATTGCAAAACATTTTCTAGTGAAAATAGTTTGTAACATCGAAATAAATCAACGTAATTAATTTCGATCAAATTGAAATACAATTATTTTTCGATTATTTGCAAAATACGCTTTTATTTCCATAAATATACGAGAGGTGCAATAATTTTTCACTTGCGTAAATTGATTTATCAATGTCGGCTTTAATCATTTCTAGAGAATAATAGCAACAAAGAATTCAACTTTTACATTAACACTTTATACAACAGGCACTTCAAGATTCATTGCAAATTTGTTTCGTATTTATTGTTATAATGGATTTTTGGTGGATGCGCCGAGATTGCCCTTGACTAATGCTTTCGTTTTCTCCTGTTTTCGATTAAAGATTTTTGCCATCTTTGGGTGGCGGTGTGTACGACCGGCTAAAGAAAATAAACGTCCACCAACACCACTACCAAAACCGGAAATTACAAGTCCCGCAGAGCAAAGCCAGATAAGTGTCGACTGAGAACATTGTGTTGGTGTCTATGTATTACATCGACTGTATCATTATGCCCGTCTACCTACCGGACTATAACAGTAGTCAGGTTCCGTTTGGGACGAATGCCAACAATTCTGATAAAATTGCCATTTTCTCTTGTAATCTCTCTTCTATTCTATGCTTTCCACTCCTTTCCTATTATTGTTAAATTGAAGATTTCTGGTAAACGTACAATAATTGAATACATTTATCACAAAATTGGACGTTATAAACGCACAATTTACAGACAGATAGACTTGTAACTGGGTCAGTTACAATCAGACAAAACTATTGGCAATTTAGAACTAGACTACACAACCATTGTCTAGATCTTGACCGCAATAGAAACACAAATTCTCGTTAAATGTGCACCTGTGATTATCCATCTATTCATCACTTACTCGTAAATTTGCAATTTGTATTACAAGTCGAGGAAAAAGTGTGACGAAACTGTATTTTAACAATTAGAAAGTTAATTAAATTCCACATAAGCTGATTATTGATAGTCAAGAATCAATCGTCCTTATCAATAATAATTCAAAAAAAATTGAGCGTATGAGAGGCACTTCAAAAGATTAAAGGTTTTATTTAAAGGATTCGATATACTTAAGTTGTAAAAGCAAAACAAACAGTGGCAAGCCAAATTTAATCAATTTTCATTTTTGTATGGCAGTTCAATCATATAAAGGAGATTTAGACAATTTTAGTCAGTTTTAGGAACGAATTTTTGGCATTGAGTATAAGCTAACTTTTATCCGAACTGAATGCTACCAATTACATGTAATTTCCATAAGACAGTAAAACACATTTTTCTCGTAAACGGTAACAGATAGCGACCGGCAACTAGTTAAATCCGATTCCAAAGGCTTTCATATACAAAAATACGGGCTTGGATTTTTGAAAATTTGACAGGATAAGGAAAAAGTAACTTTTTGTGCTGAAAACAGTATTTTGGCAAAACACAAAATTCTCTGTGTAAAAGTTGATTAATTTAATAGTCACGTATATCAAAAGATCGAGCAAAGTTCACTCTACAAAAATGTGAGCTACGATTTTCAATTCTTTTTACTGTTTTTTTATAATCTGCATCCAAAGTAATCTATTTTTTTCCGAAATTGAATTGAAATAACACGGACAGACATTAACTCGCATAGAAAGGTGGGAGAGGTGGTGAAAGACTGGGTCGTCTTTTGGTGGAGGCGCCGCGACTATGACGACATTCTCAACCTGTTTCTAAAGAATTTTATTCGTAAATCGTAAAACTGAAATGCTTTTAGTTGCTTTTTAAGCATAATTTTCGGCTTTTATGGTGCGTTTCAAGAAATTTTTGTCTTAAGTTAACAGTTTTTTTTATCAAACTTTGCTAATGAATAGTTAAAAGAAAGAAATTTATTCAAATTTAATCAATTTTCAAGCAAACTTATCGACTTTTAGTCTAGATATTCAAATAATTTCATCCTTAGCTATTAGTTTTTTACCAATTTTGCTAATGGATTGTAAAAGAGGACAAATTGGACAGGATTAGTGCGTTTTGGAGGTAAATCTTTAAGTCTCAATTTATTTTTAATCTAAGTTTGAAGACATTTTCACTGTAAGCTACAAACATTTTTGTTAATTTTTGCATACCTAAAACGAGGAGATAGAGTAAATTTTCGACCATTTTTGTTAATTTTGGAATAGCTGAAAAGAGAAGGTTGAGCCAATTTTCGAGCAAAATTCCCGATATTTAATAAGAAATTATAATCTGTAATAATTGATTTTTAGAAAATTTCCCCCGTCAATCATAAAATTAAAATTTAATCCCACATAACTGCAAACAACCACAGTTTGTTTCGAAAAGAAATAGAGGAATGTTTAGCAAGACCGTTCGACTTGCCTCTATAATCAGGGGATCTAAACTTTAAAAGATTGATGATGTAAACTTGGCGACCATCGTGGTGAATACTTATTTGACGAAAATCAACGAATATCCTTTCAAGTTACAACAATTCCTTGAATTATGCTTGGAAAAAAAGAAACTCAAAAGAGTATATAAATCAAATGTTGGAATATATAGAAACATCTAAAATTGATTATGTATGTGTATAGAGTAGTCACGGCAATATTCGTGATTTTCTCCATTTAAAAGATTCATTGTCGGATGTTATTGCAAGTCGACATTTTGTTGGCAAACGTTGTGCAAATGAATGAAAAATTCAAGAGGTTTCTTACAATCAACAAAAAAACATAGAAGAAATTGGCTATTATTTATAAGCTACACAAGTCGGAATTAATTATTAATTGGATTCCAACAAAAATGGTCCAGACTTGTATTGGTAATTTTGTAAAATGCAAATACAATCTGTAGTTAGTACAATAAACTTAATAATGCAATTATTGCACTGTTGTTGTATTTCCGCATTCCAATTGGGAACAAATTACTTCGACTCGAAAGCCTCATTATTACACGTCGTTTCTGTTTTGTTTACCAATTCATCTAGAATAATTGATAATTGAATTGAAATTATATAATTCAACTTTAACCATAATTACAAACTATTCATTTCTGATGGAATCAACCGTTAAAATAAATATTTTCAATGTGAAAAATTTTATTAGATTGAAATTCGTTCCAATAATCGAAACGTAAGAGGAAATTAATTCAAACAATTTAATCGAATTCTTTAATTGTAAATAATCCACCAAATTCATTGTGAATGCATAATTTGTTTATCTCCGAAAAGTTTGTTAATTTGAAATCCCGGCTCGTATAATTTTTCCTTGAGCTGTTTTAAGCTTCCCTAGATAGCCTTCCCTATAAAAAGCCCAGATTAGTATTGAAATGAATAAAATTGTGCCGTTTTGTTTTTATTTATTTTCGATAAAAACGTAAAAATAAACTGTAACATGAATAATTGATCCATTAAACTATTCAACCGTTCGAACTGTAATTCGAACATTTCATGATGATGATGATGATGATGATGATGATGAATGGTTCGACATAAAAGAAACACATTTCCAACAAAGACACTATAATTAATGGTCTAACTTTATGGAAGATTTCTCTATAATCGAGGACAAAAACCAGGGCTTTTAACAAGCAACCAATGAACTGTAAGAGAATCAAAAATTATCGATGATTATCAACGATCGTCGGTACATTTCCATTTAGAAATGTGTGGATTTACAGACAATTGTTGTTGTCTTGTTGTTTTATTTGCATGTTGTTGTTGTCATTGTTAGAATGATGCTTTTATAACCATACAGCTTGTTATCTCTACCTTCAGGTATAGTTGACGACTGTGATCTTCCCACCACTGATTTGTCTGTCGTTAATTTGTCCCATTCGCACAGTATTTCAACTCAAATTAATCCATGTTTCGCTTCAAGGATGGAAAAGAACAAGCTTTAATCCATTTTGATTCGACAAGTACGCAAAATATTTCGCTTTAAGGATGGAAAAGAACGGTATTATCAAATGAGAATTAGTTGGTGATGACAATAGAGAATATTTTTAAAGTAATCTTGGATGGCTGCTGGCGGTTTGACTTGATGACTTTTCTTTTCTCTATTTTAAATTAGTTTTACAACTACTGTCCTAGATTCAGAAAGTTTTCCAACATTTCACAGAAGACTAGTTTTTTTTCTCAATGAATTATTAAATGAAATTCTACTACTATATTGAGCTTTGTGAGAGGAAACATTGTTGTAAAACTAGAAATGATACTAAAGAAAACAATAGCTTTTCAATTTTTATCATATTTCAACAGTACTCGATAAGTTTGCATTTTAAAGTTTATTTCCCGTGCGAAATTCACTACTGGCATCTAAAAGTACCAATTTACTATTCACTTTGAATGATTTTATTATCAAACGAAAAGGTATAAGTGCAAAACAACGAGTTTAGTTTAATGCAAAAATCTTGTCTTCATCAGATAATTATCTACATAGTTATAAATCTTTGGAATAACAGACAGACGGTTGAAATTTATAATTCATTAACTCAACGCAATGTTTTAGCGTCTTTTTTACGCGTTGTGTACATTAGAATATTCGGGAGATTAGCCTGAAATTTATCCAGTATTGTCACCACACCAAATCCAAACAAAGAAACCAACTCTTCATAATGTAAACCTTGTTAGGAACGGGTCGATGTTGTTTAGCAAAAGCTTAGTATCGAATAATACACGACAGTGTTCTGTACTTTATAAATCGTGGATGGTATTAAAGACTATAACAGGATTTTTCCATGATAAAGGAATTTCAGTATGTTTCCAGAGCGTAACAACAAACTTGATTTATTTACTCATCTAAAGGAGAATTTTCATAGCTTTAGCTTCATCAAATAAATTACATTCATTAGTTGGTCTTAATAAAGTAGTAGATTCGATTACTTGATTCCATTTCACGATTAATTTACAATTTTCGGTCTTTCAGTCAAATTTATGCAAATTCTACCAAACTCCCAACGTTATCTTGTTTAATTTGTCTTCAATAAAGTCTTGATGGATTTTAAATAGTATTTCAGATGCAGTTCCTTTTTAGTTGTATTTAGAATTAAAGTAGAAAAGTAGAATTTTAAGGTATATACGTATTGGGACGTGTAATCGATGAAACTTATCACGACCCGGAAAAATCCGGATTAATTAATTCGTTTTCCAGTTAATGGCTTCATTCGGGATTATCTACAACTTTATCAACGACACCATCTGGTGACATGAAGAATTCGATTAATTCTACCAACGAAAAGGACAGTTTATAAAATACAATGTAATTTTTGAAATGTTTCCGGTATTAACTGCAATTTCAATCATTCTACAGTTGTAGTGAAGATTAAAAATAAAAATATATACAGAAAGAAAAGTAATCAGGACTGTATTGTAATCGCGTTTACATTGAATAACGAACAATGCTATAATCAAGGCGGCATTTTCTCATCCATATACACCCACCACTCATCTGACATTTACTAATTAAAATTATCAAAAAAATATTCTAGATTTAGTTAGTCGACGACTACGAATTGTGTCTCAAGAACCCAAGACTTATCTATGAGCATTTTTCATAAATTATTAGATTTTTATACGGTTCTATTCCAGTATGCAGGTGTCATTTCATTTTCGATTGGAATGCGGCATTCCAAGTCCTTTTCACTGGAATATTTCGAATAGCTCGTCGCTCATAATGACAAATTGATGTGTCGAATAGTTGACCTCTATATGACAAATATCATTTATAGTTTTACTATAAAATTACTCGTACTGATGATTGATTGATATTCGGTAGTTTCTCTTAAGATTCACAACTGTTACAATAGCTGGCTTGTCGTACGTACCCATGACAAATTGAATATGGTGTCTATACGAAAATATTCACTTTAGATGGTGTGAATATTCGCTTATGGAAATTTATTGATTCTTATTTGAATATATCACACAATCTTCTGTTTTGTGTCGGTTTAGTTTAAAATCGAATCATTTCTGTATAGCCGAACATCGCGTATTTGGAGGTTCTATACAAAACAAAGAGGCCTAAATACGAATTGTACAAGCTATCGTTATTGTATATAAAATACAAAACAATCCAGAACAACTTTTAATGAAATATTAAATAAGATACAACATAAAATTAATAAGCGGTATCAATTTGAAAAATTTTGAATTTTATTAGAAGTCTTATAAATAACAATACATTTTATTATAAACTACAGCCTAACATGAAAATTGTTTGGATTTCGTTGTTGTGTTATTATGTAAATCCCCAAGAAACAATTTCCAACACAGTATTATTGCAGTTGATCCAGAGTTTTAACAAATACAAACAGTAAACACAACGTAAGAACATGGAAACGTTTAGAAATTGTTAAATTTAAATAGAATTATTCGGCATTTAAATAAGACGATTTATTATTCCACCAATTAATCTAAATATTATTAATTACAAAAATTAATAATAAATTAGTTGGGCTCAACGAACCGTAAATACTGCAATTTTGGACTGCAATTCGAGTCGTTTTGTTCAAATGCAATCACTACTGGAACGCAAAACTTTCAAGTACTATTCCAATACATTCCATTATCTTACAATTATAAGGCCAATTTCTCTAATAGGGCCCATAAATTCGATGTAACAAATTAGTTTACCTCTCTCTCCACACACATCGTTAACAATAATAATTTTACATCATGTCACAAACAATCTGAATTACATCCATCAAAATCTCATCTTTGTTCTTTATTATTATTATTATTATTATTATTGTTAGAAATAAATACAAATGGACGTTTATTCTTCTTCCATTTCAATTTGGTCCATATATTAAACTGGGCAGATGCTTTGACGCCTAATTTAATCATTCTTTATTTGATTTATCTGGTAAAATTTCTGTCTGTTTTCATTCCTGTTGAATTTCTCTCATCCTATCTCGTTTTGTTTTCTATATAAAATTTCCCCAACAGATGCCCATTTTAGTAAATAATTGTTTTATTAAATAATAATATTTGTATTTTAAGAAAACGTAAAGAATATGTATTGGATTTTAGATGAGATCTTTCCAATTTGATAGAATTATTCAGAATTGAAGGAGTGCTTGAAAACATCGTTATTTTCCACATATTTTTAGATATTTATATGAATAGTAGTGAACAGATAAAGGACTGTTTGTATATTGATTCAACGTAAAATCGTTTCAGCTACTATCTCTTTATATCCACTCTAGTGTAATTGCATTTTAAAACAAATTTATCCTGGTTGTATTGTGAAATGTATAATGTCGATGGTGCTTTACCTTATCGTTCTGTACAAATTTAAGCTTCGGCTCTATTTACAAACAAAATTTATGTCCCCGGTGACAATTATATAAGTACCTATTTCACTAAACAACGAATTTCTTAACGACAAGTTTCGCTTTTTTACGTTCGCTTCGAAATCCTGTATTTGTGCGATAAATTCATGAGGGTGATGTTAACCAATCGATTGTCATATTTGGCTATATAAGAGAGGATATATTGTTACATTGACCAAACTGAATTATGTGTTGCGCTATTTGCATTATTATACGACATAAATAGAAATGCATGCACGATACGATTTCAACGTATTTAGATCACGTAATATAGGATTTAATTTCTAATCTAGTTGATATTATGTTACTGATAACAATAAAATACAATATTTGTTCGAAATTTGAAACGGGACAGTCGATCAACAACAATGAAAATTAATAGTTTAGCTATCAAACAGACTTTGAAATTTTAACTATTGTTGGAAAATATTCATATTGTTATTTTAACAGTAGGAAATATGTCAGAAACATTACAATTTTGTAACAATTGTGTCACTTATATCAAGAAATAGGGCAGCATTTCTCAGTGATTTGACTTGTACAATTTCATATACAGGATGTCTGTTTTAAATGTGGTCGATTCTCATAAGACTCTATTGGCTTGGAGACCATTTTAGCAAAATTGAGGCTTCGTAGTATGTAAAACGAGTAATAATGACTCGAAGACCCTTTGCGTTTCTTGTTTCTGGAAAAACTGCGAAAATTGTTCACTTGCTTCAGAATAAAATGGAGAAAAGCATCAATGTTGGGAGAATTCCCTAGTCACTCTAACTAGTAAATTATTTTTAAGTGTGCAGTTAGTTTTTGAAAATCACAATATCGTCAGAAAAACAATATTTTTTGTCCAACCTTCAAATGAGCTACGAGGTTCAAATGTCGGTAAAATCATCACCAAGGACCTGTCTATACAACCATTAAATATTTTTCGAATACCGTGAGTTTCATAAAAATTAACCACATTTAAAACAGACAGTCTGTATATGGCTTATGTTATAAGCTACTTCATGAAAAATTTACACTTTAGGAATTTATTTGGTATAAATGTTAAACTAAAATGTAAATATAATAAGTAGTTGAGCCGATAATAAACAATATACAAATATATTTTACAACAATATTCACACACTGTACATTGGCAAACAATTTGAGTTTAAAGCACTCATAATCCTCAACACTATGCGGTACAGGTGTGAGTTAAACAGTTACAACTTTTAGTCTTGATTTATATTGAAGAAAATGAACAAGAGAAACTCGACTAGACAATGAGAAAGAGCTGAAACAATTAGATTGTAGCCGAATTGTAACGCTAACAGCATCTTTATTGTTAAAAGCATATGTTAACGGTTGTCTTCCTTTATATTCTGTTATGCAGTACAGCGCTGGAAATTTTATTTCAATCGATTTCCATAACGAGACATGACAGCTTTTACTACCTATTTATAAATACATTATTGACAGTATCTGAATCTATTCGAAACTGTAAAGGAACTGTATTATTAACAAATCAAAAATTCAACGAAAAAAGAAGAGTATTATAAAATCTCAGCTGTGTAAAAATGGTGGATGCGCCGGGCTATCTTATATAACAAATTATTACTTTGGTCTTTTCCAGCTGTAACGAAAAAGCCATTTGATTGATTAGAATTTCGATGGGTGTAAAAATAAAGATAATCATTCTCCATCTTCATCCTGCTATATTATCAATTAAGGACCAAAACGTCTACGCAACTTTAAATATATCAGTCTTTGACTTGAATAATTTGCGAAAGAGGTTCAACTAAAGCAATCCCAGTCACGTCTTTACTGGCCCGTTTACGTGCTCCCAACATCTGCCACATCAATTACAATATAATATCCACATAAGCGGGGAGGAAAACGGCAATGTTAGAAATTATATAGAAGGATAAAATAAAGACAAATACTAAAAGAAATGATTTATCAATACTTTGATTAGTTATGAACAATTTTTGAAGGAATTTAATTTATCCGCTCTTAATATGTTGTTTTGAGGGAAATATTAGGACAAGCTCAAATTTCAGTTGACAATAAGAATATATTGTAGAAATTTGCCCTAGAATAAACTATGCTTAAAAGTTTTCTATTTCCCTATTCTAACCATCGGTTAGTTTATAACTAGCTGTAAGAGCTTGATAAATTTGGAAAGTTGCAAGAACAGCAGCAGCATCAGAACAAGTTCAAGTTGGCGACTCGAGTGGTCTTGTTACAGATAAATAGAAAGAAAAACACACTATTCATTGAATCTTGAGTAAATTTGGGTTACGAATAGTTTTTTTAAGACCACAAATCCCATCAATTTTTTTTTCTTTTTATCCGTCGTCCTTTCAAGTTTCCGTTAAGGTTGATTTCTATTCACCAACGAAAAATAATTTCCAACTTTTCCAACTGGGGAAAATCGATTGCTGTCAAAATATCGAAAACAAGTTGAAATTATTTCCAGGTTTGTGGAAAAATACGTGATAGAATTTCTGTCTGTATGTCTGCTGCCTTGTCTTTTTTTTTGGTTCTTCACTATGTGCTGGTTTTTGCTTCGATCATGTGTCGGGGATGAGCACGTTTTATCAGAATTCGACCGGAAATTAAGCTTCAAATTCAACGAATATATGTATGTAAAATGTACGTGTAGATTACAAATCGGTATAAGGTATAACAAGTTAAAAATATAAATTTATGGCTAGAAAATCTAAAAATCTAAATGAAATGTCACTAAAGAAAAAAATCTAAAGATAATTCTAATCAATATTACGGAAAGTTAGCTGGCACATTATCACGGATTTTGCTAGTGACCTAGTTGTATATAAATCCATTCCGCAGTGCTGTTGCTTATGCCAGTGGATCCTAAAGCAGTTTGAGTTATGATTCTAGAAAAGAGAAACATTATTTCAAAACATCATATTTCACCTGTATTTTTTCTTTATAAATATTAACGTACTAACAATAAGGCTATTTTAAGGGAACACTTTCACGTCATATTTAATTATAGTTATTTATCGTAATTGACGCATTCTTAAGCTCTAAACCTGCATATGACATTCTCATCAAGTCTAGAGAATGCAATCAGTTAGAGTTTAGTCAAGTTATGCAGCTTTAATTATTTAAGAAAATTTAAATACTTGCATTTGACGTTATAATTGTAAAGAAAGTCGAAATAACAAGTCGATGATTTTGTAATTATACTAGAGATTTAGTCAAATTTACACAATAGGAGCTTTATTTTGATGGTATGACATCGAGCAAAGAAGCATTGCTGACTATAATGTCAAATCTATCGAGAAATATCAACACAATCCCCGTATATTTGAATAGAGGAAAGGTAAAAGCCTTTATATAGCCTCAACGTTTCCGTTTAATATCTTTGAAAGATGTATGTATGCGTATACGTAACAATTAGCCAGTGATTCGTGGCAAATAATACCAGTAAACAGAATAGTGGATCGTTTCCTTTGTCCCATCCTTCCTTTAATCATGCAATTATGCCAGATCCCCGAAACATTCCCTTATTTATACCATCTTTCTAGATTATGTGCAAAAGATGAGATTTATAATCGTTGAAACCGACGTAATTACGGACGATTTATTATATAACATAACATAGGGTTTGTTATTAAAAGAGAAAGGCAACATTGTTCTGTTTCAGTGATTTTCATTTTGAGAAATTAGAATACGTATACTGAATTCATATATAGATGAAATTAATTTTTGGGTCATTTTACTAATTTACTAACAATATTTCTAGTATAATCAGCATTTCCCAATCTAGTTTCACGGTTAGTCAAATTTAAACCACTTTTATTTATACTTTTCAGTTACAACTCGATTAATTCATTACACGAACAAAATTAATTGTATAGAAGCGTTAGATAGAAAGGAAATAATAATAAAACCGGTCACAACCGATCTCTAATTAAACGTATGTCGTATGTCAAAATAAGTCGGTTAAGTATATTTTTGAAGTCTCGTATAACAACAAATTTACCCTAAAACAAACTCAATAAGTTGGAAGATTACATTTCAGCAAAAAACTTTTCTACATTCCTATAAGATCTAAATAAGCCACGTCATTTTAATTAAAGTGTATTCAAATTTTGTTTTTATTCAACACCCTCAATCTATACATAAATAAGGCATTTCGTAGAAGAAACTCTCGAATAGATTATGAATATATGAATAAGACTCGTTAGATTGACTTAACATTGAAAATTAATGATGAAATTCAATGCTTCTAGAAAGTTATATCGCTTCTATACAATACAATCAATATAAATCGAATAGTAATTAAAGTAAAGGTAATTCAGAACGTCCAAAGTAAATAGAACGCTTCTGTTATCTTGACATCCAATGATGTTTTCAATTCTACCATATTCTAACAAACCAAAATTCAACGTTTTTATTCGACTATTTATACAGTGGAAAAAATGAAGAAGAAATAAAAATAGAGGATGATAACGATAGGAAAACGGTTCATTGTAATTACATTAAGTTCATTTGTATAATAACGAAAATCCCAGGTTGGGACAACAATCCAACATGGAGTCGGTTTTAAAAAAAAAATGCCCCAACACATAGATTTTAACGACATTAACGAGCTAGCAGAGCCTAAAAACAACACGTCCATTATGTGCGAGAACGAAATCAAATTAGTGTGTAGTGTGGAGAATGTTAAGAGAGATATTTTCCAGGATAACACTGCTGTTGTTAAAATGAGTTGAACTCACCTGGTGGTGGTAATCATTACGGGAACCATGCAGGTGATATTATATTTACAAAGTTCTATTGTAAATCTTGAAATTTTCACAGATGTTTAAACATTAGCTTTGCTAAAATTGGTGGATGCGCCATGTTAAATCATCAAACTACTGATAAATATTGAATCGCTAGTATAAATTGAACTATTTTTTTTTATCGCTCGTCTATATTCATCTATTTCCGTGAATATGGACGGTGTCGATTAGATTGATATTTGCTAGGTTTGTCGACTGAAAAAAAAAACTGATTACAGTTTAAACTGGATCAATAGTAAACAACAAGTTTGTACACAAATCGATTTGTTGTTAAAAGTATTACGAGATTGGAAATTCGATAACTAAAAATAAACCAATCAAAATTTACAAAAAAAATCGACTCAATTCTTAGTAGGTACATTATTATTGATTCGTATTTTTGTATGGAGAATGTGTAGGATTTAATTTAACACAACATAGACAACATAATTGAGATTGATACTCCTGCGGGTTGATATGAGCAAATGGAATTTCATTCGTCTCATTGAAAATGACACTTTTAGTACACACTTCAAAGCTTTCATTATCATTCAAACGTTACAGCTTTATAAATATTTAGCGTACTTTCAGATAGTCTGTTGGAAAAATAATATTATGATTGCAATACAGGCAAAAATTAGTTCAATAAAATCTTTGCTCATCCGTGAACTTTATTTATTTATTTCAATTATAATCGGGTCGTATTTACAGTTTTCTCCTCTAACTGAATTCTCCAATTTGCATTCTATAATCTCTTAAGTTTTTCATTATCTACCCGAATTGAATCGTTTAATCTTTACATCTTTGTCAAAATAACAATTAAGGCCCGGTTGTTCCAAATGTCGTTGAACTTGCGTTTAAGTAAGCGAAGTTTAAAATTCAAACTTCGTTCAAATCAATGAGTGTTGTACCACGACTTTGTAGATAACGTTTTGCTAAACGAGTTTAAAGTATAGTTGGTACTAATATTGAAAGAAAATCCCTAAATAATTGCAAAATGGAGCCTGTTGACACAAAAGATAGTGTTACGCGAATAATTTCAATTGGATAAAGCACATTTGAATATATTTTAAATAAATGTAGAGCGAATTAAAAATACAAAAAGCAAAAAGTTACACTAAAAAGTATATTTGGTGCCATTATCAAGCGCCGCATCCCCTGAAGTCGCCGCTTCATCCACCTTTTTTCATCAGGCATAGAATTGACAGCATACTTAGAAGATTCTGAGGCTGGGGGGCGATTTCGTCTGCAATTCATTAAACTACCGTCTTTGAAAGGCAAAATTTATCTTATAATTGTTTATCATCCGCATAATTTACAAATGTTTTAAAAGTTTTTAGGACTCTTGGACGTATATACAGCTCAATTAATTGTAGAAATTCTTCGTCGTCTGTTAACTCGTCCAATTGTTCATTTTTAATTAAAATTTTATAAACAGAACACACATTATAGCCAGAAAACTAAGGTTAGCATTAAACTACCTTTCAACGAGGCTTGAACGTCAGTTTAATTTTAAACGCACTTGATACAACGCTATTTTTCTGTTATACGTCATTTAAATTTAAATCTACGTTGAACGAGATTGGAACAACCGGGCCTAAATGTGGAAAAAAATCTGATTTTCGAATAAAATTGAATATTTCTTCTTTTCAACAAACTACCGAACACAGTCGATTGTCCACAAAGCAACCGAATTTTAAATGGGCATTAATTTTCTTTTGCGATATTCTCCTGAAGGAGAAAACCGCTTTTTGTGGTGAACATGAAAAAATTCCATTTCATCAGAGCATCTTTTTTTTCCGTTGTTTATATACATTTATTTTTGTTTGTACACCAATAAAATTGAATGTTTTCGGGTGAATTATTGGCGTAATTAAGGCTTACTATAGAGAGATTGCAATGATAAATATTTATGTTTATCTATGAAATTGAATTGGTAGTATGGCTATTCAAACGTTACCCACAACTAGAAATTACTGTGTCGTATCGATAAATATTTTAATGTTATCATTCTACTTTTATACAACATCTTATAGATTACAAATCATAAAAAAGCTGAATGTTAGTTTGTCGTTGAGATTAGCTTCTTGTAGTAGCCATACTTCGATTATTTTGAAAAATCGTTGTAATTTATTTGTCAAACATGAAATATCGTTCAAAATTTTTAAAGCTATGTAGTCGCCTGCCAATACAGTTGTTGTTGTAATGGCAGTGTTATATTTGATTCTGTCATTCGACGATATACCCGATCAGTTTGGTTGATTTGAGGGAACCATTCACATATTGACCTGTCAAAATTTCATTCGTCTACCTAAAAATTGATATATCTGCCATACACTTACCGCCACTAACATATTGACAATAATACCATCATCCAACATCTCTATATAGCGTTTTATTCGTTGTTGTTGGCGTGGTTTTTTCCGATTTCAATTGTTGTTTTTTTCTATTATATTTCCCGATATTTTTCCACCTCATTTTTCATTGATAATTGATTTGATGGGAAATTCCAATGACATCATCAATTCAATGTTTTTCGAGTGCTACTATGCCGATTCTAATTATCCAACACTATAGATCAATTAATGATTAAATTAATTAGTGATTAATGAATCGAACAATTTAATCGGCTCTATCAAATCGTATAAAAGGCCCTTTATACATCTTTGTGTTGTTTATTGTTAAGAGTTACAGTTTATGTATTTTAGATGAATTTAACCGAATTAGTAGTGCTGTATCTCACAATCAATTCCATTGTGTCAACAATTCAGTGTGTACATTTATTGAATTCAATTATTTACATTGTTATAGTAGTTTGAGTGTTTTGGTGTCAATGTAAATAATATAATTTCATAGATAATTTGAGTTGTTAATGGTACACCACGTTGATTATCCAAACTTGTCATATACAGACTGTTTGGTCTATGTATGGTGAGTTCTAAGAAACTCCTATTAGTCGACGAGCGATTCGAAAAATATTTTAAGGATTTGTAGCAGGGTCCTTGAAGAACATGTCAGCAAAATTAGAGCCTCGTAGCTCATTTGAAAGTTGGCCAAAAACGCTCATTTCTGACGATGTAGTGATTTTCAACGACTTAGAATGACTTTAGGATCCTCCCAAAATTGATTTTTTTTCGTTTTTCTCCATTTTATTCTAGAACAGGTGGAAATACGTCGTATTTTCTCTGGAATACAATAGAGAAAACGAAAAAAAAACAATGTTGGGAAGGTCTCTGAGTTATTTTTAGTCGTGCTGCGTGTTTTGTTGGTTTTTTAAAATTGCGACATTGTCCAAAACGATCGTTTTTTGACCAACTTTGAAATAAGCTACGAGGTTCTATTTTTGTTAAAATGTTCCTTAGTGACTCTTCTACAAATCCTCAAAATATTTTTTGAATTGCTCATCGACTAATAGGAGTTTCTTAGAACACACCATATTTAGACCAAACACCCTGTATATCGTATCTATTTCAATTTTCAATAAAATACTTTCAATTTGCAAATTTTTCCTATTGTTCATACTATAGTGTAAGTTTATTAAAATGAAAATCTGCTAAAATTACCATTTTAATTATAACATATCTACATTTCCCATTGAAACTTTTTACCACAAATTAATGTGAATTATAGTTGCATTTAAATATTCATTTTTAGAACTAATGGAAATGTAATAACAGAGTATTACAACTATTTACAACTAGTTTTCAACTATTTGCTACCAACATTCATTATTTGTAACGAAAATTATATTATTTCCATTATAATTAATCCTAATCTTTACAAATAAGAATTATTTTGTATACACAATTTCATTTTTTCTTCTACTTATTGCAACATTTTTGGTTTATTTAATCAACAACACCATTTATCTTCATTTAATACAGCAATCTAAACAATATTCAACATTAAACTTGTTGACTTCTTACATAATTTTAATATTTTCAACGGTAAATCTACAACTCGTCCATAACTACAAAATCTCACCTATTCTATTGAAATAACACTTCTAAAATGACGAGAATATTTTTAAAAAGTGAGTGAGATTATTAACAGCCTTGTACCTATCGCTAATGTTGTTATTATTCGCTTTTACTACCCCTAAATTGATATTGATTAGACTTGTGTTGTAATTATAGGAAATTGTGGTAATTGTGGTTATTGTGGAAAAATGGTGGATGCGCCGGTATAGCGGTATTTTTTTTTTAGATGTTGTTTGTAAAGCTTCAATGTTTAAAGATTCAATCAAATTACGTGTTCAAAGTTTCATAGCTTTATGATTTTAACTGAATTAGTTCAAATTGATTGAAAAATATAAATAAACTAAAATTTACCTTTTATAGAAAATTGAATAGTTACAAACAAAGTCTAAATAATCAAATCGTAAGAAACTCAAATGGAGTTTAATTAAAAATGTATACGGTTCGATATTGCTTCCTTCTATTATTCAAGCTTTATAATTAACACCAAAATAGAAAAAGGGATGATAATTCAAAATTTGTCGATAATTGGCAAATTTAATATACAGGGTGATTCAAGAGGATGGGCCATTAAAAGTATAAGAAGTTCTAGTTATTGGAAGTTGATGAAATTTGGTATATAGCCGTTAAGTCCCCTGAATTTTCTCTAGAAATTATTTTCGTTGTTCTAGCTACCCTCCTTATATGGGGTAGTGCACCCTACTCTCTTATTTTAAATGGAATGGTATATTTTTTATTACATTTTTAAATTCTTCAGTTAAAACAAAGGGGACTTTATAACATGACCTATGGTCTAGCGCTGAAAGTTTTTCAGATATTTCAGCTTTTAGTTCAGTTTTAAAATTTGCAGTGTTTAATTGAAAAATTCATATTTTTGAAGCTATAGCATTTGAAATGTTGAAACTTGGAACCTAAGTAGTAAAAATAATGTTCTTTTTGCCAATTTAAACAGAATTCAATTATCTTTGAGCGTTTAGCTGAAATAAGTTTTCCTTTCAGGCGATTTTCAAACTATAATATCTTGCTTATTTCAAATGGAACACCATGTTTTTTATTATATGGTTGGATAGGGAAAAAAATTCTATATCAACCTGTATTAACATTTTCTATACCTATCTTTGATAATTTTTCAGTTATTCAAAATTTTCAGTTTCGTCCAATCACCTCCCTTGAAACGAATTCAACTATAACGAAACGCATAGAAGGCTTAGAAAAAAGTTAGAACATCACAAATGACGTTAATATTGAATATTTTACATGTTTTTTATAACTTTTAAGATATTCCACAAGCATAAAAAACAAATCCAATTAATATTGATTTAATTAATTATGAATTTCTTCCATTTTCCTTCCTTGAGATATTTTAAAATTATTTAATTTATTTCATCTTAATTGTGACAATTGAATTGAAAGTTGTTTTGCTAAGCCTTCTATGTTTTATATTTTTTTTCAAGAGAGAAAATTAGATGAAATTGAAATTGTTGAATAACTGAAAAACTATCAAAGGATAGATATAGGAAATGCTAATACAGTTCGATGCAAAATAATTTTCTCTATCTAACCATAAAAAGAAAAATATGGTATTTTATTTAAAATAAGCAAGATATTGTACTTTGAAAATGGCCTGAAAAAAAAATTTATTTCAGCTAAACGCTGAAAGATAATCGAATTCTGTTTTAGTTGGGTAAAAGTACATCATGTTAACAACAAAATTTCCAAGTTTGAACATTTCAAATTCTATAGCTTCAAAAATAGGAATTTTTCAATTAAACACTGCAAATTTTAAAACTGAACTAAAAGCTGAAATATCTGAAAAACTTTTAGTCCTAGACAATAGGTTATATTATTAAAGTCCCATTCGATTTCATCAAAGAATTCAAAAATGTGATAAAAAATATGCCATTTTACTTAAAATAAGAGAGTAGGGTGCCCTACCCCATATAAGGAGGGTAGCTAGAACAACGAAAATAATTTCTAGAGAAAATTCAGGGGACTTAACGGCTATATACCAAATTTCATCAACTTCCAATAACTAGAACTTCTTATACTTTTAATGGCCCATCCTCTTGAATCACCCTGTAGATCGAAACAAAGCTATTATTGTTTGTTATTGTTTGTTATAGGTTAAATTTGAGCTGATTTCGTTTCCATCGAATAAAATTTCCAATTTTCTACTTTTAAATCTAGCATCACTAAATTCTATTAAATATTTTATGTATGTGAATTTGATCGAATCTCTTTACCAATTTTATATTCCCTATTGGCTGTCCTTTCCTCGATTTACGATATTAAACTAGTACGGTCAATCATAATATCAAAGATTATATCGTACAGATACGGATAGTAGTGGCTTTTGTACGTATGTATGTATGTATGTACGAAAAGGTATACTAAAGAAGAAGAAAAAAAATGTAAAGATCCCTCGGGATTATCGGCACATATTCAATTTTATTCCATATAAGTTCTATACATAAAATATTTATTTCAGTATTTCGTTATTTTCGAATGTAAAATTTAAGAGCTTTTCAGCGATTATTGTATTGGGGGGAAAATTGCTGTATAGATGTGCGTGTTTGAAAATACTTGCAGTGTCTGTAAATTGTGTTATTCTTTCACGTATTGGAAATTTGAAGCAAGATATAATGTAAATTACGATATAATAACTGAATTCTCAATGGTAACACGCATCTTAAACAAAATTTATATGCGACCAAATACTTTTTAATTGTTGCTACAATTAGTTTCAATAATAAAGTTAGTTAATAGTTAACAAACAACATTAAGAGGGTGTATAGTTGGCGTTAAAGACGACTACTACAGCTCAAATCAATACGTTGTGTTAGTTGTGAAATCGATTAACTGCCATTCACATTTAACCACAATAAGTATCTTTTTTTGATGTGGTAGAAGTGGGTTGGTAAGAAATTATTGCGAATTGCAAATAACACGGAAAATTTCGTTGATTTATTCCAGCGTTGATTCATTCGATTTTGAATACGTATAGTACGAAACTTTGTTTTTATCTTAACAAAAGTTAGAAGTAAATAAATCGCATGATGACTATTAAATGAATACCGGAATGGAATAAGTGATTTGGAGCCATTATTTTGGATAAACTTTTGTTGATAATCTAGTAAGAATTTGTTTGTTTTATACGAATAAAAACTGGATTTTCAACGCACTGTTTACTTGAAACAAAATTAAATGGATTTGATATCATAACTTCTTCTATATATATATATATATTAAACTATTTAATTTTCTTTCAGTATAGCGTTTGATAAATTACAATTTTTCCCAAAGTGTCTATTTATTAGACGAGAAGCAAATAATTTTACGACAACAAACATTAAATAATTTATGTCAACGAGTAAAGTGTGCTTCAGGTTTCACTTCAAAAGAAATGCCAACGATGACAATAACCAACGTTGATGAATACTTTTCTACTTAATTGCCTCTCAAAATATTAATACCTTTCTGGCTGTTATCATCCAGTAAATGCCCTGTAATATTACAGTTTTCATCCCGTCAACTCTCTAACACACACCCCTGCTGTTGTACCTCTTTCTATTATCACCAACACTAGCAATCATCGGGCGTTTTATTAATGTATCAAGACGACGAGAGAACAGGCGCGCAATTTTAATCATTTTCTGTCAGAAATCATTTGAAAGTCTCCAATTTTATTCTTTTAAAAACAGAAAAGCCACCGTCTTTGGACTATGTTCATTAAATTGAATTGATATTGGGTTATTTTTGATTAATGGCCAAATGTCTACCCACAACCGACAGATAGATAAGTATCCAAAATCTATGATGATATAAATCGTGTCCTGTTCGCCTTGTGTGTGTGCATCTCACTATATATAAAAATTAAATCTTGAGTTGGTCTATGAATCATGTCAAAGGCGGATTTATTGCACGTTTACTTGGAATTTAGCACTCGAACCTGTCTGCCATTCGCATCGGTAACGGTTTAAATTTAGATTAAATTGAAATTAACTTTTTTGGGAATTTACGGAAAATATTGAAATTTAGGGCGGATGTGATGATGAAAGCACAACTTGAACGTTTTAATAAAGACAAACACAAACAATTAGACAGGGTGAAAGTTATGCTGGTTGTATACTGTCTGGAAGCTTTAAACATTTTGTAAACGACACCTGTAATTATACAGAAATTCCCCGGAATTTTGTATTTAAAGCCGTCTATCGCAATATTAAAGGTTAGATTCTCTATAAATTTACAAGAATTATTAATTATGAAGAACCATATAATAAAATTCAAATTTAGAAACCTTTAATGTATTATGAGGTGGTTTATTGTGGATTATTTGAAAGATATTTGGAATCCCTCAAGGCAAGAAGCTTTGTCTTGATAATTTCAACAACTCAATAGAAAGTGAAAAATCAACTATGCCACATAATTTTAGCACTAATTAAGCAATTTGTTGATATCAAGTGTAATATTCTGAAGCCAATCCTGTATTGAAATATCAATTTAGAAATCCCTAATGGAAGAGTTTCTGTTAATCTATTTGTATGACAACAAAATCTAACATGGAATCAAAACTAAATTAAATTATTCTTATTGCTGTTTTTTTCTTTTTCAATGCTCTTTAAAAGCGTATGTCCAACATGTTTTTAGTTAGTTGTAATATATCAACAATTTCAATTCATAAAAGCAATTAATGTTACAGTTGCTAAACCACAAAGTGACATGATAAAACAGGACATATGCCTTTCTACAAAATGCATTTATTCTATTTGAAATTTCAGTGATGCTGGTTTGTTATTGAATTTGACTGCACTAATGAAGTTGCCGGGTTGTTTTTTTCTTTTTTATTTCCAACCCCTCTGATTTCTATTGCAATAGTGGCTCATTGTCCAAATATTCCAATTATGTTTTCAAACATATAAACCACAATATTTTACAAACTATTCAACAAATACTGATTTTAACAAAATAGAAATAGTACAACATTCAATTACGCTATAAACAACCACAATGATGTAATCGTGGAAACGTTATCAAGATGCCACATATATTACTACGGTAATGATTACAATGATAGTAGCCAACTCTGTCATTATAACTGCGTGTCGATTGTTCGTTCGATAATAGATCGAGATTAACTTGTTTGTTATAATAAGGGTGAGGTATTACGGCACAAATTGAAAGGCCAACTTGATTAGTATCATCCACCCTATCTATATAAGCTAAATGTGTGTGTGTGTTTGCGTAAGAGTCACGTGATAATAACTGTAGCAGTGGTGGCAGCGACAATCACTAATTGTAACCATTCAACAACGGTCCACGATTAAGCTAATTGGATCAGACCAAAAGAACTCTGATAGTGGTAACAGTAACAGTCAGGGGCGGACTTTTGGCTAATACGGCCGATATGGAACACCACTTTTAGATGGGGAGAAATAGGCGTTTCGTGGTTAAAATAATTCGAGTTGACGAAACCAGTCGTTTGCAACGAGGACCAGCAAAATAATAAAGCATTCCCTTTTCTCATAAGGAAGATAGTTGAAAGAAATCTGATTATTTTCACTTTTTTCTAGAATAAAGTTGAGGATGCGGCTCAAAAATTGTGCAAAAGTTTTCAAAATTGCGTGTTTACTAAAAAATGGGTGATTTAGGACAAGAATTTTCTACGATTCATATTAAAAGACTAGTTGAGCTGAAAAATCGAGCAAAAGGATCTCATTTTCATACTTAAGTAAGAAATCATAACGACTAATGCTTTATAACTTTAAAATTTTATCACCAAAATAAACTAAGAGTGTCTTAATTTTGTCTTTTTAGACTTAATAAATAAAATTCACTCAAAACCGATAATTTGTTAAAAATTCTGGTTTACGAGGAAGATGTTTAAGAATCTTAAATTAAAAGTTCGAGAATCCTACTTAAAAATCGTCTAAAAAGATTTAAGTAGATTTTTTTTAATTCTCTAAAAATTAGTGCTTCACAAGCCAAAAAGTCAGCTCAAACAATAGATTGAATGCTTTAAAATTGTTTTCTTTTCACAGATTATTTTTTAAGATTTATAAGGAAAATATCTCAAGATCTCGACTAAAAATTAAACCTTAATTTGCCTTCATTGTTCCCTTTCTCTACTTAAAAGTTAGATTTACTGCAAATTGATAACTTGAAAAATTCTCCCCAAAAAGTTATTAAAAGTGTCCTCTATATGTCCTCTGCACGATTCCCTAGCAAAATTCAATAAAAACTGATAATTTATCTCAAAAATATGGCTCTATAAGGAAACCTACACACCAAAAAATTCATTAATTAAAAGGATTCACTCGTCCCAGCCACTCACTCAATGCCAGTCCGCCCCTGGTAATAGTAAGCATGAAAGAGTTTCTATTATCACCCAAAAAAAAAAAACGGGGGAAAAAATTATAGCGATCGTTTGGTGAATATTGAATTTTTTGTTGCTACCACTAATCGATGATAATCACCGAAAAATTGCCGGATTCTAAATCTTACTAATAAATGAGGAAACATGTTGGAATTAATGTGATCACTGTCTATCGCCTCTTTTTCTCCCCAATCACTCTCTCTCTCTATTCGTTTGTCTACAATCAGATAAATACAGGCCTCGTAGTTGGGTATAGTAAGAGAATTGATTAAGTTATCAGTTATCAATAACAGTTGAGAATGAATGGACGTACGAACAAAACGACTGCTTTTATTTCAAACAGTAAACATGAAATTCAACAATTTGGACAAAAATAACGAATGTCTTTGATTAATTTCGTGGTAATACTGATCTTAATTAAGACGTCTTTAGTGGTAGAGATAAGGAAAAACTTTTTTCAAGCAAGTTTTTTCTTCTTCAAGTCTTTACAAATTACTCTCCACTAAGATAATTATCAATACTTGTATTGCATTTAAAACAGGCAACTTTTTGATTTTCTTTGAATAACCAGAGATAGGTTTTCGGTATAATTATAAGCTTCAAAATCGACGGTTATACCAAGTAAACAGAATTTCCTTTAATTGGAGTAAATCTGACAGTAGTCCCTTGGCTGGAGGAGACTGGCTGCAATTAAATCGGTTTACATAGTCTCCCCTTTCAAATCGATCTGATCACATGGAAGTGAACGTGTTTACCGACTACTTTCAGCAAAACAAATAAATGGGCTCGGCTTTATCCGCAGATAAAATCTAAGAAGATAATGATGTTGACGATATGGTAGAACTACAAGTAATTTCAGCATTTAGACGCAACGCTGTATCGATCTTAGATGCATGCATGTTTAATATCATTTCAATGCTATTTCAATACAATTGCACTCAACTAGTGATTAATTTTCGATGATATTTTGGCACCTGTAACTTGTGAAATTAATATTAATACAATAGACAACTTCTACATAATTATATATTGCGAATTGAATTAACTCCATTGAGAGTATAAAAATATGGATTCATTCGAATCTCATCACTGATGAGGAACGCAACGAATACAAATTGACTCGCCAAGAAGCATAGTGAAAATTTAATTTGTTTATGCAGTGTCGTCTAAAAGTTTGCAAACGTGTCTTTAGAGTATCGTACGAATTAATTTCCTCCGCTATTCCACCAAGGATTACAGTGAAGTCAGCTTAGACAACGTTTTTTTAAAAAGAATAAACTTTCAATAGAATCAAAACTGGACGTTTATAATTTGTTGCACACGAAATACTAGTTCAATAAAAAGTTGGAAATGCTACATAGACTGTAAAGTTTATAACTATCGAATAAATGCTTCTATTGGCGGAAATCTGAAGGAGCTCTAGAGAGATACGTTCAACTAGTCTGAAAGCATAGCAGTCCGGCCAGAATTGAATGCAGGTGTGCTGAACAGATGCGAGACCGCCGCTGAACTTTGAGCTTTATTATAAGAATCCCAGATTTTGTTCGTCTTTTATTCGACACAAGGTATTTCATAAAAGCTCTGGTAATAAAATACAGACGAGAATATCTATTACGAAACTAATTAACTGAATGCTACATATTTGTAAAGTTGTTGGAAAGTTTCATTAAAGTTACTTTCCCCTAAAGCTCCACTATAATCAATCAAATACCACAATCCTTGAAACTATATTAGAATAAAGTTGAGGAACGATAGTGAAAATGTTTGTTTTGAATTGTGGTCCAATATCAAAACAGTATGACAACTGGAAGGAAACAAAAAAAAACAGAGTCGTATTTAAGTAATCTTTTTTTAAATGGGAAAGATTTTTGTAATATTCATGGAAAATCCAGGGGTTTTCGTGTCCAAGCTGGCTAACAAATGTTCCGTGACATAGTATAAATATTAATGTTGTGCTATGTTGAGTTCAAGTGGATTGTATTATATAGTGAATACTTTATTTTTCTCTTATAAACAAAAAGGTCGATAATAGTAATAATAGTAATAATAAACTGATATGGTGACATAAAAATCGTTATAATAACGATATTATAGTTGTAATTATTGTACAATAATGGAAAATACTGGTTAGACGCCTAGTTGGTCGCCTTTCAACACACAAGGAGAAAATCAGCGCGTGACAATACACTATTTTAGAATATTTGAAAATTGAGGGAGCTAATAATGGAAATAGCGTGATATGAAATCGTTCCGCTTGTGGATTTAACGATATATTTAGAATGAGTCACAATTTTTTTCCATATAACAAACGAAACAAGAAGAAAAAATATGGACTATAATAAAGGAAATCTAATCTTCTTTAACGTCCAATTCTGTTACTAATTCCTATAATCAAAATTTGTTGTACATGTTCAAATTCGAGATGAATTACGAATAGAACAATAGTAGGGGCAAGCTTAATTGTTCCACTATATTTCTATTCTTTTTCGTGTATTGTTAACAACTAATAAAGGGCCGTTATATGGAATAATATTTAACGTATAACAGTCCAAATCCAATTTCGTATAGTTTTATTTCCTTGATTATAGCAGTTAATCGATATATAAAACATTTCCGACAATTATTGGTCAATTTGTTTCATTTATTACTGACCATATATTTATTTTTTTATTTCAAAAAGCACCAAATATTGTTAGCAGAGAACTCGATATAGAAATTTATCGAATTTATTTCATATTTTTTTTATTGTCATTGGTTGTACATTAGAAAATATAAGAGTGTGGCAGAAAATCTGGTTTATGTGCTTTAAGTTGTCCAATATTAAAAATTATTACCTATCAAATAAATCATTGAAATGTTCATTAAATATTGTAGATGAATTATGGGGCGCTATTTTTCTGTTGTCCGTGTAGCACAAGAATTAATCTAATATTGTTTAAAATAAATCTTTTATTTGTATTGATCTCTAGGCTAGATAAAGAGTTAATTTTAAATCAACAAACTTTAGTTGAAATGAACATTTGATAATCTGATTTCAAATACAAATTATCTACGGTTTACGTGCTCACGTAATATTGGAATTTCCACGAGAACAGCAAATTCCGACAGAAAGCTCCAACAATAGAATCCATAACGATAATTTCCACATGATTATTTTACAATTTCGTTAATAATTTATTACAAAATCCCTATTCTAACACGTATCTAAACGTTTAAGCGTTTTGATATAAGCTGTTTTTTCATGTTTTTTTTTTCATTATCATCTTCAAGAAAATTCAACTTGATGTCGACTGAAAGTTTGAAAGCTATGTGTATAAGCTTCACTCAACTTGCTTCGAATTGATTTTAATTGACAACATCTTCCCACTTTCAATCAATTCAAATAACATGCGTATGCTTATATGTAAATGTGGTAGCTTAATTTGAATTCAAATTAAGCTTTATCGATCTGTTCGAAACTAATGGCTTATCAAAGTCCAAGATGTTTCTTTGGCAGTGTGTTGAAACTTGTATATATAATCAGTCTCTAGAGGGATTATACAATAATTTTCCTTTATACTAAATGGAAATAGCTGGCAGCTAGATCACTTTCCTCCAACACATAGAATTCCATCAAAGCTTTTTTCCAGTTCTCCCTATTCATGTTGTTGTGTCATTCGCTTTCTATTTTACGTTTCTACGCTTCTATAGTGAGAATAATTTTTGTAAGAATTGAAAGTGACGATTGTTCAAGTTGGGCAAGATACGCGGATGTGTTCTCGTCCCAACAGGTGAGACAATATGTTCCTCTAGAGAATCAACAACAACGGTTGGTGAATTTAAATCAAACCAACTCCATATATTTCTTTGATATTTATTTATGAAATGAGGCCAATGTTGCTCGCATTTGTCCAATAATTTTATCAAAGTTTTGCTTTAATGGTGCACCCTAGAGACTAATAATATTTGGATTGTTTCTATTCAGATATTCAAGTTGACGGATAAACTTTTAAAAGGTTAGCCAATTTTATTAACATTTACGACTGGACATTGTCTAATAATAGCTCCCTCGATTATCGTTTCTTTATCTATATCTTGATGGAATATTTGATATTTATACGTATCTCGATTAGTATCGTTTTCACTATAAAAATAGAAGAAAAAGGGGGAAGCTATTTCAATATCCTTGGAAGTTTACGGATCGTTCTTCCGGCTTGTGTCTGTTTTCAACACTCATAACAGTACCAATGTAGCAAAAATGTGGTAAAGTCTCTTATCGAATATTTATGACATGTAAACTACATTTCTTGTGAAGGAGAATTGGTCCGTGATCGATGAATGGACATCTAGTCAGATATTATGCATTATTCATTCAGGCCAAACAGTATAGTCATGCCCTGGAGACGATGCCGTACACTCCCGGGGCCAGATCCATTGGCCATACGATATTCCTATCCGATTCTACCGCATTCGTTCATGTTTATTTGGAATAACTCGGGACGAGTTGAATTTAGTCTCTAAAGTCTTGAATACGAATAAGGTTACCCAATGTTAAATACTGAAATGTAAACAAAGATACTGAAACTCATGTTTGTTATATACATTTCCTGTTTCTAACGTAATTCTTTTATATAAATTAACTCCCAAATGGAAGCCGTTCACGTAACTTGCTAACACAATTACTTCACAATAAAGTATCATTTCAATTTAAATGTAGTTGAAATTCTTATTAACGATAATTGATAAATGACCTCAAAACATTGTGCAGATGTGATCTTTTTTAATTCATTAAAAATCTGGCGCAAATTATCGTTCAGAAATCTTGGCCTTCGTGATTTATTCTAGTACCGTTTTGTAAAATAATCTCTCGCCAGTCTTTACTTATCCATACAAAGTAGAGTTCTTAAATAAATTATGAGACAAGCAGGAAACGTGAACGTGGTCCCAAAACCAAGTGATGTAAATCTTTAAAGTATTAGCACCGTAACTGGTATGTCCTACGATCCTTTAGGAATTACCTTAACCAACTCTACTAACAAATCGCAAGAGCTAGGTTGAAGAAAGTTTTCTTCTAGTTTCTTCCAATTACACGCCTACAGTTGCAATTATTACTTGGACAGTTTCTTAAAGGAAAAGCTCAATGTTTTGTAATTTATAGGTCTGTGACTGGTACTAGCTAGTTGTCTGTTGCTAGTAAATTATTTGAGACGAGTTTCAAAACGATAATAACAACAATGTACAAGAGCAAAATTGGATTTTCTTTTCAAACATAAAAACTATAATTTGCCGTAAACAAACATTTGTGTATTTGGGATTTACTGGAAAAGAAAGCAAATCAATTACCGTTTAAACTGTAATCGTACACGTTAGTTGTTCTTTTTAATCGAGCAATGATTGAAATTGTTATTAAACAGAAACTAATCAATATTATTGTTAGCACAATAATGGATTTCATTGTTCCACTAAATCCCAATTTGATTAGGCCAGGTGGTCGAATTATGAAAAGTATACACCGACAAATCGCAAATATTTACATTTAATCGATCGATAAGTAATCAATTTTATTATACAAGAATCTAATAATTGTTTGTTTAAAAAAATAAATCAATCAAGAATTGATATAGTTGAGTTTTTCTTTTAGATTTGTCTGCGTTCTAAGTGAACCGATCTGAATAAATTCTACATTTCAAATGGAGGAGAATAAGCGGATATTTAGCTATTCTGATTCCGTTAAAAAACGGCCTTCAACTTCTCCAACCAGACAAGACATAAATTGCATCTGTCCATCAAAATCAATAGAATTGAACCTAAATCGCGGATCAACAATCAGCTAGTTCAATACAAAAAAGGAAAACAAATGGAACAAACGTAAAGAAAATGAGAAAAGAAGATTCTTCCACAACAATTTCAAAGAAGACTCGTCGGTTATTCTACAGACGACTGCACCTTTTTTGAATATCGTTACACATTACAACAGAATACACCTGCTGACTGTTTTGTTTTTCATTATTTGTTAGATTAACGTCTACAGGGTAGCTGTTGTAAATACCGGGTGAATCACGTAAAATAAAAAGTTCTTATGGCAACTCCTATGGCGAGTGGTTCGATCAATGTTTCAAGGATTTGTAGGGGATCCTCAGAGAGCATTTTAGCAAGATTGGAACCTTGTAGATCATTTGGAAGTTGGTCAGAAAACGTTCGTTTTGGACAAGGTCGCGATTTTCAAAAACTAGTTAATGATGTAAAACGACTGAGAATGACTCGGAGGCTTCTTTTTTCTTCATTTTATTCTAGTAAAAACCAAACATTCCCTCTTATTCCAGAATAAGCTTAGAAAAACGAAAAAATCAATGTTGGGGGAGGATCCTCGAGTCATTTTAAGACGTTTTGTGTGTTTAATTGCTTGTTTTTTTTTTAAACGCGGCATTGCCAGAAACGAGTGTTTTTAGACCAAATTGAAAATGAGCTACAATGTTCTAATCTTGCTAAAATGATCTTCAGCTATCTTCCTATAAATTATTGAAATATTTTTCGAATCGCTTGCCAAATAATGAGAGTTGCCATAAGAACTTTTCGTCTTACGCGACTCACCCGGTATACCAAATTTGCATGAAATTCCTATTATTTGCGAGCCATTTGAATAATACTTTAGAGATTTTCAGGGTGGTTCCCAGAGAACATCTTAACAAAAATAGCACCACGTAGCCCATTTGCAGGTTGGTCGAAAAACGATTTTTTTCGACAATATTGAAATTTTAACCAGTCAGCTGTATATGTAAAATGACTTGAGGTGAATCGAGAGTCCTCGTAAAATTGTGTTTTTCTTGTTTTCGGCCACTGTATCTTAAAAAAGATTGAGAAACATTCATCTTGGATATAGATCGTGTAAAATTGAAATGCACTAGTTGTATGCCTGTTCAACTGTTGTTCTTGTTTCCTATATTATTGGGTACAAGTACTTGTGTTATCGTATTTGTTTATTTAAGAAAAATCCTGGACATTCGATACTTATAAACAAACAAATGTACACGACTTTTATTAGTGTCATTTAAAGGTAGGAAATCAAAAAGAAATCGCTCTCTTTAAAAATATCGAGATTTCTCCTAGGACTGTGCGAATCTCGCCCGAATCGAATCAAATCGAATATTATTATTCGGTTCGATATTCGTCCGAATTATTCGAGCCATCCGAATAATTCGAATTGACCAAATTATTCGAAGCTTTCATATTATTCGAATATTTTTATATATACCTAGTTCTAATATGAATTCTAAGAAACTCCTATTAGTCGACGAGCGATTCGAAAAATATTTTAAGGATTTGTAGGAAGGTCTTTAAAGAACATTTCAACAAAATCAGAACCTCGTAGCTCATTTGGAAGTTGGTCCAAAACCTCTCGTTTCTGACGATGTAGCGGTTTTCAAAAATGAACTAAGTACGCAAAACGACTTAGAATGACTTTAGGATCCTCCCAAAATTGATCTTTTTCATTTTTCTCAATTTTATTCTGGAACAGGTGGAAATATTTCGTATTTTCTCTGGAATCCAATGGAGAAAAACGGAAAAAATCAATGTTCGGAAGGTCTCTGAGTCATTTTTTGTCGTTCTGCGTGTTTTGTTCGTTTTTTAAAATTGTGACATTGTCCAAAACGATCGTTTTTTGACCATCTTTGAAATGAGCTACGAGGTTCTAATTTTGCTAAAATGTTCCCTTGTGACTCTTCTACAAATCCTCAAAATATTTTTCGAATCGCTCGTCGACTAATAGGAGTTTCTTAGAACTTACCATTAATTAAACCAAATATAATAAAAGGTTCGAATAATATAAAACGTTCGAATAATTTTGCTCATTCTAATTATTCGCACAGCCCTAATTTCTTCCTTTTAATTTGAAAAACAGAAAATAAACATGGGCTATGGTTTATTGTTAGTCATGTATTACAAGCGATTTTCGTTTAATAAATAAACATTGAATATTTTCAGCAGTCTACTCCAGTGCTTCTCAAAATTTATTCTTACTGTCGACCTATAAATTCTTGATAAGCCTTTCAGGTGCCATAATTTTTACAAAAAAAAAACAATTCCCTTAGGGATGTGAAATATTCTTCTGCGGACCTATATCGGTACCTGCGGTTATGAACCATTGATTTGTAAGCTGATACTAAACTAATAGGAAAGAACAATGACCGAGACAGGGAGGCGAAGGCTCTTGCGTTTCAATGTTCCACGGTGCAACTTTTTTATTTTATTTTTTTCGGATTTACTTCAAAAATTTAAATATTACGAACGTAATACAGTACTTTAATACTTTTGACGGATGCATAAGGCTCGTGGACCTTGCTTCATATTCAACAATTAGATTTGATTTCACCCATTTTCCAATGAGCTACGTGGTCCTACTTTTGCTAAAATGTTATCTGTGGAACACCCTTAAAATCCTTGAAACTAATACAAATTTCATACGAATTTGGTAGATTTACTACAGCAGCCCTGTAATATTATATTTGATAACACTTCAAATAAACGGTTGTTAATGGTAATTTATCAGCTTTATAGATCTCGCTTTTAGCCAAATCTGATCGTTAAAGTTTGCAAATACCCAATGTTTTGTTAAACTTCAAACGGAAACAATCAATATAGTCCCCACAAAGGTGTATTGTAAATTTTCAAGTTAAATAGTCAATGTTGAATAGTATACAGGCGACTGTACTACCATTAGAAACTTCTCGAGTATATCCCTGTATTATCCGGTTAGAGGACAATTGCACCTGGCCACGACAACCGCCACAAATCACTTTAATTACACCTGATAATAACATACACATACGTTTAAACTATTTAGTAGAGTGCGTACGAATTTCAGTATAGTCCTACTTGAAAACTTTTTGTATACGTCGTGTTTCCTTTCTCTATTGTTAAAATTAAAAAAACAACTCAATAGAATTGGGAAAACTCGACCGGAACTAACAGATTATGTCATAGAAAGTTCTATCTTTGGAAATTTGTTTTGTATTAGTTCAACATGACAAAAGTGGAATAAGATATTGAAATTATTCTACAATAGAATTGGTGTAACTAAAGGAGTGAAGATTTAATTATCCGGAAAATCAAGTCCACCACAACATTTACAATATAGAACAAACAACCACAACTAAAGTTTTAACCATAAAACAACAGAAAAAATCGATTGAGACTAGTGCATTTTCTATCAGGACAACAAACATGATCGAATCACTCTACTACTTGAACGATTTTGTTTGTTTGTTCGCTTGTTCGTCGGTAGATTTTATCAAAATTTAATATTTATCAATGTTCATGTTATCATAGCGGAAATCTTCAAAAGCAACCATAATAAATGCATATATAACCCAAACAAATACAAATTCAAATTAATTTCCGTACTTCCTATGTCAATCGTTGTGATATTAACAAGACGGTAGATGAAATAAATAGAGAATTTTACGTCCCATATACGGTTTTTATTTTTTATTTATTTTTTAATATGAATGCAGATGAAAAAGATTTATTTGATCAAAGTTTATTCCCTGGATGGTTTTGAGTTGACAGGAAATAATGCCACATAAAGCCCAACAACCCTCAGTCCAACTTTGATCGAAAATAACTTTGTGGTCGTCCAATTTTTTTATCCAACAACCCCCATTCATAATCAAATCTTGTGTTTTCCTTTATTGCAATTTTGGTGGATGCGCCCGATGTCAAATCAGATCTCAAATCTCTTAGCAAATAAACATGCCACACATCAACCTACATAAAGTAGCGCATAATAACAACAAAGATACGGATGTGTTTGTTTAGTTGTTGTATGACCTCCTAAGGGTACAACAACACCCTCAAGCTACCATAAACGATCTCTTCTACTAGATTGTAATTTTCTCTTAGAAGCGAAAGTACACCTGTAGGGTTGATGAGCTTATAAGTGTACAACAAACACAGTTGATTGTGAACGTTGTAAATTAGTTAGTAGGTTGGCAATGTAGATTCACAATTTAGTGTAGAAAATATATGAATATATACAGGGTGATTCAAGAGGATGGGCCATTAAAAGTATAA
The DNA here is from genome assembly GCA_039776855.1 of Mylabris sibirica. Lineage (NCBI taxonomy): Eukaryota > Metazoa > Arthropoda > Insecta > Coleoptera > Meloidae > Mylabris > Mylabris sibirica. The sequence continues at coordinate 7,093,654 of CM077841.1, forward strand.
GAAGTTCTAGTTATTGGAAGTTGATGAAATTTGGTATATAGCCGTTAAGTCCCCTGAATTTTCTCTAGAAATTATTTTCGTTGTTCTAGCTACCCTCCTTATATGGGGTAGTGCACCCTACTCTCTTATTTTAAATAGAATGGTATATTTTTTATTACATTTTTGAATTCTTTGATGAAATTGAAGGGGACTTTGATAACATGACCCATGGTCTAGCGCTGAAAGTTTTTCAGATATTTCAGCTTTTATTGCAATTTTTAAATTTACAGTATTTGATTGAAAAATTCATATTTTTGAAGCTATAGCATTTGAACTGTTGAAACGTCAAATTTATGTTGTACAAATAATGTACTTTTTATCAATTTAAACAGAATTCAATTATCTTTGAGCGTTTAGCTGAAATAAGTTTTCCTTTCAGGCGATTTTCAAACTATAATATCTTGCTTATTTCAAATGGAACACCATGTTTTTTATTATATGGTTGGATAGGGAAAAAAATTCTATATCAACCTGTATTAATATTTCCTATACCTATCTTTGATAATTTTTCAGTTATTCAAAATTTTCAGTTTCGTCCAATCACCTCCTTTGAAACGAATTCAACTATAACGAAACGCATAGAAGGCTTAGAAAAAAAGTTAGAACATCACAAATGACGTTAATATTGAATATTTTACATGTTTTTTATAACTTTTAAGATATTCCACATGCATAAAAAACAAAGCCAATTAATATTGATTTAATTAATTATGAATTTCTTCCATTTTCCTTCCTTGAGATATTTTAAAATTAATCAATTAATTTCATCTTAATTGTGACAATTGAATTGAAAGTTGTTTTGCTAAGCCTTCTATGTTTTATATTTTTTTTTCAAGAGAGAAAATTAGATGAAATTGAAAATGTTGAATAACTGAAAAACTATCAAAGGATAGATATAGGAAATGCTAATACAGTTCGATGCAAAATAATTTTCTCTATCTAACCATAAGAAGAAAAATATGGTATTCTATTTAAAATAAGCAAGATACTGTACTTTGAAAATGGCCTGAAAAACAAATTTATTTCAGCTAAACGCTGAAATATAATCGAATTCTGTTTTAGTTGGGTGAAAGTACATCATGTTAATAACAAAATTTCCAAGTTTGAACATTTCAAATTCTATAGCTTCAAAAATATGAATTTTTCAATTAAACACTGCAAATTTTAAAACTGAACTAAAAGCTGAAATATCTGAAAAACTTTTAGTCCTAGACAATAGGTTATATTATTAAAGTCCCCTTCGATTTCATCAAAGAATTCAAAAATGTGATAAAAAATATATCAGTCCATTTAAAATAAGAGAGTAGGGTGCCCTACCCCATATAAGGAGGGTAGCTAGAACAACGAAAATAATTTCTAGAGAAAATTCAGGGGACTTAACGGCTATATACCAAATTTCATCAACTTCCAATAACTAGAACTTCTTATACTTTTAATGGCCCATCCTCTTGAATCACCCTGTAGATAAGTGAATCTAGTTTTAATGACGGTATTTACTGACTGTATAAAATAACGTTTCGAATTAATTACTATACAACATACTCATGTATAAATGCATATTTATAACAAAATAACAAGTTATGTATAAAGAATTTCGTATACAAATAATAATTTGTTTGCACTACCATGAATATAGGCGGTATATAAAAGGATAACAGGACGAATTGATGATGATCATGAATATTAAATGAATACGGGTTTTGCCAATTAAAATCCCGGATGAGTTGTTTCAATACAAATCTCATATATATATATATATATATATATATATATATATATATATATATATATATATATATATATATATATATATATATATATTGATGTCCCTGCGTTTTGATCAACCATCATTGATAAGAATAGCAAAATCAACATTATATGTATACCAAACTAGCACACAACAAAATTATCTTTCATACATCCATCAACGTTTCCGCTTATATACAAACACTATCAACAAAGTGGAAACAAATGGTTCTATGTAACTATACAACTATTACGACGATAAAAATTCAAATTGAACCTCCATATGTTGAACAGTTTCAAATTTGTATTGAAGCGATAGTTTATTTCATTAAAGGCTTACCGCAAAATTTACATTGAATAGGAATCAACATAAATACGTATTGTGGCTGTTAATGGGGCATACTAAGGAAATATTTGTTATTTATCCTGATTTATTTCGACTACAAATAAATTGATAATATACCGAGTATTTAGAATGAATTATATCTGTAAATATTTGTTTTTGTATCATTTTTTTTGTAAAAAATATAGGCGTTAATTAATTTATTTTATTGGATTAACATTCAATACAGTTGTCGACATTTTTCCATTCATCTGTCAGGATTATCACCGTTTCGTTTTCATCATTGTTGTTTTTTTTTTTTTTGTTGAAAAAATGTTGATGTTCATATCTCTAGAGGACAATAAAACTTTCCAACTTCCTAATTATAACTTGACAGCTAGATTTTTTAAATTAACTGATAATACGGCACAACACTGTCATCATGTAATGGATATGACAAGAAAAATGAAGATACTTTGAATGTAATGTTATAAATCAGAAAATATGAGAATTTCAAGATATTTCCACTTGAGATGTTACAGTTTTCAAACGAAATCTACACCATCAACCAAAAAAAAAACAGCCCACAAATTTTCAGGTTATTTTAGAAATCATTGTGTATTGTAAGGAAGATAATTAGAATCGTTCAAAGCGAGACGTACAGTGAAAGTTAGATAAAAGAGACCAAACGAGGAATATCACGTATTTTTGTTCGTGTGAATCATTCTGTTCCTCACTTGAGGTTAAAAAAATGGGTACGTAATCAGCAGAGGTTTGGTACTTCTTCTGATTGAATATCTTTCTTCCCAAAGTTTGAACTGTTATATTGTCACGATAAAAGCCTGTTTTACACAGCCATATAAAATCTGGTCTCTTTTACATGCTTGTCACTGTACGTTTCGATTATTACTAGTTTGATTGTTGATTTTTTTATTTGTTATTATTGTTTTCAGGTAGTGTAGAACCGTATTCTAATGATGGCTTTTTGAATGGGGTTAATGTCAGCACATACCCATATTTCGAATTCAACGTACCCAGAAATGTTACCACAGCAGTAGGCCAGACGGCTTTCCTTCATTGTCGTGTCGAGCAGCTCGGCGATAAAGCTGTAAGTTGATCATTTTTTTTTACAGAATCTCCAAAAATCGGTGTTTTTTCGGTTTAAGAAAACGCTACTACTTTTTAGGAGCTTTAAGACACGATTTCTTGCTTTTTTTTAAGATGTAGAAACGCGTAAGAGAGTTATCAAAAGAGCGTGTCAAGATGCAGGGGAAGGACGATTTTGTTTTGGAAAATTTTGAGAAAATTCTGAATTACAGACAATTGTCTTGGAGCATGTTTTCTTATCAATTTCTCCCACAACTCGTCTTATGTTGATTATTTTTTAATGAAAATTTTATTATATATATAAAATTCAGAGGGCTTTCCAAATGTTCAAGAATTTTTCCGATCGGCTTTTTAGTTTTCCGGAATTTTAATAAGAACAGGAACGCTTATGCAGTAGTTTTTTTGTACAATTTTAAAGATGGATAACTGTTTATTCGAAAGCTTATCCATGCGAGGAAAAGGTGACGTCCGTGAAAAATTCAATTTTTGAAAATTTTGTAAAGCTTTTGGAAAACTCAATTGTCCTTTTTATCTATTAAAAAAATATGTTCGTAACATAGTTGTCCAAAGATAAAATTTTGTGTTTGTAAAACTCATTTATTTTTTATTTCCCTGTGAAAATTTGGAGAACGCTATCGCGCGTTTCTACATCTTAAAAATGAAGCGAGAAATCGTGTATCAAAATTTCTAAAATTTAGTTAGCCGCACCCTTAACACGATCATCTCTCTTTTTTCTTTTCCGCTCCTTGTATGCCAGGCTTCGAACCGGAAACAGAAAACCTTAAAAAACCGAAATTTCGACCGGAACGAAATCCGGAGCTGAATCGAGAATAAAAACCGTTTTTTTCGATTCAAGCATACCAATTAACACGATCTTTAAATTCTCTCTTTGTTCCTTCTTCCCTACTCCGGAACGGCGTCGAAACTTGATGATTTTTGATATATGACTAAGTTCATTTCATTTGCGTATTATACAGGAGATATTGGGGGTTGAATTTACCCCAAATATCCCAAGAACGGCTTAATATTTTTTAGTAGTTGAAAAACTAAATGATGTAGACTCGCTAGGGCTATCAAAAGGTGTAAGCCGAGTTTTCTTTCCTTGTTAAGGGTTGAACTTATAGAAGATTATGTGAAAATTTTTATAATTCTCTTCCATAAAGTAGAAAATCACAATTGCCATGAAAATTGTTCCGCTAATAGAAAATCACAAGGTTAAAGTTACTTGTTTAAGTATTCTCTGTACTTAAGATATTTACCCTGTAAATATCTTTTAGGGGTTGTATCTTTTAGGGTGAAATTTAAAAATTTGAAAATTAATCATTTTGAACTGAACCGATAACCGAAAAACCGTCATTTTTGTAGCAACAAAAACTGAAACTTAACTGAACCAAAACAAAGAAAAATGGTTTGAAGTGTTGGTTTTATGTATATTTTAAAATTCTGTTTTGATGCAGTTTGTGATTTTGAGATTTATTCGTCTCGTGCGCGATAAAATATAAAAGATGAATAGAGAACATACGTTCCATGTAGTTGTTTAAATATTAAATACAGAGTGGTGAGTTCTAAGAAACTCCTATTAGTCGACGAGGGATTCGAAAAATATTTTAAAGATTTGTAGGAGGGTCCTTAAAGAACATTTCTGTAAAATCAGAACTTCGTAGCTCACTTTTAAGTTGGTCAAAAACCATTCGTTTCTGGCAAAACGACTTAGAATTACTTTAGGATCCTCCCAAAATTGATTTTTTCGTTTTTCTCTATTTGATTCTGGAACAGGTGGAAATACTTTGTATTTTCTCTGGAATACAATGGAGAAAACGAAAAAAATCATTGTTGGGAAGGTCTCTGAGTCATTTTTAGTCGTTCTGCGTGTTTTGTTCGTTTTTTAAAATTGCGACATTGTCCAAAACGATCGTTTTTTGACCAACTTTCAAATTAGCTACAAGGTTCTAATTTTGCTAAAATATTCCGTTGGGACTCTTCTACAAACCTTCAAAATATTTTTCGAATCGCTCGTCGACTAATAAGAGTTCTTCGAACTCACCATACTTAGACCAAACACCCTGTAAGTATATAGCGATATAATAATTCAAAATTTCTGTATATTGTTAACTGAGACAGTTATAAAAGTAATTTTCTTTGTTAGTTGTTGTATAATGGTAAATAAGTGTGTGTATTGACGAATGATTACAGTCTAGTCTAGTAGAAGTTTTGTGGTCATGAGAGATGTTTACATTTGACAAATACAAATTACTTTACGTTAACACAGAATACGACCAACTACTCTCATCAACTATAATTCATTTTGTCAATTAATCCTCACTACTATCTTTGCTTTTTATACTGTCAACATTAATAACGACAATCTACGTCAATAGTAAAGCAAAAAAAAAAACATGATGAGAGAAAATTGAAAGAAACTGAAATGATCAACTGATAATAGAGGAACGTGAACTATTAAAAGGGATCGATAGAACGTTTTGAAGGGATTAAAACGTAGATAACGAGGTATTTTGTACGGTAAAATAATACACGTCTATATCCGATCTTGAACGATATTGAATGAGGAACAAGTAGATAGATTAATCAGCCACGATAAATGATCGAAATCGATATAACAATATGAACAACATGAACGGTAGATTAGTAAATATCAAGTGTTTAGAACAATAGTTGTAAATCAAAACAAATTGTAGTTTTGTTGGATTTTCACAAAAATCTAAACAACATTTAATAATGTACTGATAAGTTCTAAGATTGTGATTAAAGATCTATTTGGGAGCTTGGATGGAGCAACAAATGAAAGACGATTGGTGATAAATAAATAAAGGGGGAAAGAAGGAAGCACACAACGAAACAATGGATAGAGATATCAATTTGGGTAAAGTTTGAAGTGTACGATAACAATAAAAACCGTAGAGATAGAATTAAGGTCGATGAGAGAAAATAAAAGGATACGTGACACCGAAAATTTCAAGTGGAAATAACGAAACAAAATTTAAGGAATTCTCTTTTGAACAATGTACGAAAAGAGGTTTAGATTTAGGATAACAAAACAGAAAGGATAAACCAACTTAGCCATCATAATAAAAATATAAAAATCACACAAACATTTCAATTATTCACCGTTACGGGTAAATCCAATTTATCCAATTCAAATGACATGTGGTAGGTAAGCTTTATCGTTGGATGTGAATATGAATGCTTAAATAGGTGCGTCACTACATATGATGTGTTTTAAATAGACAACTAGATGTCAAAACAAGCTCTTTTATAATGGAAAAATCGTCGTAGTGGACTTGGTAGTTGTTGAAATATCACAACCAGGATTCCCTTTGCGGTAAACTGGTCTGTATTGTAGTTCCTCTCTCTTTGTATTTGTTTGAAGATTTATTTCTACTTGTAGCAGATTTGTTCTATTTTAACAGTTATTCATTGTTGAATTACTGTAAACCTTACAGGTGTATTTGTTCAGTACTTATTCCCGAGCAGTGGCGTAGCTAGAAATTTTAGGTTCTTCACCACAACTTAAAATAAGCTCTTCATTCAACTATACAGGGTGTCTGATCAAAAATTCAAACTCCTTTTAATTGACTAGTGATTCGAAAAATATTTGCAGGATTTGTAGAGTGGTCCCTAGGGAACATTTCAGCAAAATTAGAACCCCGTAACTAATTTAGAAGTCACTCAAAAACGCTTGTTTCTGACGATCTCGCGTTTTTTAAAAACTAAAGAACCATTCAGAATGACTCGAGAATCCTTCCAACATTGATTTTTTTCGTTTTCCTCCATTTTATTCTGCTTCAGGTGGAGATGTTTCACATTTTTATAAGAGTGCAATTGGGAAAACGAAAAAAATCACTGTTGGGAGAGTCTTTGAGTCATTCTTAAACGTTTTACGTGCTTACTTCGTTTTTGGAAATCACAACAATTTCCAAAACGATCATTTTTGACCGACTTCCAAATGATCCACGAGGTTTTCAGTTTGCTAAAATAGTCTCGAGGAACCTCTCTACAAATTATTGAAAGATTTTTCAAATAGTTCGTTAATTAATAGGAGTTACATTGAATCGACTATATTTAGATCGGACACCTGTATAATTATCGATAATATGTTAAGGGTTTGTAGAGTAGCCCCGGAAAAGATTTTAGCAAAATTAGAGCCTCTTACCTCATTTTGAAGTTGGTCAAAAATGCTCATTTCTGTTTTCAAAAACTAGCAAATTAACTTAAAACGACTTGAGAATCTTTCCAATATTGTTTTTCTTTCGGTTTCTCTCTAATGTATTCTTGAAACTGAAAAAATGGAAGGTCCTCTTCTTATGTAGATATGTATAGCTAGAACCGAGTGTTTCTTCATTCACTTACAAATGAGCTACGTGGTTCAGATTTTGGTAAAATTCTCTCCAAAAACCATCCTATAAATCTTCGAAATATTATTCGTGTCGCTCCAATATTTTGGTAGAAATAGCCAAATTGTATACTTGTAAGCCCCTTAGACATTGTCTGGTCGTATTTTGAGAGCGATTTCAATAATATGTTGAGGATTTGTAGAGTAGTCTCTACCAAGGACTGTAGCAAAATTAGAACCTCGTAGCTCTTTTTGAAGTTGGTCAAATATACTCGCTCCTGACCAGCAAATTGACTTGGAATGACTCTAGAATCCTTCCAATATTGTTTTTCTTTTTATTCTTCTGCATTGTATTCTAGAAACGAGAAAAATTCATGTTGGAAAGGTCTTCTGATATGGGTGCAGCTTGTTTTTGAAAATCGCGACATTACCACTTACAAATGAGCTACGTGGTTTAAATTTTGGTAAAATATTCTCCAAAAACGACCCTGTAAATCCTTGGAATATTATTTGAGCCAAATTGTATACTTGCAAGCCCCTAAAACAAATGGCCCCTAAAGCCTCAAGTACACGGGGCGCGTTTACAAGCTACAAGCCGGTTTGTAAAAAGCCAGCGAGTCGGCGAGTGCGCTAGTAGCCGAGTACACACAAAATTTCCCACTAGCTCAGTAGCCAACTAGCTGGCGTGTGGAAACCACGTTAGATTATTGTTATTTTAGTTTATTATCCATGCTACTAGCCAGTTGTGCACAAGCTATTATGAGTTTACAAGCTAGCTCGCTAAAAAGCCGGCGAGTGGCGTGTAAAGTCGCCGGCTTTTCGAGAGCGTTTTTACAAGCAGCTAACGGAGCGAGTGCATCGAGTACACTGGGCTAGTTTACGAGCTGCTTGTGAAAAAGCCGGCTTGTAGCTTGTAAACTCGCCCCGTGTACTTGAGGCTTTAGACATTGCCTGATCTTGTTTATATCGATAGCTACGCCACTGACAATGAGATCAGCATATATTAAACGTAGATTAAGTCGATTTATACACTTGTAGTTAAATTCAACGATGGACGTATTCTAACTGAATGCAAATCCCCTAAAATCTCACTCATCTATCATTACAAAGTTAATGTAACTGATTAGTTAATTGCTGCTTAAATCATAATAATCACTCAAATCTATTTGATGGTATTAAAATTTCATTAAATCAATAATCGACTTTGTTGCTGTTTATGTTAATAGTGAGAAAACAGACATGTATTATTCAAAATTAAAGAACACACATAAAACTTAATGTTATGCATAGCGGGGTCGGTTACGGACATAAAAACACAAATTACAAAAGATACCTTCTCTATATACTCGTATATAGTTAGTGTGTTTCCCAGTTTTACTATCGGTATAGGTGCTCGACAGGCTGGCAAATCGTAAAATCTTTGTAATCTGTCTGGTCCCCGTATACATTTCTAAAACACATTTCGAAAGACCGTAACTAATATTCTAAATTTTGTGTAGGTTTGATTCTATTATACAGATTCTGTTTTGATTCTTTAATCGTCATTCTACAGGGTGAGGCAAAACTGCCTCCCTATACTGATTTAACAGTTTAACTAAAACAGTTTCATTTAATTTGGCTTTAAGGCTGACTGCCATAGTCGCGGCGCCTCCACCAAAAGACGACCCAGTCTTCCACCACTTCTTCCACTTTTGTGTGCGACTTAATGTCTGTCCGTGTTATTTCAATTCAATTTCGAAAAAAATAGATTACTTTGGATGCAGATTATGAAAAAACCGGTAAAGAAACTTGAAAATCGAAGCTCACATCTTTGTAGAGTGAACTTTGCTCAATCTTTTTATATACGTGACTATTAAATTAATCAACTTTTACACAGGGAATTTTGTGTTTCGCCAAACCACTCGTTTCAGCGCAAAAAGTTACTTTTTCCTTATCCTGTACAAATCCTGTCAAACTTTCAAAAATTAAAGTCCGTATATTTGTATATGACTGCCCTTGCAATCGAATTCAACTATTTGCTGGTCACTATCTGTTACCGTTTATGAGAAAAATGTGTTTTACTGTCTTATGGAAATTACGTGTAATTGGCAGCACTCAGTTCAGATAAAAGTCAACCTTAAATAGAATATCTACCAAGTGCAAATCAAAGAAGAAATTTGTGTCTTTAGACCACTCGATTTCTTATCCAAGCCGTTACATCCGAGATATCTTATGCGATTTTTTTCAGAAAAGAGCACTCTCTAATTTTATTTGACTTTTGATCCGATTTGCTCAAAAGTATCATGCGCAGTATACTGTTTTGAGAATTTGGAGTTGTACTATGGAGTGTAGAGGTAAGGAGGATTATCTTCATACGTTTTATTTCTAAAAATTGTCGAAGAATTTAGTCAATTCGCAAATTCTTGGACAATTTTTATGGAGACGCTCCTCCTTACCCCTCTACACTCCTTAGATTGTACGCAAGTTGAAATTATGACGATGGCATGGTTGTTTGTTGTTTAGTATCAGCTTCTATGCTGTCTGTTAGCGCCTGCGTACACATGCAGCTCACTCTTCTAATTCGGATATAAAATCGAATAGAAAAATCGGATACAAAACTCGGACAATGTAAAGGGGCTTTCAAACTGTTTATCTTGCCGCTTTTAAATTTGCTACGCCCACCTTTCTGCGACACCGTCTGGCTTTATATTGAAAATAGGGAGACAGTTTTGGCCCATTCTGTATAAATTATTAACTTTTAGTTTTCTGATTATAACTGTGATTTTACTTAATTTGGCTGCAATTTATCGAATATCGATTTTATAAGCTTGGAGATTCATCTAACTTTAATAAACAGGATATATTTAGAGCTTTCACCAATTCTGTAACACTGCACCATGTCAATTAGAGTCTTTGTTTAATTTAATATCTCTACTATATATGTATATATCTATAGCATATAGTAAATAGGATTGTAAAATTCAGCTGTCAAAACAAACTACAATAACAGTGTAGGTTTGGAGACGTGTTGAGTTGGATTTGAGCCAATTTTAAAATGAAATATTACTAGATATGGGATTTGAATTTGCGGAAAAATTCAGTATGATAATAACGACTATAGGAGAAATTTCGATTAATGTTCAAAACAGAACTTTAAAGAACTAATATCAAATATTTTACGACAATGTTATAAATTCACATTCACGCATTCGGAATAAATTCATAAAACAAACCCATTATTACTATGATCTTTGGATTTTAATTTGTTGGTTTTGTCCTTCGGAATACAGCCTAATTTTCATTTTAGCCAACAAATACGCCTGTTGAAGTGTGTAGAAAAACACTTTAACAATATTCTCTTCGTATAGCGCTCTGAACTTTTACTAACCCCTTAATGGCCACCTATCCACCTGCAGTAAGATAAATTAGTTGCATTGAGTCGCACCCCTTGAGGCTATAGCAACGGCAATATACAGATAGAAACAGTATAATCAACCGCCCAGTAGTATTAAGCTTCTCTTGACTTTATACGTAAAAAGTTTGTTGGAAACGTGCGGAATAGCGTATATAAGAGTGGAAAGTCTTTACAATCTCGACGACTACAATGATATGAATATATCAAAAATTTCCCATCAGAAAGTTGTTAAAGTATACAAGAGACTATAAATATTCGTACAATGTCGTTGGAAAGATTCGAGTATATATACTAATTAGAAAAGCTCGAGAACTTTACGGATATTATTTATGACTTGGATGCACAAGTATATAATATATGTGACATTTATTTGGAAAAGAACCAAAGATTTTTGAAAAAGCTCTTAACTATTATAGTCAACAGAAGGATATTCAACAAAGTTACAATAGGTGATAACAATTGATCCTCCTATACAATCCTGAAACGAATCACTAAAGTAAACATTGAAAGACAGTTTCTTGTACTTAAAGGATAAAAGATATTGAGACTGACGGTTAAAACAATTTATTTTATTTCGTTCAGCTGATTTCAAGAAAATTATTTATAAATTAAGCTTTAGGGGGCGTTTTTACTAGCGTACAATCATTTGAATTAGTTAAAATTCAAAATCCTTGATTCTATTCCTAACAGAAGCAGGAGCGGACTGGTGGCTCGGGTAATATTCAAAAACAGGGCTGACATGAGAGATGTGTCAATTATACTGAGAGTTTTTGAGATTTGAAGCCATTTTTTGCTAAATATTAAATTTTTATCGAATTTTCAAAGTAAATTATATAAATGAGACGAATTAAACGCTTCTAATTGCTTATTAGGGAGAATTTTTGAGTTGAAGTAAAAGTTTTAGGACAATTTCGTTTTAATTTATCAACTTGCAGTAAATCACCTTGCTCTTAAGTAGTTAAAGGAGAATAAAGGGCAAGTTTAGTCTCAATTTTAGTCTATATTTTAAGACATTTTGGTTATAAGTTATTAGTTCCTAAAAAAATTTGCCATTTGAAATTTTTAGTTCATTTTTGAACTAAATTCTTGACTGTTTTTTAGCAAATTTTGTTATCGAACACTCAAAACTAATCAATTTTGAAGGATTTTTGAGTTGACTTGAAGAAATTTTTCTTCCAAATAATCAGCCTCAACTGAATTTGGTTCTTGTGTCTAAAAAGACAAAATTGAGACACTTTTAGCCTGTTTTTGTAATCGTAGCGCGTGCGTTTTTAAAGCGAATTTACTACTAACGAACAAAAAGGAGATACTCATAGGCCCAGTTTTTCCTCTACGTAAGTTTGGCTTAGTAAAAATTTGGCTTAAATCGAACTGACAGTAGGTTTACACACATTTTTATCCATATACAGGTTTCTAAATGTCCGTGAATTCATGTTTAGGTAGATTTAAGGCAAGGTCTTGCTAAGGCGAGCTTAATTAGAGAAAGAAAAATTGGGCCTGAGAGAAGTTTCTATGTTAGCAGCCCTCGAAACCAACATATCAGTGAAAGTAAATTAAAATGCTTATATTTTTCATATGAGAGAAGGCCCTGTTTCATTATGTGCTCTAAGCATTTTATTAGCGGACCGCCACAAAAATAACTGTCTGCCCATCTGGAACGTGGTGTTCCTGACCGGCCAGTCCATCCCTGAACAGAATCAAAATTTATTAAAATAGACTTTTGAACGACTTTCTTGACGTTTCAGCCGTTCTTTTTGGGTAAATAGAAACAAAAATATTACTAGAAGCATTAACGTTACGATAAGAGCAAAATTCGGTACGTTCTATATGGCACGTTGTCAATTTCACGCAGTTCTGAAATGCATTTCAAATTGTGTTAGATCCGAGCATTAGTTGTAAAATCACTCAAATGTGATAATACTTATCGTACAGCCTGCCATTGGCATAACCGTCACCTTTGTGAAATTGCAATTCTAGAAAACTACCCACAACTGCTCTACTACTTTACTAACTCTATGAAAATAGTAGTTGCTCGTATATAATGCACGTAGTATGGAGAATCGGTACGTGGACTGCAATATGCATTTTGTTGGTAGAGGAAGCCATTAATCAAGATAAAACTTTTAGTGGAAACTTGTCAGAATCTATTCGGTTTCTTTCCATCGTCAAGTCTATACCACTACAATTCGTATTATTTTTATCAAATTTGTAAATAATCAGGAATTGAATTGAATTTGAAATGACGTAACTGAATCTGAAGATAAAATTATTTATCTACGACTTATATATAAAGCGATCATTATACTTGTGGTTTTTGTAATATAATGACCTACTTTATATCCCTAGGGAGATAAAGTAAATGAATATCCCTCTCATCAGCCAATCAGAAAATAGTATTTTAATTATAATTTCCGTCAAATGTAAACAAACCATGGTAACGACAAAAATAATTAACAATAGTTTCAACAAGTAGGCATAAAGTGGGCGTTTTCATGCAATTTTGAATAAAATGACATTTAATTTTTCTGAAATTTCGAACAAATACTTAGTTGTTAGAATATTCGTTGTATTTACAATGGAAAGTGATAAAGAAGATGATTTTAGTAGTAGATAACAGTTTCTATTAAATGTAAAAAACCATGGTAACGACAAAAAATAAATAACAGTTTCAACAAACAGTTGTAAATAAGTGTCAAATTTTGTGCGATTTTAGAATCGAAAATGATAAAGAAGGTAAATATTCTTGTACACTACCAGTACCTGTACATGTAGAAATAAGTCGTAGATAAAGTATAGTATACAACTCGCTTATAATGAATGCTAATTATAACCTCAAATAATTACAACACTCGCTCGCTCCGCTCGCTTGTGTTGTAAACTTCATTCTCGGTAATAATAGCATTCATTATAGACTCGTTGTATAATATACTATTAGAGCAGGGCCGTTCCTAGCGGGCGTGCAGTGCGTGCCCCGCACACAGGCGGCCGCCCGAAAGGGTGGCCGATTCGTAATACAGTATGTCCCGTAAGTCGCGCATTTCCTGCTAAGGAGCAGATAAGGGATGAAATTCTAAGGTGAAAATTCCTGTACCATTTTTTTATCTGACGCACAAATAATCAGTTATTAATTAAATCATATAACCAAATCAGCTGCTCGATATAGCGATAAAAAGAGAGAAGGAAACAGTCTTGACGGAAGGACGTAGGAAGCGGACCAGTTAGCAGGCTGGCGCGAGAGCCGTTCAAAGTAAGAGAGCACCTGATTGGCTACTTGATTTAATTAATTAAAAATGCTACATTACTTTTCACCTTAGAATTTCACCCACTATCTGCCCCGAAGGAGCAAGGGTGCGACTTACGGGACGCCCTGTATAGTATAATACAGGGTGTTTGGTCTATGTATGGTGACTTCTATTCTAAGAAACTCCTATTAGTCGACGAGCGATTCGAAAAATATTATAAGGATTTGTAGGAGGGTCCGTAAGCCTCGTAGCTCATTTGGAAGTTGGTCAAAAATCGCTCTTTTCTAACGATATGTAGCGATTTTCGAAAACGAACTAAACACGGGAAACGACTTAGAATGACTTTAGGATCCTCCCAAAATTGATGTTTTTCGGTTTTCGCCATTTTATTCTGGAACAGGTGGAAATATTTCGTATTTTCTCTAAAATACAGTGGAGAAAAATGAAAAAAATCAATGTTGGGAAGGCCTCTGAGACATTTCTAGTCGTTCTGCGTGTTTTGTTCGTTTTTTAAAATTGCGACATTGTCCAAAACGATCATTTTTGACCAACTTTGAAATGAGCTACGAGGTTCTAATTTTGCTAAAATGTTCCTTGGGGACTCTACTACAAATCCTCAAAATATTTTTCGAATCGCTCGTCCACTAATAGGAGTTTCTTAGAATAGAAGTCAACATACATAGACCAAACACCCTGTATACTAATAAATATAGGGGCAGCAGTTGAGACCTTTGCACGCAGGCGGCAATACCCCTAAGAACGGCCCTGTATTAGAGAACGCTTTATTTTTGCGAAACATCGATTCACTACACTGCATTGAATTAGTGAATTTTATACAATCTACATGCCTAAAAGTCGAACGAATTTCGATTAAATTGAACTTTGATTCAAAAAAAAAATTCAATTCAAAAGCGTGGATTTGATCCAGACAAATAAATGTATTCTTTTCGATTGATTTACTAACAAAAATCGTTGATAATTGAGCAGGAAAACAGAAAATACTTCAACGATTTCTCTCTAGTGTACGCACATACAAAAAAAAAAAAAAAACAACATAATACACGATTTTTCCCCTTATAATACAAAATCAGATCGAATTGATATAAAGTTGAACATAAACCATCCCCTATTCTACACCAACGAAGCAATTCCTATTGCCATTTTCGTCTGTTTGAAAGCGTTTGAATACTGGAAGAATGAGGTGCAAAATCAATTCACCAAAAATGATCCCGGCAACTGTGTGTTCGCATTTTATTAAATAAACTCTCCATATTTTATAAGAAATCGACTTGACGCTTTCCTTATACCTATGTTTATTGGAAAGAAACAGGCAAAAGACGCAAGACGAACACGAGGAAAAAGAAAATTGTTAAAAAGCATAGAGGAATAAACGAAACGATAAACTGGCAAAGATCGTATACAGTTTTCAACGGATCAATATCGACTTATTGTATTTACCAACTAATTTGAATGGATAATTTATAAATTTTTGTAAACAAATATACAGAAAATGTGTAAATTAGTTGCCCCGATGAATATTTATATGAACAAGTGGTGAAATTCAATTTTATAAACTAGGAAATTCACCAAATTTAATTAAAACTGTTTAATAATGAATAATTGCGATCAGAGTGGTACAAAAAATAAATTCTAAGTCGATCAAAATAAACTATTAAGAATTATAGAATATTAATGCTTTAGTTGTCAAATGAAAGGTCAACTTTAAAACTAGCTATCTATAACTAATACTCCTTATTTTATTTTCCATTTTGTTATAATTTCAGGAAGATTGTAAAATATTTTGTATTTATTGGCTAGTGTATTGAAAACAACAATTTCAGAGAAACAATGAACTGAACAAGCGGAAAATAAGTTTTAATGGTTGCAACTAAATAATTCCTTCCCCTAACTAGGTACTAATGTAATTTGTTTCTGATCTCTTGGAACATCTGCGAAGATTAATATTCGTAAACTACTAAACTTTATATACAATATTTCTCTATTATAATTGTTTTGATTAGCTTCGAATTAAAACAACTGTAATCCACAAATAGACGTTTCTTTAGTTCCAGCTTATACTCGAATAAAAAACGTGTCAAATTTTTTAGAAATGATAATTTAGGAGCGAAATTTACCCGCATTTACACGCCGGTAACGTCACTGATCTGAACTATCTCAAATGTTAGCGCTCCCCAATTGCACTCGATCTCCATCGACCTCTCAATAGAGTTATCCGCTTATTTGTTGTGATTATAATACGATAATCATCCAACCAATAAGTAGGCAGTCAATTGTAGCAGATTCTTGTCCTCCTCTTGCTGCATTTTCATAAGCGCAGCGAGTAGAGGTGGTCAAATATTTGGTGAAATACAAGCATATAAGTTGAGATTATAGTAAGAATTTATGGCGTGCACTGACGATAATCGCGCGACAATTTAAAATGAAATCACGATCTCGCTGCTAAATAATAACAGTCCTCATTTATGAGATGACCGAAATAATAAGATACTTTTACTGTAATCTGCACTGTAGTTGTTTTGTTTGTTTCTTATCAGTCGTGTAAATTTTATGTTGATCTATCTGTCAAATCGATTTTTATTATTAACAAAATTTGAAGACTGTACATACACAGGCCTGTAGTATGTTTGCGTTTCAAGGAGGCACTGAACTTGATAACGGTAAATGATAAAACATGTAATGTTGTGGAAATCTAATTATTATTGCTTAAGGTTGGGGGACTACATCTTTTTCGATTCAGTGTCAAAAAATACCAAATTTTAATAATCGATCTCTCGTATGTTTTCTGAGACATTGAAACGCGTGATAAAGCATTAGAAGGAGTGTTTCAAGATGCATTAGAGGAAAGTGTGTTCTTGTAAATTTTGATAAAGTCTTGAATTACAGAGGGAAACTTTGGAGCAAGTTTTTACCGATAACTTAGCTAATAATATTTATTTTGCAGAAAATAGTAAGCATTCGATAGCAAATTGAAAACACTTTCTAAATCTGGAATAATTTTTCCGATAGCCTTGTTAGTTTTCTGGGAAAGTAATAAAAACCTGAAATTCGAACTGAAAGTTTTTTGCACAGTCCTTAATTATTTTGCAATAAAATTATAGACTTTGCTTGTGGCCGGATATGAAAAACCTACACTTACACGGGACTTTGTTCGCAAAGTATTGCTTACAAAATAGGAACAGTCCTTTGGTGCTTCTTGAAATGCTACATCAAAAGTTTTAATATCTCAGAAAACAAGCAAGAAATTAACTATTAAATATTGGAATTGTTCGGACACCGATTCGAAAAAGATTGAGTCCCTTAAATGTACATTTTGTCCCTTTATATTTAAAATTAAATTTTTGTTACATGTTTATTTTACCTTATATTTTATATGTACAGTCATCGCCAAAAGTAAGAGACCACTTTTTCTACGGCTGTGTAAAACAAGCTTATGAGGGCGGTCATTACAATTTAACAGAACTTTCAAAGGTTAGGATGTAGAAAGAACAATATTCAATCAGAAGATGAGGGTGGGGTTACTGATGCCATTTTCAGTATTTACCTGAGTAGAAGAATATTTTCTACAAATTTGCTATGGCTGAAACTCGCTCCAACACTCCCTACCAACCCACCTTCTTACCCTTACGAAAGAAACAGCCTGAATCAAGACTCGGTCTCTTATGCCCGTATTCATAAACCAATCTCATACTCGGTCTCAAGTTTAACTTCCAAGCACGGGTTTTGGTTTATAAGTCTTGCTTCGGGAATTCTCGGCGGAAGTCAGGATTGAGTATATGGGAGGGGTTGAGAACTTGGCGAATTCTAGTTAGATTTTACAAGGTCACGTTTTTCTTTTTGTGCGCATGCGCATTTTCTGCAAAACTCAAGCTTGTCTCAAGGCAGCTACAACCCAATCTTGGCTTGGTTACATAATCTGGCCTCAAGGCCAAGCTCAAGCTCCAAGACGCTCTCAAGATCGGTTTATAAATATGGGCGTATTGTCGATGATTGTACTGCCCCTTGTTTACTAAAAATCAAAAGAGGTAACATAATTTTACTCTTGAACCAAGCGCAAAAAGCATGCTACGGACCTGTCTATTCTGAATTTACTGGTTGACAACTCTTTTTTATGGATTATTATATCGAAAATTAAGTGTTATCAAATATTGAAATTGAAGAAAATAACAACATATTTATTGTCAACTGTAATAATGACGATAAAGTATTATTACAGTTGTTAGTATTGTTATCATTTCAAACGATGTAAACAGTAGGTGGTAATAAAAACGTGAGTGTCTCATTGTCTCTCTAATTGATCGTCAAGTACCACCAACATGGCAGGTGGTGGATTATCTTTGTTTCACAAAATTATTTATTGTAGCGATCAAAATGAACAAAGAACTCCTTCATACAGGTTTTAAATTTGAGGTGAAATTCTATCATTGTTGCTTTCAACCCAAAAATTTTGAATTTGTTCTTATGTCGATTGTGCAACTTCAAAAATTAACGCCTACTTTCTAGATTCTCAACACTTTATCACTATTCATAATGTTAAAGTCGAGTTATCCTTATATGTGGAGTTAGTTTCGAGTTAGCTTCCTGAATACTAAAACTATCTTCATAAAATACTGCGCTATATATGAAGTGTTTGTTTTTTTAGTTTACTTATACTTGAAGAAACATGACGCATAAACAACAGCAAATTTAAAATTATCAAACAAACAAAAAGAAAAACAGTACAATTTTTAATATCGTGCGAACATCTCTAGTCTGTAGCTACACATCATTATAAAGAAAATAATGTAGACTGTAGGCGTTCATTGTTCTGTTTATTCCACATACACCACAGTTGTCTTATTTACAATGAAATCTTTGAAACGTCTATCACTATTATTAGATTTCATATATGGGAAAATTTTTAGGGTAAGATGGAGGCAGACATGTTTAGGTGTATTATTGCAAAATTTCAACTAAAGAAAGAACGCCCCTTCGAATTTTTCCACATCGAATATTCGACATAAATACGACAGTTGATAAATAATGATACTAGAATTGAGATGACTTATAAAGCTGATCATTCCTATCGTTCCTTTATTTTCTTATATATCCTTATTAATGCAAGAAAATATAGGGAGAAAGGCGCCAGTTTGATTTCTCTCCCGAATCATCTTTTAAAATTTCTTTATTAATTTCATTGAGAATAATACTTTTTTTTATCTATTCTATTTTGTGATGTTTATGAAACATGGAAAGAGCCTGAAAGCATTACAGACTCTACCAAAAAAAAAATTAATAAAGAGAAGCAAATGAGATAGAAACCCTTTTGTAAAAGGAAGTAAATATATTGAAACCATAAAATGGAAAAACAACCGGAATCAAAAGAGAACTAATGAATAAATAAAATGAAATCTTTGAAAAGTCGGCGCTAATATTGGTAAAAACGCACATATTCGGTTATTGAAATACAATAAAATATTTCATGAAAATTTTATTGAATGTTTTTATCGAATATTTCTCCAGTTTTGTTACAAATTTACACATTTAATTGTATCGCGTACAATTTAATGTGAGTGTGTGTCGTCCAAAAGTTATACCACGAGGACAATTGATCTTTTAATAGAATAAACAGAGTTCCAAAACAACCAATTATGATAATTGTTAATATCAGATAAATGCAACTTTTTGTGTATTTTATACTAATTCCCAACCGGGTGGCTTCTATTAGAAAATATTCCATACTTATTAAAGACAGAGCAGTGTAGACTATCACGATTACAAGGAGTAGTGTACCAATTACAAGGTCCATTTTTAGATTATGTTTATTGTTGGAATGGTGCAACCATAATCTTATACTGTCCCATATTTGATAACGTTCTTTGATTAGCGTTTGATATTGATGATTGCAAAATTCACAGGAATTTCGATTTGATTCATTCAACCATTTCTCCAAACAGGATAAATGAACATAACGCAATGTACCTTTACAATTACACAATGTTATCAAATTATCACCATCACCATAACAAATACGGCACAATAATTGTTGATTGTCATCAGAATTTTGAGTTTGTATAAGAGAACTGACAGATTTTTCGTTAAGCAATTCTGACATGCTTATGGAAAATCAAATAAAAAACAAAACAACCGTCATATTAATATGTTTTGTAATGTCGCCCAGTAACATCAATTTTTTCCCCTCTTTCAACTAGACTTAACATGTCAACATCCCTTACCGCTCTCTATATCATAACCATAACAGAAATGTGTAGATAGAATATCTATACAAGGATCATAACGTTATCAATCACGTTTGGGTGGGATTTTTCTATAAAAATTCCATTGCTGCTTCTAGATTTATAAAAATACTGGCTTTTTATTTGTGTGTGTGTGTGTAATTTATAGAAATATATGTGCTAGATCAACAAGACAGGAAAACACGTCGTTCTTTTGAAAAGGGGCCACAAGTTTCTTCGTGTGTCAGCAATATATTAGATGAAACCGCCGAATACAGATGCAAAGAATATCGTCTCAAACTAATAATGTTATGCATCATGTAAGTTTCAACTTGATGGAAAATTTCATAAAAATATAAAGCACTTGAATATTTCGTGTAGGTTTCTCAAATGTAATAAAACGAAATGATGTTTTAAAACTTTACAAGAATAAAAGCAAAACATCAAATAAAATAAAAGTTTAAATTTTTTACAATCATCTATAGGATAGACTAATAAAGGGGCATCTCCAATTCCAAGACAATAGGGCTTTGATTTCGTCTTTATTTCTTTAAAATTTCGTAGAACTTTTTGCACCTCAGGCAAATTGTGAAAGTATCACCCACAATACAATAAGTTTTTTTTGAAGCAACTTCATTAATTCTCAACTTTCCCTTTTGTAGAGCAATTTTCTACTTCTATCAATCATTTGAAAATTCTTAAATCTTAAAAGATGCATTCTCAATAGTTTTTAATGATATGTAAACTAGTAAAAAGCTCTGATGGACTAGTACTATATCATGTCGGCTATAGAAGATTTCCTTATGGAATGTAAATTTTGTTTTGAAGGCGGATAAGCGCGTTTTTCTGGCCTTCTTTCTATTGCCCATCTATCATTGCTATCATCTCGTGTAAAATGAGATCAAATATTGTAATTAATCATTATCAACTGTGGCGGCTTTTGGATATTTATATGAAATGCTTGAAGCCTATCTGCTTATTGTTTCTTCCAATGATGTTCGAATTTTCTAAAATTCCAGTAAAATCAATATGTAGATTCTTTGTAGAATTTTGATGTTTCGCTTATTTCCGCATTAGTGAGTATCGCCCCTGTTAAACATCCGGAATCAAGCCAGGAAACTGCGTTACGCTTGTTCCTGTTTAAAAATTGACAGTGAAAAAATCGACGGAGTATAAAATCCCGATAAAGTTTCTAAAACGTTTCATGTCACAAAAAAGCAAACGTTTGCAAAACATCTTGTCTCGATTTAAATGGCAATTATTAATAATTCTAAATTAGTAAACAGCATCTTTATTGAAATGTTTTTCTTTTGAAAATAAAGCGGTCAGGACATTTTCATTACTTGTTCTACCGTGAAATACAAACAATTTTCGTTTCTACCACGAATTCGCTTCTTTTAAATTTTTCCCAATTTTTCTTTTGGTTTGTTTACTCTAGTTTTTCAGATAAAATGAGTAAAAATAGATGATTTAGAAGTAATCGCTTTTGTACCTCCCCCATTTATATGTACACTGATCCGTGGAGATCTCTACTTGCTCTCCTAACAAGTTCGGTAGAGTTTTAGTTTAGGATTTGATGAAATCAATTTTTCAACGAATACGACCAACACGATCAAAGTTGTAAAGCTTCATTTATGGAAATCAATCGGATTGATGGAGATTCCAAAAAATACTTGAAGGTGATGCAACTTATTTGAAAATTGACAAATTTGTACGAGGCATATTTCAGTAATTTACAATTTGGTGGATGCGCCCGGACGCCAATCGGATATTTATGATTGCTATCGTGTGAAATTTGGGGTAATAATTTTGATTTGGCGAGAGGAATTGATAAGTAAATGTTACGCTAAAAATGAGATTTTTCGAGTAATTGATTAAATTCAAACTAATTTATCTACCAATAGAAATAGCGTAATTTAATTTGTGTGTGTGTGTAGCATATTTTCTATAGAAATTCATAGAGATAATTTATTTCTAATTCTGGATGTTGTCTTGATTGAATGCGTTGATTTATTCTTGTTGAACTCATCCAACATTATCAATAAAATGCAAATATTGTAATTTCACGACAAATTAGTTATTTACATTGCAAAATGATGTATTTTTAATAATATCTTCATCAACGTTATCAACATGCACATAAATAAAATGAATTTAAATTACGAAAATACAACAAATAAACTGTTGTAAATCTCCACATTCATTTGAAATACATAGTCAACTTCTCTTAAAATTGATTTTGTATGTTTCCAAGTTTATGTTAAGTAAATGTATTTAACTAGTCGTAGAGGAAGTTAACTAGTTTGCTGAGATTATCATAACGAACATTACAAACAAACTCTTAGAATACAACATGAAAAAGCATTGTTTTCCGGAAGCTTCATCAAGCTGTATTTTTAACACGATCTTTTGGTCTATCTATTTGTCTGTCGGTATATTTTCAAGTAAATACAATAAATAGATAGCCCATCCAAAAATATACAAATTCTGGGTCATTTCGGAAACTTTGAAAATTAATATTGTCCATATGGAATGAAATAGAGGAATAAAACACATGTATTTTAGGAGAACTTGGGACCTTTTATAAGGGTACAAGAGGGCTCAAGGGTCTGCTGGGTCTGTAACTAGGTCCGCTTGAAATTTTTATAATGGAAACTCTATGGAGTTGACGTTGCAATAAGGCGGCATTTCGTTATTGTGCTATAAAATCGAAAAAATATTCAAAGTCAAATCGTATAGTTCTCCAAAGGCCTCAAGTGAATTAACCGTTTTCAAGATATTCGATCTTAAGTATAAGTATGCATGAGCTTAAAATGGAGCTTAACTAAGTTCAAACGCTTTTGAATGATCTAAATTTTGTGATGACCATGTTCAAAGAGCTTTATCCCTGAAAGTCAGCTTTACTGCAGAGTAAATGTGAAAGTAGCCTCTTATTGAGGTAATCGAATTCATAAATTAACAGGGTTGTGCCCTTAGAAGTCGTCCTTTTATAAATTACTCGTTTGTGCTTTCTATTTGCTTGCAAATACTTTTAAAGTTATTCATAATTATGATATTTTTGTTAATTAGCCGACAAGTCAACTTTGGCGTCAACAACAACAACGTAACGACTTTAATGAAATGCCATAAAATACCTTGCAAACTTGTTTTATTATTGCCTTTATTACTTCATCTAAAATAGCAGGTATACAGGACAGAATTATTCTCGACAGTTTAATAAACTGTATAGAATTATAATCTATATAGATATACACCGTTGTGATGTTGTTATCCTTTAAAAGGTATCTTTAATCCTTTCGAGTTATTTGAAATGAAAGCTACCATCTGTATTTTATTAGTTGATTACAACACAGAATACTCCAAGCAATGTTATATTAATAACGAGATTTTCATTTAAAATTTAATAAATTAATATAAAATACAAAATAAATTATAAATGTCTTTACCATAGGCATTATTATTAAGTTTTTAAGGGAAATTTATGAGCCTCCAATTATTTTCGTATTGTACATAAATTGCGACTTGATCCTTTAAGCTAGCGACAACCTTGAAAACCGCTTTGATTTATAAGGTTACACCATACATTTTCTTTATAATCATTATTTTTTTTATATATATAAATGTATGTAAATATAACGTTATAGATTTTTTCCGCATCTCCATCTTGTATAAGGCTATATCATCGATTTTATACGGCTCGTTCTTTTTCTATCGATTAACGACCACTTTATGGAACATGAAAGCTTCAGAAAATATACGGTTGAAATTTTATTAGATTTTTTCCTTCGTCCTTGATTGCTCCCCCATCTTTACTGAATTTTAATGGAAAAATGGACGGATTAGAAGTTTTTAAATGTTTATAGTTCACTTTACAACGAGAATATTGTAGCTTGTAAGAAGTTGTCACACCAGGCTATATCATTAGGTTAAATTTAGATACTCACCTATATATAAGCGCTAAAGTTTCACAATGTTAATCAATATTAAATTTAATATAAGATGATGAGATGGTTGTTAAATAAGTTACAATAGTGTTCATGGGGGAGCTGAAATTAGATCAATCAATGCTATCCGGGCTATCTCATATCAATATGGGAAATGTAAATTTTCAGCAAATTAAGAAAATTTTGTGGAGTTTAGATTTTTTTCAAGTTATTCGAAGCGGAAAATATCTCAAATAACTCTAAATTTATTTAAGTCGACAAGTTATTCTTTGTGAAAAACTTTTGGAGCCCTTTTATTGAGCAATCCCCGTAGAAAATTAACAATTTTTACGCAAATAATAAGGCTACAATAAGCATTTTAAACTAGTATAAGTATAATTGTAATAATAAATGTCCAATAAGCTGGTAATCTAAATTTCTACTTGTGCTTTTATTTCTGTACAAAACGTGGCCATTGTTATTATCTCTAGTCCCATTTAGTTTGACCAAAGGCTCAATTCGATCTCGTATACCTTTAAAAATAACGATTCAACAAGAGGACGGGGAGAAAAAAAGCACGGAGAACGAAACAAAATGGATTTTTTGAAAGAGTAGGTATAGAAAAAAAGCTGTGTAAAAGAAATATAAACGTCAAGCTACTGGGAATTTTATAATTACAAAAATACAGTTCTATTCCACCATAAAAACAATACATTTATTTCAATCTTAATCCAACAGCTTTATTATTCGACTATCCAATGTACAATTGTAGATGGAATAGGGATGTTGAAAAAAAAATAACGAGCGATTGTGGTTCATCGTGTGAGTGCTTCTATTGTAAATAAACAGAAGACAATAGGATATCAACTGGATACAATTCGAATTTTCAAATAATGTCGTCGTTTTATAATTGTTGGTCATGTTTAACAAATGTGACAAGAAAATTGGATGGTGGGTTTTAGCGGAAATTTCATAGACTTTCGTTCATCCAATAATGCGACGACTCTTCTATGCAACACACAAATACATAGTGTATTTATACAGTAGTGACCTGTGAAAATACGATTAGGATCGACCTTCATTATTGTATTAATTTTGCGATACAATAGGTTTAGAGTACGGAACAACCACCATATCATCGTGATTACACGAAATACAATAATTATATCCATCTTTCTCACTATAATTCTATTCAATACAATTTTAATCAGTTATATACAACAGATATATTTGTGTTTTATATTGTTTTAACAATAGAATACACAGATTTGGACAGTTATTTGGTAATCGACATCAATTAATTATCTAATCAATTCCTGTACATGGGTAGTTGTTCGGTTTATGCTTGGTTAAACGGGAATATAGAACTGTAATTGAGAGATGTGCTCGATTACCTCAATTACTGAAAACAGATTTTTCATTTTTCACCGGTGAATTTAAATTAAATGCCATTGAAACACATACCCCACAAGTTGAAATTTAAAATTTAAAAACTTTGATCTACAGAAATCGATACTTTTATCAAACAAATATTGCCAGAACTTCAAGATAATTTGACCGTCAGCAACAGGAAGAATCAAACCGTCGAGCATAAAATACGCCTTTAATTGAAAATTGATGTTTCAATTCGAATAGTTAATAAATATTCAATTGAAAGACTCAAAGCGACAAGAATATATTGTTGATTTTAAAGTCTAGACTAAGAGTCATGGATCGTTCCAAGAATCGACCAAAAGTGTTTAATTTGTGGCAAAGTTCTCCAGAAATTGATATTTAAGACACAAATTTCTCAAGATTCGAACTCATTCAAGAATTCCGTTCAACAAGCTACCAAAAATAACGATTTATAGTTGACTACCGGGTTGAAAACAGGAGAAATTCAAAAATTTTCAAAAAATTACCAAAACTTAGTAGTAGTATTAGATTAAGCTCCACTTATACCAGATTGAAAAACAGTTCAAAACGTGAAAAAACTATGGTTCTTACGATATTTTTTTTTTTTTTTTGATTTGGAAAACCTAAAGCGATATTTCGTGTACGATATAAAATCAACGATGAAAATTGATATAAGCGTCAATTTTTTCTCCAAAAATATTAAAATTGAGCAAGCGCCATCTAACGTTTCGGAAGCGTAATAATCGCAAATCTACCTTAAGGAAGGTTCTATCTTAAATAAAAATTTCTCAACGTCTGGGTTAAAAGTTGAGAATTCAAATCGAAAAACAACTAAGACATGATCTACAATTTTACAAGCAGTGATGAGTACAAAGAATTGCTAATTTCACACAGAAATTCCCTTATTTTTTTTCCTTTATAATTTATGTGAATTTACAAATTTGAATTGCCTTTTCGTCTTCAAGAACATTTCTATATTTAGAAATGGAAATAGTATGAGCTATAAATTATAAATCTAGTGGTTTTATGATAAAATTGTACGGTTATTACCAATATAGTCTGTATGAAAGCTTTAAGCTTGATACGACTTATATTGAATAATCCATTACACACTTGAATCGACTTATAAATATAAAACCACTATTTCTATAACTTTAATAACTCCAGTTTATTGGCTGGTTTATTAGATATTTAGTAATGAATGAAGCACTAACCAATTTGAAATTATTTCTATAAACGCCTAATAAGTTTCAAACAGATCTTCTAGTTTATATTAATGTGGTTATTTTGAATTTAGAATGCTTATTTTAATTGTGTAGATATTTTATGTTTTATTTTTAGCATAAATAGTCCAAATGTGTTGAGGGTATAGCAGTATGCTCGAGTGTGTACAAAATTCAAATGACTTCATAGCTAACAAACATGTTCCGTTTAATGGAAATGCAGGAAAATAAAATTCTTAATGCAGTTAGAAAATTGTGTCATCTCGAATTCTGTATTGTGTGTGTGTGTGTGTGTGTGTTGTAGATCATTAACCTTATTTATTGTTAGGCGACAGTGATAAACACTAATTTAACCCAAAATAAAATTAAATGTTTCAATAAAAGTAATGATGGTTTCTCTCAAACAATCAACTTTAATATTACACCGCAGTAGACAAATTTAATCTTAATACGGGCAATGTGTAGAGTATAATGGTGGATAATATGGACCAGTAATAGAATTTCAGAAAGACACTAGATTCAATGTGGTGATGGTGGTTTGATGACAACCAACCACATCAAAAAGCAATTTAAATGTCTCTGTATTAAGAATAAGAATATAGTGCAACGATGTCTTTTCGTTGTCAAGTATAAAGAGGCGTTTTATTATTCTACACTCACTATAATACAACATATACATATTAGACATAATGGAAGAGATGAAGAAAATTGTTGAACAAAACATGTCATTTCTAGTCGCAAGACAACTGATTGCATCCAAGGATCAATTCAACTAGACTTGCTTTCATCTCCGTCTTGTCTTATTACAGAAATAGAAGAAGTATATACGATAAAAATTGTAGGAATATGTAGCACGTCCCTTAAGAGTTCATTTCACAAACAGACGATACTTTCCGTTATCATTTTATAGTAAGATATACGTTTCATCCATTTGTTTTAAACAGATCAACGGGAATCTAAGACATAGATACTATCCAGGATCTAGTGATGATTTTAATCATACCATAATGAATTCGTGTATTATGATCAATCTATAAATTAACTAACCAATATCTGGAACCGTCAGATATTCCCAAATACTATAGATACCAATAGATAATTCCCAGATCGGGATGGAATGCTTACGCAACCGTTTACTTTAGAAAACGAAGATGGGAATAAGGAGGACCAGCTGGGGAACTGGCGTCTCCCTTTGCTCGTTATACGCACCGAATCAACGATAAAAATTGCTAAATTGTTGAGTATTCACCGAAAAAGCAATAATTGCAATAGAACAACAACAGTTAATACTCTATTTTGATTACAAAAGAAACAATAGGAGGCTATCATTCATACAACTAGCCTGAAAAAAGAAAACTTTGTTAAACTATAGGCGTCGAACGAATAAATCGTTTTCCTTTTGAATTTTACAACGCTTTATTGAAAATTTCAAAAGCAATAGTGACAAATCTATATCGAAAGCTCGTATGTTACGGAAGTAAGAATCATCGACTAGTTTTGTTAGATTTTTCACAAATTTATTATTGAGCCAGCAGCCCCTCTATCGACAAGTATGTTCTCACACGTCTTCGTTATCCGTGATGTGTTCAATGTAAACATTTGTTAACACCTTGTGAATTTTCATTGGTTTAAAGTGCTACAAGTGTACACAGTTTACACTTTAATATCAAGCCTGGATGAGCCTCAAAAGTTTTATAGAACAAATATGAAATTATGTAATACTGAAAATATACATATACAACTATAGACGAGTCAAAGGTATTTTCATTTTGGCAATTTACGAATGAATTTTCAACAAAATAAACATGATTGACTAATTACAATCATCAAACCACGTGTAGAGCAAGATAAATTAAGAGGTTGAAAATTTTGCCAAGATTTTTAGATCCACTGGAATAGAACAATCTTAAAGTATAAATAATTGTGTTTAGTTGACATATGTAATTAATTAGAAAGGGGATTTGCTTCTGACGTCATTGATATGAACTAAATTTAATATAAGCGCTTTCCAGTCGTGTTCGATCTTCATCAACCTCTCAATGGAGTGACACGTTTATTTGTTACAATTGTAACACTACAATCATTTAACACAGTTGATAAACTGATTGGGCGACGTCACAAACAATAAACAGGCGGTCTACTGTAGGTGATTTTTGCCCCTCTTTTGCTGGATTTTTATGAGCGCAGCGAGTAGGGTGGGTTCTCAAGTACTTGACGAAACACAAATATCAAATTACGATTATACAGGGTGATTCACGTCGGAGCAAAAGTTCTTATGGCAACTCCCATTATTTGGCGAGATTTTCGAAAAATATTTCAAGGATTTATAGGAGGAGGTCTAGAGATCATTTTAGCAAAATTAGAACCTCGTAGCTCATTTAGAAGTTGGTCAAAAAACGATCGTTTTGAACAAGGTAACGATTTTCAAAATTGAGATGAAGACGCAAAACGACTAAGAATGACTCGGAGACCCTCCCAACATTGATTATTTTCGTTTTTCTCCATTGCATTATAGAAAAAAAATGCAAAATATTCCCACCTATTACAGAATGAAATGAAGGAAAACGAAAAAAATCAATGTTGGAAGGATCCTTGTTTCATTCTAAGTCGTTTTGCGTGCTTAATTCGTTTTTGAAAATCGCTACAGCGTAAGAAACGAGCGCTTTTGACCAACTTACAAACGAGCTACGAGGTTCTAATTTTGCTAAAATGATCTCTAGACCTCCTCCTATAAATCCTTAAAATATTTTTCGGATCTCTCGCCAAATAATGGGAGTTGCCATCAGAACTTTTGCTTCGACGTGAATCACCCTGTAGTTATGGCGTGCGCTGACGATGATCGGGCGACAATATGAAATAAATTCCCAATCCTGCTGCTAAGTAATTGATAACCCTCAATTAACATTAACGTTTAGTGTTCAGTTGCAAGTGGACTGGAATGCTGATTGCGGATGATTGCGGGCTTACTATTTGTTTCTCTATTAACTTCCATGTTTTTATAATTTTGTATTAAGTACCCGTCAGACATATCGAACAGTTGCGGACTCAAATTTGTGAAGCTGCAAACGAGATTCAGAAACTATCGAAACGTGTACCGTTCCCTACTATGTAGAGTATAGCTTTATGTGGAACCGGTGGTGGTAGCTTTTGAAGAGTTTAATACTTATCAACTCTCTACCAAATCATTACAGTAGGTTAGTACTTAATCAGCGACCATCAAACGTTGGTTCAAAATTCATGCAATTTTACTAACAAGGAAAGTGACACAACTGTCCCTCTCCGATTTTGATAAAACTTTGCATACAGGTAGAGCATCAAAAAATAAGTGATGTATATTTTTTTTAGCTGCCCATATTCACATTAAGGGGGTGAAATTGCCTCTTGAAGTTACCCCCTCAAAACACATTTTTCGCTATATCTTAATAACCAAGCGAGATATCGAATTCAAACAAAAACTGAAATATTCTGCACATCCAGTACTATATTACTACCTAGCAAACAGCACCCTTCTATTTTGCAGGGGTTGAAAAATACGTAAAGGTATGTACTTTTTTGCCCCCCCTGGCAACATTTTTTGGAAATTTGAATTGTTCTTTCCAAATTCATAAACTTTATTGAAAACTAAAGTTACCTGTTTTTGGATTTTTCGATTCACCCCCATTTTAAGGGGCTGCAACCCGCAATATGTAATAATTCACAAGATGCATTGTCAGCAATATTTTCGTAACTAGAGGCTAATGGAAAGCTTGAACGTTGAATTTAATGAAAAAATATTGGATAAAATGAAAATATAGGCGATTGTGTGATACAGGGTGAAAATAAAAATACTTGTAATTTTACGGTTATCATCAAAATGTATTCATTCTTATTCATATACTTTTTGTACCGTATTTCACGGTATATATTTTATGTACTACAAAAATGATATTCACATAACTAACTTTGAAGCATCGAATAGGTGGATCCAAAGGTTCAAACACAAGCACAACATTGTATCCTGAAAGATTACAAAATACAGAACCAAAGTTGCATTTCAAGAGCGCACCGAAATTGAAAAAAGTGCTGAAACGTTCGTAGCCAATGCCCGTGCTCTAATTCTTGAATATGGATTAGACAATATATACAATTCTGATCAGAGTGGATTCGCGTTAGAAATGCGATCTGGGAGATCTCTTGCGGAATGTGGGATAGAAAAGGTGGAAGCTGTAGTACGTACAATCAATTTCTGCGACAACCCATGGTTATACGATTCAGCCAACAATATCGGCTTCAGGGAAGATGGGGGTGAATCGAAAAATCCAAAAACAGGTAACTTTAGTTCTCCAATAAAGCTTATGAATTTTAAAAGAACAATTTAAATTTCCAAAAAATGTTGCCAGGGAGGGGGGCAAAAAGTACCTACCCTTACGTATTTTTCAACCCCTGCAAAATAGAAGGGTGCTGTTTGCTGGGTAATAATATAGTACTGGATGTGCAGAATATTTCAGTTTTTGTTTGAATTCGATATCTCGCTTGGTTATCGAGATATAGCGAAAAATGTGTTTTGAGGGGGTAACTTCAAGAGGCAATTTCACCCCCTTAATGTAAATATGGGCAGCTAAAAAAAAATATGCATCACTTATTTTTTGATGCTCTACCTGTATGCAAAGTTTGATCAAAATCGGAGAGAGACAGTTGTGTCACTTTCCTTGTAAGAAAATGTTTTCCTTCGACCCTTCAAAACATATTTGTTGCACTTTATGCCACATAGAGATAATGAGGTTTGAATATTGTAAGTGATTTTGATTACACCCTGTATAATAAGATTCGATTGTGGTAACGGTGAAATAGTTGCTTGTAAATGTTCGAAACTTACGTTTCTGGTTTAACAGTTGATCTCTCTGTGGTATTCACAATCAGCCCTCACGGGGGTGATTATCCGACCAAGATTGTATTACATCAGTAGGTGTATGTCTTGGCTTGTTTCCCAATTCTCTTTACATACAAATCGTACAATACTTATCGAAGCCTTTATTATTATAGCAAATCGAAAATTTATACAAATATTTACGTATTTTTAATAATCAGATTTGTAGACTTTAGACACGTAACAATTCAACGAAACAACAGCAATCTATTCGTTGAAACAATAGATACGACATTATTAAACCTAGTAATGTTATTGTCGACTTGCAAAATAGAGATGAGAATGGGCGTATTACCAAAACCCTTTTCCTATCCACATACAGACACACTATTTCATACCGACATTTGTTTCAACTATGAACTAATTGTAGAAACTAGAAACTGTATAGATCTTCAATGTGGATTTATTACCATTGCAACAATAGTAATAGTGGTAACACCATTCGGATAATAAACGATGAGAGAAGGAGGCAAAAAAAAATTACCGGGTGTGGAAGATAAAACGAATTATTATACACGAGAGATGGGTGAGAATAATAAATTAAAAAAGAGTCCAAGGCGGTATTTCTTTAAATTGCTGTATATTCGTATTAATATGCATTGGAAAACGTCCTTTTGCTGTAAATAAATTTGAATAATCGACATTTTAATGCTAAACACGTTTTAATAAATCCTATATCCAACTCGATTCATTTTTTCCGCTTACTTTCTAATCCAGAAACGGAATATAAAAGAGTAATTCTTGATTAAATTTCAAATTACAATTTACAATAAAAAAATGCATACTTTTTATCATAAATAC
Organism: Mylabris sibirica; assembly: GCA_039776855.1. Classification (NCBI taxonomy): domain Eukaryota; kingdom Metazoa; phylum Arthropoda; class Insecta; order Coleoptera; family Meloidae; genus Mylabris; species Mylabris sibirica. Next base: position 7,126,336 of record CM077841.1, read on the forward strand.
AAAAACCGACCGAGCTATAAAGATTTTCATGGGTTACAGATTGATGTAAGGTTAAGCAAAAGCACCAAAAATAATCTTTGCAGCCCTTATTCAACGGGTGAGATTAAACGTCGATAAAGTGTACACAGGTGGTTTGGTGGCATTTTTAATTTAAAAAAATTATTATATTTATGAAAACTCAATGAATATTTTCAATTATTGAACATTAAAGAGAAATTCGTTGCCTTTCCCTATTGATCGTCGTGATGAGAAGTAAGAATTTTCCAAAATGTCCAACAAGTTTTCTAACATGCGATAAATCGAATGATAATATTTTTACAATAATCCAAATATAAAAATTAATTTGTAATGAATAAGCTTAGGACTATGAACCTTCTTTATATTGTCGTGCGACTATCGTCTGCGTACCCCTTAGACGTGCTTGACTCTCGATTCTTAAGGTGCAAGGTGGCCTTCGGCTGGGAAGCAGCCGATCGGAGATATTCGGTCAGCAACGAAGTTGAACACGATTTCAGTTGGGTCCATTTAGACGATCTGCCACCTTGCTTCTCATCTTGTACCATGTCTATAATTCTGTAGAGACATCGAGTTATAACTGTAGATCACTTACATATAGGATAGTTAAAGGCAGTGACGTCACTGCTACCGTACGGTGTAAATTATTTAAAGCTAAGTAATGAAACGTTACTATATTTATTCTAATTAACTGACAGTAAAGAAAGCATCAATCAGAGAGATAATTTTAGTTAATTTGTAGCTCTTTCAAAACAGTATTTATACAATATCAAGCTTTATGTAATGTTCTAGTTATACCTGCTTGACATTTAAAACACTTTTGCACATTTTAATTAAACTCACAATTAGTTCTAAACGTCAATAGTTTTGTTTCCAAAAATAACATGTTTCCACATAGTCTGAAAACTCAATTATTACGAAAAGGTCAGTTTAATTTTCTCCTTTTGCTGCCTTTCTCCTCTGCAATACCACCTTTATTTTTATTCTATTACAAATAAATACATTTTTCTTTTTTTTGAGAGACAATGAAGCGTGAATCGAAGTAAGAAGAGAGCGAGTGTTGTGTATTTGAGTTGATAATTATCTAAATTATACACTTTTTTTGTTCCGATGTAACGATGAATATAATACAGGGTGTTTGTTTTCGGTATGGTTAATTCTTATGAAACTCCTGTTTGTTGTAGAGCGATTCTAATAATATATCAAAGATTTGTATAAAGTCCCTTGGAGATTATTTCAGCAAAACTAGAACCTCGTAGCTCATTTGCAAATTTGCCAAGAAACGCTCGTTTTGGACAATGTTGAAATTTTTAAAAATCTTGCTGCACACGTCAAATGACTTTTTGTTAGAATGACTTGAAGATCCTCTCAACATTGATTTGTTTCGTTAATTTCATTTCGTGTTTCGCATTTTTTCTGGAATGCTATGGGAAAAAAAGCAAATGAAAATCAATGCTGAGAGGGTCTTCGAGTCATTTTTACAATTAGTCGTTTCACGTGTTTGGCTCATTTTTTTAAATTGCCACATTGTCGAAAACGATCGATTTTTTTGTCCAACTACCAAATGAGCTACAAGGTTCTAATTTACCTAAAATAGTCTAGTGGGAGTTTCATAAGAATCGATACCATTTAAAATAGACACTTGGTATTTTGTTATTGATTTAATTTAAAATGAATAAATATAAGTCACGTGTGTGTGCATTAGTACCCTAAAAAATTTGGACAGAAGTCATATCGCCTGTCCATATCAGTTATCAATTATCTGGTTGATAAGAAAATATAGCAAAATTCTACGTCTTAATTTTGTACCATCTGTTCATAAGCAATTAAATGTTAGTGTTAATTTTTAATCTCTCGTAGGTCCTTCGTTATTACGAGCAATCTCTAATTGTCAATAAAAATTTCTCAACAACTCCATAAATGACGGAAATAAAACTGTATTTGTTCTCAGACTGTCCTGCACTTTATGAAATAATGATCGTTTTCCTTTTGTTAGTTTCAGGTAATCATTTCTGTTGTATTTTCTCAATTTGAATGGATTACTTAGTTAAAATCAAAGATTTCATCCATTTTCACATATTGATCAATGTTTTTCGCCCCACAATTCGTATTCCTTCAACGTGCTTAGAATACTAACAAACTCTATAAATCACCATTACTGGCAATAATACAGGAAATACTGTTATTTATTTTGAGCTAAAGTAACGTTTAATATGCTCAAGATAAACTAATACAGATAATCAAGTGTTGCATAATGAATTTAATCAACTGAAGATCTCTTCATTTATATTTATTGTTGCTAAATTTCAATATAATCATTGTAAAATGATTGTTACGACAGTCCCTTACTCAGAAAACAGCACTGACGAAGAAAAATTTAGAATATTAAAACTATTTTTTTATTATTATTAAGCAACGCTCCTGAACTTTGCCATTAGTTTAAGCATAACTTAATACTAAAGAGCTATCAAGACTTGAGCCTTCAGTAATTGAATAAAACATTTTTCTAACAAGGGTTGATAGGTATGAAGGTGTCTCCTTTATTAATTGAGCAACAAATAATGATCGAGGACAAGGATATTTTAAAATCTAGACTAAATATCGAGAATTTTGCTTAAACACTCACAAAAATCGCCCTATTTTGACGATTTAAAAGCATATTTTGTTAAAAACTTGTATTTAGTGAAATTTCTTAAAGCATTGACTAGAATTGAAGAATTTAGCTCAAAAATTACATAAAAGTGCCTGAATCTCCCATTTTTTATGATTCAGTGGCAAAACCCCTTAAAATTAATATTTTAGAGTAAAAATGTTTCAAAACTTAGGTTTACATTATCTTTCTAAACAAGTCTAAGATTCTCTGTCTTTAAAATTATGTAGAGGATCACTATTCAATTTTTTTTTAAAATCTTCTCCAGTTGTGGGAAAACTAACATACGTATCGGGAAAATTCTTGAAGATCTGGAAAGCTCTTTTAATATTCCATCTCAATCACTAAATAGATAATAAAAATCAATAATATTGACTATTTCTTAGCCAGTTATGAATGAAAATGTACGAAAAATCAGCGTCCAACAGTTTTCTCTACCATTCAGAATTTTCGCATGTTTTTCTTAAGGGGAAATCTTCACGGCATGCACCTTGAAATTCTCTATCCAAGGCACGTTTAAATTTGAAAATATCTTAAAAAATAAGCGAAATATCGATGTTTGAAAGTTAATAAATTTTCACATGCCAAATCGCCAGTTTCTAATCTGTGTAAAAATGGTGGATGCGCCGGGTGATCTTATAATATTTCTCAATAAACAGGATCCAATTACTTATTAATTGAAGATCTTGATTTTTTTCTAACTTCTCTAATATAGCCCCTAATTGTGAATATATCAACAATAAGAACTTCATTACTAATCGAATAACCCTTAAGACTTAAAATTAGAGCATTTAGTTCAGAAATCGACTAGAAGTGTTTATATCGCCTGCTTTTTCACGACATCAGACTAAAATTCGCTAAAAATTGGTGAGAATATTCCTGATCTTTTGGTGATTTATTAACAAAATTCACTTACATTAATTAATAAAGCCAAAAAGCCAACTAAACATGTCCAAATAGCCCTTGTGACAGAGCTTGAATCATCCACACAAGTAGCTTTTTCATTTATGTGTGAAAATTCTAAAGAATAATATTTTTAAAACTGGACAATTTCTTTTCAAAATAAGATATTCGGTCTTGTTTTGTATTCATCATCGTTTATGATATGCGGGTCGCTAGTGTTCAATGTAAAGCAAACAAAATATTCGGTCAGTTTTCCTTTAGTCTATCTCCATAATAAATATTTTCGTTTCATTAGTCTCCATAGAGAAAGTTAGTTTTAACAAATCCAATAACAAACAGTCCATTACGTTTAATTGTGGTAAAATTAGAAGGCGGCAACATTATGGAAGTTCTATCATGGAGCACAAGTTCTATAATTCAACAACATTATTGTCACAATTATTTGAAATTGTTATCACTATTATCGCATACTAGTTTGTTCTCCATTAGCAAGAAATCAATTGTTTTGATATTGATTAGAGTGTGAAAATAGTATAAGCTTTTAGTGTTACGAGTTAATTAAGTTATTTAGAGTTATGCGTAAAGTTACACATACAAATACCAGCATGATTGTTAAAAGACATTTGTCTCAAAGTTCTAACGATTACAACACTCCAACAACATTGAACTAGAGTTTAATAAATCAACTTGAATACTGTTGAAAGCTTACTTAAAGTAGAATTAAAATATCGCCTTATCTAACTTATATTAACATATAATTTGCGTTTAAATTACAAATAAGTACCGTGGAAAAAAAAGAGAGAGAGTAAGTATAAAGTGAGCATCGTGCATCGAATCTCTTTAACACGATTATACTTAAGAAGTAACCAAAAAAAAGTCAACGCACGTAGTCTAACGACGTAATCGAGGGATTTTCTTTCGACCATTACTGGAATATACACACACACACACACAACTTGAACAACAAAATAAAACCATCAAGCCAATTAAAAACTTTTTCACGGGCGATTTCTAATTAATTTCATCATTTATTGTTACGTTTGTATTTTATACATTGAATGTACAGGAAAACGATCTCTTCATCCCACGGATTTTCCAACAACATTGATTGGAAAACTGTAATCACGCTATAATTTCGAATCATACAAGTTATAAGTTTAAACACGAGTTGCATCATTAGAAAGACAGTAGTTAGATAACGATTCAGTTGCAATGTTGCAATTAATGAAGCTTTTCATTGATTGACCGGAAAGTTGTCTCAGTAGTGATTGTTATTACTTCAATGCAATGTTCATGATTATACATTTTAGTATCAATGTCCTTTGATTTTTCTATGTTTTATTTAACGAGAATAGACGGTCTTTCCACAACATAAAGCACGAACGATTGCTAAAGTTTTATCAGTCAATTAAGTAAAACTACAGTCGAATTCGAATGAGTGACTCTAACTAGCGTGTCGCGTCTTCTATTTGAATCATTTACAAATTGAGAAAAACGAATTATGTACATTGAGAAAAGTTTCAGGGAATTGTAAGTGCATAAATTCAATAGAACAGCATTTCCAGGTCCAATATGTCATCAAGTAAATCTGATCGAGATCTTGATAGGATCGTAAAGTTGATTATATAATTTAATCTACAATATTGTTTCTATCGTTAACATCAACAGTATGTGAGAGGAAATTAAATTATAATTCTATATACTGGAATAAGACTGTAATTAAAGTACAATTTATTGAAGAACGGTATAGTTTTATAATAATAGAGCTCTTAGAAAAGTTCCAACAGGGACTTTCGGTCTTTAGTTGAAAAACCTTATAAAGATATAAAACTTCCCCTAGCAATTACTCATCCCTGTTAGCATTTTTTAGGAATTTATCAAGCTTTATTAGTGTATTTTTACCTCATTTCTTCATCTTCTTCTTTTCTTCTCTATGTTTTAAATAGTCTACACTTTATCTAACAGAACAAATTAATTTTTAATTTGATAGAGAAATGTTCTTCATCTAGTCGTTGATTCATACATTTTTAAAGCTGAACCATACAACAGAAGAAAATTATCGACCCGAAATACGACCGTCTTTAATTTGATCATTTTCCAATTACTTTATGCGTGTGTGAGCGAACTAATCAATAAGACCATTTCAATTTATCACAGTCTAAGTAATCAGCATAATGAGAACAATTTACTTTATCGATGTGGAAACAAGACTTTCTTGCAATCAGTAAAATTGACTTACATTATTTATGTTGTTGAAGATTTGTAATTTTTTGAATTAGTGTAAAGTCATTACGTTTAAAACCACAATAATAAGAATATTAATAAAAAGATATTCTCGATATCAGTAAACTAAGCGAGATACAATTAACAAAATTACTTTGTCAATCGGTAAAATTGCAAACGTAAATGTTGTGGAAAAGAATTGTCTCGTGTGCATATTTTCCAAGGCTTAACAATGCCAAAATTTCCTTCCCATCTAGAGACGCCAAGTACATTTACGCCACCCTTACAGTTCAATATAACTTTCATTTAATGCTGATTCCTTACTTTCCAACATGAACGTTTCAGTCTAAATTATAGGTGGAATGTTTGAAGAGACGCTATGTCACACACACACACACACACAAAGAGGTAGCATTTCACAAAATTCTCTTTACTTCTTATTATTAAAAAGCGATCGAGAAAACGCAAAAGCAGATCCTTAATAAAATCGGCATATATAGGGAGAAAATCACATCTTATTATTGTTTATTGAAACGGTCTTTGGCGGATAAGTGCTTCTTGATTGTAAAATAAACTGCAAATTATAAAGAAGACTTACAAGAATTTGAAAACTATATGGAAAAACATTTAGATTAGTAAAGGAAACGAAAAAATTTTGCGTATTAAATGAACTTAAAATTGCCAATTAAACAGGAAAAGAAAGCGAGAAGAGCGTGAAAAGTTCCATAAATTGATACTTCTTCCTAGTTTAAAACTGTAAGAATTTTTCTTTGTAAGTTTTTGGAACGTTTAAACTTTCAACATTTAGATATGTAAATTTCAAATTTATTGATTTCAATTCAAATTGTGAAAATTTAAAAAGTTTCTCCAATAACACTCGAACTGTAAACTAATAAAAGAAATCTCTTATCGTTTATAAAACTCTATTTTAAGTTCAAATAACAGAAATTAATATAAAATAAAGTTATTATAAACAATAATCAATATAGAGAGAAAAGATTGAAATCGGAGCTAGCAGAATAAAGCCGTTGATCTTCTTAGGAAGAGCAGCTATAATATCCTCTTAACAACGAAAACAGACTTTTTTAGATAAAGGTAAACAAAATATCATTGACCGATTCGTTTGACAATAATGAAAACATTCTGTTTTGTATTGAAATAAAACTGAAAATAATGTAAAGCAAACCAACAAATCTTTTATACTTTTATAACTAGAGCTTCCCATTTACAATGTATGTTATTTCAATCAAAACTGAACGCTTGTGGAATTGTATTTCGACGATTTATTGAAAAAATTTCAAGAATGAAACGAACTTTTTTAGTTAACAAGACCAGGAAATATTGTTGTTTCGGCCCGGCCGAAATACTACGACTTTTACAAAGAAATCCGCATTCTTCACGACTTTCAATATTTTGTACCTTGGATTCGCAACAATTCTTTTCTGTGTTATTATTCTTTCATTTTCTAGAGAATCAGATAGAATAACATTCGTATATATTTATAGTAAAGAATTGGTGAAGCTGCTAGATTTATTCTGCATGTTGAAGATTTGTAATCAATATCGTCTGACTAAAAATATAAACATTTTCCTTTAAGGGTATTGGGGAATACGATTTTGAAATCGTACAATTACGTAGAGATTGTATAAGCGAAAGCTTGTGTCGTTTTATTTATAAGAGGTATCGAGCTCGAAAATATCTCAATCGATCACAAATTTTATTTTTCATAGGGGGACTCCAGATCTTCGTGGAAAACCGACTGTATTTCCCAAATATTTAAAAATATAGCGACTTTTGTCCTAAAAAGGTAGTGTTAAGTGGGGCCACATAACTTCTTGTATAGAGAAAATAATTCAACAAAATTTACATGAACAAATAGAGAAAAGTCAACTGCATAGGGGGACGAGTATCAAATTTCAATTTTCTTTCTCATTTCTGGAAATTTTGCATTAAAAGTGGCATATTTTAATCTGATCAAGCTATAAGAAACAAGTATTGTATTCAACATAGTCATCCAAATTGACAGGTGCACATTATGGTGAACCAAATACAATCATACGTTAGTCATTATTCTAAATGGTCTACTACATTTGATGAATTGATAATACCCTTAACAAAGAACGTTTTAATATCCCTCTTTATACAGGGTGTTTATTTTAAATATGATGGATTCTAATGAAACTCCTAAAAATCACTTTAGCAGAGTTAGCTCATTTGGAAGTTGGTCAAAAACGCTCGTTTCTTACGTTGTAGCGATTTTTTAAAGAATGCCACACAGGCAAAATGACTTAAAATCACTCGAGTATCCTTCCAATATTAAATTTTTCCTCCCCATTTTATTCTGGAACAGGTTGAAAAAAAAATAAATGTTGAGAGAACCCTTGAGTCATCCACCCGAGATCGAGACTCCCGATTTTGATAATTTTTGGTACGTAGGTAGGTTTTTCTATTTTAAGAAATGACCGTTCTGTCATTCGTACCCTTAGTTATGTTTAAGGGAGAGAATGGGGGTTGAAGTTATCCCTGCAAATTTCTCAGAAGCGAGTCAATATTTTTCAGTGATCAGTTGGTGTAAATCGCGTTTTCATCCCTTGTTTGAAGTTATAGATAATTATATGTTATTTTTTTATGGTTTTTACTTATTTTCTACCCTATTGTCGATCGTTTTGTGTGCTTAGCTCTTCCTTAAAAATAGCGACATTGTCCGAAACGAGTGATTTTTCACCAACTTCTAAATGAGGTACGGAGTTTCAATTTTGCTAAAATAATCTACAGATACTCCCTTATAAATACTTGAAATATTATTCAAATGCTCGTCAATTAATAGGAGTTTCATAAGAGTCAACATTTAAAACAAATACCATGTATAAGAAATTGAAGCAAGATCTTAAGCGTTTCGGTTTATTTATCTGTTTGTCTCCCTGATTACTGTTTACTTTTATATGCTTTAATGTGGCTTCATGTGATCAAATAGTATGCTCTTTGATCGTTTTTATATTTATAAAACAATTTTAATTAAATGAGGTTTCAATACAGGTAAATAATGAGAAAAACTAATCAAAACTCTTATAATAGAATAAAAAATAAATCTAAATACGATATAGTGTAAGCTTTCTGTATTTATGGCCCTTGGTGAATATGTTGAATTTAAAATTTTTACCCTGGTATCTAGAGGCTATTTGAACTAGTAATATGTTACACTAACGTTTAATTAACGGTGTATATAGATAGCTACCTGAATATATTTGAAATTATATTGTCAATATTTATTCTAGGTATCGTGGATTCGTAAACGAGATCTACACATCCTGACAGCTGGCATATTGACATATACATCGGACCAGAGATTTCAAGTGATTCGACCAGACAAGTCCGATAATTGGACGTTACAGATTAAGTTTCCACAACTGAGGGATTCTGGGGTGTACGAATGTCAAGTTAATACCGAACCGAAAATGTCGCTTCCATTCAGATTAAATGTCATTGGTAAGAATAATTCTTTCGTTATCCAGCAAAACAATAATGTCGAGAGCATCAAAAAAAATTTATATATAAAAAGAAACAAAACAAATAACTATTATGTCTTCTTTGCTCTATTCTTTCGACATTGTTCTGCCTCATCCCTTGTCGAAAATATCGGATAAACATTTGATTATTGATATGGAACAAAAACTCAACGAACAAAGGATGGATTGTTTATCAAACAGATGTATTTTCAGTACGAATCAAACAGAAATGACAACATTTTTAATCTTGTTAGTTTGTTGATTAAATTTGTTGAAAATTATTGACACTGTCGGTGTAAAATGGAAACATCACATTAAACTTCACGTCACGTGAAATATTTCTCTGTAAAAATCGTTATTACCGAACACGTAGTCTGTTTTATTTATAACTACAAAATCAAACATTATTTCAAAATATCACAACGGCATTACAAATGAAGTATTGTCAAAATGTTTCAATCGAACTAATCAGATGCGAACTGAAATTGGGGGGCTAAGAATAGGAAACTTCACAAATATTTATTGAGAAAATTCGAAATAATTTCATTCAACTTCCGTATTAATAACCAATTTTCAACCATTTTCTCATCGTTCCGATAATCCTTCCACATATATAGATATCGTCGAATTGGCTCCGAATCAGAGGTCTTCCATGTAGAACTTCATTCTCCAGGGGTGGTCCTCTAACCAGATCGTAAATTACAACTCTAACGTTCTTTAGTCGGATGAGAAATATCCTAAATGTGGATTCTGAACAAATCCCCCACATGATATTTTTCTTACCTTCAACTTATCCGATTTTCGCTCAACATTGGTCACTAAATTGAAACAATACTCAACTATCGAGCTATTGTTTATGCAAATAATAGAACGACAAAGACGTACACGTTAGGCTTTCCATATGAGGAACAATAGTCATGTTGAAATTATATCAAGCGCTAAATAAGCCGTTTGCGTCAGTTGATATACAATTAGTAGACATATAAATGCGTCCATTTTTTCAATACTGAATTTATTAAACACAACTCACAAATTAACCCCATGTCACAAAAACTGTAACAAACAATAATAAAAACGCCAAATGTTCTTCATAACTCATGATTGATGTAAATAGGTCGCTTCAATACAATGAAAAATGGGGTGAATTTTATAAATATTATCCAGTTTTTCAAACATGTAAAATGTGTTGAGAACAGAGCTCTCAATCTCGTTAAACAACTGGTGCAAATGAAAAGATGGAATACAAGAAAAAAAATTGTATGAATCCAGAAGATGCTCGTTAGCATGCACTACCTGCAGTAGAAACACCACTCTTCCATTTCACGATACAGTCGACTGAATTATATTGTAGCCAATTTCCTGAAACTCACCTTACTTGTTGTAACATGTTTGATGAAATTTACCGAGAATTTATTGAGTTCAACGAAATTTGAATAATTTTTCATAAAAATTTACTATAATATAAAACTAATGCTCGTTATGATTATTTTTTACATTTCTTCCCTGTATTATACTTGTATTTTTATCAATTTAACGACCATTTAATAATATTTCTAACGATGAAGTCTTGTCCAGTAATTCTAGCAGGTTCGTTTATAATACCTTAAAAATATATCATAAAACTGTGTAAATGAAGTGGATTATGAACAAAATTAAAAATAGAGACTCTTGTTGGAGCTCAAATAACAATTCCGGTGCTTTCAGTAAACATCACATCGATTTATACAACAAGAGGCATCTCAACCTTTTTTCAAGTTTGAACGAGAATTTACATAAAATCTGATAAATAAATAGAAACGCTATGATAAAAGTAAAATACTCTAATCGACATACTATGTAGAATGTGTATGGTAAGAATATGGGTCAAGTATTTTGTAAAATTGAGAATATGTTGAATTCAAAACGGTAGATAATTTCAAATAAAGGTTAATTCTATAGAAAAACACGATCAAAGAATAAATGTAAACATTGTAAACTTATGTTCTATAGTTAGCAGAAAACTTGTAATGTGACGAAATAGAACATGTACACAAAAGATTTACAACAACACTAAATTTATTGCAAGTATAGGGAGAATTCAAAAGAAATCTATGAAATCAACCAGGAGCGGACTGGCCAGCCGTTTATAACTAGGGCCGGTGCTATATTTTGTGGCGCCCTGTACAAAATAACAAAGTAGGGTCTTCTCTCATATGAAACATATAAATATTTTCATTTAATTTTACTGAAGGGTTGATTTCAAAGGCTTCTCAGATCCGACTTTTTCTCCCTTAATTAAGCTCGCCTTAAATCTACCTAAACATGGATTTACGAACATTTAAGTGGAAACCTGTACACGGACTCAAATGTGTATAAATCTACCGTTAGCTCGATTTATGGAAAGGTCATGCTTAGGCGAGCTTACGTTTGGGAAGAAAAACTGGGTCTAAATGTATCTTTTTTTTATACAGAGTGTTTGGTCTAAATATGGTTGATCCCATGAAACTCCTATTAGTCGACGAGCGATCCGAAAAATATTTTAAGCAGTCCCTAAGGAACATTTTAGCAAAATTAGAGCCTCGTATCTCATTTGAAAGTTGGTCGAAAGATGCTCATTTCTGACGATGTAGTGATTTTCTAAAACGAACTAAACACGCAAAACAACTTAGAATGACTTTGGAATCCTCCCAAAATTCATTTTTTTCGTTATTCTGGAATAGGTGGAAATATTTCGTATTTTCTCTGGAATACACTGGAGAAAAACGAAAAAAAAACAATGTTGGTAATGTTTCTGAGTCATTTTTAGTCGTTCTGCGTCTTTTGTTCGTTTTTTAAAAATTGCGACATTGTCCAAAACGATCGTTTTTTGACCTACTTTGAAAAGAGCTACGAGGTTCTAATTTTGCTAAAATGTTCCCTAGGGACTCTTCTAAAAATCCTCAAAATATTATTTGAATCGCTCGTCGACTAATAGAAGTTTCTTGGAACTTACCATATTTAGACCAAACACCCTTTATGTTAATGGTAACTCCGCTAAAAAACTGATGAGCTAGGACTAAAAAACAGGCTGAAAGTGTCTCGATTTCGCCTTTTCACAGTCAAGAACAAAATTCAGTCAAGACTGATAACTTAGAATGAAAATATTTTAAAATATTGACTAAAACTAAGAATTTTAATTCAAAAAACCCACTAAAATTTATAACATTTCAGTATTTGATAACAAACTTTGCTGAAAATTATGATTTCAAAAAAAAGTAACTAAAAATCTTGGATAAAAATGGAAAAACAATTGAAAATCGATTAAAAGTGTCTAAATATGTCGATTTTTTATAATTCATTAAAAAAATTCGCTTAAGATCAGTGCTTTACGATTTTTTTAAGCCCAAGCTAAGACTTAAGAGCTTTATTTAAAAAATTAACTACAAGTTTCGAAATCATTTACTTTTTACAGTTAAATAGCAAAAATTTTCAGGAACTGGTGACTTATAAGGAATATATCTAAACTAAAAGTTGAGACTAAACTTGCCTGCATTGTTTCGTTTCCATTACTTAAGAGCAAGATAATTCACTGCAAGCTGATAAATCAAGAAGAAGGTGTTTCAAAGCTTATATTTCAACTCTAAAATTATACTCAAGAAGCTATTGGAAGCGTCGAAATCTTTTCCTCTGCTCAGTTCACTCACAAAATTTGTGAAAAAACTGAATATTTACCAAAAAATGGCTTCAAATCTCAAAAATTCTCTAAATTCGTGGGCCTGTGTATCATTGTATAATACATACTAATATTAGTCATATTACACAAACATCACGCGATTTACCCGCCCGGGTCAGTCACTTAAAGCCAGTCCGCCCCTGAAATCAATGAAACTAGAAAAGCAAGCTGGAGGATCTTCTCAGTGATGGAATCAAACTAGCTCCATTTAAGCGAGCTTTGTAACAAATAAAATCATTCTTTATTTTAGGCCAATCTTGCTCTGTGTCACGTTACTATTAGTGTTTACATTGCTTAATTTTCACCCTAAAGTAATCATTTTATGTCATCATTTAAGCAAAATTCAAAGGAATTTTAAATAGTCCTGATAAAATTTCATATACGTACAAAATCGCATCAAATATAGTCAATTTATGAGAGGAGCAATCAAAAATTTTGCTATAATTGTAGAAAGCTTATATTTTTGCTTTTTATCATAGTCAGATTGATCTTTATAGAACTACCAATCAAAAATTGTATAGTTCTATTGTTATTTTAATATAGTCTTTTAAAGGAGATTATTGTTTTCATCCTTCTATTTCATATTTTAAAACAAAAAAATACCAATTGTCCAAGGAAAATACAAATTATTATCATTTTAATACTGAAACTTGACAAAACTTCATATTCATACTGAAGTCTTCTTGAAAATTTCATATAAGAAAAATACCAACCATTCCAAATGAATAAAAATGCTTCTTTCTAAAATGTTTGCTGACATTCTCTTATTCAATTTGGATGTATTAAAAATAATTTTGAAAAATCCCAACATGTAGAATTTTTATTTATAAAAATAAGTAAACTTGTTTTTATGAAAAATTTGGGTGCAAAAATGACCAGCACAATTTTAAAAGGAATTACTTAAGGAAGATGAATTTGCATGCAAGAATCTCCTGGGAAAAAATATCTTTGAATATAAAGTGTGACGCTTGAGTTGTAGTGTAAAAAATGATTAAAGCATAAGAATTTTTCAATTATTATTTTTTTAATAATATGCATACCTTCTTTTATTTTAAATTTTCTAAATTCTATTAAGAATTGAATCACATACATATCTTATTGGATTTCTAAAGAATAATAATGCTTTTATTGTCGTGTTGTATTGACCTCATTTTTAATAATTATGTCTCAATTCCTTTACCACACAGTTTCTATCTAGCGAAAGTGCGATTCTTCTTCAAGTTTTTTTCCATTGATTCTGTTTGTTGCAATATCCATCGGATCGTGATAAAATATGGTCATTGGCTTTTCTCCAATAAATGTGTCTATACTAGAAAATTCGAAACGAACATCTTGATGTCCTTCGAGCAATCTTCTAAATTATCCTCTGTGAGTTCGCACTAGTCCCAGATGTTGGATTTAATGCAGTTCTTAAAATCGTACAACGGCTGTACGACCCTTGAGATTTTTTCATAGTTTTCAAGATCTATCAAAAAATTGTTCGTCGCCCAGCTGATACGTCCAATTTTTGGAATTCAACAAGCTTGTTCAATTAGATGCTAACTACGATTTACAAATTTACCACCAATTAAGTTCGAAATAAATGACCGAAAGTAATCAAATTTCGCACTTGTGTGTAAATTTTTCCATTTAAAATTATGCTAGTAACATTTATAGTGAACTAGGTTTTCATACTGTTCAAGCACGAAACGAAAAATTTACAACAATAGAATAAATTTTAAAGATTGCTTTACGATGGCGTTTTTTCATGTACACTAGCGATCCAAAAAAAGAGACCAGCTTTTATACGGCTGTGTAAAACAGGCTTACGGCACAGTCGTCAAAATGTAACAGAATCTTAACAGGTCAGAATTTGGGAAAACGGGTATCCAATCAGAAGGATAGGATGCAGTTACTAATATTTGGAATGACCTGTATTTGGAATTTATTTATTTTGGTTGTCTGTAAAGAGGGTGGTTCTACAAATTGGCTATGGTTATATTTGGCTCTGAGAGAAACAGCCTCACTCACACTGACGAAAATATGTGACATTCTTTTTTTTAATCGCCTGTGTATATGTGTACAACTAATTATGTAATCTTCATTGATTTCATTTACAAATCATACTGAATTATTGTAACAAATAGAATTTATAGTGCTTGATATGTGAATGGTACTAGGCAATATTCTAGTCTGTAACGATGTCAATATATAACATAGGTAATCCTCGGTTATCCCGTTCAAGATTTGACGGCTGTTATAGATTAAGATATTATATAGTACGAATATGGATGGTTCGACCGTTTTCTATTGTAGCATTGAGAAAGTAGGGACTTTAAAGGAAAGATGTAAGGGAATATATCCGAGTATAAAAGCGTAAAGAACAAACATAACGAAAGCAAAGGACTTATCGTAGACCAATAACAATGGATAAACGGACCATCAACAAACTTTCAGTCGTTTCTTTTTACTTTACAAAACTGCCAATCTTCCATACTGTATATCGTTAACGAATGTCTTTTCACATATATATATATATATATATATATATATATATATATATATATATATATTGAGGTGTATATTTCCCTTGTAATATCAATAGAATGTTGAGTGAAACGAAATAACGAACTTGTTTATACCGTACAAACCTTATATTAAAACAATATTGATCGAATGTTGGTTATGTCTGTATATGGCAGAAAATAAATTAAGGAACAATCAACAACAACAAACACATTTACAATAAAATTGTCTTTGTTGTATTTCTGGATAAGTAATTTGTTAAAAACTCTAATTACAACAAAATTG
Organism: Mylabris sibirica; assembly: GCA_039776855.1. Lineage (NCBI taxonomy): Eukaryota > Metazoa > Arthropoda > Insecta > Coleoptera > Meloidae > Mylabris > Mylabris sibirica. The sequence goes on from CM077841.1 coordinate 7,142,114, forward strand.
AAGAAGAAACTAAACCAAGTTGGCAAACAATAATATTAGTTTTACTCATACAATAGTAAGAATATTGCACCAATATTCACCGTTATATTCTTCAACTCAAACATACAGATTTTAATTTATTTGTCTATCACAATCTTTCTATCTCTTTTAGTTTTTCGCTTTCACAGTCGTTTTGTTCATTACAATCGGAATTTATGAGCAAACTTCTTACCGAACGGAAATCGTTTTTCTTCTTATTGGATACGATCGTATCCAGTGCAAATCGACGAACAATCGACAAGAAGTGCTACATCAGCCTCGACTGTCTGGAGACCAACCCCAACTATTTTATATTTTCTATTGATTCAGTAAAAACAATTATTTTGTTGTTATTGTTTAACTATTTTAAAACAATTTAACTACATTAGAATCGATCAAATTGAAAAAGTTCACGTCCATTTTAACTGAAACACCAAGTTCTATCACTTAAGTGCTTTACAATAAAAACTTACTGTGATATTCAGGAGATCGTTTCAATGTTTAAAGCGGAAAACTTACGAAACGCTGGAACTGTAGGATACATAATTGCCCTTTACTCTCGACAAGATTTACAGATTTTCATACGCCGAATTTCAGTTGTGAACTAGAAAAAAGCCAATATATGTCTTGCATTATTGAATATTTATTACAATAACAAATCGATATAGAAGGCTTATTATAAGTCTCCAGAACCGTAACCAAGGGGGTGACAAATGACTTAGCGCTCTCTCTTGCCCGCACCGTCCACAAAAGGCGCCCCACCTGCAATAGTTTTCTGGTTACGGCCCTGTGAATCTCTGAACGATATTGTTCTCTGATTATTGAAGGAGTGTTCTTCAATATTGTCCAACTAGAGAAATCTAATCACTTTTTATTAATTATTTCCAGAAGCAAAAGCTCGCATATTGGAAGCTAGTGATTTGCACGTGAAAGCCGGCAGTTCTATAACTTTGACTTGTGTCATCAATCAAGGACCACATGATTTAGGTACAGTTTTCTGGTATAAAGGAAGTGAAATTGTTCAACCTATTCAACCCCATGTCAACGATGCTGATTCATCACCACGTGTAACCGTACAGGTAGCTTTTCATTTCATCTACCCCCCCCTACACCCTCTAAAATATCTGTTGATAGAACAAGAATAAAACATGTTGTTTTAGAATCAATGGACGGACGGTTTGACATCACGATTGCACATTACAAGTGCTCATCTATCTGATTCGGGGAATTACTCGTGCGTTCCCACAATTGCATCACCGACAAATGTCAATGTGCACGTTATTAACGGTAAGTTGTTAGGACAATTATTATTATAATGTTCAATCTAATAAATGGAGATTATTTCGAAATAAATTTCCAAATGTTTACATTCTGTCAAGTTAAGCTGATTCGTCTATAAGATGGCAAACATAAACTTGAAGCTTTCAGTAAGAATAACATTCATCAGTTGGAGTCTTATCTTACAAATTTCAATGTAAACATAAACGATCAGATTATCCTACAATTCATTAATCGCCGAATCTTACAAGTACAAGCAATTTTAGAAACAGCTAAAAATATGTTAGTTTTTCAGTTAAATGAAAAATATTCGCATATAAATTCATAGCATGTTTTTGAAATTCATCGAGATATTACGTGTCAGGAATGTTTTTAATGTAATCTAATTTTTATATTTCCGTCGTGTGAAATATTACCAATAGCGCGGCATTGGGATGATAACTATCCAAAAAAAAAAAAATAGATTCAATTTTATTTGCTAGCAATGAGTTGGATGGGAATACTGGAAAAGTTTACGAATTATTCATAAATAAAGAGCAATCATTAGACTATTGTTTCGAGTGGTTGTCCTGTTCGGTTCCTGTTAGATACTAGATGAAAAATCCATTAACTTTCAACAATAGAATAAAAATCGTAGTACCTACATCGAGTATTATTTTCTTCCATCTATTGTCGAATATCATGTACTTTTGTAATTCGGAAATGAAAAATGTTAGGTAGATATAAAAAGGATAATATTTGTTGTATTTAGAGGTGCATGTACACACACAGAGAGAGAAAAATGTCGAAACTTGTAAACGAACAAACGTAAATGATAAAAGAAACTGCACTTTTATATATTTCCTATATATATACATTCCACTCTCTCCTATCTTTCCGTTAGTATACCTTGCTTTATTCCACCATTTTAATGTCCCTATACAATTGCTGAGTTTCAGTCGTTAACAGGAAGTATACTGTTGCTCAATTGCAACGTATTTCTTTCAATTCCCTACAACGACCTATTCGTGATACCAAATAAAATGATTGCCCTACATTCTCCCTTTTTACGAGAAAGAAATAAAACCGGTTCCGTTAGGAATAAACTTCCGGTATCTTTATAGAATAAATGTAAATCGGGTTTTTTCTGGAGTAAATTCATGTAAAATTGGTGGATGCGCCGGGTGAGTTATATTACAATTTTCATTATAATTCGTATTTGATGAACGTCTATCTAAAACTATAACAATTTAATCAACGGCCTTTCGATGGATACAACTAGCCACTCAGACATAGTTTCCGGCATCTCTCTATTTCCCAAGGAACATTGGAATGCATTCGAAATGACATTTGAGGTTTGCAGAGATGCCTTCCCGATAACAAACCGTATTTTGATGATTTCACTATTGAATTGCACATAATTATTATTTTATTGAAATCTACCATATTTATATTTAATGATTATTGTTTGGATATTTTTATTGATTTTCTAGGTGAACACCCGGCGGCCATGCAGCACGGCAACAAGAACACAGCGCCATTGTCTTTGTCACTACACTGCACCCTTGTATATAGTATCTCTGTCTTCATAATAAAACACATCAGATGAAACCTCTTGTAAATACGACTTTCATTTATCATCCCTTACCCCGTTTTGAAAACTAGCAAATTCTAGACCGAAACTGAACGTTGTCCTTATAGAATCCAACAATCCTATACCGTCATCATCATTTCACACCATTTATTGTACTGTCAACAACAATAAACAACAAGAAGTGGAACAGAATTTAAATCTATACCATCTGACCCATTTCCTATTTTTCCAATATTGGCCAATTGTAAAAACATATCTTTACGTTTATTTCTTTAGTTTGTATGGTTTCTTTATTTTATTTTTTCCAAACATCAAAGCACAATGTTTAATAATATTTATTAATAAATAAAAATAACTGTCTTAAACCGTCGTCACTTGTTCAAACATCTCAATATTTATACCAGGAGACTATATATACAATATTTAAAAAGAAAATAAAACAATAAATACACAATTGTTTCTCTAATTATGAAACCTTTGTAAATTTCGTTGATCAATCATGTAGATATTATTTATAGTAAAACTCGACTTTTTGTATAAATAAAATATTAAATGTTAATCAATTATTTATTGAAACCTTCTCCATAAACAATTTCATAAGCTATACAAAATTGTTTATAAAAAATTACCTTTACACATAACATACATATCTCTCTATACAATTGAATGAACAATAGAATTTTCTATACTCCAATAAATACCAAACATTACAGAATAAAAAAAAACATTGCCCAGGTAGGAATTGCCAAGGCTGACGATTGGCCAAGCTTTGGGCCAGTCGTTATTTGCCAAGGCTTGGAAACTGAGTGTCGGTCCAAGCTTCGTCCCAAGCCTGACCCAGTGGTCAATCTCATCGCACCCAAGCCTTGAAAACTAAGCATTGGCCCAAGCTTCGCCCCAAGCTTGGCTCAGTGATCAATCTCATCGCACCCAAGCCTTGAAAACTAAGCATTGGCCCAAGCTTCGCCCCAAGCTTGGCCCAGTGATCAATCTTATCGCACTCAAGCCTTGGAAACTAATCATTGGTCCAAGCTTCGCCCCAAGCTTGGCCCAGTGGTCAATCTTATTGCAACCAAGCCTTGGAAACTAAGCATTGGCCCAAGCTTCGCCCCAAGCCTGGTCCAGTAGTCAAACTCATCGCACCCAAGCTTGGGAAATTAATCATCGGCCCAAGCCTTGTCTCGAACTTGGCCCGATAGTTAATCTCATCGCACCCAAGCCTTGGGAACTAACCAATGGCCCAAGCTTTGTTCCAAGCCTAGCTAAATAGTCAATCTTATCGCACCCAAGCTTGGGAAATTAATCATCGGCCCAAGCCTGGTCTCGAACTTGGCCCGATAGTTAATCTCATCGCACCCAAGCCTTGGGAACTAAACATTGGCCCAAGCTTCGTCCCAATTCTGGCCCAATGGTCAATCTTATCGCAAGCAAGCCTAGAAAACTGAGCGTCGGCCCAAGCCTTGTGTCTGTCCAAGCTTGAAAGTCTAAACATCGGTCCAAGACTTGTCTCAATCCTGACCCAATGGTCAATCCTATCGCACCCAAGCCTTGGGAACTAAGCATTGGCCCAAGTCTCGTATCTAGCCTGGCCCAATGGTCTTATCGTACCCATGCAAGCCTTATGCATGAGATTGTGTGTGCGCTTGCGGGGACACTTATTTTAACATAACCTAGAACTTTCATATCTATTACTCTTAAAATGAGTTTGTCTCGTAAGCTTGATAGCTTATCAAAGTCATATTATAAAATTTAAATTCACATAGAGAAAACGTAGATAATAGTGAGCCTCAAACTCCCTTAAGTAAGATTAATCAAACTTGGTTCATACTTTATAACATTTAACATTTCTTAACGTATTTTTCATGTGACCGAAGCAAGCTACGATACTACGTAATAGGGAAGGCGCAGCCATCTGTGAGGTGAAATACTGTATGTACATATAAATAAAATAATAAATATTTTCTACAATACATAAAGTGTTTGTTATCATTAATTTTGGTCAATATTATTATTTTTATTTCCCAAGGATTGGTCCAACGTTGGTTTTCTCGCTGCTCGGGGCTAGGACCAACGTTGGTTCATTGTTTCTCCGAGGCTTAGGCCAACGTTGATTTTCTGATTCCCGAGGATAGGGCCAACGTTGATTTTTTTGTTTACAGGGGCTGGGGCCAACCTCGATTATTTGTTTTCAGAGGCTTGGGCCAACTTTGATTTTTTGTTTCCCGACGCTTAGGCCAACCCTGATTTTCTGTTCCCCGGGGCTTGGGCCAACATCGACTTTTGATTTCCCAAGGCTTGGGCCAATGTTGATTTTTCATTTCTTCAAGCTTGGCCCATGGCCATCATCCAAGGCTTGAACCAACCCCGCCCCAATGCTCAGCCAAGGCTTGTGCCCAACCTCGCCCAAGGCTGGTAATGCTCGGCCCAAGCCTGGTCCAAGCCTTGGCCTATGGATTTTTCCTACCTGGGTGTTAAACGCACTGACCCTATTTTATTAACCAAAATTATTCCCTATGGTATTGGGAATTCTCAAATACACCTAACAGGTAATTTGGAAATTACATTTTTTCAATTCTATTTCGCAGTATGCTTATTTTCTTGGAATTTAGCTGGATATTTTGCGTTTTATTGCTAAAAATTGTCGTTTTTATGCAAAATCTGCTACTTATGGCGTCAATAGTCCCTGTTTTATTGGTTTTATTCGAATTTCGCTTGAATTTTGACCAAATTGGCCGAAAAAAGTAGCTAAAAGTAGGTCAAAATGGCTTCTTAGTAGATAATTTGCTCTTATTTCATCAAAACACGTCGATTTAGCCTATTTTAGCTCGTTATTATATTATACCTAATTATCGTAAAACTAGTGACGAACTAATAAAAAATTTCGGCCCGGGCAACTACTATGACAATTGGCTTTCCGTAAAACAATAATAATCATTTTTAATTTTAATCATTTTAGTATCAGCCACCAATCGTTGCACATCCCGATTTTTTTATCTTCTTGCATAATAGGAGCTCTTCCAATTGAATTCAGAGCGACGACCCTCTATCATATGGAAGATACTTAGAAGAAATGTTATTTGCTTTTATCGAATTATTTGTTGGTTTCAAGAGTACAATAGAGAAAGTCGTTTTATTGCTCAAAAATTGATGGTCATGACTGAAGATAATTCAAGTTTAAGACTTTATAAAGGTGCCTCAATCGAAAAATTTGTGATTAATAATCAAAATGTCTTAAAATCTAGAATCAAAGATGAGAATGTGGTTCAAGAATCGATTAAACATCTTGTAAATTTTCTTCTTACCACGATTTAAAACTGGAGTTCACTAAAAATGGATGATTTCAACACAAACATCCTAGAATCTAAATTAGAAGACTAGAATTTAGCTGGTAAATTAACTTAAAGTGACCTCTTTATGTCGCGATTTTAGTGCAAAAAATGTCAAAAGTGTCATAATCTTACATTTTTATAGAAAAGAAAAAAATTCAATTATTGTTGAGTAGTTCAATTAAAAAATCCACTAACAATAAGCTTAAATCGACTTTTGACAATTCGATGGCCATAAATCTTAGTTGAAAATCGAAAATCCAAGTCAAAAGTTGATTAAAAGTATCCAAATTGACTTTTTTCTACAATTCATTACAAAAATTCGCTAAAAATCAGTGCCTCATAAAAAATATTTCTTAAAACCCAGACTAAAACTCAATAATTTAGCTCTATGGTGGATTCAAAGTTTCTAAGTTGTCTCCTTCGCAGCTTAAAATTTATTAAGAATTGATGATTTATAACGAAAATCTTTTATTTTTCGAACATATGTACAGTAGAGATTAAAAATAAAAGAGAGCTAGTCTTGATCGAAAATTTCACATATTTTCGTTCTAGTGAGGGTAAGAAGATGGAGATTTTGAAGCCAGATTCAACAATACAAACTTGTAGAAAGTATCTTTCTATTCAGATAAATACCCAAAATGGCATTAGTAACTTCACCCCCTTCTTCTAATTGAATATCTTTCTACCCAAATTCTCACCTGTTGAGATTCTGGTACAAGAGGTGGTCTCTTTTTTTTGATTGTCACTGTACATATATTAATTGACACTTGTAAATTGTAATTTTGGCGTCCATGTGAGATGCCACCTTCAGGTAGGGCCAGAGTTACCTGACGGCTCTGTTTTTAAACACACTTTTATGTACATGACAAAATGAAGTGGTCAAAAAGCACTTTTTGCATGCGGCCTAGCGGGTATTTGTTTGTTTGGCGACCCAGTCCGCCATTGCATAAAACTAAATTATAAATGGCATTATTATCCTTATCACTTTTTATGGTTTTACACAAATTCGAAGCTAACAAGATAGAAAACCTAAAAGCTCGATGGTTTAATTTGTTAAATCTATTCATTTTTCAAATATTTACGCCCAAATTATTCTACGATAATAATAACAATGTTACAGTTTTTTTAATATAAAATCAATAATGCTAGAAACGAGAACAAAAAGAAGGATCGTTCTTGCTGTTTATTCATATTTTTCTTTGTTTGTTAGATAGAATTTCGTAAAAGATTCTATCAAAATATACAAAGAATCTTACAAAGGAAAACAAGTAAATAAAAAATTCTTGGGAAAACAACTATAATAATAAAACACCAAGAAAGCAAATCGATCTAAAAATCAATTGTATTTTCTAACGAGTTTCTACGAATAATGTACATACAAGAAATTATAAACCAGTTGAGTAGAAATTGTCGACTTTATTATTACAAATGTGTTTTTTTATTATTATTATTATTCAAAATAAGAAAACGGTAAATAGAAAGATCAAAGAAATTTAAAAAGTAAAATGTTCATCTTGTTGAATTAAAAAAGTCGTCGGTTGCGTAGGTACACTTGATGAAAGTCTAATAAAAGCTCATTAAAGTATCTGTTTTGTGTAAATTTATATAATTGACACTTTAGGTTACAAATTACTTTGTATAATTAAAATTATACCATCGTTGATTTTCATTTTAATTTCTATTGTGGATGACATTTTCAACAAACAGAAAAATTAATATAAAGATCTAGAAAACTTTCAGACAATTGTTACACACAGAATGCAAGTTTTGTTTGTTGTGAAATTATAATAGAAGATGCAACAAATTTCAAACATTTTATCAAAAAAAAAAAAACAACAATGCAACATCCTTTGTATTCTTCCACAATGTATCTCATCTTCACGCCTAAACTACCAACTGCTGTTGTTGGTGTTGTTTTCTATGTTCAAAATTATAGACAAAAACATCAACTAAAAGACACCAACTTTGGCGAGATTCCATATACGTAAAGTTTCAAATTTAAAACTGTTTAAATCATCCAATATCCGGGTTATATAGGTATACCTTAATTGCAATGCTTCTTATTTTGAGGTAGCCATTTGTTTGATAAAAGCTATACGGGTAGCAATGCACGAAAAATCACCTTGAACTATATTTTATTCATTATAAAGATTCATTAGCAATCGTCAAATCTCAGAATTTCACACTTGAATGGTTTACAATTATTAAAATTGATGCGATTTCTGTTTTAATCGTACCCACGTCTACGATACGAATAACCGTTTTTCTTCATTTTATTTCAAAATTTATCACTTTTATGGTTATTTATAAACCTTGATATGATACAGCACCACACTAATAATTTATAAGGGTGGAAAATATTAAAAATATAGACATAACTTAAAATATAAGGTCATTCTTGTCATATTTTATGTATCCGAGTATTAGTGCCATTTAAGTAGGGTAAAGTTGCTGAAATCGTACCACGACATAAATCGTAGCACCAATGTTTTCGTGCGTTCTACGTAAATATAGCAAATTCTATTTACAGAGTTCTCAAAAGATTTAAACTTCAGATTGGCTTATTTAAATTGTGTATGAAAGTAGAAAAAGGCTATGTTAATGATGAATTTGGTAAAGTGAAAGCAACTAAATTTATATTTATATCAAAATTTGATTACATCCTGTATTATTTTTTCATAAACTTTTAAAAAATTTATAGGAAAAATTGGAGCCTGCAGTTTCTCAAATCGTATCAGTATCTATCACTAACTCTGCTCCTAATTCGTACCGATGGTACGAATTAAAGGACTAAAATATTTAACAGAAGGCTACGATGAAAGTGCAGATAAAACTTTTATTTACTATATCTACTAACAATAAGCTTGCAATTTTAGTCGTGTTTGGCTGTATAAACACCCTAAAACTTTTTAAAGCTTGAACTAAATATTTGAATGATATTTAAAGGTTTAGACGTGTACCTACTGAAGATTTTGATACACTTTTTAAGCTCAGCAAAACAAAAATTTATTAAAATAACGCTAAACTAACTTAACTTTTGATTCAGTGTAAACACGAATTGTCTCACGTTTAGCTAAACTTTTGTGTATGTGACTAAATCTTTACATATCGGTGGTAAACGAGTTTCCTAAATCGTACCTTTTGCAAACCTTTCGATTTTGAACAATTTAAGGAATATAATAAAGTGAAGAAATTTTATTTCTTATCTGTATAGATGAATAAAAGACTCAAATTTGGTATAGAATAATTTAAATTTGTCTAAATTAACAAGATTTTGAAAAATTTATGCAAAACTAAAAACTGGTACGATTTTGGTAACTTTATCCTATACTATAAAGTAGCTTTCAAGACAATGGGAAAGAAGTGGAGAATCGAATAAGGGCTAGAATGAAAGGGAAAGTTTACATGATCCAATATGACTACGAGAATCAGGGACGTCCCTAGAAGTTTGGCCGCCCTTTCAATCAAAAAAAGAAACGGCATTTTTTCATAATATTATTATGAACAATAAAAAGCCCAACAAGACTTAATAGTAGAAAATATGATCAATTTTGGCCGCCCCAAAGATTTGATCGCTCGTATTTCTTGCACACCTTGCACACCTGTTCAGGACGCCCCTGGCGAGGACAAATATTAAAATGCATATCGCTGCTAGACACAAGATGCAGAATACGAAATGATGAATCTAATTTGAGCAGCACCGTCCCTTTCAAGAATAACAAATAAAGACTGATTATTACTCTTCCTTTTTAAAACACTTATATTAAAAAAAAAACTCGAATGCTGACCCGATTTTCAAAAACGAGCTAAACACGCAAAGCGACTAAGAATGACTCGAAAACCCCATACAATTAACATTTTCTCCATTAAATTCTAGAAAATATGCAAAATATTTTCACCTCTTCCAAAATACAATGGAGAAAAACGACAAGAATCAGTGTTGGAAAGATTCTCAAGCCATTCTAATTGTAAATCATCTTACGAATTTAGTTCGTTTTTGAAATTTGTGAAACCGCCAGAAACGAGCGTTTTCTGACAATTTTTAAAATAAGCTACGAGGTTCTAATTTTAATAAAACGTTTTCCAGAGACTCTCGCATAAACCCTTGAAATATTTTTTGAATCACTCGTCATCTAGCAAGATTTTCATTCGAATCGTGAGCCTTTAAAAAGCAATACTGAATGTGTTACAATGTCGCCCTACTAAAAATCTGAAGATCCCTACCTTGAAAGTGTTACCAAACACTAGCCTGCTCAAATGGGGAAAATAATAGTAAGCAAAACAAATTTTGAAAGATACCTGTTAGGGTTGTAATTTTTTAAATTTGGCGCGCTCTGTAGACAGATTCACCGTATAGATTCGGCGCACTTGATTCGTTCATCTGCAAGAAAAAAAGACTTTGCTCTTATTCTAGTGCAACTGTGCCATGTGCTCTTTTCAATATAAATTCGACTGTTGTTCCATATGGATGAATCGAAGTTGTTCATTTAATAGAAATTATCATAATATTTGTGTGATACGAATACGAACCTTAAATTAATCTTGAAAGTTTTACCGATAAATTAAATAAATTGATTAAATAAACGATGGCATCGCGACGAACTCGAATTAAAGGTATTGCAAATATACCACAAAGACGTAAACAAACTAATGATAATGAGGTAATAACAGAAGAAAATGTGAAAATTAGTGAAAATCAACAAATTGGTAAACCTAACCCTAATGTTAAGGAAACGTCAAAACAAACGTCAGAAGAACATAACCTCAATTCGCAGATAGGGCTCGTTAATAATGCAGAAAATCAATCTATTTCATCAGAAATCAAAGAAATATCAAAAAATGATAAGCCAACAATCTCAGAAAATCAAGAAATTCATCGTACTAGCAGTGATAACAGCGGAGAAGCCTCGGAAAATAGGTTGGAGAAACCTAACCTCAACACCGGTGTAACTGGCGATAACACTGAAATAATTATCGAGAAATCATCTAAAACTGAGGAAAATTCACAAAACGATGTATTGGTAGCTAAAGAAAATAATGAAACTAAAACGACTATAGAGAAAATTGTAGAAAAACCGCTATTAATTCGACGGAAATTCATCAAACCGACTGTATCGATTAGTGCGTTAAATCGAAAATTAGCTAACGAAATCGATAAAAAAGAAGTCAAAAATGATATTGAAATCAAAAATAAAATTGTAATATTGGATCAAAAGTTTATAGAAGACGGAAATTCAATAACAACGAATGATAGAAGCCAAGAAAATTGGTCTGAGATCGAAATACCACAACAATCTGATGAGACAGTGAAAATTACACAAAGTTCACCGATAAAAGGTAAATTTTACACTTAAATCCAAACGTATTTTTGACTTTCGATTTTATTTTAACAGAAAAGTATACTCCAAAATCGATTTGTAATAATGTGGTTGTAACAAATACAGAAACTGAATATCCTATACCACCACCAAGTCCAAATAAGAATCGTACAAGAATTAAAGCGATCCCTAGATTCGGCCAGCGGCATACAAGTTTCAGTGCTAGTGAATCTGAGGATGAATCGAAACGTAATAATCGTCATCGTAATGATTCAGTAAATTGCTCTTATTTGCTTCAACATTATTTTATATTTATTAAAAATTAATTTTTAGGTATGTTCAACAACATCAACAGTTATCGATAATACTACAATACCGGAAATTTCACCACAAAAATCGAAAGAATTCCATTCTATAATCCAGAAGAAATGCCGTCGAACTGAACAATCACGAAAACTAGCCGAAGCTAGACGTGATTTTCAAATAAAATTCGGTAATAATAAACCGGATCGTCAGAAATTAACAATGATGGATTTGATTTTCTATAATCCCACCACGAATTTAATGAGTGATACAAAACGTAAACGCGATAATCCTACAATTACGGACAATAAAGAATCTGAGCAGGTACGTGAACAAGAAGAAGAGCAAAACGTAGATGATCCATCAGAGAAACCGAAAAGTGATAATGGAGAAGAAGAAGAAGAGGAAGAAGAACCTGAAGCGTTAGCACCGCAGATTAGAATCGATGCACAAGGTGAAATTGTGGTCGATGAACAAAGTTTGGTCATTGAGAACAAAACAAATAAAAAGAATTGGGAAGCATTACAAAATTCACAAATAATTGATGGTAATTTTGAGACTGGTTATGGTATTTATAAACGATGTAAACGTTCAAAAGATTGGACAAAACAAGAAACATTAAAATTTTATAAAGCATTAAATACATTAGGTACAGATTTTACATTGATGAGTGAATTTTTCCCAAGACGTTCAAGGCGTGAATTGAAGATGAAATTTAAAAAAGAAGAACGTATCAATAAACAATTTATTGATCGTGCTCTATTACAACCATGCAGTTTCGATTATGATGAATTCAAACAGGAAGTTGATATGGAAGAGAAGGAAATGGCTGAAATTGAACGACAGAAACAAATCGATTCACAACTAAAGAAAGAGATTGGTCGTAAACGAAAGAGTCGTAAGTGTTTATAATGATTTTATAGCCGTCTACCAACGATATGCTAACTTATAGCCTTATACTATACGGTCCGGATTATAACGGAAAGGCGTTTTCTTTATGTAAAATATTTAAGCAATGATAAACATTGTGATCACCGCTATTAACAGTACGGTCAGCTTAACTTAAGTGCGTATAGAATCGCGTGGTTTATACCGACAGTTTTTGATTGGTTCCGTTCTTTTCAAAAATAATGTAAGCCTCCCTCATACGGTATAAAGTCTAGACCTTAATCGGCCTACATACACGCTAATTTTTAGGGACGATTTATAGTCGTCGGGACGGGGCCCCCGATCTGTTTTGCCTAAAAATTAACGTGTGTGTAGACCTCTTTATAAGTATAACGTATCGGTGACGGCTGAAAACTAATAACTTTTATAAATTTTTCAGTTATATTCAAAGCTGGTCAAAGTGATGCATCTAAAAAGGCACCAAAAACTGTTAAAAAACCTAAAAAACGCCGTCTCGACATTATGAATGTGTTATCAGAGAGTGATGCTGATGAATCTGAAATCGATTCAGATAATGAAAATAGTAATAATGATACATTTTTACAAAATATACAACGACCAACACGTTCAGGTCGTGTACCGAAACTTTTAAATCGTTATAAATGTGATGACAATACGAAGAAGACTGAAATAGAAAATAATCAAAATGGTTCAATCATGTTTGTAGAACGTACCACACCAGATGGTGCATCGGTTTTTAAAGTTTTTATGGTTGGTGATGATCCACAAAAAAAAACTGAGAATGGTGCTAAAAATTTAAAAAGTATATGTTCATTACGTGCTGAATTATCGGAAAATGATGAAGGCGATGGAAGAAATGAAAATGTTACAATTAATGAGCAAAATATTACAATACCAGCTGATAGTAATGATAATACTGAAAAGTTATAATCAAGACAGCATTATTGTTCGCTTGTTGAAGGCTATGGTGGAGTCAAATCTCGTTTTTATGTCCGAAGAAGTGACAATTTTTAATCATCGATTTCTCGGTTATTTTCTGAGATATTCAAATGCTATAACTAGCGTTGAATTGGGCGTTTCACGGTGCATCCGATAGTTTTCCATTTTAGAAAGTGACGCCACTTCTACAATTTCAAAGATATAAAAACGTACAACAGCTTGTTTGAAAGCTTATTCATGTAGGAAGGGCAGATGGAGCGCGAAAAATCCAATTTTGGAAAATCGAAAAAGTTTTTCGGACTCCATTTGCCCTCCGCACAGGAATAAGTATTCAAACAAGCTGTTGTACGTTTTTATATCTTTGAAATTGTAGACATGGCGTGATAAGGAAAATTTTGACATGCTTCGACATCTTCCAAAATGGAAAACTCTGTCGGATAGACCGTGAAACGCCCAATTCTACGCTAGTTACAGCATTTGAATGTCTCAGAAAATAACCGAGAAATCGATTATTAAAAATTGTCACTTTTTAATACACGAAACGAGACCTGACTCCAACATAGCCTCAATGCTATCGTAGGACAACTGAAATATACTCGCTTTTTTTGTTTGTTAATTTATTTTAGTTACATCACTGTTTTTTTACATGCAAAATGAATGCATTTTTTCTTTAGTTAAATAATTTAAAGAGAATTAACTTTGTACTGGATTTATTTCAAATGCCTCACATGGTAACCATTTAGAGCTCTCCAAGGCATCCCATAGATTACAATCCTGATCCAAACGATCCCGATTGATCTTCTCGACGTCTAGTGGCACAGTGTGTGCTGAAATTAACGAACATATGGTCCAGAAAAAAACTAGTACAACATTCTGAGTTTAGTGAGATGTTTCGATTAATTTGAAACATCTTTGTCGAAAAACCATAGGGAAGCGAGATATACAGAAGCGAAAGGAGAATTCAAACTTTTCACTAAAGCCCAAACAGGCACGAAGTAAGAGTCGTCACGGGTCTTATAGCTGAACATTGTCTAGTCAATTATCATCTCAAGAAACTGAACTGAAGATCGAGAGCTAAGAGCAGACATTAATTGGGCCATGTCGTCTCCTAAATTTCCTAAATCTCTCCGTACAAAACCGCAATACTTACGAATCAATTCTAAATCCTCTTCATCTTTTTTCTCCATATGGTGCACCATAGCGCTCATATCTGCATGTTGGTATGCTTCATGTGTTGCAGTACCATCACCTTGATCATAATAACCCTATAATAGAAACGTTAATTATTTCAAAAATTGTTTCAATTGTAATTTTTCCACCCCTCCAAGACCTACAGTTTGCCAATTAGCATAATTTTGCCAATATGCTGGATCATAAAATTGATTATAATCAGTTGTTGCTGCTGCTGCTGCTGCTGCTGTTGTATATGTTGTTGCAGTTGTTGTGGTTGTTGTAGTGGTAGTTGTTTGACCACCAGCAGCAGCTGCAGCTGCTGCTAATTTAGCTTTCGGTACAGCATTACAAATTTTTAATGCTTTTGTACCTAAACCAACATAACCATTCATATTTACTAAAGCATCTTTCATTTCATCTTCACTACCAAATTTAACAAAACCATAACCTTTACTAAAACCACTATTATCTAAAATAACTTTTGCTGCTTTTATTGTATTGTATTTTGATGAGAATACACGATATAAATTATAATCATCAACATCAGGACTTAGATCACCGACCCATACAGAGAATTCACTACCCAATAAATTACGTCCAGCATTACTGGCATTATTTAAACGGAAACGTACAATTGGTGATGTGCCTGGTATTGGTTTACCATTCAATTTGTGCATTGCATCTATAGCTTCTTCATCATTAGCAAAATGTACAAAACAATAACCGGCTTGTTCACCAGTGAATTTATTACGCATTATCTTCACACCAAGTGGTGTTTCGCCCATCTTACGGAACGCTGTTAAGATAAACGTTTCGGTCATGTATTGCTCCAACTACAAAGCAAAATTAAAATTAACTAAATTGTAATAGTAATTAGACAGAAATACATTGCCCATCCATAGCTGACAATGCACTAAATTCGTCATTTTTTTCGGTTTTCTTCAATTAATTAACAATTTAATTTCTTAGCAGCAAAAATATAACCTCAAATATAATCTCAATTCATGAAATATAAGCAAGAAGTTGCAATGTTGCCAAGCTTATTATTATTCCTTAAATTTCAAGCTCATAAATTCATGATATTGTTGGCGCGAGAAACGAAAAAAATGAGACTAGATGAGATGCTGATCCTGATCATTGATCAGATACCAATTCGGCATGAAAAGTGACTATAGGTGGCGCTTCGAAAATTCAATATGATGGACGAGTGATGGATAAGTCGTATTTTCTTATCAAATCTCGATTTCGGCCATTATTATAAGATTATAACGTAATATTCCCAGTACATATACCTTAAGGCTGTGGGCTACTATTTAGGAATTTTGATACAGGATTTCTCGCTTCCTTTTTTTAAGATGTAGAAACGCGCGATAGCGTTATCAAAAGAGCGTCTCAAGATGCAGGAAAAAGTCGATTTTGTTTTGGAAAAATTTTGGGAAAATTCTGAATTACAAACAATTGCCTCGCAGCATGTTTGTTTTAGAATTTCCCCCACAGCTCACCTTATATTGATTAATTATTAATGAAAAATTTACTAAATTTGAAAATTTAGAGGGCTTTCCAAATGTTCAAGATATTTTTCGATTGGCTTGTTGGTTTTCCAGAATTTTAATGAAGATGGACGAGCGGATAACTGCTTATTCGAAAGCTTATCCATGTGAGAGAAACGTGACTTTTCGTCTTGGAATTTCATCTCCTATCTGCCCCTATGAAATTATGCGAGACTTATGGGTCATCCTGCATTACACTGGCCAGTACTGGTCACCACTTTTTGTACGACACGAGCCCGGTCGAAAACTGGGGTTGGTACTTCCGATGGTTAAACTACATGTCAACAATAGTCACATCACGAGCAATCTTAGTTCCAGTGGATTCTTAACGAAGAATCAGACTTGGGATTTTATATTGTGTCGCACCAATATTTATTCAACATTTTGGAGCATGCTCACATTTTCCATTATTCAATAAAAGAAGGTAAAGCATGCTCACATTTTCCGTTATTTAATAAAAGAAGGTAGAATGGGGAGCATATAACATTAGTAAAACCATTATGAAATACCATTAATATCGGTATGTATCTCATTGAGATATTTTGGTTAACTGTCATGTAATTATCATTTAATGGCAACAAATCAAACTGTAATTCAGTTTCTTCGACAAGAACAAAAAAAGGAGGATTTATTTAGCTGTTCGAGGGGAATGTTCAACACTATCTGCCATATTTACCCCTTTAGATTTTCACTTGATTCAATCCATGCAAATTCAGCACTGCAGTTCTTTCGATCAACACACTCTTGATTCTTCTTTTGAAGTTATTCTTGATTTTTCAAAAATGAAAAATTCAATTGAATTTTTATGTTTTGTTCGGAGCACTACTACTATTATTTTATTGTCCTCTACTGTATAACTTAAATAACAATTTACTGAAAGAAAATTAGGGTTGTAAGGGTTGTTTACAGTTCTTCGGACAAAATTAGAATAATGTATTTAGGTATTATTTTTTTGTAATTGACATTCATTAGAATTTGAGATTATTATAGGTCCATTGTCATAGGGTGTAGAATCATTTTAGTTTTTCTGAAAATGAAAATTTAGCTAAAGAGTGGACATATGCATTTGTATGATAGGAAATGAAAAATAAAAAATGAAACACCCTAAATATTAATAATCGTTAGGTACTGTAAATGATTATCCTTTAAATTATAGGGTAGGTATGTATAACGCACTAATTAAAAATAAACTTGTATCATTTCAAAAAATTATTACCAGGCCCGTTTCGTACCGGGGTGCAGCGGGTGCAATGCACCCGGGCGGCACATTGTAGGGGCGGCAGACGACTTTTTCAAATAAATAATTCAAATTTAGAGTTACTAAAAAAAAAGTAAAAAGTCAACGGGTGCTTCAATATTTAATTTTACTGATGTCAATTGATTATGTTCTTTTTTTAAAGGTATTATGTATGTATTGTTATGTATGATTTTGTTTTTCAACCATGATCTTATCATTAATAACTTATCATTAAAGCGATGAATGAGTATTATATTATTCTGAATCCGGTGTGCGAAAATTACCAATTTTCAAACATCAATTACACGCTCGTTTTTTTGAAATGTTATGTAATCATGTGTTGGATAGAGAATTTCAAGGTGCATTTCCTAAAGTTTTCTATCTAGGAAAAACGTGATAAGGTTCTGAATGACACAGGAAGCCCTTAGACCCTGTTTTTTTTTCGTATATTTTCCTTCATAACTGGCTAAAACTTAGCAAATAATATTGATTTGCAATATTAATTAAGTGATTTATATAGCAAATTGAAATAGCTTTCCAGATCTTCAAGGATTTTCTCGATACGTTTGTTAGTTTTCCCAAAATTGAAGCAAATTCAAAAAGAATTTGAACAGTGATGCTGTGCATACTTTTGTGCTTAAAAAGATAATATAATCAAATTAATTAATTTTAATAGCTGTAAAAGGGGGTCCAAAATGTCCGTCTAAATCTCCAATTTTCATAATTTTCTTTTGAGCGTGCTTTATGTCCTTTCCCCTTATATCAGCTTTCTAAAAACATTAGCGTGTTTTTCTATCTTTAAAATTATGCACAACATCACTGTTCGATTTTTTTATTAAATATACTCCACTTATAGGAAAACTAACAAACATATCGGGAATATTATAAAAGATTTGGAAAGCGCTTTGAATTTTCTATCTAAATTCACCTGATAAATATTTAAAATCAATAATATTGACTAATTGTAAGTTTCAGCCAGTTATGAAGGAAAATGTACGAAAAAACAGGGTCCAAGATGTTCCTCTGCTATTCAGAATTTTTTCACATTTTTTTTTAAATAGAAAGCTTCTGAACATGTACCTTGGAATGCTCTATCCAACGCACGTTTACTTTTCACAATATATCAAAAAACAAGCGAGTGATCGATGTTTGAAAATTGGCAATTTTCGCACACCGAATCGAGTAATGTGTCCATGGATCCCTTAACAAAAGGGGAAAGGGCGATAAGCCAGTCTTGCACCCGGGCGGCACAAGCTCACGAAACGGGCCTGATTATTACTTGCTGATAAATCTGAAATTATTTAGAAATGCTGTCAAAATCTGTTAGATTTGGTAAGCAACAGTTGTTTTCATTTAAAGTAACACTTTTATTAATAATAGAGCAAAAGTTAAGCTACGGAAAAAGTAAATAAATGAACAAATTAGCATCTTTACTTTATTACCAAACATTATGAAAATGAAAATATGTTCTATTGTGACCAAAAAGAAACCGGCGAATCCACAGAGAAATTTAAAGAAAATGGAATTCTACAAGAACGTGTACAAACTTTTTACAAAGAAAACTGGAAAAAAAACAATAAGTAATTGTCTAATTTATAAATTTAAAAGCGACGATTTTACAGCTAATTAATCAAACTTTAATTAATTTACTAAATTTACAGATATAAGAAGGGTGTGTTAACGATTCTCCATAGTCATCATTGCCACGATGCAACACCGTCCATTAAAAAGCTCAAATGAACAATTCTCAATCCAAATTATAAAAAGAACGACGCATATTTGAACGATTTAGCAGTCTATGATACAGCTTTAATTGGAATAATTATTGTGAGTAATTATTGGAGTTATTCAGTAATAACCAGCGGTCAAGTAATGCCAATTTTCCTACAAAAAAAAGTCAAAATTATTGTTTTTGAAAGACAGTTCTTAGGGGGTACACTTACGGTTGGTAGCATAATTTATGGACACGAATTCTGGACCACTTCAACAGGAGTGTTGATATAAGTTGCTGAATATCGCAACTGGAATCGTAATATCACAACAATCTGGAGTTTATTTATTCAATATTATAAAAATCTACTATTATTATTTACTATTTACTTTGAAAATTTGATTTTGCAGATTTGCTTTTCTTTCTAAATCTAGGTAATTAGTAATTTAGTAATTATAAATAAAGAAGTTTTTTAACAAATTCCATCTGGATGAAACAAAGTTTTTAAGCGTTGTTGACTCGCATTATGACAAATTTTATCTATCACAGAGAACTTGTAAACAAATTCAACTCTGTTAGCGAATTTTTTAAAAAAAAATTAGCTTATGACGAGATCCTCACTTTTGAATTTCCGAAAAATTTTTGCACAGAAGTTCGTTTTGGGACCTCAGGAACCCATATCCACCGTTCGTTAAAATTTATATATATATATATATATATATATATATATATATATATATATATATATGTATATCCACGATAACTGCCGTAAAAATAGTCCAATCTTAATGAAACTTGGTACAAAAATCGGTCTTTGGGATAGCTTGGATGAGTTCGTTGGCCAGACTGGTAGGGCCAACACTTTTGGAATAAGAGCTGAAGAAATGTTAAGAAAAATCATTTTCAATATTACATTTGCTTAGATTTTGATGAAAATTAAAATAACAGTAGAGCCGACCATTCTCTATAACCCAGAAAAAAAAATCATCAAAATCGGTTCGTTGGTTCGCAAGAAAAATGCAAAAATCTCTTTTTTGAGTATAAGCAGTAAAATCGATTATCTCAGATGGCTATGTGTTCTGACAATTGATATTAGAAAAAAAATTGATTATCGCACAGGGCAACTAATTTTGACAGTTAATATTAGACAAACATAGGTAGATCTAGTATGTTAATATTAACATACTAGATCTATGTAGACAAACAACAATTTTTAAACGAGTGAAATTTTATTAGTGTTTCTTATTGTTTGTGAATTAATAATATTTCAGCATGTAGATAAATAAAAAAATTCGCTATATTAGGTACTTGCTGCCTTTGGAGATTTTTTTTTATACAAGGTTGGCTAAAGCACAAAAAGCCCTAGAACGTTATGTACATACTTACAATAAATAAGTTTCGATGTAGATTTCAATTTTTTAAATACCTATAACAACACCGCTGATATGTATAAGAATTAATTGAACGCGTTGTTATTTACTTCAAAAAGAATGCTCGTATTATGTTTGTTAAAGAGGGATGCTTACCAAATTTTCCCTTTATTCGTTTACCTCACGAAATTATTGTAATGTTGTTCCAAAATTCCGCAAAGGATCACTGCTTAGACTCATTTAATGTAGAACAAACTGCGATTGAATTATTGAAGAATCAGAAAATTGGAAAATTGATAGTTATACGTGCTTCTTTCCACACCACCTGTGAGGTAAAGCACAAGGTGCGTTTTTTTTATAGTGGTATCCCCTGTAGGCCTAATCCACTATAAATGGTAGATATATCCACCACTGCCACCAATGTTAGTAAAATTCAGACAAATACACACATACCCAATACACACATAACCCTTATAATCTATGACCATCCAATATCTAATGTTAGTAAAGTTGTATGATTGCATTGCAAATTAAAAGTAAAGTGGTCAAGAGAACAAATATTCGTACCTACCATATACCACAAAATTCCCATGTTATCCTACGAAAATTTGCTCTCTTGACGTTAACTTTTATCATTTCATTCAAGAGTAAATCATTTAAATTTATAAATACATAAAATTTGATAATGAAATGGAGAATTGTGATGGGATAAAGGGAGATATTTAAAAGGATTAAAGTTGACGATCTCGATGACAGTTTTTGCCTGAAACATAAAAAAAATCATTTTTTTATTACAAAATCCTGAAAATTATAGTTAGTTTTGCATGGAAATGTATACGTTCTGAAAAAGAAAGTGTTAAAATTAGAAAAATACTTACAAAAATTATAGATTATGAAATAAATAGAAATTAAATACAAAAATGGGAAATATTACAAGAAAAATACCTGAAAATTATTAAATACCTGAAAAACAAAATTATAAATTAAAGTCTGAAATAAAAAAGTATTAAATACCTGAAAAAAAAATGATAAATTATAACCTGAAACAAAATAAACATTAAATTAAAGTGTTTTTTTACACTTACCGTTTCAAATTTTAATGCTTATATGCTTACTTGTGAGAATTACACAAACACATATATGAACACTTTGAAACACTTTTCACTGTAACACTGTTCGTTTCCAAAAATCGAATAACTCAACTTTACCATTAAAAAATAATGTAAAGGAGTTATTGTACCGAATCGCGATTAATGGACGCTATTGTACACAGCATCAGCGCAAAAGATAATAAGAGATCGAGTTTGAAGCACCAAAGCTTTAGTCGTGACACCTTTTACAAGTCTAAGCTTGTACTTAAATGTGTAGAATCAGTATTTTTAGTCATAATTGGAGATTTCGATGATAAAAAATAGAGAAATAACCCCCTAGGCATCAATGCTTTATTCGTAACACATTTCTGTAGCCAAAAATTTTGGATTTAATTGTACATTTTTAATATTTTCTGTCATTAACAGACATCTCAAAGGTAAAGGATAGAACAGATCGAGCTTAAAGCATTAAAGCTTTACTCGTAACACTTTACAAGTCGTAAACTTGTACTTCATTGAACAAAATCAGTACTTTTAGTCATAAATCGACGGCAAAAGATAATGGAGATCGAGTTTAAAGCATTAAAGCTTTAATCGTGACATTTTTTCCACGTGTTAAACTTGTAAATAATCGTACAGTTTCGGTAGTTTCTGTCATTAAATGACAGCTCGTTGGGAAACAATGGAAAGATCCGAGCTCAAAGCATCAAAGCTCTACTCGTAACACCTTTTACAAGTTCCAAATTTGTACATTTTTAATATTTTCAGTCATCAATTGACACATCGACGGTAAAAGATAGAAAGATCGAGTTCAAAGCATCAAAGCTTTACTCGTTTCACTTTTTACAAGTGTTCAACTTGTACTTAATTGAACAATTTTAGTATTTGTAGTCATAAATTGACATATCGATGGCAAACAATTGTAGAGATCGATGTCAAAGCATTAAAGCTTTAATCGTGACACTTTTTCCATATTGTAATCTTGTACTTAATCGTACAAGTTCAGTATTTTGTCAACAATTATTATTAAAGATACAAGCAAAAGCTTGTAAATCCAGTAATACAAAGAGAGTTGTAAAAAATCTTGTATGAGTAGTTATTTTGTACATATACAAAGAGTATTCGTTGCTGGTGTATTAAAAGTACCTATAAAGTTCAAAAAGTACCTACAAAGTACCTACCAAAGGTGTTGATAGTTAATCAACATAAATCAATAAGAACATTAGTTCTTTTTTCGTTGAGTTCAGTAATATTATAAGGTTCCTAAAAGATTGGTAATCTAATGAACAACATAAGTGACCCTATACAAGTGCCTACAAAGTGCCTACAAAGTATACCTACAAAGTACCTACAAAGTACCTACAGAGTACCTAATAGTACCTAAAGAGTTCTACGTGATTATAACACTTGATTTAATAGATGATTAAATTAATTATTATATTATAGATATCGAAAATTTAGTTTGTATTTTGATTCTTTGAATGTCTGTTGATAATAAAAATGTTGCATAACAGTACGGAATTGCGATATAAATCAAAATGGTACTTACTACTTAACTGCTTCTCAGCCTCCTGTCCCACGCTGTTCGAACCTACTGTAATTAGACAAAAAGAAAAAAAAAGTTAGTAATTTTGGAATTAAGTATAGTTTAAATATCTCGAATTACCCTTTCGATGAATTTTGGCTACACATCTCCTTGGGAAGACTCCTTCCATCAAAACACCATCACCATAACACACCACTGCACTTTATTAGCACTATTCACTATATTTTACAAATGTTGTTTATTTATTTATTTATTTATTTATTTATTTATTTATTTATTTATTGTTATTAACTTATTATTATTTATTATTATTAATTTATTTATTATTAAGTTTGATACACTCGTGTTAACACTTCGAAATTCAAAACTGAAATGAATAAATGACGGGCACACACAAGTCTAGAAAAGAACATTATATAACATTTCCTTTGTTCTTCTCCTATCAAAAACTGAAGAAAAACACAAACACAGATAAACACCTTTAATCTTATCGTTTATTCTACACGAAAATAGAGATAATTTGCAAATATTTTCAATGTATTTAATTTATTTTTCAATAAAATTAAAATATTTGTTTCAATAAATTCGTAATTTGTCTCACAGATATTTCCATTATTTAAGCCTCAAGTACACGGGGCGAGTTTACAAGCTACAAGCCGGCTTGTAAAAAGCCGGCGAGTCGGCGAGTGCGCTAGTAGTCGAGTACACACAAAAATTTCCACTAGCTCAGTAGCCAACTAGCTGGCGTCTGGAAACCACGTTAGGTTATTGTTATTTTAGTTTATTATCAATGCTACTAGCCACTTGTGCACAAGCTACTATGAGTACACGTGGCTAGTTTACAAGCTAGCTCGTTAAAAGCCGGCGAGTGGCGTGTAAAGTCGCCGGCAGTTCAACTTTTTCGGGAGCGTTTTTACAAGCAGCTAACGGAGCGAGTGCACCGAGTACACTGGGCTAGTTTACGAGCTGCTTGTGAAAAAGCCGGCTTGTAGCTTGTAAACTCGCCCCGTGTACTTGAGGCTTTACATTGGTTTAGGAATTATACAGGGTGTTTGATCTAAATATGGTTGATCCTATGAAACTCCTATTAGTCGATGAGTGATTTGAAAAATATCTTAAAGATTTGTAGGAGAGTCTCTAGGGAACATTTTAGCAAAATTAGAATCTCGTAGCTCATTTCAAAGTTGGTCAAAAAACGATCATTTTGGACAATGTCGCAATTTTCAAAAACGAACTAAACAAGCAAAACGACTAAGAATGTTTTGGAGACCTTCCCAACGTCGATTTTTTTCGTTTCTCTCCATTGTGTTTCAGAGAAAATACGAAATATTTCCACCTATACCAGAATGTATTAGAGAAAAACGAAAAAAATCATTTTTGGGAGGATAATAGAGTACTTCTAAGTCGTTTTACATGTTTATTTCGTTTTTGAAAATCGCTACATCGTCAGAAACGAGCGTTTTTTGACCAACTTTTAAATGAGCTACGAAGTTCCAATATTGCTGTAATGTTCTCTAAAGATCCTCTTACAAACACTTAAAATATTTTTCGAATCACTCGACTAATAGGAGTTTCATAGAATCGACCATATTTAGATCAAACACCCTGTATACCTACTACAAGACATACCTAAATTTGTATAGGTATGTATAAACAGATGGTGAATTTGTCGATTCTCTCTATGATTTATAACACTTCCACTAACACACTAACTTAAGTCAAAACGTTAGCGGAGTGAACGTACTATACATATCTATTATTAGTATCTATCACTATCACTTACTCATTACAATTTTCTCCACTACGAGGCGCCACCATCTCTCGTTCAGGCCAATAGGCCAAAAACACTGCTGGAGGGTCTATTAGCCATTCTTAAACTTCTCGTGTGCTTTACTGATTTTTGTAAATTGAAACATTGTCAAAAACGAGCGTTTCTTGATTAACTTCCAAATGAGCTACGAGGTTCCAATTTTGCTATTATTACTAATAACGCGTAATTTAATGGATGATTATGCTAATTATTATGTTTTAAATTTAGAAAAAATTCAATTTTTGCGTCTCGACTTTAAATTGCTGCACAACCGAACAAAATCGCCATCTAAATCAAAAAGGTACTTACTACTTAATTGCACTTATGGGACGTTGCGGAGCAAGCTATCTTCAGCCCCATCTAACGTTTGTGAAACGTAATAATCGTAGGTAGTGTTCCTCCTTAAGAAACATATTTCTTGTCCCGAGGAAACACTAGCTATGTAGAATATCAGAAAGTTTAATTTATTTAATTGCTTATATTATTATCTATAGAGTAGTGCTGCAGTAAGTAGAAATAATAAATACTAATCAAAATCGTTTTGTATATTACAAGTAGTCAAAATTTAGGAACTAATGCACAATTTGACAACAGGCGACAAGTGACAGTCAAGTTTATCAATAGTGAGAAATTAAAATACACTAAATGATGTGTAGGAATAACTAATTTTTGGCGGTAGATTTAAATTATGTTTGTCGATTAGAAATATGTTTTTTTGTAAATAGTTTATTTTCTCTGTTTGAAATAAATTAAATTACAAATATTTATAAATATTATAATAAATTACAGATTACTTTTCGCGATTTCTTCTTGTACAATGTAGCTCTTGCAGCTAATGTGAACACTTTATCAATATTGTATCGTGTTTTTGATGAACATTCAACATAAGCAACAGCATTGATTTTTTTAGCTAATTCATGTGCCTCCTGTTCGGTCACCATTGTCTTCCCACATGATTTCAAATGTTCTATCGTACTATTATCATTCCTTAAATCGTTTTTTGTACCAACTAGAATAATTGGAATATTTGGACAGAAATGTCGCACTTCAGGATACCATTTATCCAAAACATTTACAAATGAATCACGTGCAACAACTGAGAAACATATTAATGCAACATCAGTATCAGGATATTGAATGGGTCGTAGACGATCGTAATCCTCTTGTCCGGATGTATCCCATAATGCCAATTCAACAGTGATACCATTATCAATTTCCAGATCGGCAACATAGTTTTCAAAAATTGTCGGACGATATGTTGTTGGGAATTCGTCTTTAGCAAACACAATTAATAGACAAGTCTTACCACAAGCACCATCTCCAATAACGATCAGTTTTTTCTGTATCGACATTTTTAATGTTGCCATTATTAGATATTTAATTACCTGTTGATATAGGTGGGTTTTTTTTGTAGAGCGACTTAATTAAAATTATTACTGATAATGAGAGAGATAATAAAGATAAACACATTGTGCAATCAGTTTGTTTTATTATCATTATAATAAACAACATTTTTTTGAGTGTTTTCTCGGTTGGAGACAGGATTTAGCTGCAGCTAGAAAAACATCACCAACACCGATATTGTCTTTAGCTGAACATTCAATGTAAGCTGATGCTTTAATTTTTCTCGCTAATTTCTCACCCTCTACACTTTTTATACAATTGTTAGTTTTATCGCGTAAATCTAATTTTGTTGCCACTAAAATAAATGGTAAATTAAACGATTTAATTTCTTGCACCCATATTGAACGAACATTATTAAATGATGTACAAGAATCAATAGAAAAGCAAATTATAAAAATATCAACATTATAATATTGTAAAGAACGTAAACGTTCATAATCCTCTTGACCTGACGTATCCATTAATAATGCTGAAACGATTGTTGTATTATTATCAACTATAATGTCTTTATGATAATTATCGAAAACTGTCGGTACATATTCATGTGGAAATTCATTATTAACATAAACCATTAATAATGATGTTTTCCCACAGGCACCATCACCAATTACAACAATTTTCTTCGTATTTAAAATTTCTTCCGCAGTTGGCATTATAGCGGAAAAATTTTCTAACAAATCTAAATAACAACTACGGTATTTGGTAAGGATATTAATTGAATATTTTCCAATGAGTCATTTTTTATTATTAATGATAAGATAGGTGTATTTTTGTACGTTGAATCCTTGACAAACTTGATAAGAAATTATCGAATTTCTAACCAGGAAAGTTCTCCTAATCATAAACTTAAATTCTAGGACAAAGGCTGTATTCGTTATCGATTCTTTTACGCGATAGATATGCCTCCAAAATTTACGCGTAAAAATAATTCGCGTTAAAAACGTCTAGTTTCCATAAAGATATATTTCGACAATTTCAAAATTATGCCGTTTCTAAGTTTTTGTTACATTAAGGTAGGTTGTGTGAAATTTCGCGTAACTTGGAATTCGCGTAGAATTTTTAAAATTACTGTGATAAGTTTTTGACTGCCGTCCTTGTAATGCCGCTTCACAGAGTCGCTGAGACATTCAGCGGGTTCCCGGGCGAGCCAATTTTTCATGTCCCTCAACCCTATAAAGGTATAAAGGGATGAAAATCTAAATGTATACGATTCGTGTAAAACTCCTATTAGTTGGGGAGAGATTCGAAAAATATTTCAAGGATTTATAGCAGGGTGTCTGGAGATTGTTTTAGGAAAATTAGAACCTCGTAGCTCATTTGAAAGTTGGTAAGAAATCGCTCGTTTCTGGTGATGTCGCGATTTTAAAAAAAAAAAACAGCTAAACACGCTAAACGACTAAGAATGATTCGAAGACCCTCCCAACATTATTTTTT
The DNA here is from genome assembly GCA_039776855.1 of Mylabris sibirica. Classification (NCBI taxonomy): domain Eukaryota; kingdom Metazoa; phylum Arthropoda; class Insecta; order Coleoptera; family Meloidae; genus Mylabris; species Mylabris sibirica. The sequence goes on from CM077841.1 coordinate 7,170,107, forward strand.
TTCGTTTTTTTCCATTGCATCCTAAAAAAAATAGGAGACATTTGCCCCCATTCCAGAATAAAATAGAGGAAAACAAAAAAATCAATATTGAAAGGATGCCCAAGTCATTCTAAGTCGTTTAACGTGCATAACTGGTTTTTGAAAATCGTGACATCGCCAAAAACGAGCAATTTTTGACCAACTTCAAAATAAGCTACGAGGCTCTAATTATTCTAAAACGATCTCTAGATACCTTCTTATAAATCCTTGAAATATTTTTCGAATTGCTCGCCAACTAATAGGAGTTTTACACGAATCATCTACATCTCTGTAGATACATAGTGTCCAGTCTGATAGAATACAATTTATACAAGATTTATAGCGTAGCATATAGAGAATATTTTAGCAAAATTAGAACATTGTAGCTCATTTGGAAGTTGGTAAAAAAACGCTCGTTTTGGACAATGTCGCGATTTTCAAAAATCAATTACACAAGCAAAACGACTCATTTTAACATTGATTTTTTAAATTTTTCTCCACAATATTCTAAAAAATATGCAAAGTATTGCTACCTATTCCAGGAGAAAATCTATAAAAATGGAAAAATCAACGTTGGGAGGATTCTAAGAGTAACTTTAAGTCATTTTAAGTGCGCAGCTGGTTAGTAAATTCTCGACATCTGCATCATGCATGAGAAACGAGCGTTTTTTGACCGACTAGGAAGTCCTAATTTTTTTAAAATGTTCTCCAAGGACTACCCAATTAAAATTTTGTTCGAATGGCTCCATTATTTTGATTAGAACGGTTTGTTTATTCTAATTTTTAAACTTGAAACTTTTTGGAGTACTTGAAGTTCAGATAGTACCTATGTTTTGAACAAAATTTAAAAAAAACTCTCTGGACCTCCCCAGTTCTCAGTTTACGATTTTTACTTTAGTAGAAGTAGACTTTGGAGCTGAATTCTAATGCCGAAAAGAGTTAATGAAGACAATGAAGTCTTCTTCAAAGCTACAGTAAATCGGTAATTTTCTCTAAAGAAGGTAGTAGGGCGCATTCAGGACTTTAGGGCTTTAAGCAAAATATATTTTGGACTCCCATTTCATACTGAAGCAATTTAGGGCTAAGGCAGAGGTATGTATGGGGGCATACGGCATACACAGTGCCCACACCAGCTTGAGGCCCCTTTAGAGCCAAAAACGCACAACAAAATTAAATTTGGCAGATTAGTTGCGGTTTCGTTAAAATATTCTTTCGATTTTCATTAATTTTTAAAATTCTAAGAAATTTCTATCTTATTCGTTCATTTACATACAAACTTTACATTGTCTGACATCATCGTACAAATCTATCATCATCATCATCATTCAAAATAGCGCTATTTTATCACAATCATTATCGCAACATAATGGAAAATTTGTTAAGAATTACGACAATAATATTTATGTACATATAGCATACTTTCCCCCGTCTACACATATTTTAAATAATTCTATTAATAAAGTTTATTTGTTGATTCTAACACCTCCAGTCAAAAACTATTCTTACTATTATTATTACGAATGAATGAACGAACGAAAAAAAAAACGTGGAAGGGATGGAAATTGCAGAAAAACCGGATATAACGTCAACAACATCCGATCTAAAATTAGTAAAACGTTAGATTTTATCAGACGGACGTAATAATTAAACAAAAACAACAATAACGTCATTTCAATATAATAAACAGAGATAAGTATCGAAAGTCCGGTTGACTCATTATAGATGCGTAGAAAGAGATTCCAACAGCGTTGCCAAACCAACCACAATTTCCTTATATTTAACAATCATTTTATCATTTTACACAAAATTATGATTTATTCCAAATTTGTTATTTTAACAAATCAAATGATGACTGTAAATGTATTATTTGTGTAAAATATAATTACATGGATGTTGTACAACTTGTTATTTGTCTATTTTTATGTTTTTTTTTAGTGTATTCAATTATTTAACGTTGGTGATATTGGCAACATTGGACCTGTCTGCGGCTACAGTCATTCTGCCTGCTTCTTGTGGTTATTTATGTGGTTGTTTAGAAATTATTGTAATTTGTTTATTATTGTTGTTGTTGTTAAAATAGCCTAGCGTTTAAAGCATTGAGCTACAAAAGGTATTGATTGATTTTTCTGAATGTTTAGTTGTTTTGGTGAATCAGAGGACTCTGGTAAAGGTCGGTATTAAATAATCTATATATGTTGGCATGTAATGTTTTTAATTATGTCTATGTACAGTATGTATTGTGTGTTAGTTTGAATGGTAGTAAGAATGAAAATAACTATAGTTTTATTGCCTTTTTATTCGTAATATGCAAAAATCGATACGTTCATGTCAATCGAAATTATTGTTTTAAAAGAAAAAACCCCTATTATTTTATATGTTTTCGTATTTTGCTAATCATTGTTGTTTTAGTTATTGGAACCGTTCATATTTTCATGTTTTTGATTGTGTTATTCGGGTTTCGTTAAATTAAACTGTCAGTTGCCACGCCTTTGTTGGAGATTGTCCGATTGATCTCAATGGAATTGTGTAAACTTATCGTACATCATGATGTTTGCGCATTTATTTTATCGTTTACTTATTTTATTGTGTCTTTCATTTTATTTGCTTGTTAATATTGTTTTCGATCTCTTCCAAGTGTGTTGATTTCATTTTTCCCGGCATTTTGACACAATTTCCCCTAGACTTGTCAAAAAATCTAGTGATTTTCTTGTGATTGTCCAACCTGTGTGTATCGCTGAATGTTTTGTGTGAGATAGTTAATGTGGTTATTTGTATGTGTTAGAATAAGATAGTGATAGTGACGGTTGGTAGTTTTGTTGGCTAGCCTGTTTTTAATGTGTGGCCAATGTCCGCCGTTGAGGCTGCTATTGCTGCCGCTGTCGTTGTCGCCATTTTAGTCGATGTGTGAATAGGCGTTGACTATTTATTTATTTATTATCATTATTATTTTTTTGTTTTGTTTATTGTGTTTGTTGGCGGCGTAGGTCCGATGGCCGCAATTAGGAAGAAATTGGTGATAGTGGGCGACGGCGCCTGCGGCAAAACATGTTTATTAATTGTCTTCAGCAAGGACCAATTTCCTGAAGTTTATGTGCCTACTGTGTTTGAGAATTATGTTGCTGATATTGAAGTTGATGGTAAACAAGTTGAATTGGCATTATGGGATACAGCTGGACAAGAAGATTATGATCGTTTAAGACCATTATCATATCCAGATACTGATGTTATATTAATGTGTTTCTCTGTTGATTCACCTGATTCATTAGAAAATATACCAGAAAAATGGACACCAGAGGTGAAACATTTTTGTCCAAATGTGCCAATTATATTGGTTGGAAATAAAAAAGATTTACGTAATGATCCAAATACAATAAATGAATTGAAGAAAATGAAACAGGAACCGGTCAAGCCGCAGGATGGTCGTTCAATGGCTGAAAAAATCAATGCCTTTGCATATTTGGAATGTTCAGCTAAAAGTAAGGAAGGTGTTAGAGAAGTATTTGAAAATGCCACACGTGCCGCCCTACAAGTTAAAAAGAAGAAGAAACACCGTTGTGTACTTTTCTAAACAACCAGTTTTTTTTTAAAAAACGATACAACTAAGCAAACAACAACAGCCACAAAATTTGGAAAACAAACAGTAAAAACAGATTTAATTTTAACAAAAAATCACTCTTATTTGATAATAAGTGTATATTCAATAATTTTCACATTTCAGAAAGCAAATGTTAATTGATGCAGAAAAGGGGGCTTGTGCATAAATGTAATTCTTATCCATTTCAATTAAATAAAACAAATATTTGCCATGGAAAAAATTATCAAACTATACTGAAAATAGAAAACAATTTGCAATTTGTACATAATCAATGTGAGTTCCATTATTAATAATATATTTTTGTGCTTTTTCATGGGTCAACTCAAATTTTTCAAATAGCTATAGTTATGGTGGTATTAAACGAAAACCCCTCTAGTTTTGTCTTAATTGTCCATCATTTATGTTTGTTTATCAAAAACTAGATTTATGTGGACATTTATTATTATATTGTTTAAACGAAATAGGAAAAATTGTAGCAATTTGCTAAACATTTTTAATTCGCCTAGTCTCCATATACGAATATGGGAAGAATATTTGGGGACTTGCCGTCAACAGCACAAACTTCCCAACAAATTATTTGTCCACTGTTATTTAGATTATATATCGATTTTTTTTAGTTTATAATTATATTGTTAGAATTTTTGCCTTCCTTTCTCTCCTTTCTCCCCAATCTTCTAATTACAAAAAAATATTTTTTAATAAAATTGTAATTTAATTGATAATACATTTGATTATTAACATAATTGAAAAAGAAATGTAAAGTATTGTTCTAAATGGTGCATAAATTACTATCAACTTGAGCGAATAGAGTTGATTTTATTTTTTTGGGAAACTAATTGTGGATATTTTCTTTAATTTTTTTTGAGGGAAATTTGAAAAATTGCTCGATTTTTCAACTTTCTTCAAACTTTTTTTTTGTATAAAATAGACAACTCTTTAGTAATAATTTATGCGAGTTGCCTATCATTGTAATAGCTTTAACTTTTCCATAATTAATAATAATGTATCTTAAAAGGTAAATAAATTGTTTTCTTATATACATTTCGTAATAATAAATATTGAAACTTTCAGATCCTGTATGAGTCATTAAAGAAATTCTATGATGATTCATTTTTTGTTATCTAACGATACCCCACAATGTATAGGATGGGATTGATTGAAACGTATTGTTGATAGTTTAGCGTTTATTGAACAATTATTGGTTAATACAAAAAAGTATATGATGATGATAATTGAGGAGGATAAAGGAGACAATCTGTAGTAGTAGTAGTAGGTTCGTTTGATATGCGACACATTCAACTTACAAATAAACTACCGTTATTGATATGATAATTTTGTTGAGTACATTCAAAGTCTTTATATTTTATACATAATTAATGTTGTTTCGTTTTCAAAATAATTTGGTAACTAGTTTTTTTTTTTAAATAAAAATAGTTACGAAACAAACAGCCTCATAAGTACACTATTCTATGATTCTTTTCATTAAATATTCGTCCCAAATTACTAATCATACAAATATAATGTATATAGTATAGTTAGAAGTCTTAAAATCTAATCGCCATCGGCTGTAATTATTCAAAAAAAAAGTTAAATGCGTATAATGCAAGTACCGTTGTTAATATCAAAGAAGATGGTAGTTGTTGTATCGAGAAGCTTTGGAAATTGGCGAATTCTACAATTACAATCATGTAAAAGATAGAATCGAAAAATTTGTGTGATGCAAGAATTATCACAGTAAAAGACAACAACTACCACCAACGAAATCGAAGAGATTACATAATTAGAATATCAAAACAAATTGTCGAAAATAATTACTAAGCTACATGGCAGTAGATTATATCAAAAATCAGGATAATTAAAGAAATTAAGGGATTCGGGTGGGTTTTGTTTTTTTGTTGGTAAAACTACCATTTATTGTTGAAAAAATGTGAAATGTAATTGTTAGGGAGGCACATACGGGGGTGGTTTTCTATATGTAGGTGTCGGTTTTGGTCTCGGTTGTTTACCACTATCTTGTGTACTGCGTGTAAACGGTGGTGGTGGTTGATATGGTTCCGAATCGTCATTTAATTTCAACGAACCACTCTTACTATATTCAGGTGGTGCTAATGGTGGTTTCTCATCTTTTAATATCACTGGTGCTTTAGTGCCTGGTTCCGGTTTCTCTTCCAATTCCTCCTAAAAAAAAACACAAAATTTAATTTAAATAATAGTAAAAATTTTACGAGTAAATACTTGAAAAATAACGGGTATTCCTTTATTGCCATAACTTTGTCGACCGTCTTCTTCAACATTCATCTTACCAGTACGTCGTCGTCTATATAAAACACATGCAGCAATTGCTGCTAATGATAACATAATTGATATAATCACAGCTGGTATAATGAATGTCATTAAGTATTGATAATGATCGGAAGCGGCAGCATCTGCACCAATTTCTTCAGGTATTATTTTATCTTGTGGTGGTTGTGTTGGTACTATTAGTGTTGTTGTTTTACAATTACCAATTGGTAAAACTTTAATTGTTGATATTGAAAAATCTGTATCCATTATATTATGTACGTTATCTGCAATACCACGATCTGGACTTTTTAATATACTTTCTAAATAATTAATTTCATCATGTGGACATTTTATCGTATCCAATGATTTATTATACCATGTAATTATTGTAGAATCGTGTTTCTGTTTAAATGGGCCTAGATGGATGTTGCTTGTGTTACGATCACCGAAAATTCTCTAAAAATTATTATTAATTATCAATAATTTGATTATTATAGTTTAAATCGGTATACTTGGAGTTTTTCAACGAATTTCTTCTGTAAACTAGCACTATTAATAAACGTATCATATGGCGTCTCTACTGTCATACTAAATTCAACATTATAACTCCTCTTCGGTGCCGGATACACAACAATCTCTAAACTATCAGTTGCTGGTAATCCACCACTATCCGTACATACCAATTGATATTCACTACGTCCCGATTTCCGTGGTATACCATAAAATTCAAGATTCTTACTATCGAATTGTAACCAATTAGACGGTTTGATCGGTTGTCGATCACCAGTCAACAATGTTATATTCAATGTTCTTGAATATGTATCTTCAGGATCATAGAAAGTATCCTAAAATTGATGTAATTAATTTTGGTATATCGAATTAGATAAAATTAGATAGCTTACATCAGGTACACGAAATACTAGTAATTCCCCAACTGTTGCATTAATATGATCAACAGGATTCCGTAAAAATGGTGCTAAATTCGTTGGTGGTGTTACAGGAATTTGTGGTGTTTCACATACACCGAGACCGCGTTGTTCAACTCGTTTCACACGTAATTCAGGCGCTAAAGCTAAATTAAGTTCACGTGCTGGATCGCCACGGTCGTTTGCTGTCAACATCTACAATCAATCGATCGATATTAAAATAATATTTACGTTACAAATAAATAAAGTAACTAGACTTACTTGGAATAATTCTTGTATTTCTGATGTTGGACATTGATTTGTTGTTGGTATAGAATCATTAGTCCATGTAAATACAGCCAAATCATTCGTATAATTTACGTGTCTTACTGTAATTTCTGACATGTTTGTATTGTAAATTCGCCCTAATGCTCGTAATGTCTTCAAACACCAATCGACGTAATTCGAAAATTCTTGTTGTTTTTCGATGCGAATAAATAAAGAGAATTCGTGATTGACGACACGGTGTGATTTGTGTTGTTGTACTTGAATTGTAATGTTCTCTTTCGTGAAAGCACCCTCTCGATCGGTGGCACGTAAGTAGTAATCGTACTTGGAGACATCATCCTCTAATGGCCTGTATTTTTATTAATTATTTTTATCAAGATAATAAATGAAAAAATTAACACTTACAATCCGTAAATTTCACGTCTGATCGGGTTGAAATGCACCCAAGAATCTTTTCCGAGTGGTTGTTCATTCATATTCAAAAATTCTAATGTTAAATTGTAACCATCTTCAACGTCTTTAAACGTATTTTTCGGTACAACAAATCGGAAAATTTTACCAGCAATTACAGACATTTGTTTGATGCGATTTTCAATAAATGGCGCAAAATTCTTCGTGTCATACTCTATAGTTTCTGTAATTTCTCTTACTGTTGTCGTACGTGGTGTTGATGAAATTCGTGTTGTTAATCTCATTGTACTAGTCTGTACGTCATCTGTTATAAAATCAGTAACTAAAGGTGTTGTTGGTGTTGTTGTTGTTGTTAAAGTCGTCGGAGCTTCTGTTGTGGTAGTAGTTGTAGTCGTCGTTGTTGTTGTTGTTGTGATTGGTCTTGTAGCAGTAGTCATAGGTGGAGGAATCGTTTCCGTTATCATCACAGTTGGAGTTTCAGTATCTTCGATAATTACAGGCGCTGTTATCTCTTCAGTTGGTGGTGGTGTAGGTGGTTGGGTTTCAGGTGGTATTGTTTCTCTAGATGTTGTAGTCAATTCAATTGATGGTGTTTCCGGCATTATTTGTTTAGGTGATGTAAATTCCGGTATAATAGTTTGACTTTCCGTTGGACCATCATCATCATCACCATCATCAATATCATCCTCAAAACCGTATTCTTCATAATAATCGTCCTCATTCAAATTTGATTCAATTTTTGGTGTTGCTATCTCATAGTTAGTTGTCATTTGAATTGTAGAACTTTGTATTTCTTTCTCCGTTATAGTTGTGGGTGCCGGTGTTGTAGTTGTCGTTGTAGTTGTTGCAGATGTTGTTTTTGCTGTTGTTGTTGTTGATGGTGATGTTATAGTAGTACTGGTACTCGTTGTGCTCGACGATTCTTCAATTCTGGAAGTTGCCAACTCGTCCTCGTCGATAAACCTTGGACTTGTGGACCATGGTACACGTTCAATCTGATGATAATAGTAAATTATACAACAAGGCTAATAGCACACATTATAGCGAGTGTTGTAATCATTCGAGGTAACAATAGCACACATAGCTGTATACTATAGTTTATCTACGACTTATTTCTAAGTGTACAGGTAAAATTAAGAAAAACGAAAAATATCAGTGTTGGGAGCGTCTATGAGTCATTCTTAGTCGTTTTGCTTGCTTTGCTCGTTTTTGAAAATTGCCACATTGTCAGAAACGATCGCTTTTTGATCAACTTCCAAATGAGCTACAAGGTTCTTATTTTGACAAAATATTCTCTGGAGACCCCCTTAAATCCTTGTAGTATTTTTTTGCCATAAGAACTTCTCGTCGGACGTTAGTCACCCTATTAGACGACGAGCGATTTGAAAAATATTTTAAGGATTTGTAGGAAGGTCATTGTACAACATTTTAGAAAAATTAGAACCTCGTAGCTCATTTGGAAGTTGGTAAAAAATCGCTAATTTCTGATGATGTTGCGATTTTCAAAAACGAGCTAAACATTCAAAACGACTAAGAAATTTGTTTAAAGGATTAAATTAACAAAATGGAATCATGTTAATTTACCGGCTCATTTAGATCATCTTCGGAAATTAGAGTTTCACCATGATGATGCCGATGTGGATGTGTTGTCGTTGTTGTAGTTGTTGTTTGTGGTGTTTCGATTGATGATGATTTCTCATTTTCCTCAAATTCATCATTGTAATCATCATATTCTTCATCATAATAATCATAATCATCACCACTACCATCTAAAGCTTGCCGTTTGGCACGCACATTTTGGATATTATCTATTTTAACACGCCATCCAATTAATGGTAAACCTAAAACTTCACTAATTGTCCCATCACGTGCTTGTTGTTTTAATTGATGTACTAAAGATGCAGTATGTAACCATAAACGTCCATCACAACCTACTGGTAATTCTAATGAAGATATTATTTTAGATGTGCGTAGTTTTAAATTTCCTGGTCCAGCTAAAATCACTGAACTATCATCAATATCATCTTTTTCTACCTGAGATTTTAAAGTAAAGGCACTCTAAAAACAAATCAATTTTTAAATTTATTGTTTTAATTATAATCAAAAATTGTATTTTACAAGTGGCAAACCGAAGAATTTCGCAATATTGTTGATAGCAATTACTCTTTGTTTCGGTTTGATTGCCCTGACGCCTCTATCAATAATTAATGTAAGTATTGTTGAATCTTCATTAATCAAACATTTTCGAAGATTATTAGTTTTATTTTCAATAATCTTAATAATTAAATCATCAGAAACTGTATTATTAATTCCAATAGCTCGTACGACTATATGAATTCTTCCTAAATCTTCACTCAATGGAACACCCCAAAAGGTACCGGTAGTTTTATCAAAAAGCAACCAAGCCGGTAGAGGGACAGTGTTGACTTGTTTCGCCTATTTTTACACCACGAGAAAAAATACAATAATTAATTAATTAAAATTATAGAAATCGGAGAGTTTATTAATTTACTACCAAATGACCTTAGGTGTTGTTTTGATAACAATAATTTTTATCTTTATAGTTCAATGGGTTAAACGATAAAGCGTCTAGCAACAGAATTAATGAAAACGGATTCTAATGTCGAACGTGTCCGGAAATCCAAAAAATTTCATACAAAAGAAACGCCACTATTTGCGAGAAAACGATCAACATTTCACGTGCATACAATAGCGTTGTTCTTTTTTAATAAATTTATAGCACCGACATTTGTCAAGTTGTCGTAAAAGGCTTAACAACAACCCTAACTCTACTAGTATTACAACGAACGAAACAAAAAAAAAAGAAATAAAATAGAAAGTGTAGAGGTCATTAATTATTTCGAAGTTGACCGGTTTTTCTTCTCATCGGTGTTCTAGTCAACGTTCGACTTGAATTCAATTAAAGGTTCATTTTTTTTGTTTTGTATAGAACAAGTCTTACCTCGTACGTGTGCACATCGCCTCCTAATGTACCTTTTGGGATGACTAGATGAAATATTTGGCCTATCTTTGCTTGGATTTCTTTATCGTTGCTAGTCCACAGTCTTTTTACAGTTTCTGTATTAAATTCAGTTTCAAAATCATCAGTTGTATCAAAACCAAAATCATCAATAAATTGTTGTTGTGCTAGTTTACTGTTGCTTGTTGTTGAAAATGTTGTTGCCAGTACTGCCAGCAGTATTGCCGACAACAACAACAAGGAAGACATTTTTTGTTGTTGTGCGAAGACCTTACGCTACCATCGCCTAAATTTAGAAGAAAACAAGAAAAATAATTTAATTTTCTTACAATTTATAATTGAGTATTTTTACAAATTTCCTTTGATGTTTGTATCGTTTGTTATTGTCTTCACGAGTGACATCATTTATGGTTAATTTACTGAAATGATTCACATGCATAACGATTTAAAAAGATCAATTTAACTCGTTAGAAGAAGGTCAAATTGCATACAGTTCATTCAATTCTAATTATAAAACAACAAACACTTTGTTTCTATTTTGAGAACTACCAAAATTATATACAAAATATGGTTGGAGAGGAAATGACGTCAATTTACAATAAATAATCGTTGATAATAAGAATATCATCAAGAATGTTTGAGAATTATCGATAAAATTCAAAGGAATTCGAATTAGTTGCCGAGTTTGCCCGGCGCATCCACCAAAATTCACCCTCTGTTCTATCCTTCTATCTTCCACCTAACTTATCTTCGTTGAAATTGAATTTAATAATAATAATAATGATAATAGTTGAAATTCTATAATCCAGTGTTCATTGGAGATTTTGACATTTTATTAGTCATTTTCGTACTTAAAAATAAATTCACACATAATGGCGAAGAATCAAGCGCATGGTGATGATGGTGATGCGTCGCAAAATTTTACAAGTGATCATCAATTAAATGGAACCGTTATTACCGATGAAACTTTAGAGGATTTCGTAAAACTTATCCGACAGAAATTTAATGCACTTGGTACGGTAATCACTGAAAGTTTCTTCAATTTAAGAATGGAACAGACACGGCAATTTATTAATTTAACAAAAAAAATCAACGAAATTCAAACAAAACTTGAAAGTCAACATGATTTAAAAACGGTGAAAAGTAATGAGACGAGTCCATCGCAAATAAGTTCAAATGAAACAATGGTGAATTATGATAATTATGAAGAATACGACAGTGATGATGAAAATTATTCGATAAAAACTATGTAATGATGTGTAGTAAACCTCAATATTTTATCGCCGGTTTCGTCAATTGCAAATAACAAAATTTTATTATGTGGGATAAATGGACGATAAATTGATCCGTTTAGGGGACATGTAAAAATATAACTAAAAATAGTAAATTCGTTTTATTTTTTATTTAATTCTTCTATCGTTGCTTTTTTTTGTGAATTGCCTGTAACATAATCTCAGGCCAACATGCGTGATCTCTCGGCTAAGATTTCCCGGGGCTTCAGTGCACGATTTTAATCACAACAAGTTGGAGAAAACTGGGATACATCATTTATTCTACATTGTATCAAATAATTTAAGATGTATCAGTGGTTATAATTGAAACCTTTTGGTAGAGCGTGGGAAAAAAGTTTACGACAACGTCATGTCTAAATTGATTAAAAAGTTTAAAAGCGGTAACTATATAGCATATGAAGACGCTTCAAATGACTGAAAAAGAATTGATATCGTCTATAAAACTACACGACAAACTGAAAAAATATGAAAGCTTTTAAAATTTAAAGTTGTAAAGTACAAACATTAATTCTTGCTTTCATAAAATGACATTTCAATTAAATTTAATTGTAGTCTATAAATTTTTCTCCAATTAGTCGAGAGATGCAGAGAGAAAAAAACCGGATAAGAAGATAGTAAAACTGGAACATCTAGATACAAATAAATTCTATACCATGGAAAAAAATCGGGTTTTCTATTCTTTCACGACGATTAGAAAACGACAATCTATTTGAGGATTTTATTGTCGACAATACCATTTAAGCTACTCTTCAATACAGCCGATGTATTAGATTTTGAAGAAAAAATCGATGTCGTCGAGCAACATGGAATAAATGTGTTCAAAACGGTTCCTCTAAGGTAGAATTCAGGTATATAAAAAGTACAAATGCAAATTATTTTTGTAAAACAAAGAGGTTTCTCAATATTGATCTATTTACCTCAAATTTAATTTAAATTACTGATTTACAAACTTAGTAATTAATATTAATTTATGCAAAACCTTACAAAAGGAACGTTTTGTACACCTATCTGTACAAAATGATTCCCAGTATCATTTTACCCATATAATGTTATTTAATGTACGAACAGTAAAACAATTAGGGCATCGAACCGGTACTGAACCGAAAACCGGAATTAACCGAAATTTTGGCCGGAATTAAATCCGGAGCTGAACCGAAACCAAAAACGGTTTTCTTCGGTTCAATCATACTATTTAACACGATTTTTTTTCTTTTCATCTCCTATTTCCTTCCTGCTAAATCAGTAACAGTTAAGGGGTCTGTTGACTTATCTGGCGTGCGAAATTTATTAATTTTCAAACATCGATGTTTCGCTTATTTTTTAAGATAATGTGAAAAGTAAAAGTGCGTTGGATAGAGCATTTCAAGGTGCATGTCTTGATGCTTTATATTAAAGAAAAATGTAATAAAATTCTGAATGGCGGAGAAAACTGTTGCATTCTGTTGTTTTAGTACATTTTCCTTGGCCAATATTATTAATTTTAATTAAATATCCGGTGAATTTAGATAGCAAATTAGAAGAGCTTCCCAGATCTTTGAGAATTTTGAACTATTTGGCCGAAAAAGTAGCTAAAAGTAAGTCGAAATGGCTTTTTAGTAGCTTAAATGTCCTTTTTTCGCCAAAATACGTCTATTTAGTCTATTTAAGCTCGTTAAATCGTCGATTTTATGCAAAATGTCTGACTTCTATGGGGGTAATAGTCCCTGTTTTATTGCTTTTTTTCGAATTTCGCTTGAATTTTGAACTATTTGGCAAAAAAGTAGCTAAAAGTAGATCGAAATGGCTTTTTAGTAGCTTAAATGTCCTTTTTTCGTCAAAATACGTCGATTTAGTCTATTTAAGCTCGTTTCAGTGGATTTTCTTGGAACTTATTGTGAGCCAGATGTTTTGGATTTTTTCGCTAAAAATCGTCGATTTTATGCAAAATACCTGACTTCTATGGGTAAACGCACAGAATGGTAATATTAACATCAAATTTGGAAAAATAAATTAGTGGATTTATAGGAAACCGAGTTTAATGAAAGCCACCAGACATGATTATTTTCATCAAAACAATGAGGGATCATTTTACCTCAAGGAATCACTTTGTACACATTGCCCCTATTAAATATTAAAAGTTTTTGAATGGACTTTAAGTGTCTAATCAATCCTATTTCGTTTAGTATACTTATTGTACAAATAATACAACTATTGAAATGTAGATTTAGCTCTAATTCGCGCTAATACCTTCTATATAATAAAAGCATAAATTTATACCATAATGCAAATACAGCTGAGGGGAGTTCTCTATTTTACAATGCTGAATAGGTCTATTGCTGAAACTTTGTTAACAATTAATTATTTTAACAAATATTGATGTTAATCTTGCGCCTATTGAAATGTATAAATTATAATACCTAAATGATTATTCGTTACAATAAGTAAGGAACAAAACCTGTTTTCAAACAAATTACGATTTTATTCATAATTGAATATTTCCATAACACTAACAATACGGTTTCAAGATAGAGTAACAAAACGATAAGAGAGGAGGAGAGGAAAAAAAAGTGGAAAACATGGACAATGATCGAAAGCTATGAATAGAAAGGCGGTGTGTGCGACATCATCCGGTCTTTTTTGCATGGTGCATACACTAGAATATGTTTTGAATAAATGCATACAAAAAAATTAACGACAACAACAAAGATAGATGTAGTTTGATCAGTTTCCTGTTGCTGCATTGCTTATTGCATGCTGATGACTGATGATATATCATTAGTACAAGCAAAACCATAGCTATTTATATTCCAAACCAATTTAGTAGCGTTACGATAATTTTTAAATTTGCAAATCAATAAATAATTGTAGTTTCAAGAAATACCGCAGCTTGGACAAGTAACATCAAACAGGGTAATGGGGATGAAAACATCATATCAAATTGTGCCCGAATTGGGGCACGCCTAAAAATAGTTTATCTATATTTCATTGATGTAACGCTTTTTTCGGATTAAAGCAAGATTAATTTCATCTTGTGGTCAATAGAAATTAATTGGTTTAGAACAATATGGTCCGTATTAAATCGATTTAATTGAATTTAATGATTTGTATTCGACTCTAATTTACGAGTTGATATCAGTTTTCAAAATATAACTGAAATTCCTTAAATATTCCAGCTTGTATATGTGGTATGAGACAAAATAGAATTTGCACTATACACATTATAATGGATTCGTTATACTAGCTGGAAATAGCCTGGAAGCTGGATATTGTTGCCAACATCTGTAACACGTTACTAGGAGACCACACGAGAAATTGGGGGACGTGAAAACTGTCAATAATTATAGTACATGAGTCATGTACGAATTAAATTTTACTTGTTATTGTATGTATGTTTACATGAGAAACACGGTAAAAGAATGATCCTTGAGACTGGTTTAAGTACTTCATCATCCTATAAAAGGAAATTGCTTATCTCCTCTCAGTCTACCAGTATTAATGATAAAACAACAAAACGACCGTATTCTAATTAATTCAAAACGATTCTAATGAGTTTTCAAGGGAACTTTGACAACGTTGACGTTTTCATTGAAGATAAAGTGGATTATAAGGATTTCCCTTTTGGGGTGGTTGGAGGAGTTATTATTGTATACAGCAAACTAACCAAAATCCAAATATGCAAATAGAATATTGAAAGTTGGTGTTTGTTTAAAATAACAGCCATCTTCATGAGATAAGGGCGAAGAAAGTGGCATTCTAACGCACATCAGGTATATCAGTAAGTATTGATTTCTTGTGACCTTTTCGGCAAAATAAACGACAGGCAATAGGTCGTTGTGCACGGAGAATTTAATATATCCCATATAAAAAAACTCTAAATGATTCATTTTTTATTGAATAAAAAATTCAATCTATAGCTGTATGTTGTACGAATGTTTAGAATTATTCAATTATGAATACTTGGCGGTCACTTGAATACCTGTCTAGACTGAAATCGATCAATATGCGAATATAAAATTGTTTGCTACAATTTATATTAACCGACAAATAAAAATAATCAGTAGGATAAATTTAGATCGATATTATTGAGTGAAACACTGATTTTCTCCAATTTAATTTAAGAGAGTTGTTGTACGAGAGAGATGGGTGTAAACCTAGTTTTACTGCAATTAAATTATTTCTAACCGGAAGCTAAGAGTGACAATTAACTTACGGTTAATACAACTTTCAGTAAATATTTACAAAACTAACACTGAAACAACGAGGAACAAATAAGTAGGTTATTTTTTAAGGAACATATTTTTATGGTGTATTCTTGCGATTTTACAAAGCTTTTGGTGGAAATTTGAAGAGAACGTGACTGAGCCCTATTAATTTGATGGTATAAACGGAATGCTTTAATTTTAGATTAGAATTTTATGGTAAAATGCACATCTGTTAACAACAGACGAATTGTTACACAGTAGAGACTTTCACAAGCTCGCTGTAATGAATTTTTGAATAATTTAAATTCTTTTATAAAAATTTCCAATTAAAAAACCACCACTTTAATTCTTTTATAATCTTTTAACACTTTCAACAATTTATACAGAAATTCCATCCAACACTATATCTTCTAGTTGATATTCAAGTAGAATTGTTGAATACAGTCTCCTTTATATACAGAAATTCACATTCAATTAAATCGAGGCATGCACCCTCAAACTCGCAGAGGGTTGAGAGAACATCGATAATTTCGTCCTTGTTATTCTTATGTAGATTAATTTCGTCACTATCTCTGTCTATCTGTAGACAGATATGTGAAATGTATGGATCAACTACACTCAAACAGCAGATGGTTGTGATTCAATAAATCGACAACGTTTTCAATTCTGCTCTCCTATTGTTGATTTTAAACATACGGGAAAATAGAGACAGATCGATAGGGGAAAAAAAATCAACAATTCTTTCCACATAGGGAAACACACCCCTTCTGTGTTCATATTGTACGACACATTGACATTTCGATGGTGTCTATTATTTAGATTTTCTATCGTTTAATTTAAATTCAAATATTAATCAATATCATTTTTTAATAACGCATACTTTAATCATCTCATTTAAGTGTTTATAGAGTTTTGAGTGAACTTCTAAATTAGTCCTTGATTGTTTAATGTCTTCATAACGTTTTTTAAAGATCAAAGGTGCGATTCGAGTACTTTTTATCGAATAATTAAAATCGTATTTGCATATGTACTGGTCCAAAAAAATGGCTTTATTTAAAATTCAAACTTCCTCTTTTATTCATGTCTCGATTATTGGTTTGCAATAGAAATTGCAAAAAATCTCCAAAAAAACAGCTCATGTTTACTAATACGCTTTTGATTGTAAGCTTTTGAATTTTATAACGTAGAAAACTCGTAAATCACGACAGGAACTGAATGAGAACACATAAAAAAATACAAGAAATTTCACAAATCACATTAGTCTCTCACGCAAAGGTCTTGTATGATTTCATTTTAAGCCCTCATTGTTTGGAAGTGAATCTGTTATGGGATTGTTTTGGTGAGGGGTTCATCTCAAGTACTTCCAGTCTTCATGAGGGCCCCCAAATGATAATATCCCAGTAATTATAATGTAGTGCTATTGCATCTTTTTTGATTCGGTGTTCGAAAAATGTTAATCTTTAATCATCGATAACACGCATGTTTTCTGAAACATTCAAATGCGTATGCAGCATTAAAACGACAATTTAACGGTGCATTCGAGGTCATTATTTGTTTTGGAAAATTTGGGCAAAATTTTGCACTACAGAGGAAAATTTTAAAGTATGTTTTTTTCATATATTTTTCCTATAAATGGCTTTAATTTATTCAATATTATTTATTTTGCAATGATTGTTAGGCAGTATATAGAACATTGAAAGCGTTCTCCAAATCTTTAAGATATTTTCCGATAGTTTTGTTAGTTTTCCGAAAAATTAATGAATATTTCAAAAATTTCATTGCAAGATTTTTTTGTACAATTTTAAAGCTTATCCATGGGGAAGTTCGGCTACATTTCATACGACTTTTAGAAAAATCAGAAAAAAATTTCATCACTACACGGAAAATGCGTCTTGAAATTTTCCCAATTTTCCAAAATAAATTCGAGCTTGTCGTCAAATTTCCCCATGGATCAACTTTCAAACACACAATGTTTGTGCATTTAATTGTTCGGACAAGTAGATAGGATGCCCGAATAAAAAAAGACACGTAAATCTGGCCCTGAATAATGATTATGATAATAATAAAGAAGCGTGAAAAAGGGACTATTTAGGTACTTTTCGATTTGTTGTGTCAAAATATCAAGTTTCACAAAGTTTTGTTACTAAACTCTAGAAAAACAACCGTTTTTAGTAAGTTTTGCACTTATTAAGACGAGAAAAGGTGACAATACAGTCTATAGATACGTTTCCTCGCTTTTTGAACTTCCCAACTTTTAATCTAATAAGAAATGAGTAAATTTCGGAACTAAATTCTACTTTTAAGTTGTGAAAACGGTTCGATTTAGACAATTTAGTCTATTATCGGGCTGAAAATGCCAAAGGCTTCAAGATATTTTCGGTCCAATTCTGTTTTTGGTAAATTTTACTAATTAATCGCCAGAAAGAAGAGATTCAGGCAAGTTACATAGCAACAATATTAGAAATAAAATAATAACTGCTAATTGAAGCAAAGCAATTTATGTGAAATCAGTCGAATCATTTTTATATAAAATCATTCTAATATTGTCCGCAGAACTGTAAACAACCCTAATTTTCGTGAAGTAAAGAATTTATAGCAAATTGTTATTTAAAAGTGGCATCCTTAGTCGATTTTAGAATTTTTCACTTTTAGTCAATGTTTCAGGGTACTTTGTTA
This sequence comes from Mylabris sibirica, assembly GCA_039776855.1. Lineage (NCBI taxonomy): Eukaryota > Metazoa > Arthropoda > Insecta > Coleoptera > Meloidae > Mylabris > Mylabris sibirica. The sequence goes on from CM077841.1 coordinate 7,188,736, forward strand.
GCAAATTTTGTCTAAAAAAGGCCCGAATTGGAGACTCAGTCTATTTTAGGACTAAATTCTCCAAGTTTCACCCTAAATTATCAGTTTTTTTTTAACGAATTTTGTAAGAGAAGCGTGTGAAGAATACGATTTCGTAGCTTTTAGTGGATTTTAGAGCTACATTTTCGACTCTTTTACTACGCTTGTTATTATGTTCTTATAAGAAGACCATTTATACACTTTTAATGGATTTTCGCGCTGAATTCTCAAATTTTTCATCTATTATATCAGTCTTAATAATCAGTTCGTTAATTTTAGCAAATTTTTCAGCTGGAGTTGGACTGCGTATTTTTAATTATAAGAATCCACATTTTATCATGGAATATTCAAATAATTTATCATTAAAGGTATCAGAAAACGATGGTGGATTTTAATTAATTATTAGGATAGAATAGCTGTAACTTCCAGGTATTATACAAATTTTCCTTTGAAGAATTCTTGAGGTACTTTTCCAGTGCTTTAAAACATTTTAATGAAACTTGAAAGAAGCATTCATCATTAAACAGACAACTACGGAAATTCCTCAGTTTCTTCAAAACAATTTCAGATATCGTCCTTTAAGAATTTACCAATTTTCTACTTTATACAAAACAAATTAGTAAAAGAAATTTTCAACTAAATGGAAGTCAACTTTACAGTTAGTTGAAGATGGTACGATAAGCGACATAAATTTAATCATCATCAACTTTGAAAAAATCGACAACTTTAAAATGCTTTTCCAATGGATGTAGATCGACAAATTTTCGATTCGTAGTCAAATCAACAGAGAACTTCCATTTTCCTTCCAACTGTCTTTATTAAATCCGATAATATCCCAGAAAGTCGCCCACATTCATATTACTTCAATACGACTTGAATTATTTCATCTTTATTAGAAATTACTGTCAACAAATATTACTGAAAACGTGTATGTAGCTTTATTGGATTGATATAAAAGAGAACACAATATTAGTTGGAAATAAATCGGATCATCACAAAGCAAGGCGTTAATCTGCTACATGTTTATCATGTAAAAAAATTAAATGAAATATAATCGGTCGATTGCTTCTTTTATCACATGTGTTTGTCGGAGATGGGAATGAAAAAACGCAACGACCGAAAGCTTTCTAGATGAGACTCTCTAACGATACAATCTGTAATGGTTGTTTCAGATAATACCAAGTATTCAATTTTGTAAACAGAACTTTAATCAAGTGGAGAATTACTTTTTTTCTTTTCCCATGTCTCATTAAAATTTCTTTATAAATCGAGATATTCTAATTTGTGTTATTAATATTGACATTGGGAGATTTTTGAAGAAAATTCCAATTCTAGACAGCGCACACAGGGAGGAAAAACCAATATTACATCCAGAAATAATACAACCGTTGTATATACTTTTATAAAAACGTTATTCGTCGACGAATCCCTAGGATTCATTTCTCTTATAGTTGTCAAGGAGTTCCAACACTCGATTATCGATTTTCTCTTAGCTTTTGAATTTGAATTTCAAGCGGTTTAGTTGTGGAAAACTTGAAGAAAATTCCAAATAAAATACAATTGTGTATCACAAAACAATATAAAAGTCGAAGTGGAAAATTCGATTTTTCTTTTATTTGATACTGAATTAATCCCCATGATTGTTCTGTGTCTTTCATTGCCCAGAATTAGTAACAGACTGTCAAGAACAATAGTTTCAATTCCATCAACCTTAATTCACGTCCAGGGATCTTGCAATAATTAATGAATAGATAAGGAGAGATAGATGTTGTGGATATTATATAAAATTGATCACAGTCGGTGGTGGCGGCGGTATTACTGAGATATTACAAACACAACAAGTGACTGGTGGATAAAGAGATGGACGTGTCGGCAAATAATTTCGTTATATACATTCATGAATACAACATAAGAGAACATTCACCTTAGGAGACGACTTCGCCGGGGCGTCTCTAGTCTTGTTGTTGTTGTTGTTGTTGAAAATAAACGTCCCTCAAAGTTATTGCAATACAACCGGCGACAGAAGCAGTAGAACAATAAGACAATAGAAATTATTCTTAAGATTAATCGTTATAGTCGTATAGACTTTATGTTGTTTATTTAGTAATAATAACTGGCTATTTCTATGATTAACTGGTGATTTTCATTTAATATAACTCTCATTTTTGGTGTGAAATAAAACTATAAGATTATAATTCCTGATTCTATAAGTTGCCAACAGGACAAAAAGAGATGTTGATAATAATAAATGACAAACTTGCAAAGAATTATAATGGTGAATCACAACAATAGATGCGCATTGTTTCCGGACTATTAACAATAGAATGAATGTCATTCAACCAAAAAAAAAATGAAACAAACCACAAGATCTAATGTGTGTTGTTTAGAAAATTATAATGATTACAATTACAAATTAAATCTTACCTTATTGTGGGTATTTTGTTGATGATAATCTGCTTTTTCTTTCAAATTGAGCTTTTACCAAACTGGAATAGAAATGACAAAATTAGAAAGATTTATATTAGAAGAGAGGAACGGATGTTAAATATATATTTAAACAGTAATGTATTAGTGGCCCTTTCTAACAAAAAGAATTTCCTCCATTTATAATTCAACAAGTCATGCTATTCGGTATAAGTTAAGCTACTTCCGTTTCTTGTCAACGTATACTATTAGCTATTTTTAAAAGAAAAGGTTGTAAATAAGTGTGTGTGTGTATACAGGGTGTCGATTCTAAATATAATCGATACTATGAAACTCCTATCAGTTGATGAGATATTCGAAATATACAGGGTTGCTGCTGTAAATATGCCAAATTCGAATAATACTTAAAGGATTTTTAGGGGAATCCGTGGAGATCATTTTAGGAAAATTATAATTTCGTAGCACATTTTCAAGCTGGTCAAAAACGGTCGTTTTGGATGTCGGAATTTTCAAAAAAGAGCAAAGCAGCGTAAACTACTTAAAATGATTCGAGGATCTTCCCAACATTGATTTTCTTCATTTTCTCCATTTTATTCTGAAACAGGTGGAAAAAAATCACTGTTAAAAGGGCCTACAAGCTAATCTTGATCATTTTTTCAAAAATTCCGACACTGTCTAAAACGATCGCTTTTTGGCCATCTTTCCGATCAGCTAGGAGGTTCTAATTTTTCTGAAATGCTCTCCAGGGACCACCCTAAGAACCCTTAGTATTATTCGATTTGTTTGCCAACTACTAAGAGTTTAATACGAATTTGGCATATTTACAGCAGTAATCCTGTATTTTAAGGATTTGTTGGGGATCCCTTTAGACAATTCTAGCAAAATTAAGACCACGTAGCTCATTTGGTGAAAGAAGGCTCTTTTTTGGCAAGATTACAATTTTCACTAACGAGCTAAACACTTAAAACGACTAAGAATGACTCGAAGACCCTCCTAACATTGATTTCTTTGTTTGACTCCATTACATTCTATAAATAATGCAAAATATTTCCACCTGTTCCAGAATGCATTGGAGAAAAACAAAAAAAAAATCAATATTGAGAAGATCCTCGAGTCACTCTAAGTCATTTTAAGTGTGTGGCAAGTTTGTAAAAATCGTAAAATCGTCAGAAACGAGTGCTTCTTACCCAATTTCCAAATAAGCTACAAGCTACGAAACTCTAATTTTGACAAAATCTTCTCTGGTTAGACTCCTACAAATCCTTGAATCTTTCGAATCGCTCGTCAACTAACAGAAGTTTTATAGTTTCGACCACGTTTAGAATCAGGGCTTCAAACCGAAACTGAAAACCTGAAAAAAACTAAAATCGTGACCGGAACGAAATCCGGAGCCTAACCGAAAACAAAAACCGTTTTTTTTCAGTTTAAGCATACCAATTACCACGATATTTTTCTCTTTTTTTATTTTTCTCCCCTTTCCCTTCTTATCTAGCAACTGCAATAGATACTTCAGGGCACTTAACTTAAGCTTGCAAGTAAGCCTCCCGAGGTTCGAATTCTCAAATTCTTGGTATGTAGGTACTATAAGGGATGCGTATTTTGTCGTTCGTGCCCATAAGGGAGATATTGGGGAGTTAAAGCTATCCCTGCAAAATCGGCTTTTTTCAAATATCTCTGTAAAGGCTCAAAAACTAGTTGATATACATTCGCTAGGGCTATCGAGTTTTCATCCCTTGTTGGGAGTTGAAGTTATAGACGTTTATATGCCATTTTTTTGTGTTTCTTCCAATTTTCTACCCTATGATAAAATATATCATCATGAAATCCTTCTGCTAATGGAAAATTACAAAAATTTCTGTATTTAAAATAGTTACACTGTCAATAGCTCTTAGGAAATTAACCAAAAACCGAAAAAACTGTTATTTTTGCAGGAACAAAAACCGGAACCGCACCGATATTATTTTAAATTGAATCGGAACTAAAAAATTAACGGTTCGAAGTCCTGTTTAGAATCGACACCCTGTATATTGAGGGATTGTTCGTGCGACGAGTTCTCTTCGATTTTCTATGACTATCAATTCTCCAATCATTGTAATCACAGCATGTCACAATATAGTGACGCCACTACTACTGATGGTATTGACGACGACCGTCATCATCTACTACTAATATCCCGATGATTTGTATGAACTTCCGGTTGAAGTCTACTACCACTATTACTATCCACCACCACCACATCAATCACTGTTAAATTTCCTGTTGTATTGAAAGTTGATTTTCAAAATTTATCGATTTTCGTCCCAAATTCTATAGGTGGCAACGACAAAAAAATTTGTAAAGAAAACCACACGAAAATATAGCGGTGGTGGTGGACGATTAACGAGAGTTTTGCGTGAATTGGAACGAAAATCCACCAATATTGAGCTTTTTTATTTATTCCAGAAAAATCCTTAAACCAATACAACAAGAGAAATGTAAAATATGAGTCTTTTTCTAATATTTGTAGCATCTATAATGCGTTTTTTCTTCATACACTTTACCACAAAGTATATTGAACTTGCCTGCTGGAACATGTGTCATATTTTTCCAACAGTCATCCATTTACATCATGCGAAAATGTAAAAAAGCAATAAAATAAAGATACATTTAACATTGTTTCTTTTTTTCGCCTCCAACTCGAATCGTTAGGGTGTGGTATTATTGTATCAACTAATGATTATTTTTTATTGTTGTTATAATCCCCAAATTTCGGTTGATATCAGTAACAATCGTAAATATAATCCAACAAAATGAAAATCTTGATGCTAGGCTTGTATGTATCGTTATATACCAACCGGAAGTTCTTGCTGCCCTATTAACTTCCGATTGTCCGTCAACTGTAATGACTGCCAACCGCTCCCATGTTGGCAACAACAAAGCTGTGTGACTGAATTTCTCGTTTTACGGTCGTCAAAACTGAAAACTTTTCAATTCAAGAGTATACTTTTGAGTTTTTCCTCCAGTTAAAACAGTGAATTATAATTGTAAACCTCTGCTAAGCTCGTTATGGTCCACTTTGTACACTAGTTGTATTATCAAACTCCCAAGATATTTTCTTGACGTCTACTCAAAACGACACGTTATCACTTGGGGATTCTTCGATTAATGAACAAGGTGAAGTTTCCGTCTTTTCCCCCGTTGATTAAATGGTATCTAAACGGATAATATTGACGTGTCCGCGAATCAATAATGAAAATCTTGTGAAATGTTTGAAAATTTATAAATAACGATTTCACTATAGAATAACGAACAGAGAAAGGAACAATATTATTTTAAGATATTGTTATTTATAGTACAAGTATGTTGGTGATTGAGCAAATTTACAGCACATCCAAGAAATCTATATTATATGGAATATTAATATTGTTGGAATGGAAATATTCACTGAATTGGAAATATTATCATTCAATAAATGCTATGAACATAAAATAATAATTCTCTATTAAATTATTTTGGTCCTAATGGCTCCAGTCTCACACAGAGAAACAATTATTGTATTTCATATTTATAGCGTACGAATTATTATCTTTGTTTCATTTAAACAATGAATTAATGGTGCTAATTCAACATCTATCAATCATAAAAATGCGCAAAATTTTAATAATGAAATATCCAAACTATCTTCCGTTACACTAATGTTAGGTTGTTGGTTTTTTGGCAATTACTTAAACTCATATTACCCTCGTCACTTTTTGTTATTGTCAATATAGCTACAGTCTACAGACAAAAACTGGTAATTATCCGGTACTTTAGCGAAGATATTCGAAATATTTCTAAAATATAACTACAGAGAACAATTGGAAATCAAACAAAACGAATAGGAAAGTTTATTGAAATCTACTGTGAATGATGAAGATGCAACATTTGCGATGAGAATAGTACAAGTTGGACAAAATGACAAACACGAAATTACAGACAAAATCGATATTTAATTGTTTAAATGGAGTAGTAAAGAGTTGAGTGTATGCATTCAGTTAGATTACAAATGCTATTTTGGCTCAAATATTCGAATATAATGTGTTTTATCAATTTAATTCTATACTTTAATAATCAGAATTTACATCTGAGCACATACAAATTTTGGTTAAACTACACGACGAATCGCAATAAACTGATAGAAAAACCGATTCTATATCGTTAGGGGTGAATTTAGGAATAAAACAAGTTGTAAATAGGGCATGAAGCATCTGCTCCATGTGAGATAGTTGCCACTTTTTGACTAGAACGCTTTCGTAATTTAGTTGGGGTAATTATTTGAACCTTGGTGCGTTTATTTATAGAAAAAATTGTCTTAAAATGATGCACTTGACTCTCTGTTTTCCCATAAAAACTTACAACATGAAAGACACATAAATTCTGAATTTATAGTTCATCTCCGGTTGGTGATGATCATGCCGCAGAAATATTAGTTAACTGAGGTACAGTAAAAAATTTATTGATGTTTATTTAATGTTATATTATAACTGGTGAATTAGTTGAGATTGGTCCAGTTTATCAAAATAAATTATCAATTCTGGTAGCACATTATTAGATTGACTGAATATAACTAGAGATGAGATTGTAGAATATTCAAAGATGAAACAGAGCGTGTGTTGACCTAGAAAGACAATCAGAATTTGGAAAATATTTACTCTTGTTTATAAACTCAATCAAAAATCGGTCATTATACTGACAGTTCAGTAAGATAGAAAAGAAAATAAACAAATCCAATGGTTATATTTTCATTAATTAATTGGTTATTAGGTAATGAATAAGAAATATTGTGAGATTAAATTAATTGAATACGAATTGATAATAAATTGAATAGAATTAAATATCTATACTGGGTGGTCTATGTAAGAAAAATATTTCAAATATATTTTGGGGAGTCCCTAGAGAATAGAGAATGACTCAAAAAGCCTCTCAGCATTGATTTTTTCGTTTTTCTTCATTTTAATCCGAAACAGATGGAAATATTTCGAATTATTCCTTTTACGCGTTTAGCTAATTTTTAAAAATCGCGACTTTGTCCGAAATAAGAGCGTATTTTGACTAATTTCCCAATGAGCTGCGAGGTTCAAATTTTGCTAAAATGATCTCCAGAGACCCTTCTATAAATCCTTGAAATATTTTTCTAACCACCAAATTATATGAGTTGTTATAAGAACCTACGTGGACCACCTGGTAGGTATACTGGGCTGAAAATTTGAATATGGCAAAACTTATGAAACTCATATCAGTTAATGGTAAGCGATATTTGAATAGTATTTCAAGGATTAATAGAGCGATTCCTAGAGAAGATTTTACCAAAATTAGAACCTCGTAGCTCATTGGCAAGTCGGTCAAAAAAGGTCGTTCACGATATTCAAAAATGAGTTAAATACGTAAAACGATTAAGAATTATTTACTCGGAAGATCTTTCCATTGATTTTTTTTTGTTTTTCTTCTTATGAAAAAATGCAAAACATTCCCATCTGTTCCAGAATACAATAAAGAAAAACGAAAATAAATTAATGTTGGAAGGATCCTGGAATATGCAGATAAGATTTCAAAAATCCGGACGTAGTCGTAAAAAAGTGTGTTTTAACCATCTTCAAAATGAGCTACGAGGCTTTAGTTTTGCTAAAATGTTCTCTGGACACCCCGTTATAAGTCCGTGAAATATTTTTGGAATCACCCGTCAACTATTAAGAGTTTCACGTCTACTTTTAGAACAGCAGCGCTTTCCTTCTTAAAAGATGTGTATTTTATGAATGATTCTTTATTTTTAACAGTAAATCACGACATAACACACACTTCACCTTTAAAGATTCTGAACATATAAAATATTGCTGAGCAAATTTCGCATAAACTCCTATCGAATAATATAAATGACCACTCTTTAACTTGAAATAAAAAAAATTAATGATTCTCTTACAGTGTTGTTTTCAGAACTAAAAGATGCATATTCTCCCAAATATTTAAGACGATGAGACTGATTATAGCGTCTGGAATAAACCCAAAAAGGAATAAAAGTGGGATATTCCTATAGTATAGCCTTTGTTTCAGTAGGAGGACTGTTCAATACATTTTCGCATCCAATCAGTACGTATTTTTGAATATTCAGTCTACAGGATGTTTTTTTTAAGTTGTCAATTCTTATGAGACTCCTATTAAATGGCTAGCGATACGAAAAATATTCCAAGCATATGTAGGAAGGCCCTGGAGATCATTTTAGCAAAATTAGAACCTCGTAGCTCATTTAGAAGTTGGTTAAAAGAGCACTCGTTTCTGACAGTGTCGCAATTTTCATAAACGAGCAAAGCTCGCAAAAATGACCCGTAGACTTTCCCAACAGTGATTTTTTTTCTTTTTTGCCTGTTTTATTCTGGAACAGGTGAAAATGTTTCGCATTTTCTCTAAAATGCAATGGAGAAAAACGAAAGAAATTGGGAGGGTCTGCGTGTTAGTTATTGTCGTTTTGCGTGTTTAGCTCATTTTTGAAAATTGCGACATTGTCCAAAACGATCGCTTTTTGAGCAACTTCGAAATGAACTACGAGGTTCTAGTTTTGCTAAGATAGTCTTCAGGGCCTCCTCTACAAATCCTTAAAATTTTTTTATAAAGTAGGAGTTTCAAAAAAATTGACCACTTGAAAAAAACACCACCTGAATATCCAAATATCGAATTAAAAAAACTGCACTTTACAGTAATTTAAAAATATTTGCATACGTAATAGAATTACAAATTAATCAATTTATTCAAGGGTCTTTATTAGCATTTTAAGCGTTTTCTCTACGTTTCCTACCGTTTTTTTTCCTTCTCCTCTCGATCCTAAATACTATAAATTTCTAAAATTACTTCTTCAACAGCGTTTAGTAGTGGTGTTATATTTTCAATATCTTTACCCTCTTACAGGCTTGAATAACATACAATCCTGTTATTAACAGTATTAGCACACCCTACTGATTATTTACACCTAACATGATAATATGGATTTCCACCAGCGATTTAAATAAAAAAAACACAAAATCTCATAGTTACATTTACACATTGATTACTCATCTAATAAATCATATAACCCAAAATAATTAAGTGCACGTAAAATATTCATTTGTGATTAGTATCAGTGCAATCAAATGAACACAAAATATAATTTAAGATGGATTTTTTTTAATAATTTCGTTTTCCTGTATTAACTTTGTCGAGCTTTATGGTTCCGGTTTTTTTTTCCTATTCAACATGCAATTCTCTGGAGAACAGATCGATCCAGCTAACTGGTGAAAATTTATCCATTTTTGTTTTACTATGTGTGTACTATTACGACTAGTCTGTTGCTTGCTTTTCTACAACTGTGAAATTCAGGATGTAGATGGATGAAGATGACCGGATTTAAGATATCAAACACAAAGACAAATCGTTATATGTAACATCAAAAGGATGAAACAAGGAAATTTCACAAACATTGGAAGCTTTCGGGGGAAACTTGATAGAATTTACACTGCAGTATAACTTGTAACTTTACTACAGATGGGCTTGTTAATAATTAACAAAGTTAATACGATTTTAGTGGGAGGAATATGGCAAAAAAGAACGATAGAGGCGGGACGGAGTGACTAACTACAGTTTAGACACTTCGAAACTACTAATAACATTAAAGGAATTTTAAAGTAGGGAAGATGTTTGTTCAGAAAAACCGTATTTATGTTTACAAAGTCTGTATTAATAAAATATTTACAAATTGTCATGTTCTGATAAATAAGATAAGATATAACTTATGATTTAGACACGGTAAATGTAATGTGTGATAAAAATGGTCATCTATGATTAATGATAACACTAACTTTTGACACGATAGAGCGACATATTAACAACAAGCTCAATAAATGTTAAAATAATGTAATAATGTCTATATTTGATATTCACCTGACCTAATTTGCAACGAAATCATTAAAATTCGTTTTAAATCAACCAGTCTAAAGTTATTCTGAATTTAAATAGTTATAAATATTTACAAATTTCGAATGTACATCCGTGTTCTATTGATAAATATAAGTAATTCAATACGCAGCTATCATATTTATGATAAAAACAGTGCATAATATAATTGTTATATAGATATGAGAACCGCAATTATTTCTAATGAGTCAACTATCAACTGAGGTCATTATCTATTTTTACGATTTTCACAACTATCGTCCATCATCACCACAATTATTTGTTTATAAGACAAATTTAATAATCCGTATCTCCGTTCCAATTAAAACCTCCACCATATGATTTACAAATTATAAAGATGCATCGAAAAATTAAAATAAAACAGTTATTGTAAGGGTGTATCCGCCCTATTCGCTCTAAAAGTAGACGAGATTCGTATCAAACTCCTATTAGTTGGAAAGAGATTCGAAACATATTTGAAAGATGAAAGAGGGTCTTTAGAGATCATTTTAGAAAAAGTAGAACCTCGTAGCTTATTTGGAGAAACTCGTTTTGGATAAAGTCACGATTTTGATAAACGAGCTAAACACGTAAAACGACCAAGGATGAGTCAAAAACCTTCCCAACATTATTTTTTCTTTCACTATTATCCATTGCATTCTAGAAAAAATGGGAGACATTAGCTCCTGTTCGAGAATAAAATAGAGAAAAACAAAAAAATCAATCATCAGAAACGAACAATTTTCGACCAACTTCCAAATAAGCTACAAGGTTCTAATTTGGCTAAAATGATCTTTAGACGCCCTGCTATAAATCCTGGAAATATTTTTCGAATCACTTGCTAACTAATAGGAGTTTCATTCGAATCGTCTACTTTTAGAGTAATGAATAATTTTCATTACTAGTTTAGAGAGCTGAAGAATTGCGAGACTAGAAATATAAAAAGACGATAAAATATCAAAAGATAAAATATTGTTAGGTGGGTGAGTAATTTGTTTTTTAACTCATCGAGACCGTATTCTGTAACTATAGATAGAAAAATCATCATGACCGGATTTGTTAGCCACAATGAATTTTGGACAGAAACTATTTTTGGACTCGATTCTCTCCTTTGTCTTCTAAACTTACAGAGTATAACTCACACACATAAAGGTAATAAAATGTTTTTTAAACGATTTATCAGTTTCGTTAGTGGCAACATTATTCCTATTTATGGAATATAAATATAAAAATATTTACATTTATATTTGGCCTTCTTATTGATAAGTCATTAGGAAGTGTTTTAATTGAATATGCTTGTATTTTGATCAAAAATTGTACATAAATCATCATTCATCACATCATCACTAGTGTTTGTACATAAAGCGGAAAATTTAATTCATCAATTCATTCATTTTATTTGTTTGATATTTCAATGATGTACATACAGGGTTTGATCTAAATATAGTTGATTCTATGAAACTCCTATTAGTCGACGAGCGATTCGAAAAATATTTTAAGGGTTTGTAGGAGGGTCCTTAAAGAACATTTCACCAAAATTAGAACCTCGTAGCTCATTTAGAAGTTGGTCAAAAACACTCGTTTCTGATGATGTAGTGATTTTCAAAAACGAACTAGACTAGCAAATCGACTTAGAATGACTCTAGGATTCTTCCAAAATTGATTTGTTTCGTTTTTCTCCATTTTATTCTGGAACAGGTAGAAATATTCTGTATTTTCTCTGAAATACAATGGAGAAAAACGAAAAAAATCAATATTGGGAAGGCCTCCCAGTCATTCGTTTTTGAAAATTGCGACATTGTCCAAAACGACCGTTTTTTAACCAACTTCTAAATGAGCTACGAGGCTCCAATTTTGCTAAGATGTTCCCTAGGGACTCTCCCACAAATCCTTGAAATAGTTTTCAAATCGCTCGTCGATTAATAAGAGTTTCATAGAATCAACTATATTTAGATCAAACACCCTGTATTTAAATACATATATTTTATACGTTTGGAATAAACAACATTCTTTGAATATCGTCTTAACAACTTTTCATAATTACTCGACATAACGGCTGTTCTCTCATGTTGTGTCTTTTCTTTCGTCCATTCAATTCAATTTGAATTTTCTCCCTAACTAATCTAAATTAAACTGTTTTTAATTCTTTCAATTACACCAGTAAAATGACTAAAATGAAATTGGTAATCTTAATGAAAATGTCTTGAGAATTATTACAATTTTCAACTAATATGTCCTATTTCTATTTTGATTGGCATAAATTGATATTAGTTGTAGAAATAATAAATCTTCGGTCTTTTGCAAATGAATTCTCAATAAAACAAATTAACCTTAATACCAACATTTATTTTACACAGACTACAATCATAAGCAATAAAATCCAAATTCTCCTATTGTTGATGCTTGTTTGTATTCGGTTAAATTAGAAATAAAATCGAAAATTTCATACGACTGGTTGTTTTATGTATAATTGAAATTTAAATTATGGTTCAACAGAATTAAATCTGTACGACAAAAATCAATTTCACAGCTCTACAAAGGCACATCTGTTTTACATATGATCAAAGCGGTATTATTTGTTTATGTATTTTACCCCCCGATTTTTCATTAAAAAATCCTAAAACACGTACATATGTATGTCGAAGAAAAAAAATAAACGATTAACAAATTAGGATAGTGGGGTAAGTAAGCAAGAGAATGGAAAAGGGGCCTTTTTTAACTAATTTTTCACAGTGAAACTTCAGAAAATACCGAACCTTTTCGAGTATTAAGACTTCATCGAATTTTGATTTTAAGCAACCAAAAAGAAGCCAAGAAGAAGACTTTTGGTGGATTTGTGACTTTTACAATCGGCAAGTTTTTGGAAAATTTTGTTAGTGCTCTGTGAAACGGCTATTTTTGGCCGATTTTCGAGCTTTATTCTTCACTTTTAGTTTAGTCAAACGAAGGAGATTCAATTGATTTTAATCGTTTTCGACTGTAATTTTGAAAATTTGATGCAGTCGCTACAAATTGACAGTTTTTGGTAAATTTTTGAATTAAATTGAAGGAGACTTTAGGCATTTTTGGTCGAAGTTTTGATTAGTTTTAATTTTTAATATATTTTATTCTTAACTAGAGGCGCTGCAAGAGCAGTTTTGGGGGTAAACTACCAGAACCTCAAAGCGCCAGAGAATAATCTAAACTAAATCAAACATCTACGGCGAGAAACATTTTTTAGAAGCAACATTTTTATTATTCATAATACATATACACTTCGTCCCGAATTACGTTTAAGTGGGTATGCATTTTCCATCCCCTACCCCCCACCCTATACAAATTCTGGCCACGCCATTGGTCTTTTATTGGATTTTGCTATTGTATCGAGAAAAGTTGGCACCTTAGCAACTTTAAAGGTTCTCTAAATCAACAAATAGTTTAATTTAGTGGGAGATAATTGGAATTCCTTTAGGATAAATTCTTACAGGAATGAAGATGACTTATGGCAACTGTAGAAAAAGAAACATCATCATACTTATCAACTGAACTGTTTTCTTGTAAAGACAAGGTTTTTGGTATAAGATTATCAATTAATTAGTCTTTGAATGAAGGAAAAAAGAGTGTTTTAATGACTATAAATGTCCCCCTCCCATAGCAATGCCAAATCGCCCCTGAATTATTATCATTACTATGTATAGAGACCCAAAAATCGTAAGCACAGAGGGCTTATTTAGCTCTTATAGTAGTGGAACCGAAATAGTGAATCTTGTAAGAAAAGTCAACTTGCTTTCCTTTGTGTGTTCCAACCATAAAGTAATTTGACTTTTCTTTTAAGATCCACTATTTCGTTTCCACCACTATACCTTGTTCTGTTCCGATTTTAAAAATTTTCGAAAATCTTAGACTGGTTCATCGTTTTCTGTATAAAAACACAATTTTCATCGTCAAAATTATTTAATAAATACTGTCTAATGTTTGGAAAACTTTCAGCATTGACAGAGCCTCAGTTAAGCGTTTCAAACTAAATTAGGTTTTTTTAACTGAAACTTTTACAGCATTTTTTTTTTAAATAGACGAACAAATATGATAATTTCAATCTGCATAGATCGTCTATTGTAAATCAGTCAATTAAACTTTAAATCATTCAAACACTGGAGAAAATAAATATTCAAACATGTATTTAGATAATCATAGATCAGATGTGAAATGACAAATCTTCTTACTTACTTGTCAAAGTCAAGCCGACTGAGCACAATCGACCAACTATACAAATATGAGAATACAATTATGCTTCTATTTAATAAAGTCTATTCACCTAAAGATTATCATTAATTTCGAGCATTTTAACAAGATTAACATTGGATTTCTATTGGTCACGTATACTTCTAACTTTTCATTAATTCACAATACTGACTGGAATACAAGTCGAAAATTTACCATTTTATATTAAACGATTATCTGTTGAACTCGAACTTTTATAGATACATAAATCGAATATTTTTAATTTTTATATAATTTTCATAGAAAACTAAATATAATTATAAATTGAATAATTAACGATATAATTAAAAGCGAATATGATAAGAGAAAACCGCAAAAACGGTAAATATTTGTTTTCGATGAATCATTCAATTTAAATTTGTCCATTTATTTTACATTTTTTGGTTTTAGAACTGACCAGTTTGTGGAATTTATAACCAATACAAATGGTATTTAATGATTAAATCGATTTGTCTTCAAACAAAACTAAGGAAGATAGTCATTAATTTTGTTATTATTTTTTTCTTTATCTGTTTATTTATCAGTGTCTGTTTGATATAATTTAAAACGTATTCTATTCAAATAACACAGAGAAAACTACGAATCAATGGAGATCTATTCATAATTTATAATTTATACAGGGTGTTTGGTCTAAGTACGGTGAGTTCTAAGAAACTCCTATTAGTCGACCAGAGATTCGAAAAATATTTTAAGGATTTGTAGGAGGGACCTTAAAGAACATGTTAGCAAAATTGGAGCCTCGTAGCTCATTTGAAAGTTGGTCAAAAAACGCTCATTTCTGACGATATAGTGATTTTCAAAAACGAACTAAACACGGAAAACGATTTAGAATGACTTTAGGATCCTTCCAAAATTGATTTTTTTCGTTTTTCTCCATTTTATTCTGGAATATTTCGTATTTTCTCTAAAATACAATAGAGAAAAACGAAAAAAATCAATGTTGGGAAGGTCTCTGAGCTCATTTTTGAAAATTGCGACATTGTCCAAAACGATCGTTTTTTGACCAACTTTGAAATGAGCTACGAGGTTCTAATTTTGCTCAAATGCTCCGTAGAGACTCTTCTACGAATCCTCAAAATACCCTGTATTTATTTTAACGTTTTATTTAGATCGTCTTCTATTATTATAGAACAACGTTTATACAAGAATTTTAAAATGAAAAAGAGTGTTTAATTAGTTGTTATCTTGTTGGTAACGTTGAGTTTAATTGGTAATTTTCAAACCAGATTTGATATGGAATAGTGGTAGTCTGTGCAATTATACCATGATGGGATTTGTTTGTAACTTAAAACGATGATATGCTACAACTACTACCTACAACATGGAAACAAGTTTTTCGATTTTATCAATTTTTAAATCGTACAAATCAATATTTAAATTGGATAGTTTATAATTTTCCAATTATTGGCAATGAAACTAATTCTCTTCATCTTGTATTATTATGATCAATTGATAAGTTCAATAACATTGCATTAATAAACAGTCTGAACAATTGGTCTTTATCGAAATCATATTCAAAGTCGATTATTTTTCCAATAAATTTTCTTAAAATCAAAAATATATTTAGATCAAAGTAGGAAGTTTGTAAACGAAAATTACAGTAGACTTAACGTTGTTGAAATACGTCTTGTTTGGGTTATTATAAAAATAGTAAGTAATTAACCTCGGAACGAAAGAGTGACGAAAAAATTGATAATACCCAGTGACTGAGATGGTGTGTGTAAATAATATGAAATTTAAAATATTTATATTTGTTTAGGATGTCAGACAGGCAAGTTTGTATAGCGATAGAGGATGTTCTTCCAGTAAAGAAAATTATCTTTTAAAACAAATTGTACGTTATTATGCCAAACAACAAGAGAAAAAAAGATCCCTTAAGACGGTTTCTACTAAAAAATAGCCGTCTCATAAATATTAATTCAAAGCCTCAGATTTTAGTTCTACTAATACTGATTAGGAAAAAAAATGTATTCAATTCTATTTTATCAAACAAAGCGTACAAACTTAAATTCCCTGTTATTAAAAGCAGGAACGTATCAAGAGCTGAATGGGCCTCCGATTGTTTAATATTGATAATAATAATAATTGAGGGAAGAAGAAGATTCATAATCATCAAATCACCTTTTTCGCTTTTATTCTTTCTATAGAACTTTTCTTCGCAATAAACAAGGGTAAGGCTGTTAGGAACTTGCGATTTCGGATACAGATACAGATGCGGATATGGAATAATCAGATATCCGAAATTTTCGGATATTACCGGGTGTCACGTAAGACGAAAAGTTCGTATGGCAACTTTCATTATTGGACGAGTGATCCGAAAAATATTTCAAGGATTTGTAGGGGGTTCCTAGAGAACATTTTAGCAAAATTAGGACCTCGTAGCTCATTTTGAAGTTGGTCAAAATGTCTTGAAATTTAAGCTATTTTAATTTTTACTATTTAAGAAAGAGAATTCAAATCCAGAGTGAAATTTGAGAATTCTACTGACAAGTGTCTAAATCGTCTCCTTTTCGTGGCTTAAGAGCACAAATCGCTAAAAACCGATTGATAAAAAATGAAGAATTACACTCTAAAATTGTCTGAATCTAGTTTTGACTATTCACTAACAAGCTTCGCTAAATATTGTTTAATGTTAGTAGAAACTAGACCTAAAGTTGAGAGTTCAGCCCAAAAATCGAGATGGAAAATACTCGTCCAAAAACTGACGATTTAAAACAAAAATTTCTTAGAATCTTGATTATAATCTGATAATTCATCTAGCAAATATCAAATCTATTAAGTGTTTATAAATTGTCTCTCTTTCACAACTTAAGAAGTGACAATTTACGAGCAAACTCCCAAAATTTGAACCTATAACGAGAATTCTATAGCTTAAAACTTAAACTTGAAGTTAAAACTGCTGATCAAAAAAGATGCAAAGCGTCTAAATCATCTCTGATACATGATTTCAATGTTTTACTAAAATTAAATGAATTTTTGAACGAAAAAAAACCTATTAAAATTTATAAAGAATAAACAGGTCTAAGGTCCTGTTAGAGTTCAACGTTTATCAAAGTTTACTTGCAGTAAGGTAATTTTTAAAAACAAAGTGCTTGATTGTTAAAGTTGACCAATGAGAGAGAGTTTATTGACCATATTTAGTCATGATAATGATGACTTATTTGGTTTACACAAAACAACAATTGACGAAACTTTATAGTCAAAATTCAGGTCGAAATGATAAGACGAAATATTTTACGATAAAAAAAACGGACCCCTTTTAATGACACAATGTAAAATGTTGTCTTCGAATACCTAAGGCCAATAAAAGACCGACAATTTCTAATATGTTCGACTTCTTCCATAGCGTCAATGGAATTATTCTTTAATTATCCTACTTTACTGTAGTTTAATCACAGTTTTATGCACAGACTCGAATTTGAAATAGTCTATATGCAATTTCTTAGAAATTCGCTTTATTATTTCCAACGGTATTTTAAATTATCTTGTAACAATTTACAAGGAAAGTTATGATTATGAATTTTATGTTTTCTTCGAATTGGTTGTTTTTAAATGCATGCAGATTTCTCATTAAAAAAATTTTGTTTAGAGAACCTCGACAATTTAACTGGAATTTAATAAATTGGTTATCTTTATTAATTGCATAAAATAAAAAACGATAAGCTTACACATTTTGATATAGTGAAAATGCAAAATATTCCTTTAGTATTGTAGCATAGTCTTCACTTATCGTTATTAATACAACTACTTACTATAGAAATTCAAATTCACATCAAAAGAGCCACTTATTTCAGGTCAACATTACCTCAAACAATATAGGTGCCGGCCCACATATTTCGGCCATATGTCCATACAAAAAACGTTAAAAAATAAACGTGAACAAAGGGCCCTTCAACATTTATTGAATACGCAAATTGTTGACTCTAGAGAGTTGGGCTTCTTTTCAAAACGTTTGTATGCGAATTAATTGAAAGCAACAATAAAGCTCTATATGTATAAATACGAGAAACGCTTACAACGAATAATACACGAATCTTAAATAAGAAAAAAATCCGGTTTTATATAGATTGGCAACAAGTTTTTCAATTGTGTTGATATCAAAACAAGCACGATAGAGAATCCTGTGCTTGATTGGTATAGTGAGCTTTCACTGTCGTCAAAGCAGCCTCTCTAAAAAGGGTCAATACCAACGAGATTATCGAGGAGGAGTTGAGAATTGCCATCAATAGACGCCCAAATTTCTTTTTCATATATTGCTAAAATGTCAATTGTATTTTTTTGGCGTAAACAACAAAGATGGTATTATTTAGAGATGCTTTATTGTTAATGTAAGAGAGAATGAGAGAGGCTCTATAGCGGTATATCCTACAAACATTGAGTCAGACACACACATCGACTTCTAGTGCATCTGGCCACATGTGTTGATATTTCATCAAATTTATGACTGAAAATTACAAAAAAAAATCAAAAAAACTACAGTTCATACCTTGTTTGGGTATATGTTGAATGGTATTTGTTTAAATTGCAGCTGGTATTAATAACACATACACATACAGAAAAAAGATATGTATTTTCTTTGATTTGTTTTGGTAGACTGAGTGAATAACACACACACACATGTAAGTTCTATGTCTATGGAATGGAGGTGCGCGGTCGCTACCCTTTCATCTCGTACTATGCTCGTACACTGTTCTTGTCAATTTTGGTTGGACAAACTACCCATTGCTGCCCCTCCTAAGGCCGGGCCCGTTGAACTTCAACTCAAGCAAGAAATAGTAGAATCATAGCAGATGCTGTCCTCTATCGGTAAGTAGACGGATGAACCATGTTCGCTATCTATTATCACTACGTCGAAATTCAACCGGTAGACACTATAGGAAAATGTAATTTTATGTTCAACTGCTTTCCGGCAGATGCGGCATATTTAACTGTCACGATGAATTGTTCAAAACATAAAACTATGGAGTATAGAGTATAGAGAGCTATCTCAAATGGGACTTCAACCGAAAGAGAGAAAGAAAGAAAGAGACAAAGAAAGAGAGAAAGAAAGAAAGAAAGAAAGAGAGAAAGAAAGAAAGAAAGATGAATGACCAAAATACTGCCTTGTATATTACGTTTACTCTGCTTACGTTTTGACTTAAGTTGTAAAAATAATTTGTGGTTTTACACAATGGATGCAAAATTTACGATAGCCGGTTGGGGGTGTTATAAATCATAGACAGAATCGACAAATTCACCATCTGTTTATACCTATAGGTATAGTAGAATTTACCAGCTAAGAGATTGACTAAAGTAATAAAATTAGTTTACAATAGTTTCGGGGACAATAGAGTTGATGGGTTGGTGAAATGTTGACACTGCCATAAATATTCAAAATTTGCCACGACTATGAAGAAACCAGATGTTTTGTAAAATTTGTTGGAGGGATTCACTTGCTTTGAAAGCAGGTAGTTTCTTCACTGAAATCATTTAAATTATTTGAAATAAATATACTATTGAATTAATACTTATTGTGAGATGAAATTTATATTTTATATAATGAATACCGTTACGTACTTATGAACAATAAAAAAAATTTTCAAAAATTGATAACCATTTGATGCACAGTAAATACCCATAGTCAGTCTTTTTATTTATAATCACTCGAATCATTCGAAGATGTAATCAAAATACAATAATTATTCAATCTGCATATGAAATTTTATATTAAAAATATAGTAAATTAAGAGATAGATAATTATTCACTTTCACAATAGATTAATCAGTCTCGATAATGTTATTTCAATAATTTTAAACAGTTTTATTTGAAAAATTACCTGTTTTCCAAGAAGGACGATCTCTTCAACAAATTTTAGGAAACATCTGGTGTCTTCATAGTCATGGCAAATTTTGAATATTTATGGCAGTGTCAATATTTCACCAACCCATCAACTCTATTGTCACCGAAACTATTGTATACTAATTTTATTACTTTAGTCAATCTCTTAGTTGGTAAATTTCACTATACATACACATTTGGATGTGTCTTGTAGCAGGTAGGTAAATAACAAGTATTTTCAAGGGTATTTCTCTAAATATTTCTATTTATAATTGTTTGAAAAATGAATTCTAAACAATTGAATTTCTAAACACAGAAACATTTGTTTTATATATTTTTATTAAAATTATTGTAATTATTGTTGAATAATTACAATAAATTGGATAAATTGTAATAAAAACTATTTTTTACAAGACTAGTGAATGTTTTCCATTTGAATCATTAACCGTTAGGCAGTTTGTAATGTAATTTCTTTCCACGGAAGGATTAAAACGTTCTAAATTTTTCTAAATATAAATTTCAACCCTAAAATTTGTATGCGAACGGGTATATGACGGTTTGATCTTTGCAAAATATACCTGTCCCTTTAGACAACTGTTCAGTTTACAAAGTCTTCTTGTATTGTACAAGTCGAATATTGAAACATTGTTACATTTTTTTTTGTGTGGATTTGTGTTTTGATAATCATGTTATACTAAAAATGTGGCGAGCTTGCGAACCTGTTAATGATGATCAAGTTGAAGAGATGGATTTTGTAAATATTCATGATGATGATGATGTTGGAATCGTTGTAGGCGGCGTAGGACCATCGAGTCCATCGACCAGCAGAACTGGTGTAGAAAAGGGTATGAGTAGATATCAATTTTTTAATATTTATTCACTTTATGCTACTGTCAATCTTTCGATTGCAGAAAAAAAATACGAGGGATAATCTATCAGAAGACGGTAAGAAGCTAATTCGCACACTGCATTCTTCGTTGGTAGAGCGTGGTGAACCAGCGCCGATTAAACTAACAGCCGATTTATTAAAAAAACCGTATAGCACTATCCACGGTATACCTAATTTCCAAGTCGGAAGAATCCTTAGGGGGGAAAAAGAGAGCGTGAATCAGTTGTAGATAAATTAGATTCTTCAATAAAAGAAGAAATAAAATCTACAATTTACGCTAATTATAAAAGGAAAGAGGTGCCTACTTTTCTTGCTGGACGGTTTAATTTGCACATATTCTATAAAAAAGATGTGCAGTTCAAGTAAATGATAACTACTTAGAATAATGCAAATTAAATTGACTAATGTAGAGTTCGGTAGTCTGTTTAGTTTTTCAGTTCTTTAACGGAACTTATGTAATAAGTATAACTTGATTTTTACTTCTTATACTTTTCATTACAATTTATCCATAGGATTTATTGTAATTATTCAACAATAATTACAATAATTTTAATAAAAATATATAAAATAAATGTTTCTGTATTTAGAAATTCAATTGTTTAAAATTCATTTTTCAAACAATTATAAATAGAAATATTTAGAGAAATACCCTTGAAAATACTTGTTATTTACCTACCTGCTACAAGACACATCCAAATGTGTATGTACCTATAGGTATAAACAGATGGTGAATTTGTCGATTCTGTCTATGATTTATAACACCCCCAACCGGCTATCGTAAATTTTGCATCCATTGTGTAAAACCACAAATTATTTTTACAACTTAAGTCAAAACGTAAGCAGAGTAAACGTACTATAGCTCATTTAGAAGTCGGTCAAAAATGAGTGTTTTGGACAATGCCGTGATTTTCAAAACAAGTTAAGCACGTTAAAGGATTAAAAATGACTCGAAGACCCTTCCAACATTGATTTTCTCGCTTTTCTTCATAGAATTCTAAAAAAAAATGCAAAACATTTTTCATCTGTTCTAGAAAAAAAATGTGTTAAACCAAATAAATCAATGTTTGAATGATCCTTGAGTTTGAGTCATTTTAAGTCATATGAGCTAAGAGGTTCTCATTTTGCTAAAATTATCTCCGAGAACCCCGTTACAAATCCTTGATATACAGGGTGTTTGCTCTCAGTATGGAGAGTTCTAAGAAACTCCTATTAGTCGACGAGCGATTTGAAAAATATTTTGAGGATTTGTAGAAGAGTCCCTAGGGAACATTTTAGCAGAATTAGAACCTCGTAGCTCATTTCAAAGTTGGTCAAAAAACGATCGTTTTGGATAATGTAGCAATTTTCAAAAACGAACAAAACACGCAGAACGACTAAAAATGACTCAGAGACCTTCCCAACATTGATTTTTTTCGTTTTTCTCCATTGTATTGCTGAGAAAATACGAAATATTTACACCTGTTACAGAATAAAATGGAAAGAAACGAAAAAAATCAATGTTGGGAAGGTCTCTGAGTCATTTTTAGTCGTTCTGCGTGTTTTGTTCGTTTTTGAAAATCGCCAACTTGTCAGAAACGAGCGATTTTTGACCAACTTTGAAATGAGCTACGAGGTTCTAATTTTGCTAAAATGTTCCCTAGGGACTCTTCTACAAATCCTCAAAATATTTTTCGAATCGCTCGTCGACTAATAGGAGTTTCTTAGAACTCTCCATACTGAGAGCAAACACCCTGTATTTTTCGAATCGCTCTCCGACTAAAGGAGTTTCATAAGAATTGACCACATTCAGATCTGACATTCAGTATATAATAGTGTGCAGACAGAATGAACCAAGAGGATGGCTCATTAAAAGTACAAAATTTTTAATTGATTGGAAGTTCTGAAATTCAGTATACAGTGTCTTATTTGTGCTAATTGAGTTTTAAATTTTAACCTTTTAATTAGCCACAATATTTCCAAAGATATGGATTTTTCAATCAAGCAGTGCAAAATTTAGAATTGCACTAAAAGTCTAAATATCTGCAAAACTTTCAGCAGTAGACCATAGGTCATATTATCAAAGCCCTCTTCGATTTAACTAAAGAGCCTAAAAATACATCGTAATAAGGGAGTAGAGTGCACCACACCATATTAAAGGATACTTCAAGTGGAAAAACGGCTGCAGACCAAATTTCATAATCTTCCATCAATTAAAACTCCTAATACTTTTAATTCCCTTGGAGTTAGAGATGTTTGAAAATTTTTCTGGTTTATTGGACAATTATTTTTGGAAGAAAAAATACTGAAGAGTGATGTAGCTATAAATTTTTGGACCCTGAATACCAGAGGCGTAACAAGGAGGCAACTTCAGCCCTAGATGCTTGATTCCGAGAGGCGCTGATAAAAATTGATGATTCTTAAAATTTACTAATAACAAGTTTCTACGATTGTATAGCAAAATTGTCTCTGAAACTCAAAATTCTAAATAGTCTCTGTTTCATTTATTCATATTATTATCAATCAATCAAATGAATGCTCCTTTGTTGAGTGACTCCTATTTCAATTCTAGTACCTTCGCTACGCCTCTGTTGAATTGAAGTTTTAAACTCCAGGAATATATCGTAAAATGAATTTGTGATTCGAATTCTAAACGAACTAGCTTCCATCTCAATGTGTTTCTCACGTTTCACGAATTTAATTCGTACGCGGTAAGGGATTAAATTCCTTTTCATTTATCACTGAAGCATTACAAATGAAGATTGCACCACCAATAGATTCCGTTCAGGTTATCTAGAGATAGTGTTGAAGATTTCAATCTATACCTTTCGAAAGTGCCTTAAAAATTAATATCACTCTACTTAGAAGACAATACTTCGTAAAGGTGTTTTTCGTCTAATTTTTATAAATTTCGGCAAAATAAATACTGTCTTTTTCATTGTGATTTTAGTTGAAAATGAAGGAAGGAACAATCATGATCGTTACAATAAATTCAATGGAATTTAATCAATTTTTAGAGTAAGTTCCATACTAATTTAGTGCCATCTAATAGTGAGTAGTATAGAATGATGAATTCAATAGAAGAATACATTAATTTCTATTACTACTGGTTTGATAGTAGTGTTAAGAATAACTAGATGGCAAACCAATACTAATATAGCGTCTTACTTGTTCAAAATCAGATTTATAGTTGATGTAGACGATAAAACACAATTAAGAGTACGCTTGAAGCTTTCATGTTCCAATCGACTGTCAGAAATATCAAGTTTCTTCAGTTTTAACCCCTCCCCCTCCATACACTCAACGTTAAATCGAGACGATCTGACTGTACAGTTCTGACTTTTTGATTTTCCAGATCCGCACTGCATACCCCCTTCGCTACACATATTACGATAGATCCAGATGAAAAATCCTTTCGATTTTCTAGATTTCCCCTCCCCCATCGTGCTTATAGTAAAATTTAGAGTGTTTGCTATCTTTCAGATCTCACGGATATTCCTCACGGCGCCACACACACAACAATTTATTTCAAAACTGTACAGTTCTTATCTTAAGATCTATCGAAGCGTATGTGGGGCCCTTAAGATTTATCGTAGCGTGTGTGGGGGGCTTAATAATTTTTCGTTTGCATTTGGATCTCTCGATGAAACTGCACAATTTTCGGTCATACACACAACGATAAATCGAAAGACTAGAAGTGTGCAGTTCGATCGTTTCGATTTATCGTTGTGTGTATGGGGGGGGGGGGCTTTAGTTTCTTTCTGTTTAGGTCCACAATAGTTTTAGCATTCATTCCTGGACTTTGCCTTCACGAGAGAATTTCAAATCTCCTTTGGCATATGCAAAAACCGAGGATTTTTGCTGTAGAACAACTAAGTCATCCTGATGTCCTCACACTTAAATTAGAGTAAGTTTTTTTGATTGAAAAGTAATCTTTGAATCTTTGAATACTTCAAAAAGGGTTTCAGGGGCGTTGTTTAGACACGAAGAAGACTTTTATGGTGATCCTATCAGTGTCGAGTTTTGCTCTTTAGGAGCTTTAGAAATGGTTTAAATGAATTCAAGAAGGTCTTGGTAATTTTTTTGAACATTTCGCTATTTTCTTCAACTTTTTTGCTATCTAAACCATTGTTCGATATTTGTTTACTTCATAGTTGTATGAAACAAACCAAAATTACGATAAGATTATGGTGGTGTTGTATTTTTGTGGGGGATTTTTTGTGATTTTCGTAGATTTGCACGAAAGTATCCACGTGTTTTCGAAATGCCACAGAAAAAAACCTGTAATAATCATTAAATTTTTAAAATTCCCAAATTTTTCGATTATCTTTTTACAACGTATAGCAATAATATAATTGAAAATTCTTGTGAAAAACAATATTTTATATTTCGTTGTAGGGATCATGTTATCTCCAGTCTATTATTCATCATTCCATGAATTTAAGTATAGGTACAGTTTTTCACTCCTTCTATATTTCTTCTGTTGTATGCATCTTATACAGTTCCCCTATTTCTATTCCCTTTGTTTTTTTTTTTTTTTTTTTAATAGAAATTAATTGTAAACTTCCTTCATCTTTATAAAACATGTAACAAATAAGGACACAATGAAAAATTGACAAAAGGATTTATTTTAAATATATAATGCGACTCTTATATTCTCTATTAGAAATATTCGTTGTTAAAAAGACATTAAAGTATGTAAAGTAATTTGTGTAAAATGGGGTAAACTGTTTTATAAGCTCTTAGATAGGGAACGAACGAAATAAATATACTTGTCTCTGTATACAATTTTATAAAATATACGTAGTTTGGTATAGTATAAAGAAGAGACAAGGTATAAAACTGTATAAAAATAATAATCCCCACTTCTTAACGTTTATATTAAAAATTTCTTCTAAGATGAAAAAATGTCTTAATTATAACCATAGCCGTTGGTAAAAGTTTAAGCTGACATATTTTTATATTTCACAATTTTCTTTGGTGTTATTATAATAAAATTTTAAGCTGACAAGATGCAAACTGGTAATATTAGGGGTTATATTGCAAGTGTTATACTAACATTTGTCTTCATTTCATCGAAATCTATTATTAAAGTTTATTTTTTGATCCTTCTATTTGTATGTTAGATATAATCAAAAGAACACTATCTATTAATTATCAGTTATATGAAAACCTTCTAATTTCCGCCTATTTCTCCTTCAATTTTGTATTTTTATTAGCTACCATCTAGTTTAGTATAATTGTAAGTCTTCTTCTTATTGATGATAGTCCAGCTGTAGTCCAATTTCCGCAGCTGTAACGATAAATTACACAAATAAAAATACTGTGGAAGTATAGATGGGGGGTATAATCACCCAATTAACATCGATGGTAGTTGCCGTGGTGGTTGTTGTTGTCGTCGTCGCCATCGCCGTCGCCACCACCCTACAGACAAATTTACTATAGGCCTTAATCCATCTCGCTCGACTACACAGCATCCCTGACAAAGATGCACGTACAGTTTTTGTTGGACACTATTGACAATGTAATTGTAGTAGTAGTTGTTGTTGTTGCCACCAAGACAAGTGACAGTCTAATTGTTTGCGGGGTTTCAATTACTTGGCTCGTAATTAGGCGTCAAACTGTGAACGGAATTAGATTATTTGTCCGGTTTCGTGTCGACATTGGAACGTCAAAATAATCCAAAGGAAATTGTTATAAATGCTATGGAATGAACAAAAGGTCGTCGAATGGACTTTAAATTATTCTATCTTTGTCTCTCATCAACTTGATAGTACCTATACTATATAGTCATGGCCAATTCGGATTTAATTTCCTCTGAATCCGGACAATTAACGCACGAAGAGATCAGTTATGAGATGCCTGAAGCTGTTGCCACTGCCATAAATTTAAATGGTGGATGACAAAGACAGAAGAGGACCATTGTTTGTTCATCAAAGTTATCAGAAACTTAACAAAAGTGTAAGTACAGGCCTGCTAGCCCCCTTAAGGGAAGTCGTTGAAACAGGGGGCTAGTGGAATGAAGATAAATCGCGGATTATCTATCAATTTTTCAAATATACAAGTATTAAACTATAATGACGCCCTTAATTTTGGTTAAAAGAGCAGAAAAATATGATAATTCAGCTTAAAAATAAATTTTCTTTAAATCGCCCAATTTCCACAATTCAGTAGCAAAATTTATTAAGAGTTGATGGTTCAGCACAATTTTTTTTAAATTGTAAATTTAAATGTAAGATTCGCTATTAACTAATGACATGAAATTAAAGTATCCCTAAGATTAAACTTAAATTCAAAAATCCTCTTCAAGAAACTATTAAAAACGTTAAAATATGTGTAAATGGAGAATTTTTAGCGGTGCCCCCTAAACTCCCTATTTTCACCATTTACAGGATTGTTATTTTGGGATACTTTAGACGTATTTCGCCATTTGGCGCCCCTTAAACAGTGCGCCCGGGTTAATTGGTTCCCATCTACCGCCCTCAGTACTCCACTGTACGATTGATTAAATTTTTTTTTGGATATTTATAGTTTATGACTATGACTTATGACAAAAGCGCCTTAAATGTTCAAAATTCAACTAAAAATTCACTTACAAGTGCCTTCCTCATTTAGGTAGGTACACTCACGAGCACATAAAAGAGACCACTTTTTGTGCGACTGTGTAAAACCAGCTTTCGAGAGCAGTCGTCTCAATTTGAACTGGTCAGAATTTGGAAAGAGAGTTGTCCAATCGGAACAAGGGGTGGATGGAGTTATTGTCACTTCTCCATATTTACGAAATTTTGACAGGAAATAAAATAGCAAAGCGGGCAGGTAACAGTTTGTGAATTATAACTTTCTCTAAAGAGAGTGGTTCTACAAAATTTGCTATGGCGGAAACTGGCTACAGCACTTCCTACCTCTACACCTTCTTCCGCTGACGAGAGAAGGAGCCTGACGCACCTGAACCGAAAAACATGATATTCCTCATTCAAGAGTCGGTCTCTTTTATGTGCTCGTGAGTGTACATATACATATACGGTTGGATTACAAAAAAATTGAAACAGCCCGAGTCGAAATTTTGGCCCTCGTTTCAACCCCCAAAACCCACTTTTCAAGACTTAGCAGGTTGAATGGATGATCATTGAACAATGGATTTTTGGTCCTACTTTGAGCCTAAGTGTGGCATTTATCCTAAGTTAAAGCGAATATAACTGTCTAAATCGTTTGTTTTACAATTCGTATTCTTATCATTTGGAAACCTTTAAGTTAAAGGGCGTCCCTAAAAATCAAGCGACCGGAGCTGAACCACCACTTGTTTGTATCTCGGGATGCAAAATTTAAATGTGGAAAATCTTCTGAAACTGCTATTAATTGGCAAGCGATTCGAATAATATTTTAAGGATTTATTGGGTAGACCTTGGGGAACATTTAAGCAAAATTAGAACCTTAGTAGCTCATTTGAAAGTTAATTAAAAAACGCCTGTTTTTGATGAAATCACGATTTTCAAAAAACAGTTAGACACGTAAAAGACTTGGAAAGACTTGAGAATTCTCCCAACATTGATTTTTTTGCTTTTCTCCTTTTTATTCTAGAAATGTTCCACAGTTTTTCCTAAAATTTAATGGAGAAAAAAATAAATAAAACAAGAATCCTTGGGTCAAATCGTGATCTTGTCCTAAGCTTCCAAATGAGCTACATAGTTCTAATTTTGCTAAAACATTCTCTAAGAACCTTCCTATAGATCTTTGATGTAGTTTTCGAACCACTCGGAAATTAATAAGAAACCCTATCATAAAGATTTTCTGCATTTACATTTTCAGCCCGGTATACAGGGATCAAAATCTAAATTACAAAACGTCTATTAGTTGGAGAGGGATTAGAAAAATATTTCAAGCACTTATCGGAGGGTCCATAGAGATTATTATACCAAAATGAGAACTTCGTAGCTCATTTGGGAGTTAATCAAACATCGCTTGTTTCTGACGATGTCGCGATTTTCAAGAACGAGCAAAACACACAAAACGATTAAGAATGACTCGTAGACCTTCCCAACATTGATTCTTTTTGTTTTTCTATATTTTATTCTGAAGCGAAGGCAAATGTCTCCCAATGCAATGCAATGGGGAAAACAAAAAAAAATATTGGGAGGATCCCCGAATCATTCTAGGTCGTTTAACGTGCATACATAACTTGTTTTTGAGAATGGCGACATCGTCAGGAACGAGCGACTTTTGCCCAACTTCTAAATGAGCTACAAAGTTCTAATTTTGCTAAAATGATCTCTAGACATCCTGCTATAAATCCTTGAAATATTCGTGTTTCACACGAATCGTATACATTTAGATATTCATCCCTGTATGTACCTATGTATAAGGGTTCGAATGACAAATCTCCCACGTGGGCTGAAAGTTTATAGTTACGCTACTGACAAAACTCTGCATTTGTAGTCATACAATAAATAACAACAACAAGAAAATGTTTTTGAAGAAACAACAAAAATTTAATGAAGATTAACGAGTCTAGTCGCGGTGTAAAGATTTTAGCTTCAGATTTGTTCAATGGAAAAAAAAGAAAAATGCAGGAAGACGGTTAGGAGATGTCGATGTAGAGAGTGAGGGTAGCATCCAACCCTTCCTTGTAACAAATTAGATGAAGGCAGCAGATGAGCACCAAATCTAGTTAGTTGAATTGACTGACTTGCACTTCCCTTTCCTCATGCATTTTATAAATTTATTCCACATCCTTTCCTATTGCAGTTTTCTATTATTTCACATAAATTTCTCATCATTATAGTGATAATTATCAACAATTTCGGTGAATAAATCGGAAATTCCCAAATGGAAAGAATAATAATAGTACGAATGATACGGACAAGAGTAATTACACAGGATATGTGCATGATTTCAACATCATCTAATTCCAATTCATCCAATTCGTGTATTTGGACATATGTACAGCCATAACAACTTTGGATATGGATTTTGTGTGTATATTTTTTTTTATATTTTAATTACATCCGCCCTGAGGTGATCTAATTTTATTTTGCTCGTTGGCTAGCATCAATCAGAATATGTTTGGATGTATTTTTCTCTGTAATTTCCATATGAAAATATTCATTAACATTTAGCGTGTGTTCATTTGTTTTTTTCTCTTAATCAGACAAATTAATAAAGACGCAAATGATTATTAAATCCTTTCAATCATTGCATCACTGAAAGTCGAGCAAACCAAAAAATCGCATTTGTAAAGTCTTCTGAAACAACTAGACGCATAATGCATGTGATGAGGTCAATATTGGATTGTATAAAATTTAATCCAAGCTTAGTCTGTGGCTGGATACTTGCTACAGTTGTTTCAAGCAACTAAAGTCCCATTTTAATACAGAGTGAAAACTGTTGATTTTCCTTCTACGTTCTTTTCTCTTAGCAATTTACCACGTTTAATAATGAAGAGCGATAATTGAAACATATTTATGTAATCCAGATGCAATATTGTGTGAGTTAATGCAGATTTGTTGCCCGTTTTAGTTCCGTGTGTATATACGTCTACAAAACCACATCCCTTATTCAACTTATATAAGGATTGTATGTGTTTTATTGGTGGTGATTGAGATTTATGTCTTTTCAATCGTAATGAAATCAACACACAAACCAACCCTCGATTAATCTAAATGGCACAGTTTGTATAATAATATCAACCAAGGAAACTATTTCAACAATTTGAAAATAATTTGTTTCAATTCCGGATATTAAAAGGACTGAAAGAAAAAATACGTAGCTTTAAAACTACAAATTCAGCTTTTGGAGAATTGATTAGTTCAAAAAGTAGTAGTAGTTTTTGCATTATTGGAATCCTTCTATTGGCATTTTCTTATTCAGCTTTTGTCCGTGGTGCGATGGAAAAAATTCGCTTGAAAAATTGCCGATTTATTTCGTTGTTGTTGTTTTTGCCTTCGATTTCTGTCGAATATTTGACGAAAATCGAGCCGTCATCGAGTCGACACTTTAACAAATTCGTATTGAATAATTCAAAACATGTTCTGACGATCTGAGGCAATACATATATTTAAAACGGTATATGTGATTTAATCGATTGATTAATTTTCGAATAATATTTACAATTAGAGTTTGTTTGAACAAACGATTTTATTGTATCCGTTTTTTCTTTCGTTATATTCCATTATTAACAGTTGATGTATGACCAGTATTGATATTTCGATGTACGAATTTACAAATTAATTGTGAACGTTAAACAATACAACCCTGAATGGGCAATGGTCTGGAAGATATTGTTATGACTTTAAAGGAGGAGCACATTATAGTTTATGCTCAATTTAGTTTTGAATTGTCAAAGGACTTGATTATGGAAATTTAATTGACATGCCCCCGGTTTTAACTGAACATTCACACATATAATCAACGTATTATAAAAGTCTTATTTTACATCACATCAAATTTTTTAAATGAGATGGAAAAAATTGAATATTTGATTTATAAATTATTGGATTCGAATAGGATGTTAATAATCAAAATTCAAAGACTGTTTGATGGTGTTACAAGGGTAAAACAACCGTATTTAGGTAATATTATCAATACAGCTGCCATCATATGCGATATATATAACAGGCAGATACAAACACAGCCGCTCCCAGGTAATTTCATAATGGTTGGTTTCACGTGACAAGTGCAAACAGACGCTAATCGCTCTTAATTTAGTAATTATTGATCAATGTTTTTAGTTCGATATACCATACATTTACATAAATGTTGGTTGTAAACGACACACCAAACCCACATTGTTTTGTTGTTTAATATTAGATAGTTTTACAGATTTTTTCAGGAAGAGCGAGAGATTTGAAAACAGTTCCAATTATGATTAGACTAATGGACAAGTTGTCTGGAATTAGTTAATCAATGGAAATGAAGTTCTATTAAAAGGACAGTTCTTTTCATAAGAGTATCTCTATAGAGGACTTCGTGGTTAGAGATTCATGTAATGCAAATAATGTCCAAGACTCTTTGGTCTTCTATAAATAGATTTTTCTCTCATCTATATTACAATTTTTGTTAACACGAAATTCCCTTTGAACCCGTCCTTAGTGGTTTCGATTAGACATTTTAATGGTAAAATGGCATGACGATGTTCACTTCACGTACGTGTGTTTCGATTAATAATTAATTTTAACGCTAAATCCAAAGACTCTATCTCTAACTTAATTTGTATGTCAAGTTGATATTTGAAATTAATTAAAAAGCCAGCGATCGAAAATTTCTAATTTAAAAGAAACAAGAGATGAAGAAATAAAATAACAGAAGTGTAAAGTAATAATTATTGGTTTTCGTCTAATATTTCTAATAATAAACCGATATTGTATGTATAAATAAAGTCGTCAATATGCGGCCTATGTAAATGACTTAACTTCTTCGATACATAATCAGTTCTTGTCAAGACGATGGACACGCCTGGTTGCACATTAATGTATTGACAACAATGTCAAAAACATTCCAACTGAACACGGCTTGTTCGAAATTAAAACAACAACAGTAAACAGAAAGAAGACGGAATTTGACACGATAATTATCCGAATATCGGCCGAACCATATACTATTTTACAAATTGTAAAATATTACTGTAAAAATATCGAAAACAAGCTTTGTTCGTATGAAATTTTTCATGTAGTCGGGCAAATATTTGAATAGATGTTGTTGGTTTTTATTTGTACCGGCATCCAGCGTAGAGACGACGTCCAGTGGCGGCGGCCGCCCTATCATCGATTGGCATCCCTAATACAGTCGCTCTCTCAATTAAAACCACCCGTTGTGTGTGTGTGTGTGTGTCGATATCGGAAAGAATCGAGGCCGTGTCAATCTCCCGTGAAGCATTTCACAGTCCATGATAGGAAATAACAAAAAAAAAATCGGATAATTTAATTTAAGCAAATACGCCCCGAAAATTTGCAAACAATGATGCGGATAATAATAGTATAAATTTAATAAAAAAGTAGATATATAGACAAATTATTATGTGGGTAGACAAATATTTCTAATGCCAACAATATTATCAGAAATAAGGTTGTATGTTTGCACACGCCTATATGTATTGAGAAAAAAGAAGAGAAATATGTCAGGTTTAATTGCACGCCATCGAATCCTGAGGGTGGATCGACAAAATAACAACAACATCGACAACTTGCACAAATAAAATGATAAGCGTCGATAACGACATCTGTCCGATCAGTGATAACATTTCTACAAGTGACAGTGGGAGAGTCCAGGTGGTATTCGTCCCTAATTTCAACATTTTTATTTTTATACAAATAATGACAACTTTATTTCTGACAAAAAAACATCAATTACACAACAACAATACAAAGGTAAATCTTTTGTATTATTGTAAAATTGATCTTGTGGAAATTCCATAATATCAGTATGTATACAATTTCGATTGAGTAATACATAAATCGTCAACGCTAAAATGAGCACATCTGACGGAGGCTAGCTAGTTAAAAGTCAATGAATCCGGAAGGAGCTCAGATTAAAGCCTCTTCCATCGTCGAAATCCTATAGAAAATGTTTCCGGTCGAATGGGTATCTATCATGATTCCTTCGTTATATAACATGACTGAATCTTTGAATTTATAGTTATCGTTTTGTTGTTATTGTTCGATACTCAATCAACAACAAAAATTCGTTGATTTCATCAAATTGAGTAAAGTTAATTTCGAATAATAGACAAAAAGGATGATTGCAAGGTAAAATGCAACAACGATAATAATGATAATAAAAAAAAGCCAGCGACAAACTCTCTAGTAAAACGATGAAATAACCCATCAGATAGGTGTTGTTGCATTCCTCCAATCGATATCACTCTGGGGAAATCACTAAACAGGACGGTATAGTGGCACTGAAACAGACGCTCTTCTTACCATTTCACTCCCCCTAATTCCCCAATACTGTCAACATCCTTCTCACAAATCTTGACTAGCTTGGTTGCACACTTTTAATTACCACCCACTTCTCATATAGAAACCGTACGTTCCAGCTATTAAAAAAGATATTGTTGAAATAAAATGGAACAACAAACAAAGCATTATAATACTTAGAAAACTCAATTCGGCGATAATATCAAGTGTATCCTCGTTAAGACGTGCCAACAAGTGATTAAAATCGGCAACAATCCTGCAGAAAATCTCATCGAATGAGAAAAATCAATCCAACACACATCCACGATGTGTTTGATAATAATAAAACAGAACAAAATAGAAATGTCATTTGATGAAATTGTGGAAAATTTAACCGAACACTACAGCATAGAGTAAAGGTCAATTGATCGGATGAGATTTGACCAACGTGACGAGCTGATGGGGAGATATTTGAGGGTGTAAGTGAGCTAGCAATCCGGCTGAATTCGGTGATAAACAACAAAGTCGGCTACTATAAGTTCAGTCAAGTGTATATATGAAACAAACCAACTTGAAGTTGATTTTAAGTTTGTTATAGGTTAGCCAAATAGAGATTGGTCATATTTGATTGAACAAAGTTTGACAAATATTGCCCACTTATAGCCATACTACCTACAAATAAAAAAAAAATCTGTTGTTTACAACAGTATCTATTCAATATTGAATAAGATTTTAATACAGAACTGTAAATAGAAATTATGGGAATAGTCACGTGGGAAACTTCATATTCCCTTTGGTGAATTTTATTGATTTGTTCTGACGGAATCCCACCGATAAGGCTTTTGATAGCTGAAATATGCTTTAAATATAGATCTACAATATCGTATTTTTTTAATAATAATATCTACATTCTCATATTTTAATGGTTGTATTAAATTGACTACTGTCAAGATTTTCAGTGGATTGACACGCTGAAAAAGTATCTAAATCGATAATGTTCAAATTTTTAAGAATTGAGTACTCATCGCTGATATTTACAGATTTCATCCTACTCATCAGAGCTGGAATAGGCTAAGCTCCGTTCCGGCTCCTGAGTCCTTCTTTCCAGCTCCGGCTCCAGCTCCGTTATAATAAACGTTTTTGTGACCATTACCGTTAAATATAAAAGTTTAATTCAAAGATTTGAGTTAACTACAGTTTTGCAGAAGTACAACTGTAACTGCATTATGTTCAAGAGAAAAAATATTTTTACCAGGAATTGTTTGGCATATTCTGTGCTTTGCTGAATTTGGTACTTCTTATAACATATTGTGAGAAAAATCAAATGATTAGGAACCGGAGCCAGCAGAACTTTTAATGCTCCCAGCTCCAGCTCCGGCTCCACTGAATTAGTATTGAGGAGCCAGAGTTAAGCTACTCCAAATTTGACCGGCTCCGAGCTCCAATTCTGATTGCGGCTCCCCAGCTTTGCTACTCACCATTTTGCAAGATTCTAGAGCAAGCGTTTGGCTAAATAATTCATAATTTTGATGAGAAGAACTAGTTGCTTAGTGTCTGTTAGACCAAACCTATAAAAGAAAAGCCGTTTAATTCAAGATTCTGCGTTTTTTATCAGTGTTAGCTGAAAGATGAGACTTAAACATTTTGATATCACAAATTTTTCTTTATTTTACTTTTCAAAAAGCTAATTTACAAACCGATAATTCCTGACGATTTTTTGACCTACAGTTTCTTGATTCTTCGGCGTTGTAGAGGCTCAAATAATTGTTAAATTGCTTCAGGCTTAAGAAGAATCGCATCTAAAATAAGTCTGCTTTTGACTTGAATTTAAATCAATTTTGAATTTTATGTAAGTTATCTCTAAGAAAAGATCTTCGGACGGTTTATGCCTATTCAGTTTGCAATTAACATGAAATTCCGTTTTATAAGACGCGTAAAATTATGGTAATAAAGAGATAATATTTGAAATAAAGTCATTTCTAATGATCACTTTGAGTGAATATATCGAAAATTCAATAAAACCTGTCTTTTGTACAAATCGTCGGCTTATTTTATTGTAAAGGGTATTCGCTTAAATTTCAAAGTCAAAGTTGGCTATGAAATTTTGTTGTGAGCGTACCACAATGTTTGATCTTTAGCTGTTTCCAGGGTCTTTCACGTAATTATGGTCAATAACAATAATCTTGCCGTAACTTTCTCATTTATTTATAAAATAAAATAAGAAGAGGAGCACCTAGACAGTCTAAAAGAAGTAAACGTGCCCTTCTAAAAATTTTGGAAATGGGAGAAATTGACGTCAACTTTTTCAAATTGTGCAATATTTAATTAAAAATTGCTACTGTTAAAAATCAAAAATAATATGTTCCTTTTGAAAAATTTGGCATGCTATGCAAAAAAAACACAGAAATTTTGTGAATATTGGAAAAAATTTAGGTCAATGAATTCCCTAGCTTATTGGTAATAAATTTAAAAAGCAAAGAAAGATGTAAGAAAATTTAAAGGACTAGTTCTATTTTTCAATGGTCGATTGCTGAACAATAATGCAAATTGGGTAGTTCTTCAAATTTTATTACATCTTTCCTTGCTTTCTAAATTTATGACTGTTAGGCCAAGGATTCCCTGACCTAGATTCTTAAAGCAGTTCAATCACATATTTTTTGATTTTTCTTGCACAGAAAAATTAATAAATTATTTCGATTGTACGTTCACAACAAAATGACTTAAAATTCAATTGAACACCCGCTATTTTTCCTGTAGTAATTAAATGGAATTTTTGGCGTTTTTTCTATGATTATCATCAAACACACTAATCTATATCTATGTAGAAATATGATGCTAATAATGTATTATTAGTTGCCATATATGATGACGATGGAAAACTAATCCGCGGTCCGCTTCAAAGGTATTAAAGCCGAATTAATAATGAATTATTTGTTAGTGGTACACATATAGTTGCCGACTCGAAATAGTGAATCTTATTATTATGGGGCACTCAAATCAAATCCACTGTAAATTCTGTGAATAGAAGCAGATAATTTACAGCTTATACCAGAGCCGGACAAGGTTTCTTCAAAAAACTGGCAGTTTTACCCTTGTGTGCATCATCAATAAATCTTATAAGATTCACTATTTTCAGACCATAACTATATTGATGTTGACCAACTTGTGAAACCTACACATCAACAAATATACGTTGGTGTATGTGTCTTTGGTTTCTCCAGGAATTTCCAACATTTAATCCTAAAATTATCATTAATTGGGAAACTGTATCCCGTATATGTTCATAAAATAAACGTCGGCTTTGTTTAACAATAACATTTAATAAACAAGCAAAATTTTAAAGCAAACTGGGGGCGTAATGTACAATTTACCATTGATATTAAAATTGTCTACCAATATCTTCATAAGGGTGGATTTATTATTGAATCTATTGTTGTAATTCTGTTTAAGTGTGAACCTTGTTGTATTTGTACAAGCTTTATTATAGATTCATTGGTATTTTTGGGAAGATGGAGTTATTTACCCGTTTTCACAATATATTATTAAGTGTATATGGTGGTAGTGTTGGCTTATTATAATAACGTAGTGGCATAATCATGACAGGTATTTACCTTCAACAGTGACGGCGAAGTTGACAGGCGGTTTGATTGCGTATTCATCAAACAAACCGCATCTTTAACACCCTGTCTACTGCAGCATATCAAAGATTAACATTTATTAATAAATCGTCTTTTTCAGTCTCACCCTCTAATATTATTTGTAACAATATCGGAAAGAAATTGGAATTTTAATTGTCTCTATAATTTAGACAGAACAACTTGTACATACGATTTTTCTTGTATGTAAACTGTCGAAGGAGTTCCAGTAAATAACATCAAGAGTCCAATTATGCATAATAATGCCCATGGTATTAATAACGATTAACTCACCTTTGGTAAGGTTTCCCACTTGGCGGACGACGGAATGGTGGCAGTTTGCTGGTGGTGGTGGTGGTGGTATCAGTGGCAGGGATGTTGGGGAATTGCGACTATAGACGATTTGATACGGAACGAATCGAAAATAGTGTTGTTCCCTCGGTAACAGGGAGCGCAAACAGCGCAACAGGATAATCTGTAGAAATGGGAATAAACTGTACGGTCCCGCTTCTCAAGTCAACATACACTAATCAAAACTATACTCTAAAGTACCATTTATTATAACTACCTATTTTAGGGATGATTATTAAACTACTAATGAGATTTAGGGATTAATACAATAATCCCGAGTTGATCAGAACGTATTTCCTTCCAATTTAAACCTGAAAATAAATGCACGAGATTCGATACAAATCATAAAGAAGTTGTGTCATATCAAAAAGTAGAGAAAAGATTTAAGCTGGCCCTATATATCGTATGGAAAGTTATATACCTGCGTTACGAAATTTACCAAGCAAGACTTTGTGGGTTTGTAGAGGGTGAGAAAGTGGGGAAGTGACGCCGGCGCTTTAAATAGTATTGGGGTGTGGCGGGCGCCGGCTCTTTCTGCCATCTCAGTTGATCGTGCGTCTCCTGAAGCCTCAACAACTCGAATCGTCGACTATATCCTGAAACAAGTCCCTTTGAAGATCGCCAATACTCTACAACTTTGTGCTACATACACGAAACTATCATCGAACATATTGAAATTGTTACGGTAAGTCGCTTTTGATATTAATTAGTGAATCTTTATTAAATTTACAAATAATGGAAGTTTAAAATAAAGAATGCCGTACACGTGGAATCTTGATTGATTTCTACTTATTCGTAAGACTCTCCAATTTTGCTGAGGCTCAGAAGTTTTGCAGGCGGCTCTGTTGGGAAACTTTACATCTACTGAAAGAAACAAATGATGCAATCTGATAGAGTTATATGTGATGGAGCTTTAACATTTCCCGAATTGCTAAAGTTCCCTATTTCGCGATCGATTCAATTAATTGTCTATGATTTATTTAGAAGGGTCCGATATTAATTTTGACACCAGACAGATGTTGTGTCGTTTATATTTGTTGATTTTGATAACGTTGACGATACTGAAAAGTATATGCACACACATACATAAACACCTGTCTAGTAAATGATTCATTTACAGTATTAAATATAGTGGTACTCCTCTAATATCACTCTATTTCTGTCTATAGAGGTGCACTACTGATAATTAACTTTAACTAATTATTCATTGTTTACATTCACTAGTCTTTTTTCGCCTGTATTTTCATTATTTGTCGATACTGTGACCGAAAATTTAATTAAAACGTATCTATACAGATACGGGCTATTTTAAACATAAAGGTACATATGCATGTATAATTAAATACCCGGATTTTTAGAAATTTGGGTAGGTTTTTATTTAAAATATAAGAAGAAGATAAGATTGTCAAAAATGCGTAATAAATTTGTTGAATAAATTCAATATTCAAGGTTTAGAGTGCGTATATAGTGATCAGATTTCCCACAATTTACTTATATTTGGCAACACTATTTACATCCCCTGTTGCTATTCAAATAGACGAAACATCAAATTTTTTCCGTCGACTGATTTCCTGCATTTCTAACAAATCAAACAGATCGAATTTGATCAATTTCGATGGAGTTTTATAATTTTTCTATTTCGTCCATTATAAACAAAGCTTTGTTTGAATTTAGTGAATTTAGTTTATTGGTCAAGTCTAGCATGTAATGGAAATTGGCCTCAATTTGAATTTTATTACAACATTAATTAAATGGACACATACGTACTATATAAAATCGTGGAAAAGCTGGTAATTTGTTGAAATACAATCTTTTAATGGACCTTATACATAACATAAACCACTGCTTTGTAGCCTGAATTTTGTATTATTACCGAATTTCAACCAAATTAATTCTATTCAACAAAAGAGTCACACAACTCTTCGAGATAATGTGGATGTAAAAAAAACTACTTACTTTTAAAAATAAGATGGAATATAAGTTGATTTTACCATTTTACATATTTAAAGCCAGACAGACACACCAACCTAAGTGGATATATTTATATGTAAAAGTAGTATTGTTGTTACGACTCGCTTATCCATTTTATTTCAGATGCGAAAACTGTCTGAACGGTTTACGTATATCCGTTATATGTGTATAATGTAACTATATAGAATATAGATCTCGTTTTGCGTGTGAGGACTTTTCGATGTCCTGTATTTGTTACACAGGAAGGCTAGAGGGGTGCTCTTTTATATCTATATGTACTGTGTTTTTTCCATATATATATACTCTCTACTTCTCTTAACGCAAAGTCGCATTTAGCCGCTACAGGAAAGCTTTTACCGAATTAACAGTTAGTTGAGTTTCTAGTGTTGCCAACCCCTAGCAGCAATATAGAAACATGCCCGAACCCTTGGTGGTGTTGTTTTTTTCTTCTCTCGTCTGTTTTTGTTTTGTTTTGTTTGATTAAATAGAGATACAAAGCTAGTTGGAAAAAGTATGAGTTACGAAAAACGATTCGTAAAAAATTTATATAATAAAAAAAGAGAGAACACGACGGGAAAGAGGTGTTTAATGGCTTCATTCTATGAATTAATTATAACTTAGTTATGGCTTTTCTTATATTCTCAATTGGCTTTAGACTTGCATTTTCTATAGGTTTCTATGCCCCTGCCATAGAGGACTGTTAAATTTCACTTAATGGTCTTCATTGATTCCGGTTATAGAAAAGTTTCCGAAAAGAGCTCCAAAAACGGAATCGTTTTCAATAAACTCATCGAGCTAAAATACAAATAAATCATCCAACAAAGCTTACTAGTAACCAAATGGAACAGTATTGTCATATTGTACAATTTCCAACTATTAAGATCCATACACGAATAGATTCGTGCTTATCGTTTCAACGGAAGGATTTATGTTGTTGGATCCGATAACACTTCCGGTGTCTACGGAAATGTTTTCATTTAGTATTTGCAATATTAAACACTAAAACTTGAATTACTTTAAACACCGAGACAAATAGCAATATCTAAGTTTATTTTTGGTTGATTTTCCAACTTTTACGATTCAGTTTTACATGTATTATAAAGATTATGAAGAAAAATAAATTTGGTATTAAAAATCTAACCCGGCGCATCCACCATATTTCACCATCACAAATCTTTAATATATCGCCATTAATTCTTGTACGAAATTTTAATTTCTAACCAATTACGGATAATATGAGTTTATTAGATAACCTTATATCCATTTAGAATTTTCTACAGAACGGTTAAAAGTTGATTATTAAGTTTTTAGATTTTTATAATAACAATTTTTCATTTATAAAGTTGCACGTTTCAGGTATATTTATGTTATTTTCAATTTGAATCGGCTATTTTACGCTATCCTTGATGATAATAAAAGGAATTAGACTATGGGTTCAATGCACGCAATTTAAAATATAGATGTGTATACGTTGAAATAGAACTATAAAAAGCGACATATACATATAAAACTTGCGTGTTTGATGATAATAGAATTATCAGTTACACGATCCATTTCGGACAGTATAATACTGTCGTCGAACCAGTCAAATTGGTCATTAATTAACAACTGGTAATAAATCATTTATTCTATCAAAAGTCAAAATGTAATAGAAAACTAAAGGATTGATTTTATTGGGTCATTTGTTAACCTTTTGCTCTGCTCATCTCATATGTCTAGCTTTTATCAATGTCAATTTTAGTATGTGGCTCTATGTGGAAAACACTATCATTAACCTATAGATCGAATGGGACAATCCCGGGTCAGTGACGTTATACTTCAATACCATAGAGACCTCATCCCTCTAATATTTTGACTCGATTGTTTTCTTATTTCATATAAATTGTTCTGCTCCATTGTATAATCCCACGGGACGAAAGTTTCATATCAATTGGTGTCTTTAATTTAATACGCACATCTCAACTGTTGCTATATCTTTTCGTTATTAATGTATTTCTCATCCATATATTGGATGGTAGAATGATTATAATCACATTGATATGGTTGTAAAGATATATCGATATTAGGTAGCGATATAATATGAACTTGAAAGAAATTACATTCAGCGCAATTGGGGAACGAAAGTGGGTACTTCAACTTGCCTGGTTGACGAGTACCCTTAAAGTTGCGTAACAAGTATTGCTATATATACACGTCCTTATGGCCATTATTGTATACCGGTTAGTATAGTGCTAGCACGTATTTTTATTTACCCACCATTATACCATCTACTTCTCCACACTTTTCTGTTTTAATATTACACAACTTGTCAATATAAATTTATGCTTGTGTGCCTTCCAAATTAATCAACAATAAATTCTATTTATAATATCGATATTGATAAGTAGTCTGATGTTATTTGGTGGCAAGGTTAGGTGGGAAAAAACATTCCACTTTCTTAACGTTTAAACTTTGAGACTCAATTAAAATCTAATTATTCAGTTCAAAGAGAATCAAAACAACCAATTAAAGTTGCCTTATATCTCATTATGAGAAAAGTGTATAATAATTTCAACTTGAGGGGTGACAAATATTTGAGTAAAAATCATCCATTTACAAGCCTCTGTATTCATGCAAAATTACTTGAAAATTGCTGTATATTCAAAAAAAAAGAAGCTGCAAACAGAATTAGAAGGAAATAAGGATGAATCATTTGAAATTTGGTAGTGCGTGACTGCGGTTATAGAAATAGATTTGCACGTTAAAGTTAGATGGAAATTTGTGTGTAGAACAGTCAAGATCTTCTGTCTGAAGTGATCAAATCACCATCATTAAAATATACGACAATATACATTTTATAGCAAATCGAATTCCATAAGTTATTTCCATTTACACGTAATACTTTATCAGTTATAGCTGGAAACATAAAAGTTAGGTCAAAATATAGTTATTGAATCTACAAAACATAAATGATTTTTAATATCACTAAACTTTTAATAAAATATTGAGGAATTTCGATAAAATTGTAATGCAATGATGATTAGGTCAAGTGAAATACACCATTATCAATTTTAAATGTTTTATTCAACACATTTCTAGTTTCTTCTTCCACGGTTCTCTGGTTATATTTTGCCTCTCAATTTCACCCTCGAAAAGTCGCATGAATGGCGATTTTAACATTAGATGGAACAAAGATCGGAATTGTTCCCTTAAGATTGGCTTTTAGTAAAGCAGAAAAATTACCGGTTGAACTTCGTTATTATTATTAAAAGCGTCCAAATTTAATAACTGATTGTTGTTTAACAATCAGAGTAGACATATAGAGGGACGTCCATTTACTGGATTGTTGGCAAAACCGAGTTCGATGTAATACA
Organism: Mylabris sibirica; assembly: GCA_039776855.1. Classification (NCBI taxonomy): domain Eukaryota; kingdom Metazoa; phylum Arthropoda; class Insecta; order Coleoptera; family Meloidae; genus Mylabris; species Mylabris sibirica. Next base: position 7,232,253 of record CM077841.1, read on the forward strand.
ATATTTATGGTCCGAATGCGGCAGCTTTATGATGTTAAATGGATATAAATGTATATTTAATAGGTTTACCGTAAAATAAGAGTAAACTGCTTCGATCGCGCCCTTTATGAGGTGTGCCGACTATAAATATGCCCTATATATAATACGGCACCGCTACACCCTCAACACCCCAACGACGACTAATATTTCATCGCGCTATTAATTCAAGAATGCTATCACCTAATGTTCAAATCTCTGTCACTTCTCTATCTATCCTTTATTTTTATTATCAACCATTGATAATACATCGTGTATTCTCAAGCAATAAGTTCAATAATTTTATTTTTTGAATTATGTACAAACAAACCCCCTAAAAATACACAGGAATGAATCAAACTTTCTCAATTTCTCACGAAATGAATCCGGAACAAAGTTATACAGTAATGAATCCAATTCAATGAACTTTGTAAAATTAACGTCGAATGATGGTTAATTAAAATCGGCCCATTTACAATTATATACTTGCTGATGAATCGTTACATTCAACATTGAAGACTTTTAATTAATAATTAGTTTTACACGAAATGATTCACGACACCATCGAAATCGTGTATTATTAAATCTTCATTATTATTTTTCTCTATACTATACTATTTACAGTAATTATTTTTCTAACAGGAATTTAATTAAAATTTGGTCAATTCAAATCTTGTAGTTTTGATAGTTAATTATCAACAATTGGTGAGGTGATAACAGTCTGCCCGATCAAATTCCCAGTTTAATCAAAAAATTGATTTTGTATCGTTGGATTCGAGTCGTGTTTGTTGTTTTTTTTTTATACAAATGGTGGATGCGCCGGTCTAGACCGTTTCCTGTGATTTACAAATAATATTTCCAATAAAACACGTGAATTTTCTCGCTTGACTACAATAAATGTCATCGTTAAAAATATAAAACGAATCCGAAGCATCAAATGTAACAAGAGCCAAGAATTCTTCCGTTTGCTTGTAATTATTTGTCGTTTCCAATTAAACGTAATATATGATATCTGTTGTTATCGTAATTTCCGTTCACTATCTATGATTAATAAAATAAAATCAAAATCGACATCAATCGGTCGTTGTTCGTCGTCTATAAAATTTTAAATGCATCGTCGCAGTGACTTTTCCAGTTTTAAAATTGCTATATCCCCTTATTGCCCGGGATTGTCGTCATTTTTCTACTTTTCTCTCGTTCAACTCTACAACCATAGAGCGTTTCTAATAAAGCCAATAAATCTACAATATTGAAGGCTGACACTATTGCAGCAAGCGCTATCGAACACGCCGAATCGAGACATTTGCATTTTAAGTGTTTCCTATCCACACATATTGGTATGTTGCATTGAACTCTTGTCATAGCTATAGACTATAGTCAAACAAATCCAACCACCGGAAGCTGTTTTATAAGATAGCTATATTGGCGGAATTGTGTGGTGATTACCGTAGAATTCGCCTATTTGAATATTTGTAATAATAAAAATAAAAAGACTAGACAATAAAAAAAAATTAAAGTTTCTTGTCTTTTGTGAATTTTATTCAAATAATGGTCCTTTAAAGAATTCAGTAAACGACATTAGGAACATCTGTTGCCGATCTTTTTTACTTATCTATATATTGATTCAACAATGTGCGAGAAAGTACGAAAGAGAGAAGAAACATTGAACAAACTATTCTATTATCATATCAACTGATGGCAAAGTTTATATCATTGTGTATCTTGGGCATATTAAAAGTTTTCAACAATTCATTTTTTCCATTTCTCTTACTCTATTATTTCCATTCAATTCGTTAAATGTTACCGCAAATATTTCAACAACAATAAAAATTAGTTAACAAAATCGTTAAAATTATCACAATTTTTTGATCCATCAACTATGGGCGATATTGGCGATCCATATTCTGACCGGAAAGGCTGTGGGATTGATCCAGTACAGTTTATCAACATTTCGACATTGCCATAAAACGAGAAAGTATTGTTGCCGATTGTAGAGACAATTAAATAAAATATCGAGTCAATTAAATCGTATTATTAGTGCTAATTTATGGAATTGTTAATTTAATCAAAATATTTTAGAGGGTTTACGAGAGTTATTGTTGAAAATTATCAGTCTATCAGAGTAATTATATTGCTTTACGAGTGGAATGTTTTACTAGTAGGTAATTAAAATGGATCAACAGTTGATTAGTAGAAACGATAATTTTTTTTCATTAATATCGAATACAATATGAAATTTCTCTATAATATTTTATTGACGTTTCGTTTAAAACTATTCCGATATTTCGTTTATTGAAATTGAATTATTTATTGAATAGAATTGTTAAACTATTATTTACCTTTGCTATAGAGCACGTCCTACAAATAACCAACCATGTTATTAATTCAAATAAACATTGTGAATATTTTTTATATTTATTCCAATTTAAATCAATTTTAACGTGTAAAAATGGTGGATGCGCCGGGCGATAGCTAACATAAATTTCATTAATTTTAGATTTCTCATAATTTTTCTATAGTAATGCGAGTTTTTTGATTAAAATGTTGAAGAATTTCGAAGATTCAATCAAGATTTCTTTAATTTATTGTGTTTATAATTTAATTAGCTTTGTTGTTATAATTAATTTATGCCAGTACACTAAATGTGTTTGAAAATAAAAGATTAATTAGGAATATTTTGATAGTTCCTGTTGAATCTCAATTTCAACGTGTAGAAATGGTGGATGCGCTGGGCGATACCTACATAAATTTCATTAATTTTAGATTTCTCATAATTTTTCTATAGTAATGCGAGTTTTTTGATTAAAATGTTGAAGAATTTCGAAGATTCAATCAAGATTTCTTTCGTTAATTTATTGTGTTTATAATTTAATTAGCTTTGTTGTTATAATTAATTTATGCCAGTACACTAAATGCGTTTGAAAATAAAAGATTAATTAGGAATATTTTGATAGTTCCTGTTGAATCTCAATTTCAATGTGTAGAAATGGTGGATGCGCTGGGCGATACCTACATAAATTTCATTAATTTTAGATTTCTCATAATTTTTCTATAGTAATGCGAGTTTTTTGATTAAAATGTTGAAGAATTTCGAAGATTCAATCAAGATTTCTTTAATTTATTGTGTTTATAATTTAATTAGCTTTGTTGTTATAATTAATTTATGCCAGTACACTAAATGCGTTTGAAAATAAAAGATTAATTAGGAATATTTTGATAGTTCCTGTTGAATCTCAATTTCAATGTGTAGAAATGGTGGATGCGCTGGGCGATACCTACATAAATTTCATTAATTTTAGATTTCTCATAATTTTTCTATACTAATGCGAGTTTTTTGATTAAAATGTTGAAGAATTTCGAAGATTCAATCAAGATTTCTTTAATTTATTGTGTTTATAATTTAATTAGCTTTGTTGTTATAATTAATTTATGCCAGTACACTAAATGCGTTTGAAAATAAAAGATTAATTAGGAATATTTTGATAGTTCCTGTTGAATCTCAATTTCAATGTGTAGAAATGGTGGATGCGCTGGGCGATACCTACATAAATTTCATTAATTTTAGATTTCTCATAATTTTTCTATAGTAATGCGAGTTTTTTGATTAAAATGTTGAAGAATTTCGAAGATTCAATCAAGATTTCTTTCGTTAATTTATTGTGTTTATAATTTAATTAGCTTTGTTGTTATAATTAATTTTCGCCAGTACACTAAATGTGTTTGAAAATAAAAGATTAATTAGGAATATTTTGACAGTTCCTGTTGAATCTCAAACTCGCACTAATCTATGTTAAGATTAAAACATCAGCTTTGTTCGTGTTTCGGGTCGTTAACGTTCTAGAAATTCCGTTTATAATCATTAAAATATTTAAACCGTCTTACTTATACGGTAATTATGATTGTAGTGTTTTTCTTGCGTTTTAATTTCGAACGAAAATATTTTAATTAATAATTTCGTAGTAATTTTTCCTCTAATGTTTTTGTTTTTTTGCTTGTATTTAAATCCACGTACCGAATATATAGAAAGCGGGAATAACGTGTGTTGTATATTAAATTTTACTGGTAGTTTATGGTGCGAATTAATAACTACAATGTCAACACAGTGGTTCAATCAACCAATATAAACGTTGTTAATTATATTCAAACGAAAACTCGATTTGGTCAACATGTTCGTTGTTTAGTCCAGGGATCATCCAAATACCTACTATTAATACTTCACGAGACACCTGTTCAACAGAGCCCTTATCACACTTAATTACCAACTACATTTGCACATTCAACCGCCTTTTGTGTACGTTCAACCACATTCAACCACATTCAACCACTACCACCAACAACCATCATTTTGTTAGTAGTAGTCGTGCTACTGGTAGTGGTGGTGGCGACGGTGGTGGTTGTGGAAACAGACTGTGTGTTATATCATCGAAATTGTTGCCTTGACACGTTACCCGACAAGGGTCGTGCATAAAACACCTCTCGGAAGTAATTCTGATGAAAGGGCGCCAGCGACAATCATTTGTCTCGTACTACCTTTATCTCATACAAATCCTGAAAATAAGCAAATTTTTGTTTCGTCACCTTCTATTATTAGAAGGTGAAAAGTCGACGAATTACTATTATTCGTATCTTTATTATTGCTGTTCAATTTTCATCTACAGCATCCCGTGCGTTTTGACAAAATCATTAAAGCTCGCTTCCATTCAAATTGCATCTTTCATTGAAAGTGCAGTTTTATCTTTGTGCCTGTAGAATTTCTACAATATGCACCATCTAATTATTCTTTATTAATAACAATTTTAATGCCACTCTGTTTAATATTGGAATTTTATTAGTTTGATTGTTTATTATCGATGTAGTACATCAACTAGTCCATATTTAGTCCATTAATTTTATTGAAATTAGTAGCAATTTACGAGCCGATATGCGAATATATCAAATATTCCGCACTCAGTGAATTTGTTCTATCGCTTGTAAATAATTTGCAAATATCGTTGAAAAAATCGTAAATATACCTTCTGTTTTATCAGTTGCTTAATGTAATGAATTCATTAAAACTCATTAGATTAAATTATGACAAATAGTTTAGTGGCATGCAATTTACTCTATTTCTATTTACAAATTAACTCCAACTCTCTCTCTCTCTTTCTCTCTATATTATACATTTAATTAAATGCAAAACTATCTATTACATGTGTTGTAAATATGTTATCGTTGACGGTTTCTTTTTATTTTGTTTGTTTGCTTTTTTATTCTATATTTCCGTCTGAAAATAAAATTAAAACGTTCAATTACTAAGTGGAAATTGACATACCAATCGTTCTATATTGGATATTATTAACGAATTGTAGAAAAGAAAAGGGTAGATACAGTTGTGTCGGTAAATAATGAATATCGGTAGATTGCGGAAATCCCTCCATGTACCGGATGTTACCCCGTCACAACCACCGCACCATTCGCCTGTTCGCCTTCCGTTTCTTTATCCATCGTCAGATAAAAGATCCGGCTAATTTCGTGCTTCTCTATATTGTCTGTATCAAAATACCTTAACGGTCTGGAAATTTTATAAAACGATTTCTATATTGGTAGATGATTATCAATATATTTGACAATGGTAAAAATTGATAATCTATATATATAAGTTGTCAGTATTTGATGGGGGAAAAATTGCATTTCAAACTGGTCGAGGGATGAGTTGTTATTGAAGGATCGTGCCATGACATGAGGACAAGGGATTCTTTTACTTAGTTATAAAGAACACGTCCAGAGAACATCTTGAAATCAAATCAGAAGGCTCCAAAAAGAGAGCGAGAGATTAATAGCGAGCAAAAAATAGAAATTAATGAATTTTACAACAGCTATACAGAATGGAAAGAAAAATTAAGCTTGAGAATTTAAATTTCGTATTTTATTTTGTAATTCACCGACTGTGATCTTCTATTCTCTGATACTTTTCGTTAACATTTTACATCATTCAAGTTGTTTTTATTTTCAATTACTCAAAAATGTAGCATTAGGAAATCGTCTAGATTGTCTTATTTTAAATGAATAAAACAAGGAAGAATACACACTGGTAAATATTCAATATTTAAAAACGATCTAGAAAAATTGTGTTTCTTGTATTGGAGTGCAGAGAACAAAGGCAGGCCATAATTAGCTGAATGGTGGCGGCTGAATGATGGTGTGTTCAGGGAGTAATTTAGGCCACATAGGTTGGAAGAATGCAGTCATTATCAAGAATGGCTTTGCCTATTGCATTAAACATGAACCATACATATTTCAGGATAACTTTCGACACGTCCATTGCACATACACACAGACTAGTGAATTTTTATCGTCGTTCAAATTGGTCGTTCCGTTGCCACTTCCTATTGCTTTTACAGAATTTGTAAGCCGACATTTACCAAAATTGCCGACGATTTATATTAAAGTTTATAAGACGAATCGTTGTTGTTGTTGTTGTTATTGATGATTATGATGATGTTAATAATTGTGTGTGTGTACAATATCAAAAGCAATCTCCGTTTCTACCAAATTTATTATTGATACAATCGCTCTAGGGCATAAGAGTTATCGTGAATGCGAATTTGTTTTTTCCTGTTGACGTATTCTACTCAATTTTTAAATCAAATACAGCGCTCACATTAAAAGCAACAACAGCCTGCCATAGGGCTTCCCCCAAAAAAGACACACTAGACATTATTCTATGTACTTGTATGTACATATAGAAATTTTCTGGGGAAATAATTACATGTTTCTAGATTTCAATCATGGAACGATTGGCTTGTTTTTCTCCAATATATGTGTCCATTCGTTTATCGATTTTTACCATACTTGTTCGAATAGCTCTGATTGGCGTTTGATTCAAACCCATAACGCTTGAATTGTATCATTCAAGCTTCAACAAAGTAGTCTTTGACAAATTGCAAACTATATAGACACACTCGCATTTGGACGATTTTTTCTTCCATTGAAACAGACATTTCTGCTGCCTAAAAAATCATTTAAGTGAGAAAAAAACACATGAGTGAATGCGGTCTTTTCTGTACATACACACATATTATAAGAGGAATCACGATACCAGAAACAAAACAAAAAAAAAAAAAAAGATGAAAAGTAATGGAAACAGAAAACAATATCTTATTGCATTAGTTTCAGTAGTCAAGGAAGTGGAAAACGTGGACGTTTCATTGTTGTAAATATACGGTGATTTCGTTTTAGGGTTGGTGGACAAGCGAAGAGTTCTCAGTTTTCACCCACCCACATATAAAATGTCAACAATTTTCGTCCATCAAGGTGGATTTCCTTCGAGAACTGGAAAAGTTCATGTCGTCTATTTATACACATACACACATTTAAAATAATTCGTGTATCATATTCTTCACAATATAGAAAAAATCCGGAAAATACCCGAATAGTCGGGTATTTTCCCAAATTTCTCACCGATACTCTCTCTGAATTTAATTGATTACAAAAACGTATGACTCTTTCGATATTTGTTCATTTTGATCGACATTATAATTGAGCATAACAATTGTAATTTAATAACAATAGACAATTGATCATCAGTGAAGTTGAACAAGGGTTATAATAGTGGACGAAATGAAACACACAATGTGGGACGAAGAGAGAATAGAAAAGGTTTAAAGCTCCAGTTAATAGATAACGATGAACACAAACCGACCGTACAACGAAGAGAACATCTGCGAACGACACTGGAACAGTTGTATAGTCGACTTGGATTGGGGAACAATTCGTTTCTGCTAGAATGGAAGCGATTACTTTAATCGAAAGTTTGATATATTTTTTTCCAAATAGTAGTCCGGCGCATCCACCATTTTTACACACAAACGGATGAGATTCTTATTATAAGACTTTGATCCCTGTTTAATGTTGCAATCACACAATTACAACCACAACAGCCGGTTACAAAATTACCAATGTTACAATAGTCGGCAAATATAAAGTACATGTAGTATCCTGCTGTGACAGTTCTGGCGGCACCTAATAAGGATTGAATGTGGTAGAATAGAGAAACCGTCGGTACAGGACAGTAAGAGATGAATATCAATTTGAAGTAGGGGCTGTTATTAGTGTTGCAACGACACCACCTGGTGTTCGGTTAGAACTATTCGTGTTATACCTAACTCAATTACCGGGGCCGTCCCATCGAGCAATGTCATTATATTAAATCCAATGTATATGTGCACCTATTGGTTGTTTTCTTCATTTTCTCAGTTTAGGTTGTATTTTGTGTAAACAATTCAAGTTAAAAGATCAATAGTTATATGCTATATAGACAGGAAAGGAAACGCGAATGTAAAGGACAGAAGCAAGCTATAAATTTATGAATTGTGATGAAATGCGCCTGATAATCTCATCAAATATTCATATAAGCATGAAATAACACACGTCTGTTTGTATTATAATACAATATTTTGATTAATTTTGGTAGATGTAGCCTAATGGAATCGCCAACGGCTTTATAATTTTCACTTACATTAATTGATAACTGTTTAAATGAATAAACAAGTAAATAAATATAAGCTTTTTTTACATCAAAAAAAAAATGCTTACGCTTCTGTTGTTTTTGTATGGTTTGTGAAACGAACAACTCGCTAAGAAAATTAGGATGTCATTCTCTGCTTTGTATAAACTTTACGAAAACTGCTACAATTTTTCCATTTCAGTATACCCTAAAAATTTAATTTAGTCATTTCATTATTTTGTTATACGCACACACACAAAGGAAAAATTTGCCCCCGACATCAACTTTTACTTTGAACTTTTACTAAATGAAATACCCAATGTCCAGACATTCAGTCGAATATCTTTGATTATATTTAACACGCGACGTACTCAACTAATTACAATAAGATATAAGATGCCACCATTGAATTAAATTGTAGATTTCGAAATATATAGACGAATATTTACGTAATTCTCAAACTATATAAAAATGAGTTAATTAATTAATTAAAATTAATTAATTTAAAGTATCCGTCTGGCTTTAAATAAACATACGTCGATTTTTCCATTCATGTTGTTTACTTCATCCACTTGAAATCGATAAATAACCTGTTGAAATGAGTTTGTCTGTATCGCATCTAGACACCGACTTAAATGGTGGTTTATTTGTTTGATATCCGGCCAAGTTGCGTGCTTTGTTCCCGTAATCTTCACCAACATTTCTTCATTTATCCAGTCCACCCTCTGACTATTATTGTCTGCCATGAAGTCGAAATTTAATCGTACAAATCTAAATGACACACACACACACACACACACACACTCACACACACACAGTTAAATCGATATAGGTATAGTAACGGGAAAATTATTCAAGGGGTGCCGAAAAAATAGGGAGGATTCCTGTTGGAATACTCTAGGGATGTATGTGTTTTAAAAGAGACTATGGGAACATCTGGATCGGTTTTGACGTTGGTGTAGTTTTGTATTTGTATGTCTCTTACAGTGTCGTTGTTGTATATTAGAACTGGCATCTTTATACCACCGGCCGGGATCGTCTTTAATATCCGACTGGCTGTGTTGCAAAGCTATTTATGAATCATAAACACACGATAAAGAACTGTACGTTCCATTTCATATATTCATAGTCGTGCAGGAGAGCTTTTTAAGGTTTATTTTCTTGCAATACAGACGGTTGGAAAATTCACTTCAATCGTGATTTAAATCTTTCTTTTTCCACTTTTTCTTCCGCCTTTACCTAACAAAAATGAGTATAGTGCAAAGTATTTTTAAAAGGTCTTGAGAGTTTAACATAAAATAAACACAACAATCATATTTAATAAAGGTAGATCAAGTATTAGTTAGAAGAAAAAATAGGGGGATCTAAATTGTAAAATAGTGGAGTATTTCGTGAAAATCTAAATGTAGACGATTCTTATAAGACTCCTTTTAGTAAGCGAACGATTCAAAAGAGATTTCACGGATTTTTAGAGTAGTCTAAGATCATTTTAGCAAAATTGGAACCTTGTAGCTTTTAGGAGAGCTAGTCAGAAAGCGGTCCAATGGTGATTTTTTTAGGTTTTCTACATTGCATTCTAGACAAAATGCGAAACATTTTCACCGGTTCCACAATAAAAGGAAGGAAAAACGAAGAAAGTCAATGTTGCGAGAGTCTGCGAGCCATTCTTAGTCGTTTTGCGTGCGCAGCTAGTTTTTGAAAATTGCGACATCGTCAGAAACGAGCGTTTGTTGACTAACTTTCAATTAAGCTACGAAATTCTAATTTTTGGGAAGTCGATCAGAAGACAACCGTTTAGGAAAAGGTTACGATTTTCAAAAAAGAAGATGCGCACGTAAAACCAATAAGAATGACTTAAAGACCCTCAACCGGTGACTTTTTTCGTTCTTCTACATTTCATTCTTAACGAACTACCTGTTCTATAATAAGATAGAGAAATACGAGAAAAATGTTGCGAGGGTCTTCCCTTTGAAAAGTCAGTCAGAAAGAGATCCAACGATGATCTTTTTCGTTTTTCTCCATTGAATTCTAGTCAAAATGCGAAATATTTTCACCTGTTCCACAATAAAATAGAGAAAAGCGAAAAAATCAATATTGCGAGGATCTTCGAGCCATTCTTAGTCGTTTTGAGTGTGCAGCTAGTTTTTGCAAATTGCGACATCGTCAGGAACGAGCGTTTGTTGAGTAAAACCAATAAGAATGACTTAAAGACCCTCAAACGGTGACTTTTTTCGTTCTTCTACATTTAATTCTTAACGAACTACCTGTTCTATAATAAGATAGAGAAATACGAGAAAAATCAATGTTGTGAGGGTCTTCCAGCCATTCTTAATCGTTCTTTGTAGCAACTTCCGATTAAGCTACGAAACTCTAATTTTGCTCAAATGATCTCCAGGGGCTGCTTTAAGAATTCTTAAAACATTGCTCTAATCTCTCGCCAACTAATAGAATATATTTAGATTTTCACCTCTGTACAGTGGCGATCGAAAAAAAAGGGACCACCGCTTGTGCGGCTGTGTAAAACAGGCTTTTGAGGGCGGTCATCACAAAATAAAAAAAACTTAACAGATCAGAATTTGTGAAGGAAGATTTTGGGTATTTACCTGAATACAAAGATACTTTCTACGAATTTGCTATAGCTGCAACTAGCTACATAACTTCCCACCTACCCATCTTCTTACTCTCACGAAACAACCTGCTTTACACTATCGAAAATTCTCGCTCAAGACTTGGTCCAGTGGCGGAACTACCATACAGCAAAAGGGAGCAGTGCAGGGGGCCCGGAGGACCTGAGGGGCCCTCCAGCCATGTCTTTATAAAAAATAATTTGTAAACGTTCACTCGATTGCAATTATGTATTTTACTGGAGTCATTATATCTTACCTCATCCTCATCTCATACTCAGTTCGGTAATCGATATTATATTTATAAAAATAAATAAGAACTTTTTAAGAACTGTAGATAAACTTTGCCGCCTTTGTTTTTATAATAAGGCTCAAGTACACGGGGCGAGTTTACAAGCTACAAGAAGGCTTGTAAGAAGTCGGCGAATTGGCGAGTGCGCTAGTAGTCGAGTACACATGAAATTTCCCACTTGCTCAGTAGCCAACTAGCTGGCATGTGGAAACCACGTTAGGTTATTGTTATTTTAGTTGATTATCAATGCTACTAGCCACTTGTGCACAAACTACTATGAGTACACGTGGCTAGTTTACAAGCTAGCTCGCTCAAAAGCCGGCGAGTGGCGTATAAAGTAGCCGGCAGTTCAACTTTTTCCAGAGCGTTTTTACAAGCAGCTAATGGAGCGAGTGCATCAAGTACCTACACTGGACTAATTTACGAGCTGCTTGTAGAAAAGCCGACCTGTAGCTTGTAAACTCGCCCCGTGTACTTGAGCCTTAACCGATACTCTCTTTGCTTGTTTCTTATCAGAAATTTTCAGATAATTTTTTTAAATATTATTAATAATTATTATTAATTTTTCTTCATTACTTATTCACAGATATAGACAATTAATCTCAGAATGAAAGTTGAATTACTATATTTATATTTAAGTAGAATTACGAGTATATAACATGAGAGATTTTTGTAGTCTGTTCTTTTTGTAGTTGTTGCGCTTTTAATTTATCTTAAGGCTCAAGTACACGGGGCGAGTTTACAAGCTACAAGAAGGCTTGTAAAAACTCGGCGAATCGGCGAGTGCGCTAGTAGTCGAGTACACACGAAATTTCCCACTTGCTCAATAGCCAACTAGCTGGCGTGTGGTAACCACGTTAGGTTATTGTTATTTTAGTTTATTATCAATGCTACTAGCCACTTGTGCACAAGCTACTATGAGTACACGTGGCTAGTTTACAAGCTAGCTCGCTAAAAAGCCGGCGAATGGCGTGTAAAGTCGCCGGCAGTTCAACTTTTTCGAGAGCGTTTTTACAAGCAGCTAACGGAGCGAGTGCATCGAGTACATTGGGTTAGTTTACGAGCTGCTTGTAAAAAAGCCGACTTGTAGCTTGTAAACTCGCCCCGTCTACTTGAGGCTTAAATTTATTATATTCCTTTAGTTCTCTTTTTTGTATTTTCATTAAAATTTTGTGTACAACTACAAATAAGCATTATTATTATTATTATATATTTATTATAGATTTATCATTTCATTATTTCAGTTCAACCAAAAGTTGTCAAAGAGGCCCGAACTGAATTTTGCTGGGGGGCCCAAATTTTGAAGTTCCGCCACTGACTCGGTCTCTTTTTTTTGATCGCCTGAGATTGACACACCCAATGTTATGCCACTAGCAAAATTATTGTCAAGCTAAAGCATTGACCCAATTTAAAGTGTGGATAGTACTGTTGAATAGCCCTTTTCATTGGCTTTCCAACGGTATGCGACACGACCCCTTTATTCGATCCTAAAGGGTAGTTATGATTTTTTATTTGAATCAACTACCGAAATATGAGTGCATCTATTTAATTTTTTTGTAAGAAAACGGTTTAAGTTATGGGGTTGAAACCTTCATTTGAATGTATAGCTGGGTGAGAGCTAATAAAGGTACAAATACCGGCCCTATAAACGGAAGGGCATATTTATCATATCAAAAAAACCTGCAAAATTCATCATTTTCCGTACATTTCACTGTTTTTCCAACCCTTATAATAGGGGTAGGGGGGAACGGTTACAAAATTTGGAATGTCCTCTTGAAGCCCTTTCATTTGATACCACCCTTATCAAAATCGGACGACCTAAGATTTTTCCAAAAAATTCGATAGCCTACCCCCTTTGAATTTTGAAATCCTATGAGTGGGAGAGAGAGAGTATTATCCACAATTAACTGTGAAAGAAAGAGACAAATACATCAAAATTGTAAATTTTGTCGAATCGATTATTATTTTTTGGGTTTACGTTACGGCCCTTTTGACACCGGATTCGTGTTGCATGATTTTTTTGCGATTTTTTGATATAAGACACATGCATAAAAACTCAAAAATTAACGGCCTTTTTCCCAAAAAATTGAAAAACGTGAGTTTTTCCCCATTATTGCCAAAAGGACCTTAGCTAGAAAGCTGAAATTTTGGCAGGATCAATTACAGATAGATCCTGAGATTTCCTGAAATTTTCATCGATCTGGCTTAATAGCAACCCTATTTAATATAGGGAAAATGTAGGGGTAGGATATACCGTATATGGTGTGGAGTGAGATGATATATAGAAATTCAATGGGAGAGTAGAGGAAACTTTTGGCAAAAATTGAAATTCTAGGTTTGCATGTGTTTTATTTTAATTTTTTTTTGGTGAAAAGTAGCCGGAGAAATCAAAAGTGTTGCATATAATTGTAATCGTGAAAATGTGGGCTATTCGATAAAAAAAGAATTAGGGACCAAAGTTAATATTTCGAAAAGTTATTACAGTTTGAATGTACCAACTAAGTAAATTTAAAGCTACAGATTTTCATGTTTCTTAACATTAAATTGCAAATTGTGGCGATACGGTAAACGATAAAAATATGTTTTTTTTGCTGTTCGATAGCTAAAGCTTGAGGCTATAATCTATTAAAAATTCAGATTTTTAGCTTTAACTTTTTCGATGTGGTGATTTTTCAAAAAAAAGTATGTCAAATCTCATTTTCAATCGAATGTTCAAATTTGAAAAATTCTCAATCTTTTTCTAAACAATTGCAAGAAATGCCACATTGCCTATCCCATCCGTAATTTTATTGAGCTTCACTCAAAAAAATTTTGTTGGCCTCATTCAAGAACTCTAGGAGGAGTTAAGCCCCCCGATGAGCGACCTCCATTTTTGACATGGTAGGAAAACTGTGCCTTTCGGTACATAAGGGTGAATAACTAAAAAACTTGATTATAAAACTACCCCTAATTTCTTATGTATTTGATAGAGGAGATTCTAAAGAAGACTTTAGTAAAAGAACCAAATTTCTATCTTTAGCCGTTTGGATGTGGTGATTTTTCAAAAAAAGAGCTTGAAAATTGTTGACCGGACAAAATTTCAACTTTGAAAAATTCTCATTTTTTTTCTAAACAAAAAATCAAAAATCGGGCTCCGCTATACCATGCGTAATTTTATTGAGTGATATTACCACCAAATACTATCAAAATATCAACATGTATCTTCTCCATTAACAAATTAAACTAAATAATTTGTCACACAAACAATTTGTTATTATTACATAAAGTATCGTGTGTTATTTCTAGATAGTTTTTAAATATTCTCATATTGATATTTTAGTCGTATTGTTTGTAAAATAGAAATTCGAGTTGTTTATGATAATATTCTCTCATTGGAACACAGCTCGATCTCTCGTACGAAATTGCATTTTCAAATGAAGTCTGTACGCTTCAATAAACAATAAATTTAAATATTCATGACGAAAGTGCATAATTTCATGAAAATTATAATTTAACAGCAATCAACAAACAACAATAATAATGCTTGACAAAACAACTTTGATTTTGACAGTTTACTGTTAATTGCCGTTTTAATATAACATAGAGTAAAATAATAAGTCATTTTATTCGACAATTTTATTCAGCTAATATACGAATAAATGGTATTGTAATATTAATAATAATAATAACAAAAAGAAAAAAGCTACCGGAGCTTGTATAGACATTGTTGTTGTTTGTGTTTAATTAATTCGAGGCCTGTAATATACAGATCAAAAGAAAAGCTCACCTCGATTCTGTGTGCCGAAAAGAAAAGACTATAATGTGAATTAAAATACCATGAAAATGGATTGTTTCATCGTTTACTTGGTATGCTAAATATTCATCTCAAATTCCATCTTCTCGTATATGAATTAATGAATTGAACGCAATTTGTTGTAATATAAAATATTTTAATCACATTTAGAAGCTTGTTTGAATGTTGTGGCGAGTATATAGCGATGACGACTATATCTGAAAGAAAAATAAAGTCGTACACATATTTGCTGAGGTTGTTGAGAAACTCAAATATTGTTGAAAGTGAAATAAAATACTCTAGTAACTGGTGGGTAACGAGAGAGAAAAAAAAAGTATTCAAGTATACTTGTAAGTATAATCTATTCTAAAGTTGAAGAGTATACAATTCTGGGGCGTCAGTTGGAAATTACAGAAATCTCGTTATCTTTAAACGCAAAAATATCCCGTCTAAATCTGTGCAAACCGGTTAAGTTACTTACAAAAATTAACTTGTGCAAATCCTCTTAACCTAATTTCATCGTTTACCCTGAGATACTTGCCAATGAGTGGGTTGTGTGTAAACTCTCAACTACACTTTTATGAACAATAATTGTGGAATGTTGTGCGACGATTTTTTTCCAGTCAATACAATTCGTAATAGATTCAAAATAAACAAGCAAACAAAAATTTCTAGCAAATTGTATATATTTAAACAATGATAATGATGAATATTTGGCGTATTTTCTCTACCTACCGTTTAGTTACGAGGATGAGAAGAATACGGCCTGTTGAATATTCCGCATAAACAGTTCGGTTCTGTTGCCGCAGGTTAAAATGCATATTAGATTTTCCAAACTTGGGTAAATACCTAAATTAGCTGCTTTAGAATTGTTACCGTGTTTTTATTTTATATTTAGTTAACTGTACATTATGGAATCGTTTGCATAACTTGAAAGACAAACATCTGACATTAACTTGGAGTATTCCATTTAAATTTGCTGTCTTTTTGTAGTTTAATAAATTGGTACGAAAAATTATAAAAGAATTTTGTGTTTTTTCTTCTTTTTTTTTGGTTTTTTAGTGCAGGCTGGCGACGTTGTTCTCCATTGTCGACGTCGTCCGCGATCGTCGCTGCAAATAATGAGAGGGAGAGGCGTCGTCCTAGCAATGGCCGCATATCTTGAATTCCATACGAGACCTACTCCCAATTATTATATTCGATGTTTATTTCAGTCGGGAACGCATATAAAGTTCAGCTCGTCGAATGGACAGATATTGTGGCCTAGGATATGATAAAGTGCAGAGAGACCATCTTCTGAATTGAAATGAATAAAATCATATCGCATAATAAATCTTTTTGATCCCATCCTTAAAAAGCACATTACCGCTTTGATCATGTCCATTTAGTTGTATATTACTGACATACTAAAGACAAACTACATTGTATTGTTATCAATGTTATCATCACACTTATACAAACACCTAAAAAACTATAAAATGACACATACTTTATCAGTCAATCTAATTTAAGATGAAAATTTAAAAATTTTAGGCACTAAAATTGTTTTATTATAAAACAAAATGGAAATGGGTGGAAATAATGGGGGTGTGGGTGGATGAGGCCCGAGGGTGCAGGCAACTGAACAAGGGAAGAGTAATCCGGGCAAGTCGGGCTGAATTAGCACTCATCAAAGAGATCGTCTCCCACTACCTTCTCGTACAATTTCACAGAATCGCTTTACGGTGATTTTTAAATATACTTTCATTTCAAATGAATATTAATTTGAGCTTTCTGACTAAAAAGGTGAACGGATAAAAGACGATGTCAAAAATTTGGAACTAGAGCATTAAGATAAGGGATATATTTTTTTTTTTTACATATATACAGGGTGTCCGGACTAGAACCCAAAAATTTGGCAGTTTCCAGCAAACTAAAAGAAGGAATAGATTTTTTTAAGAATCTACAGAGTTACAAGTAAGAATTGTTTTAAAGGCTAAAGGATTCTCCTACTTTGTTGAGAAATCTTTAAATTAGATGTCAAAGTTCTATAATATTGCATTATTTCTTCCCAAAGGAAAGCCCTTTTCGCCCCATAAAGAAAGTATCAATATCCTATGAGTCATTTACATTGTTTTGTTGATATTGTTTTTATCATAAACAGATGCGTTACAACACTAATGTTAATGTAGTGAGCAGGGTTCTGGATAAATACAGGGTGTTTTTCTTTTAATTGCAGCCATTTCAAAGATTTGTAGAGAGGGCCCTAGAAACAATTTGAGCAAAATAAGAAACTCGTGGTTTATTTCGAAGTTGGTCAAAAAACGTTAATTTCTGACAATGTCGCAATTTTCAGAAACTGTTCGAATACGCAAAATAACTCAGAATGACTCTAAGATCCTCTCAACATTAATTTTTTGTCCATTTTATTCTGAAACAGGTGGAAATGTTTCGCACTTTCTCTATAATGCAATGGAGAAAAACGAAAAAATCACTGTTGAGTCGTTTTGCGTGCCTTGCTCGTTTTTGAAACGATCATTTTCGACCAACTTCAGAAGAGAAAGATGCTAATTTTACGCCTCCTACAAATTCTTGAAATATTTTTCGAATCGCTCGTCAACTAATAGGAGTTTAATAAGAGTATACCACATTTAAAAATAACTTCCTGTGTAGATGAAACTAAAGGTAACATGTACATTTGGGGCCCGGCTTGAAAACAGGAACACGGCCCTGTTAACTTGTCACTACCCCACTGGATGAAGAAAAACGAAAAAATCAATGTGGGAGTTTTTTCGAGTCATTCCAAGTCATTTATGAGTGCAGTTAGCTTTCGAAAATCGTGACAGTATTAGAATTGAGCATTTTTTGATCGACTTAGAAATCTTTAATTAGATGTAATAGTTCTATAATATTGCATTATTTCTTCCCAAAAGAAAGCCCTTTTTGTCCTATGAGCCATTTACATTGTTATGCTGCGATTGATTTTATCATAAACAGATGCATTGCAGCACTAATTTTAGCACAAGAACTAAGATTGCTACGAGAAAAACGTAGTGGTGCAGTGAACAGTGTTCCGGGGCACACCCGCCCAGGCTCTGGATAAATACAGAGTGCTTTTTTTAATGTGCTCATTTCAAAGATTTGTAGCGAGGGCCCTGGAGACAATTTTAGCAAAATTAGAACCCTGTGGCTTATTTAGAAGTTGGTCAAAAAACTTTCGTTTCTGACAATGTCACAATTTTCAAAAATTGTTCAAATATTATGTACATAAAATAACTTAGAATGACTCGACGATCTTCCTAAAACTGATTTTTATTTTGTTTCACATTTTCTCTACAGTGTAATGGAGAAAAAAGAAAAAATCACTATTGGGAGGGTCTAGGAGTCATTCTTAGTCGTATTGTGTGCATTGTTCGTTTTTGAAAATTGCAAGATTGTCCGAAACGATCGTTTTTGACCAACTTGAGCATTTTTGATCGACTTCTAATTTTGCTAAAATGTTCCCCAGTGACTACACTATAAATTCTCAATTTATTTTTTCGAGTTGCTCTATTAGTTTGGTGGAAATGGCCTAATTTCGTACACCCTGTATATAAAAAGAGAGGAGATGGAATGATATCTAGACTGGGTCGTCGTTGGGAATTAATGTTTAATGCTTCAAAAGACGTCAACAAATAAATTACAATTAACCATTCTCTCTTTCTCATTCTCATCAAAATGGGGGGGGGGGGATGGTTAGTGGAGAGGATCTCGAATTTCGGTGACACTTGCCGCAAATCCTATTTTAATGAATGTAGAC
This sequence comes from Mylabris sibirica, assembly GCA_039776855.1. Taxonomy (NCBI): domain Eukaryota; kingdom Metazoa; phylum Arthropoda; class Insecta; order Coleoptera; family Meloidae; genus Mylabris; species Mylabris sibirica. The sequence goes on from CM077841.1 coordinate 7,251,219, forward strand.
GAAGCTTTATAACTGGTTACTACCAAATTAAAGTTGTATTCGAAACTTTACTGAAAATGACGTTTAACTTTATTGCCATTGCCTTCTTTAGATGTAAAGATTTCACTATAGCTATTCTGTGTCTCAATTGGATAATATCCATGTTCATACAAAGTACTTTAGTGAATTAATGTGAACGATACTAAAAATAAAATTAAATGAATTCTATAGAAGACATTGCCATTTACAATAATGAAAATTGATGTAATACGAATCATGGACCACCTACATATATCCCATATACGAATAATACAATTGCACCAAATTAAACTGACTATTTAGTTATGAAAACAGAGGACGAGGTTCGTTACTAGATATTCATCATTATAGCAATAGTAGAATGATTTCAACCCCATTCCATCAACATATAGAAGTACACATAAATCTACTATGACACTGTAAAACCGGAGGCTATTGATTACGTGTTTTGTAATTGCTAACCAAGGGAGAGATGACGGTTGGCATAATTATGTGGTCACGTTCCACCCTAATTATACAACAATTGTTGGCAATTTTCACCCATTTCATACACTTTATTCCATATTGATATGCATAAATAAAATGTTTTGATTAGGAAAAATAAAGTGAAACTTTTTCCTAGTTTGTAGAATGCAACCACCCACTACCCAACCCTATAGTAATTATTTGTAGAGGGTTCTCGTAATCCGCATAAGTAACCCAGTTTAGCAGCAATTGCTCAATAATTCATCAACGGACAGGATCGAAACGACGGTTTGCGAAACAGTAACCGATGCGCAACAATTTTCACATAAAATGTTAACATAGAACATACAATTTCTATAATAGTGAGTGGATGAAATATCGCAATATTGATGAATTCGATTGGTTTTTAGAAGAAACTAAAATAAAATATAGATATAGTAGATGAGTTGGTTTTCTTATATTATCGCTTCGATATACTTACTTGTAGCCAACATAGGTAAAGGGGGTAAGAAACTTGTTATAAGGGGTTGTAGGTGTGCTGTATATACCGTCTCCACAACCTGTGTCATTTGAACGATATAGTTATCTACCACCGGAACACTTGGGAATTTAACAAATTACCCGAGGCACGCAACGAAACCTTTACACACACACACACACATATGTACCTATGTAAGGTAGACGTATACAGAATTCACAAATACTAGTAACAAGTTGCTGACAAATTATACGAGTCTTGTATCTCTAGTCATATGTTTGCAATATAACGGCTTTGGTTCAAATTTTGAAGACGTGTCATATTCACAAGGGGTTGTTTCACACTCCTCTATACAGGGTGTTTGGTCTAAATAAGGTGACTTCTAAGAAGTCGACGAGCGATTCAAAAAATATTTTGAGGATTTGTAGAAGAGTCCCTAGGGAACATTTTAGCAAAATTAGAAGCTCATAGCTCATTTCAAAGTTGGTCAACAAAAGGATCGTTTTAGACAATGTCGCAATTTTAAAAAAAATCTCCAAAGGCAGCAAGTACCTTATATAGCGAATTTTTTGATGTATACTATACATGCTGAAATATTAAATGCAAAACATTCTTATGATACTGACAATTAAGATACTTTAATAACATTGAATCAACTAATAAATTCATTTTTCGATTTTATTTTAATATTTATGATTTTTATTGAAAATACTTTTGATTCACAAACAATAAGAAACACTAATAAAATTTCACTCGTTTGAAATTTGTTGTATGTCTAATATTAACTGTCAAAATTAGTTGCCCTCTGCGATATTCAATTTTTTTCTAATATCAATTGTCAGAACATATTGCCATCTGAGATATTCGATTTTACTCTTTATACTCAATAAAGATATTTTTGCATTTTTCATGCAATCCAACAAACCGATTTTGATGATTTTTTTTCTTGATCACTACATCGTCAGAAATGAGCGTTTTGAGACCAACTTCTAAGTGAGCTACGAGGTTCTAATTTTGCTGGCATGTTCTTTAAGGACCCTCCTACAAATCCTTGAAATATTTTTCGAATAGCTCATCGACTAATAGGAGTTTCATAGGATCAACCATAATATTTAGACCAAACACCCTGTATCTGCTACGCTAATTTACGTTCAACATATCGGACAATATTATAGCACTATAATTTCAAATAAACTAATTACAATTAAGTTGAACAATTAAAAAGCTAAATAGCTTTATCGTTACAATTTAAATGTAGCCAATTTCAACTAATGAGTGTCAGTAGTGTAACTACACCCCAGCTAGGCCCACAACACGGGGGTTGTAGAGGACTATCTATCAATTTTTGGTCGATACAAGTATCAGTAACGTAGTTAATAATGAAATTGTCCTAAGGGCCCGCAGAAGATAACTACCGATTCGGTATACAAAAATGCCAGTTTTCAATCATCCCTTGTTTTTTAAGATATTGGAAAAAGTAATATTTTTTTGAAAGAGCAGCTTAGATTAGTCAATATTATTGATTTCCAATAATTATTTAGATAGCAAATTGGAAGAGCTTTTGAAATATTCAAGAGCTTCTCCGGTAGGCTTCTTATTTTCCGGAAAATGAAGAAAACCTGTCATTCTTGAATTTTTTGCTCAATTTTAACGATAAAGAATCACTCAATAGCTTGTTCGAAAGCTAATGTTAGAGGAATTCAAAGGTTGCTAAAAATGCAAGTTTTGGAAAATGAATTATCACGAAAATTTGATAATTTTTCACCTACTATTCATTTTCATAGAATTAATTCATTTGATTGAAAATTAATATGAAAATGTCAGAAATCTTATCTGCTTTGTCAATGGAAAAATCGGCCGGTTTAGTTCACAGTGTATTAGATAGATGGAATGGTCATAGATCTTTATAAACCTTTAATCGAGACTCGACGAATCTCCACATAAAGCGACGATAACTGCCTGAATTGTGTCTGTTTCGCGATCCAGTATTCTTATTGTTTTCAATACATGAATGTTAAATGAGTATTCAGTGTTTGAGTAAAACATTAAATTTGCTTCTGTCGATATTTTTTTGTCAAATAATACAAATTTTATTTGCCATCTATATACGCTTAGTAGACCGCTTGAACGTATCAAAGTCAGTGAAACGTCATAGAAAATCGAAATAAATCATATCTTACAGCTTTATATCTACGATCTTTTCTTATTATAAAGCAATATAAAAGCCGTATTTGTACACGTCGAAATCTTTACGCCCTTTAGAAAGATCTCCAAAGGCAGCAAGTACCTTATATAGCGAATTTTTTTTATGTATCTACATGCTGGAATATTAAATGAAAAACATTCTTATGATACTGACAATTAATATATTTTAATAATATTGAATCAACTAATAAATTCATTTCCCGATGTTATTTTAATATTTTTGATTTTTATTGAAAAACACTTTTAATCCACAAACAATTATCTAGCAGGCCCTGCGTCTAATATTAACTGTCAAAATTAGTTGCCCCCTGCGATATTCAATTTTTTTTTTCTAATATCAATTGTCAGAACATATAGCCACCTGAGATTTTCGATTTTACTGTTAATACTAAATAAAGATATTTTTGCATTTTTCTTGCGAACCAACGAACCGATTTTGATGATTTTTTTTCTGGGTCATAGAGAATGGTCGGCTCTACTGTTATTTTAATTTTCATCAAAATCTAAGCAAATGTAATATTGAAAATGATTTTTTTTAACATTTCTTCAGCTCTTATTCCAAAAGTGTTGGCCCTACCAGTCTGGCCAACGAACTCATCCAAGCTATCCCAATGACCGATTTTTGTACCAAGTTTCATTAAGATTGGACTATTTTTACGGCAGTTATCGTGGATATACATATATATATATATAATTTTTAACGAACGGTGGATATGGGTTCCTGAGGTCCCAAAACGAACTTCTGTGCAAAAATTTTTCGGAAATTCAAAAGTGAGGATCTCGTCATTAGCTATTTTTTTTTAAAAAATTCGCTAAAACAACCGTTTTACTATAGAATAGAAACGGGCGTTGGTAAAATCAAAAGACACAATCAATAATTTCACCATTGCAGATAAGCTGATTCTTTCTTGGAATAAACGGACAGGCTCAATTTCCGTATCTAAGCTGAAACATTGTCGTGTAGAGCAATCTTGGTGAATATTTGAATATACCGAACAAGGGCGATCAACGTTAAAGGCTCTTTTTTTATTATTGTTTCATCGAAATTCTATTTTAAATAAATAAATATATTGTTATTCATGTAAGTATTGATATTGATGATTTTAAATTATATTTGAAAATAAGGAGATTGTTAATAACGGAACGTGCACGAGCGTGAAATGTCGATTAATAAGCACAACAGCATCAACGATAATTTCAGTGAGTTTGTCAAAACGTGAAAAGGCAACCGATATAAGGCCTTAGAAGAAAGGATGTTTGAAGCCTATATAACATCTAGCATCTAGTCAAAGGTTCGCACTAATTAATCTCAGTCTCTCACTCATTTTACCTCTTTGTTTTCCACAAATCAATTATTTGTTGTGTAACAAAAATGTTTAAATAAAAATGCACACTTCAAAGCTATAGTAGAGTAGAGTATACCTAGTTTCAATGTTTTTCGCGTAATTCTGTTATTATATGTATAATTGTAATCAATGGAGTCATTGGCATCAAGGTAAGCTATTTAGAATACAAATCAGGCAGATCTTAAATCAATGTTAGATGGGAATTATGAATCAATATCAAGCAGTAACTTGGTTGGTCACGTGTATTCTTGGGTAATTAACACATATTCAGGGATGTTATTGCTTGAGAATACACGTAGCTGACAAGTGACAACGTCAACGTCTTCGTCGATGATGGAAATGATGTTGAACATACACCACACCACCACCACCACCACCACCACCATCATCATCACCTATATAGTACGTATTTGTAATTTATATTAAAACATATAGGTATGCATAAACAAGTTCGGAAATCTCTCATTTCGTTATATGTCTCTATTTAATAGTATAACTAACTTAGATTATGGTGAATTAATCGGTAAAGCTTTCATCTAATAATCAGCTTAAGCACGTACGTACAATATAGATGATTATAGGCGATACAATATAACAAACTATAAAGCTTTAGTGTTTCAAACAATTACAAAATGTATACCTACATATTGTTAAATACAACGAACCTAAAAGCTAACAAGTAAACATATCCAACCTAAAACTCCCGATTCATTCTATTCTAAGGAATGCATGTTTTTTCGTTCGTGCCCATACTCAAGTTTAAGGGAGATATTGGGGGTTCAAGTTACCCCTGCAAAATCAGTTTTTTCCAAATATCTCTGGAACGGCTGAATATTTTTTCGCGGGACAAAAACTAAACGATAGAGATCCACTAAGACTATCTAAAAATGAAAACCGCACTTTCATCCCTTGCCGAGAGTTGAAGTTATAGATGAATATATGTCATTTTTTATAATTTTTTTGCTATTTTCTACCCCATGGTAAAACATATCATCATGAAAATTATTCTGCGGATAGAGAACTAAAAAATAAAAGTTACCTGTCCGAGGATTTTTTTGTATTTAAGATACTTACCCCATTAACAGCTTATAGGGGCTGCACATTAAGGGGTGAAGTTTGACTATGTATATTATTTTTCAAAATTCAAATTATATGCATCTTAAAGGCCTTTGAAAGATCTTTGAAATGATATATAATCAACCACCCTTTACAACCCTTTATCCAATTATGAGGCTATAAATTTGTATAATTTTCTACAATTAATAATTCTCATTATAATGTGTTAATTTGATTTAATTTTGTATTTTTGATCTAGTCTGATCTAATTCTCAATGTTTAAAAATATTTAAATGCAATTGAATGTTGGGTTGTTCATTATCTTTCTAAAGGGTTGATAGCAAACATTAGACTAGATAAAAATTCAAAATTGAATCATATATACAAATTATAAAGAGAATTATTACTTGTATGAAATTACACAAATTTATAGCCTTATAATTCGATAAAGGGTTGTAAGGGGCGGTTGATTATATATCATTTCAATGATCTTTTAAAGACCTTTAAGATGCATATAATTTGAATTTTGAAAAATAATATACATAGTCAAACTTCACCCCTTAATGTGCAGCCCCTATAAGCTGTTAATGGGGTAAGGATCTTAAATACAAAAAAATCCTCGGACAGGTAACTTTTATTTTTTAGTTCTCTATCCGCAGAATAATTTTCATGATGATATGTTTTACCATGGGGTAGAAAATTGCAAAAAACCAGAAAAAATGACATATACTCATCTATAACTTCAACCCTCGACAAGGGATGAAAACGCGGTTTTAATTTTTCGATAGCCTTGGTGGATCTCTATCGTTTAGTTTTTGTCTCACGAAAAAATATTCAGCCGTTCCAGAGATATTTGGAAAAAACTGATTTTGCAGGGGTAACTTCAACCCCCAATATCTCCCTTAAACTTGAGTATGGGCACGAACGGAAAAACACGGATCCCTTAGAATAGAATGAACTACCTATATACCAAAAATTATCAAAATCGGGAGTTTTAGGTTGGATATGTTTACTTGTAAGTATAGGTACAATTTTTTATTATTAACATAAAAATTTCTCCAGTTTATAAACTTTTAGAACTACTGTAGATATATAATTATAAGGAAATCTACAACCGCTTGGAAAAGACTGAAACTAAAAATACGGTAAATTGTATCTGACTTATTCAATTATAGGACGAAAGAAAATACAATGAGTAAACCTCCCTGGATTAATAATAGTTTGCAAGTTAAAAATATTTTTGTTATATGACAGTGAAACTAAAGACACATAATTTTATCCAACACCGTTGTATAAAGAGGCCGTAACTATGTACAGGGTGTTTGGTCTAAGTATGGTCAGTTCTAAGAAACTCCTATTAGTCGAGGAGCGATTCGAAAAATATTTTAAGGATTTGTAGGAGGGTCCTTAAAAAACATCTCAGCAAAATTAGAGCCTCGCAGCTCATTTGAAAGTTGGTCAAAAAACGCTCATTTCTGATTTTTAAAAACGAACTAAACACGCAAAACGACTTAGAATGACTTTAGGATCCTCCCAAAATTGATTTTTTTCGTTTTTCTCCATTTTATTCTGGAACAGGTGGAAATATTTCGTATTTTCTCTGGAATACAATGGAGAAAAACGAAAAAAATCAATGTTGGGAAGGTCTCTGAATCATTTTTACTCGTTCTGCATGTCTTGTTCGTTTTTTAAAATTGCGACATTGTCCAAAACGATCCTTTTTTGACCAACTTTGAAATGAGCCACAAGGTTCTAATTTCGGTAAAATGTTCTCTAGGGTACTCTTCTACAAATCCTCAAAATATTTTTCGAATCGCTCGTTAACTAATAGGATTTTCTTAGAACTCACCATACTTAGACCAAACACCCTGTATATCGATTGTAAATCAATAAAGCATCTTATAGCACACCAGTGTGTTATATCTATAACACACTAGTGTGTTATACGGTATAGTGATAAAATAATAATTTTCCATGGCAACTTTGTTCTAATTTTTTACTTGTCAAATAAATTTATTAGCAATTGTAAATATTTTTCAAAATTATTTAAAATGATCTTATGTTCGGTGTTTGATAAAATTTTGTATACAACTCTTGCGTTAAGAAGCAAATAAGACGCTCGAGATAATTACTCCACTCGGTTAAAGCCCCAGGGGTAAACTTTTTCTCTCGCGTCCTATTTGCCCTCTAACGCACTTGTTGTATAAATAACTATAATTAATTTTAGCATTCTACACTTTTACATTAGAAAGAATTCAGATTTTTTTGCGTTTTGACAGTTTTTCGCCCTTCTATTTGTGTGAAGAGAAGTGATCTTCTAAGGGTTTGTCAGTCCCTTATCATAATTTACTCACAACCAATGCTCTTTCGTGTTTTGCCCTTTATACGAATCAAATTTCTGAATCACCAGATGATTGTTTAGTGATCTATTGATTGATCCAAAATGAGCTTTTTTCTACGAAAGAGCATACTAATCGAAAACTCGTAGGGTATTTTTTCTCGAATTTTTCTCTACCACTGCAAAATTTGAGATAGAACAATAAAATTGCTCGCACAGTAAACTTTTAACTAGGAATGGGATTAAGTCTCAGTAGCTTAATATTTAAAATTCGTCCCCAAAACACTAAAAAGTAGGTAAATTACGTAAATAATAAATATCAAATATTGTATATTCTTAAAATAAAAAAATGATTTTCAAGGGGTTGTTTTCAATAACTAGTAAAAATTCTAGTTCACCTATAAAGTGAAATTAAACAAGAGTATCAAATAACATCTTTCATATTTACATTAAAAAAAAAAAACACGTTGAAAATCGATAAAAGCATTGGTAAATAGACAGGTTTTACATTTCCGGTAAATAATACGCTTGATTGGAATTACTGATGAATGTAACAAGGAAACATTCCCAGGTGTGCTTCATTGTAACCTAAGAGATTCATATTTTTTTGATCAAAAACAAATCTAGGGGGTGAAATCACGCCTCAGTGTTTAGGATCGAAAGAAATTCTCCTCCAAAACGATCATTTCCAAATGAGCTACAAGGTTCTAGTTTTGTTAAAATATTCTCTAGGGACTATCCTACAACTTCTTGATTTATTTTTCAAGCCGTACGCCAACTAATAAGGGTTGACATGAAAACCTAGGTACTCTCGGGTGAAAAGCTCTGTCTTAGCAGTAATAATAAGTACTATTAAGTCGTAATTGGAAGGATTTATGAGTGAATCAAAACGAAAGCTAATAAAAATACTGATGTTTTCTTGGTGTTCATCTCCTAAGTTTGAATTTTCAGAAAAATCCTAAAACAGGTTTTTTCTACTTCTGTGATAGTTTTTTAACTTCCCGCTAAGAAAATTGAAAATTTTCAAAATTTCGGGAAGTTATTAGTTTTACTCCAATTTTCGAAAATCGAATTTTCAGCAGATCTCGACGTTTTGGGGTCCTAGGAAGCTATTTTGACTATTTTTGCGAGGGTGTCTGTATGGCCGTATGTGTGTAAGAGAGAGTATGTAAGCAGCTCATAACTTTTGAACGGATTGACGGATCGAAACGCTCTTTACGGCATTCAAAAAAGTTCCACCAAACTTAGATTTCGTGTAAATTTGGACCGATTCGACCCAATAGGTTTTGAGAAATTCCGAAACAAACGGAAAAATTCTTTTGTTAAAATCATGTTTTTTTCAAAATAACTATTGAGCTGCTGTACCAATCGATTCCATAATCTAATCAGCTCTTAACCTTAACAAATGACGTCGAATGCCGTTTGAACGATCAAAATCGGTTGATTCGTTCATGAGTTATCGTTGTCGAAAAATATCGAAAAAAGTGTTTTTTAAACATAACCTCAAAATTACTCAACAAATCAAATTTGTACGCCTCATAATAATTTTAGAGCTTTAAAAACTGCGTCGAATGTCATAAAGCTCGGCAAAATCCGTTGATTTGTTCGCGAGATATCGTTGTCGAAAAAATTCGAAAAAGCATTTTTCAACATAACCACAAAATTCTTTGACCAATCAAATTTGTACTCCTCACAATAATTTTGGAGATTTAAGAACTTAGCGGGAAGTTTCAGGAATGGCCTGCAGGGTCAACCGCATTCCAGATTTTTTTTTATAAAATCTTGTAAGTTCTAAGCTTTCCTAACTCCTTTTCTCTTTACTCTTGCGCTTTAAGACTAATTTCATTTTTTAATGATTTTTTACCCTATTGGATGATTCCTATTGTAAATATGTGAAGCTTAAGAAGCATCCCTTTCGAGCGTAAGCTTTGAGGCGTGATTTCACCACCTAGATATTACTTAGATTTCAACAAAGAACAATGTATCCCAGTATCATCGAAATTGGAGAGGGACACTTGGGAACTGTTCGCGTTATGAAACAGTTTAACAAGAAAAAATCCACAACAAACCAATCAATTTGTTTCGTTTTGTCTTATTTAAAAGTGTTATGCGGTTATTAATAAAAACCAATAAAATCGATTTTTTTTTTGTTTTTACATGATATCTGTTGATGTGTTTACAGAATCTCTATCGTCGATCATTCTCATTCAACATTTGATGTTGAAAATGAAAAGGGACGATTATGTTGGTGGTTGTGGATCTATTTACTTCTAACAAACACAATGAGGCAACTCTACGTTTAAACTTCAACCCCTTCTGTGTTATTTGTCTACCATTAATAATCCAGTTCAGTGACATTAATTGTTATTTTGGCAGATTTACTCAATTGAAACCGTTTAAATGATAAAAAAGATGATGAAAAAACACCGTTTTAGTATCGTTTTGAATTTACTTTTAATAAATTAATAACTTTGCAATATTCGATTAATTTTTTCTCACTATAACAAAACTTATGGTTAATGTTTATTACGAAAATTTATCAGAATTGATGTTAAGTTTTGATACACCGATTCAATTATTTCATTTAACACCCCTGATAATAGAGTAGATTAATTTAAAATAATAATTATACGGTCTGTATTTACACTCATTAAACTGTAGACATTTTATTCAGTTAGGTACGATAAAGAGGGGTAATGATGTATTTATTTTCCCAAGGGTTATATTGTTTTTACTTCAGAACAAATATGGGTATATCCGCAAACATACAAGGAAATATAATGTATAAAGAGACGCCATTTACGTACATAAAAAGATGAACACAATAATATACGAGACAAAATTACCAAGGATTCGTCAATTTACTTTTCCCTATATCTGTATCAGTTTCATTTTATTTCACAACAACAAATAAACTGCAGAAAAGATGTGTCCTGACAGCCAATTAGGACGGAATAACATACGATAAATTCGATGAATCTGCTATTCTCGATAATATCGAGGTGACAAAATAAAAAATAAAATAACAACCATGAATAAGAAATTGATGTTGTCGCCCCATCATCAACGAATTCTATTCATAGATTTTAAAGATATGCCAAAGTTCTTTAATAATGTACACTCACCACCCCACTGATCGTACATCATCCTCCCTTCCTTCTACTGGAAATATTTTTCTTTGAAAAGCAAATATTTTCCTTTGAAAGTATAACAATTTTCAATGGAGGGAAATAAAAAAAAAAATGTCTAAATGCGTAAGCGCGTGTATGTTTCGTTTGTCGGGTGTGCTGATGAATTAATTTCTATAATGGGTATATAGAATTGGATGCGTTAGAAAATTTTTATTTGATAAATTTCGGAAAAACCGACCTTAAGAATAGAAATGTTTTGATATCATTTTTGATGAATATACGGGCTTTTAACCAGCGGCATAACAGACAATCCCCAACAACAGCTCAAAAATTAAACAGCACCACATTTATGGGGAAAATTCGAAATGAATCTGTGCAGCTTTTTCAACAATCGATCCATACAAACTTCAATTCAATACTTATGATTCGCATTTTTTCCTTATTTTGTAGTTAGGGGGCTTGAGACCCACCCAGCGCGATTCTCTGCAGCGCCTCCAAATCATTGAGGCGTTGGCAATACTAATTCGTTGCCTGACGGCTGACTTGCAACAGTTGAGCATTTTAGTCAGCTGCAGATTGGTGCGCTTTTTCAAGTCAACGCTTATATGGCAGACAAATTGTATTGTGAGTAGTTACACGGTTCTGAGAATGTTCAAAAAATGCTCAACTCTGTTACAACTCAGCAACCAATCGCGCTTTTATTACTAAGCGCACCTGTTTGTTATTTTAAAAATTGTTCTGGAATGGTTTTCTGACTACGGTCCTGGACACGATCCGGCGGTGTATCCCGGTAGTGTTTAACAGTCCCCGACACAAAAGTAAACTAGAATTCCAAACAGCATGGAGTATCTTTAAATAATACATTGTTCCTGAGATTGAGACAAATGGAGCGGAGAGAGATTAAACGTTGTGCAGTAATGTGGGAGTGAATAAGAAATATATACAATGTTAGTATAGGATAGTGAGGTACGAAAAATACAGAGGGATGAATGACAAATAAACCAAGAAATCCTATGAATTACAAAAGAGTGTCTCTGGTTACTGTAATTTGGCTCAGGTTCTCTTTTAGTTTGCTTGCTCAACTTCAGTTTATCTAAAACCAAAACGAAATTAAAGTGCAAATTACTTGATGTTTGTAAAATGTATTTGAGACGATTGCAAATCGGTTGCTAGACAGTAAGATGACAACATTGTGTACTTATTCAAATTGACAAAACGGCAATGTAAAGATGGTTTAAAAACAGAATTTTTATCATAATGAATGAATGACCGGTATTTGTAATGATCTTATTGGTAATTATACGGTATTAGAAGACTTTTTTGAAGAATTATAACTTTGTGTGTATAAAAGCGGAAGAATGGGACCGGCTGTAGTGGAAAACTGTGATTGATGTTGTGTTGGCGGGTACGGTTCATCGCTGGTATACAGAAACTGGCGATAACCGACCTATGATGGATCGTGCCCACTCACCCTCGCTCATCAAACATCATCCCCATCTAACCCGATACGAACCATTTGATTATAACAAGCGCCAACCAATTATCATAATAGGAAAGATTGGAATTTTCACTTTTTATTTTATTGTCGTATAGAGACAATACTACAGCGCATCTTATTAATTTGAAATAAATCAACCAGATACAAAGTGACGTATGCTGACAAAGATCTTGGTCGGTTGCACGAAATCCGTTTTACTCTTTGATAACAACTAGAAGGGACGTAAACGGATACAACGATGACAATAACATACCTCTATAAGCTCTATCGTGATATTACTACTTATATTTATATACTTTTGACCTTTATAAATCAAACTTACAATTATGATTTAATTAAAAAAAATCATTCTGGCATCTTCTCTAGATCTCCAAATTATCGACATATGTGAGATATCTCATCTCTTATATGGCTTAGCCTACCAATTTTGAATTTAACTAACCATATATAATCACCGAAACCGGGTAACGTTTTCGTTTCTCGAATTTATTTATTCTTGTTATGAATACTTGAATAAAGTAACAATTCTTATAAAACGATGGAACGAACGAAATTCCAAATATCGAGTCATTGCACTTGTAATTTAATAAATTCCATTCGAATATTTATACAAAAAATAGTATTTTATTGTTTATGTCTAAAAACAAATAATGACAATAATTTTTCTTATTAAATCTAGAATGTTTCTTGTTAATTAGTCCCAAGGTAGATGAATTTTATTGTCGGATATAAATAAACAAAAACTTTCCAGACAACCCCACCTGGTTCACAATAAAAGCGACTGAAAACGACCCAAAGCCCATCAAAATCAAATCTCTTTCGAATTCTCCATCAACTATTTTCAATTCTTGTAAGTACAAGGTGAAGAATATTTTTCTGGTAAACAAGAACCAAATTAGAATTCTTGCGGTTGTATATTCTACTATCAAATACTTTCTGTGTTTAAAATTTAATTATTACCTAATAAATGTTCGAAACTGGTATAGAGAATCAACATATTGCGCGAATCGGCAACAACATCCAACGGGTTTTGATTGAAAGTTTCCAAAGTTTTACATTAAGACAACTGAACATCTGTTAATGTGAAAGAAGCAAAGGGTGAACGGGAGAAGGCACAATAGGTGAAGTGGGCAACGTAATGAAATGCGAGACCGATCAATACTGCCGCAGAAGGCTTGATTAAATAGCTAACTTAACAGGATATTGCTATCCAAATTGTCACCAGAGCATTATGGCCAGTTTCGTATTGCAATCTAAACTATTGACTAGAGAATTATTTGTTTAAAAGAAGAGAAAAAAAATGGTTTACTGGTTGTCCTCGCCTATCTATCAGCATAGATTTCATTCAGTAATGGCAAAGTAAACAAACTGATCCAACAATTGATCCTTGTAACCGGAAACAGCACTCCACTCCCGGAAACACTTCGACATTGTACTCAAACAATACCGTTGTTCCTTTCCTGTTTACCGCCTACTCCTTCACAATTCCTTCAAACTTACCTACTCTCTATAAAATGTTATTTTATTCCCATTTCTATACTTATGCACGGTATTTTTCAACCTTTTTCTAATAGCGGACCGGTAAATTAACAAATAGCTTTTTAAGAACCGGTAAAATCTACAAAATGAACAGATCTAAATTTATTAGAGGTTGGTAAATTGTTTTTCTTGAATTTTTGAAAATACAAGAAATTGACGGTAACAGAAAAGTGTATTTTTTCGAAAATTCTGAATCAATGAAACACAACAAATAAAATTTGCTATTTAAATTTGTAGACAAAAGTGTTTATTAATTTAATAATCAAATAATGTTAATTACTTTTTTTTATATTTTAATTAACAAGCGCTATCACCGCTAAACAACTAGGAAAAGATTGATTGAGACCAGGTGGGAATCGAACCCATGATCTTTGGATTGGCGCTCCACTACTTTACTACTAAGTTACTGGGCTACTACCAGTCCTAGTTGTTCTATTTATATTTAAAAAAATTTGCTTTCTTTTCAAAAATGATGTTCCTACTATAAATTAAAATTTGTCAGTAGATACTGAAAATCAAACTACACAGGTGAAAATATTGGAAAAGTGGTAAGAAGGAATTTTTAGACTATATTTTAGTGAGAGCTGTTTGAAATAAGTCAAAAATATCCTTTAACGTAGTGACAGATTTTCGAAACAAAGAAAACTTCTCAAAATCTTAAAATCTTGGACTAATATTCAAATTTTTAGAAACTTTGAATACTGCTTTTAAATAAGGGTAACAATTTGAAAATTTTCTGTTATTTCTTAGCTAAATTCTTGACTTTTATAATTATTAAAAATTATTTGGTTATAAAGTATTGATTGTTAGCTAATTGTTTTTATTTAATTCAATGTCAAAAAAATTCTGTGAACACATTTAATCAATTTTTTAGTTGAATCTCGCTTTTTAATTAATATTTTTGAAGACCTTTGAACCAAGAATTTTTAAGAATTTTTTTATCGAATCGTCAAAAAAAGATTTTGGTCAATTTTAGAAAATTTTTGGACAGAACTCTTCACTTTTAGCCACTTTAGCCATTCAGTCACTTTTAGCCATTTAAGACATTTTCATCATAAATCATCAGATTTTGTTAGTCAATTTACCACTAAAATATGAAAAGGGCATAGTTCAAGTTGATTTTCCAACTAATTCTACATAAATTTCAAAAACTTTCGTCCTAAATTATCCATTTTGAGCCAAGTCTATATTCAATTACGATGAGAGTACAGTTTTGGTCGATTTTTGACCTAAATTCACAACTTTATTTCCTTTTTACGATTTTGGAACTGAATTCCACTTCTTATTCTAAAAGTATTGTTAACTGAGACAGAAACAGCACAATTATAAGGATTTCATAAGGGAAAAGTAGGCACATAACTTGAAAACGGGAAAAGGTAAACTTTCGTCCTAAATTATCCATTTTTATTCAATTCTATATTCAATTACGATGAGAGTACAGTTTTGGTCGATTTTTGACCTAAATTCACAACTTTATTTCTATTTTTAGAAACATTTTCGTCATAAGCCATCAATGTTTTTTTCTCATAAATTTTACTATTGTCTCGTTAAAAAGAGAATATCTAGGCACCTTCTTACGATTTTCAAACTGAATTCTCCACTTCTTATTCTAGAAGTATTGTTAATTGAGACTGAAATAGCACAATTATAAGGATTTCATTAAAGTGGGCACATAACTTGAAAACGGGAAAAGGTATTAAGCTCGGCAACATCTCATTGGATCATAAATATTATTACACACACGAAGACGTAAAGATTTTGGTGGAAAATCGATTAGATTTTCCAAAAATCCACAAATACCGTAACTTTTTTCGTGAAAAGGTACTGTCAAATAAAACCGCATAACTTCTTGTATAGTTAAGAAAATAAAATAATATTTACATGAGTAAATAGAGGAAAGTCAACTACATACGATGACATAAATCGCATGCCAATTTCCCTCTCCATTTACGAGAACTCTGCATTCAAATTTATAATCCTCCACATTGACCGGATGTCTATCGTAAAATAGGTAGGAAAAGTGATGAAAACTCGTTTTGCTTGCATTAAATTGACAATACCTAGATTCAGTCGTCCTAAATCATAAATTCGGGTACAATAAGGGGATTTTCTGTATTACAGGCTGCTGAAAACAATAAACAGTTCAATGAAGAAATTTAGAATTTGGATGAGATGGAAAACCAGACAAATTTTTCATATTATTTTGCACAGCGCCTTGCTTATAATCAAAAATTTTACAAAGTCACAATTTTTACAAACAAATTTGATTTATTTTGCAGTATTCACCCCACTTAAGACTGACTTTTATCCGAACTGAATGCTATCAATCACTATAATTTCCATAAGAGAGTAAAACACATTTTTCTCGTAAGCGGTAACAAATAGCGACCAGCAAATAGTTGAATTCGATTCCAAAGGCAGTCATATACAAAAATACGGGCTTACATTTTTGAAAATTTGATAGGCTTTTCACAGGATAAGGGAAAACTAAGTTTTTGTGCTGAAACGAGTGGTTTGGCGAAACACAAAATTCTCTGGGTAAAAGTTGATTAATTTAATAGTCACGTATATAAAAAGATCGAGCAATGTTCACTCTACAAAAATGTGAGCTTCGATTTTCAATTTTCTTTACCGATTTTTCATAATCTGCATCCAAAGTAATCTATTTTTTTCCGAAATTGAATTGAAATAACACGGACAGATATTAACTCGCATAAAAAGGTGGGAGAAGTTGTGGAGGACTGGTGGAGGCGCCGCGACTATGACAGTCAGCCTTAATCTTAACACAAGATTCTAAAAAAAAAAAATCCAAAATTATAAGCGGCTCTTTCAAACATGCCCAAATCCTTTTGTGAGCACTCTTCAAAAATTTCAATTAACATATTTTTTTCGAATCAGTGATTCTCAATCATTTTCCAAACGCACACCAGTAAATCGTTTAATAAGCTTTTAAAGACCGGTAATTTATACAAAAAATAAACGAGTTTATATTTGTTCCAGTACAGAGAGTTTGAGAAACACTGCTCTAATTGTAAGTCATCAATATAGCTCAAAGCAGACGATGACAGTACAGAATTCTCAGTATTGATAGCTAATTGGCTATATTGTTTGTTTTCGCCGCATCTTTTTTTTAAAGAAAAAAAAAAGAGTTGATAATGAAGTGAACATTGACGTTAGACCATTCTGGTAGTAGTAGTAGTATCAGTGGATGATGAGGAATACATAAAGCTGATGGCCGCCGTTTCCATCTATATTATGTACAAGTATATAGACATAATATACCTCTATAAAGTAGATATAAGAAGAAGTGAAAGCCTGAGGGTGTTGTGGGTAATTATGTGGTTCAAAGGGAGACAAGCGAGCATCGTAACGCCAGCCGGCAAGCGCAGTAATTAGAAATCGGTTTCAGGTTAGATGCCTTTTGTTCATCTCTTCATACGAATGATATTGCCTGCCTCCTTTCACTGTACAAAGGAAACTAAAACATAAAGTAAGTCGATAGGAAAATTAACTTATTGCATTTGAAACGATAAAGTTCTATATGTAGAGGTATGAAGGCGGCGGACGTCAATCATCACACCATCAACCGATTGGAGAATTTGCAAGTTGTACTAATATTTTATCATTGCTTTCGAACAAAAAGAAACGAACAACAAGTCAGAGTTTACACCATTTGATAAAGGTGCCGAATCGAAACATCTACATTCAGTTCCAATTTCACCTAAATTTTATAAAGACAGATACACACATGTTCGATACGAAAGTTTTAAGCAGGGGCAGACTGAACTACTAATACGACCAAATTAACACCACTTTCCAGCTAGATTGACGTCACCTTTCCCTCACATGGATAAGCTTTCAAATAAGCAATCGTCCGCTTGTCCATCTTTAAAACTCTACAAAAAAGTACTGCATAATAAGTCTACCCATTTTTATTAGAATTTCGGAAAACTAACAAGCCGATCGGAAAGTTTCTTGAATATTTGGAAAACCCTTTAAGGCCAACTGTCATAGTCGCGGCGCCTCCACCAAAAGACGACCCAGTCTTCCACCACTTCTCCCACCTTTCTTTGCGAATGAATGTCTGTCCGTGTTATTTCAATTCAATTTCGGAAAAAATAGATTACTTTGCATGCTAATTATAAAAAACCGGTAAAGAAAATTGAAAATCGAAGCACACATTTTTGTAGAGTGAACTTTGCTCGATCTTTCTATATACGTGACTATTAAATTTATCAACTTTTACACAGGGAATTTTGTGTTTCGCCAAACCACTCGATTCAGCACAAAAACTTAGTTTTTCCTTATCCTGTGAAAATCCTGTCAAATTTTCAAAAATTCAAGCAGCCATTTTTGTACATAACTGCCCTTAGAACCGAATGCAACTATTTCCAAATCTGTTAGCGTTTGCGAGAAAAATATGTTTTTCTGTCTTATGCAAATTACATGTAATTGGTAGCATTTAGTTCAGTTCAAAAGGCAGCCTTAAATTTGTTATATATAATAAAAAAATTGTAAAAAAATGCTCCGGGACAATTATCTGTAGTTCAGAATTTTCTCAAAATTTTCCAAAATAGAATCGTCCTGCCCTTGCACCTTGAAACGCTCTTTCGATAACGCCATCGCGCGTTTGTACATCTTAAAAAACAAGCGAGAAATCGTGGATCGAACTTTCACCTTTTTTGCAAAAAGTACTCTGTCGCGCCCTTAAGTAGATCAGAACGACCTTCTCTCATTTGAAAAATGTTGATTTACTGAAATTGTTGGTTTTAAAGGCCTCTGATATAGAAATTCCTCTTGTTGTTCAAATTCAAAAAATGATAATCAAAGACCTAAATTAAAATTGGCGATTTCAGCTCTTAAATCGTATAAAGTTGTCTGAATCTCCTTTTTCTAACTATTTACTAGCAAATTTTGTCAAAAACGTTGATGATTTCTGTCGGAAATGTTATAAAATTTACAATTAAAGTCGAGAATACGACTCAAAAATTGTCCAACGTTTTTTTCAAAATCATTTAATACTGTAGTTCATTAAAAATTGATAATTTTGTACGAAAAATTTCAGCGATTTAGATTAGACGAGTAGAATTGTTCTGGAAAATTGACATACAGTATCTCCTTTTCATAATAGCAAATTCACTGTAAAATTAGATGACATAGGATTCAGTCGAAGAATCGAGATTTCCATACGAAAACAGGCTGAAAGTGTCTTAATTCGGCCTTTGAAACTCAACTAAAACTGATGATTTAGGGTGAAAATGTTTTGAGAGATAGGCTAAAACTTAAGAGTCTAACTGAAAAGGAAAACACTAAAATTGAATATTTTTGAGTCTTCCATAACAATATTTGCTAAAAATTCTGATTTAGGAGAAAAATGTACAGAAATTTTTATTAAAAGTGGAAATCCAAATCAAAAATCGATTAAAAGTGTCTTAATAATGCTTTACTGTTTTAACTGCGAAATTTTTACGGAACTGATGGATTAAAACAAAAATGTCATAAGATCTAGGTTGAAATAACTCAAGTCTAAAGTGTCTCATAACATAAACACCAAATCAAAAATCAATCAAAAGCGTTCTTCAGAATGATTCACCAGCAAAATTCGAAAACACTGATGATTTTGCAGAAAAACCTCCAGATCTATAAAGTTCAGCTCTAAAATCGAAACGTACAGGCATAATATGAAGTCAACGCTCCGAATTTGTAGAGCTTTTTTCCATTGTACGATAAAGATTTTTTCGGTTTTCGGTTCAGTCCAAGATGATTAATTTTCAAAATTTCCAATTTTACTAATTGTAAAAGGTACAACCGGTAAGAGCTATTTACAGGGCGACTATTATAGATATAGAAGTAATTGTACTCAAATACCTTCAGTACCTCTAATTCTCTACGTACAGTGCAGATTTCAGTTGCTAAATAAGCCGTATAATATTCATTTTTGCAATTCAATATATTTTACAAGACGAATAATGTCTTGTATTTATAAAAGTACATATTCTTCTTTGATACATTCTTCAACACATATACGTACACAGCCGAGACACAGTTATGATTGTGCTTTGATATATTTCTTCAGCAATTGTTGAATATCCTATTTTTGTGATACCTTAGAACTTAGTTTTCTGTGTAAAATATACGTATTTATATGTCGACAACAACGATATTCAACTGGTGTGTGTATACGTGTTGCATTTTACAATAGAAACAAGGTCCCAAGATACAAAATATGACAGTATAAGACTTCACTTTGTGCTTTTTTTTTAAAAAAAAATACTTGCTTGTTTACGAAAATTGGGTATTACCAGTTCAATTCGTTAAATCAAGCTTCTTTTTCCATTTCACAAATACATTGTTAGTTTTATATAATGGAGAACGAAAATATAAGAGAAAACCGACAAATGTTGTTATAACCATTCTAGTTATTGACTGTTGGTCGATAATTGAGCGAATATCGACAATAATCTCAATTTATAACGAGTATATTATGATTATTTGCTGTTTTCAGAGATAACTAAAATGACTGAACTTATCATAAACTCGATGGATTAATTCAATTTATTTTCGGCTAAAATGGACTTTTTTGCCAAATTGAATCACAATCCCTTTAGATTGTATAAGGGCCGACCGCAACGGCCCATTACTCTGATTAGAAATTCGTACTATACTATCCTTTTTCCAACTATACTATATTGTGAATACACTACCATATGTATCATCATCATCATCTGCCTCATCCTCTTTAACCTGCTCCTTAGCGGAACAACGTTACGTATTTCCCATTTTTCAGGCATCTAGACAGTGAATGATAGAGGATTGGATCGATGCGTGCATTATCAGAAAATGCAGGCCTTCCAGTTCAATGATCGAAGCGTAACACTTTCAACCAACCAACCAACCAACCAGCAAAATTACTGATTGACGATACTAAAATAACGAACCCAATATGTTGTGTGTATGTGTTTATTTATTTCTCCATAAACACAAAAAACATCTATTCTTGTTTGTTTTTTTATATGTATCAAGAAAATCGAAAATGTACGGTAGTTTTTGAGTAAGTTTAGAGGAATAGATGGGGATGACATTGGAGATGTTGAGTGTAAGAGTCATCAAAAGTCGCGATGCCCAGATAGAGCCTGTAAGTCGCTATGGTAACAATTCCTGCGGCCACCAACAATGAAACCTTACGTCATCAAAGTTTCCATAGTATATTTAATTTTAGGTTCTGTTTTTGTTGCGAATTTTATTTGCTGTCGGGCAAAAGTCAAGTTTATTCGTGTATGTATGTGTGTGAAGCATGTATGGAAACAAGAGAGATACCAAAAACTGTCAGTTGCCTACTTTTATTTTCATACAAAACTCACATTGGCCCTTTTTTTATATTCAAATACATACCTCTATATAGAGTAATTTGGTTAAAGGATTGTTGTTGTCGTATATTGCCTTAAACCAAACAATAACAACAACTGAACTAACAGAAGCTGTTGTAAATCCGCCAACCTGAATTTGGAATTCATACAAAAGAATGAAGCGAGAAAAAAGGCAACAATAACCACAAAAATTAATGAATTTCCCCCAAATTCATCATTTCATTTTATTTATTTCGATTAATTCACATTTTCTTTTTTTTTCATCCACCTATGGAAAAACAACAACTATTTTTATATACATTACGGTAAAAGCCAATAAGACTAAATTATATACACAAATATTGGATGATAAAAGTTTCTAAATACTCCACAACAATTCATCACATTTACAATTGATCTGAACCACCATTTGGAATTTGAGACTCGTTCGTTTGTATAGAAGCTACAGCCGTTTCAACACCATTCGGTGTTTGTGCTTCAGTTGATTCAGTAACTGTTGATATTGTTTGACTTGCATTTGTTGTTGTTATCGGTTGGGCACTAGTACCAACTGATGGATTTGATGTTGTTGTTGTTATCATCGTGGATGTTGAAGTACTTACTTGATGATTACTAACCGATGTTTGAGTTGTTGCAGACGGTCTCATCACCGATAATAATTGTGTTAAA
Source organism: Mylabris sibirica (assembly GCA_039776855.1). Taxonomy (NCBI): domain Eukaryota; kingdom Metazoa; phylum Arthropoda; class Insecta; order Coleoptera; family Meloidae; genus Mylabris; species Mylabris sibirica. The sequence continues at coordinate 7,273,329 of CM077841.1, forward strand.
CGCATAGTTATTGGTGTGATTGGTGAGGCCACCGGCTGTTGTGGCTGTGGTGGCTGAGCTGCTGCTGATGCTGCTGTTGATGGACGAATTTCACCTTGTTCTTGTTGCTGTTCTTGTCGTTGCTGCTGCTGCTGTTGTTGTTGACTGTTGCGTATAAGAAACTGTTGGAAATGGGCCTGTTGTAAGATCACTGGTAACTCATAATGATGGAAAAAGTATACCATTGAATGCTAAAGAAGAAAACAAATATCGATTTCTATTCACTGTAAAATTTCAAAATAAATGACAATATTTGACGTGATATTTTTGTTTTGTTTTGTACCCCCTTCATTCTAGAAATAAATGTTGATAAGTACGACAAAAACGTTGTAAATATATGAAAATAATTGAAAAATATTGAATTAAATTTATGATCGTGAAACAGGAAATGCACGAGAATAAATTCTATCTGTAGTAATATTTAAAACGTGACAATATCATGCAACTGTCAGCTTCAGCATGTTTTTTTTAAATAACAAACATTGTCGGAAACATAACGACGTCCTTTCTCTCAGATAATACAAGAAAATAAAAGACAAGAATACCTGTTATTTTTCATTGGATAGAAAAGTCCATCTCTGATTTCCCGAATCTAAATTGTACACATATGTATGAATATAAAAGTCGTGCTGAGAGTTTAAATTACGATTTCAAGATTAGAAAATGGAAATGTCAAGATTTATCATTGGGTTACAATAGTTTGAATATCTTTTATAAAAGAAAATCTATTATAGAAAGAAATTTTTCATCCATAAAACCAATAAAAATTCCCTAAGATGTCTCTTAATAAATAAACAGAAACGAAAAAATAAGCAGTTAACTAACATTAAAAAAAAACAAGGAATTCTCATAAAGTTGTTTCATTAAATACAAAATTCAACATTAAAAGATCATATAATAACGAATTCTTTAAAGATACAGGATGTCCTATTGATGAGGCATAAGAAGTTAATGGAAGCTTACAAGATTTTGACTGGAGCCGTTTTTTCCACCTGAACTAGCTGTAAAAAAGATTTTCGTTGTTCTAGCAACCCTCATTATGGGGTAGTGCACCCTACATTTTTTAAACAGAATTTTTTGAAGAAGCATTTCAAGCTACGGCTTGTGGTTTAATGTTTACAGTTTTTGAGATATTTTGACTTTTCATGAAATTTTAAATTTTGCAGTGTTTAATTAAAAAATTCATATCTTTGAAACTATTGCCGCTGAAAATTTAAAATTTAAAAATAAAGTAACATAAATAACGTACATTCTATAACAGTTTGAAGCGTTTTTATTATCTTTCAGCATTTAGCTGAAATAAATTTGTCTTTCAGGCAATTTTTAAACTATTTCTTGTTTCCTTTCAAAAGTCATTTCAACTGAACGCTGAAAGATAATTAGATGTTATAAGATTTGAAGGAAGATAAATTATTTGTGCTATTAAAATTATAAATTTTAACCCTTCAAAGAAAAAAATTTCTGAGATTTTTTAATCAAATACTGCAAAATTTGAAATTTCGTCAAAGTCCCCTTCGATTTGACCATAAAAACGAAAATAACGGGTCGCTAGAAGAACAAAAATATTTTCTAAGGATGGTTCTAGTGGAAAAATCGTTACAATCAAAATTTCATGAACTTCCATTAATTAAAATTTATCCTTCTAATAGCCCATCGTCAGAACACACCCTGCAAGTAAAACAAGTATTGATAATAATAGCCGGTATCAATCTTTCTATTTCCACAATTTTGTTCCGATTATCCTGTGAAATTGAGTTTACAAATTAGAAATTTGAAAAAAAAACATCCCTATTAACATTTGTTTCTACAATAAACAGTTATGATTGTTGAATTTTGATAATTACCCGATGTAAATTACACAAATTATGAGTTATTTAAAATGAATATGCTTTTCATGCCTTTTTTTTATTATTCCAAAATCTTACCTGTATAAAAAGCCAAGATGTTACTAAAGCCAAACTACTGTACTGACCGTTGAAACGATAGTGGTAAGCATAGAAAGAGAAGTGGTATAAGTAGAAAAATCTGAAACAAAAATTATAGTGTGTGGTTTTTTGTAATTTAAACAAATATTTGACATACACTAAATAAGCTAAAGAATAATGTAGGAATTAATTTTCAGACCACCCATTGGTTATAAAACTGCACCCCCACATTTTATCCTGATGCACTATTACATTGTTTTTCGATTACTAGCAGCAGTGTAAAAGCGTTTAGGTGATGGAATAACGAAACTAAATGCAATAGGAACGGCAATAAAAGACATTTGGTTAGACATGAATTCAAGTTAATTAAAACAATAACAATATATACGCAGAGAGAGTTGTATTATGTTGGTTAAATAATTTCGATAACACGCAGTATTAAAAAATGATTATTTTTTAAAATTTTATTGACTCATTAAAACAAACATTCACATTCACTGTCCAATATATGAGTTTTTTTCATTTATTAAATAGTACACGAAAAAAGTAAATTTTAAATTAAGTCTCTAAATTGCCCGGCGCATCCACCATTTTTACAGCATTGATTTTAGAAAATCTACAATTCGCAAAATTGTATTTTATACTGTAACACGGTGAGTTATGCTGAAAACAATCCAACAGTACATGTAGATTATAAATCCTTATTGATACTTTGAAAAATATATATAAAAATTGCACAAAGTCAATAAAAAGCGTAAATTCAATGAAACTATACAAAAGAAAAAATTCCATACTAGTATTAAAACATCAAACGAAATACTAATCATTGTAGGATAGTGGCAACCATATAAATGCAAGACAAAATTATGACGGAATTATAAAAATTACGCTCAAAGAATATGGCCTTTATCATCTATAGAATTACAGGTAAAATTTGCTATAACTGCATCTGACAACAAAGAAGTTTGAATAATTTCTATAAAAAGAAAAAGTATCGACAAGAGAACCATCAAAATACAAATTAACTTGAATAAATTCAGAATCTCTTCTAATATTCAAAGAATTTCTTCTAGCGATTTTATTAAGACGAAATAAAAATCAGATATGAATTATTATTTCTTTTGTAACAATATATGTAGACTGTTCATTAAGGATCAAGAATTCATTAAGGCTATTTCTAAGTTTACAACAAATAATTGATCGACATTAAAGCCCAACGAATCAAACTCTAAACTATTACATAACTAACAATAAGTTATCAATTTTCATCGTTGTAGAAATTGTATTAGATTACAATTTATAAATTATTACAATATAGGTGAATGAAATAAATAAGTCGATAATCCTTTATACCTAAACGAACCGATTAACTTCGATTGATAATCTCATAATATACGAAAAGCTCTCATAAACATAATCACCACGAACTCTATCACTAAAGTAAACAGCATACACTTCATTAGATAGAAGATGATCTCTAGGTTATAGTGTTTATGGACAAACATGGTCCATCGGTGTCACGTTTGTATCGAACGTTCGTGATTGGCTTAAGTTGTGTATGTTGTTGTCATTGATATAGCCTCAACATACACACATATGGACAGTAATATTGATATAAAAAGAAGAAGAAAAAACCCGAATCAGACATGTGTATGTGTTGTAACTATTTGTATTTGTATTGACAATCTTGCACGATTTCTTTTTCGTTTAATAATTTCAAATTTCAACTCCATTTTGAGACATCGAATTATTTCTTTTTATATCAATTTTATACGTTTGTTCTTTCCTTATGCGCTCAAAGAAATCTTTTTTTTTTGTATCTTACAAGTTATGAAATCTAACACCTTCGCTCTTTCGACTCTTCCGCATTGATCTATCCTCGTTTTGCCTCATTATTTGAACGAAAAAAAAAACCGGTCCGTAATTCAATATTATTTATTATTTAGGTGTTCACATTAGCTTTCTGGTGTCGATTTACAAAACGAAGGTGGTATTTTGTCGATAACTTGACGTTTGCTATTGTCGACTGCCGAGAAGAAAGAAAAATGACACTGAACCAATGGTGCATTAGTATTGAACTATATGGCAAGCTACTAGCAAATAACAATAGAATAATAGAACAAAATCAAAAAAAAATAGTATCCATTATCAGTATTTATCAACATTCCATCAATATTGTTTACAACGGTGTCTGTTTCGTTTAATTTAATTAACAATTTCAAGCTTCATTTGAATAAGAAAATTAAACAAATCTACACCTGCTGCAACCTTTACCAATCCAATATCAGATTTGCGGTTGATAATTTCATTGTACTGTATTTTCAACAATGTTAAATATATATATTGTAAAATATATAGAAGGTGTAGACTTTCAACAAGGCAACCTTTTCTATTTAACCTACCCTCCAATTCTTGTGTGATGTAAGAGGCGCGTCATCGCCGCGGGATATCAGAGAATTGATTGAATTTTAGGGTAGTATATTGGTATCAATAACATAGTCATGTTGGAGAAAAGTGATTACTATATGTGAAAGTAGCATTAGATGAAGGGGTTAAAACAATACCCCTAAAACATATACACATATACGACTTGAGTTTTCCATTAGAATATTTTTTGATAATAACAACAATGATAATGAATAATGATGTTATTAATAATAACACATTTGTTGTTTATTATTTTGTAAATAGTTGTTTGTTGAATATTATTCTTGCTATATTACCCTATAGGGAGATGAAGTAATATTAGACGACACCTGCCCTACTCGATTTAGGTACATGTTTAAAAGAATTTGTAAAGATTACACACTATTCTATCGGCAAATATAAGAACCGAAAGATGTAAACTGGTTGTCGATTCTAAATATGGTCGATACTATGAAACTCCTGTTAGTTTATTTCAAGGATTTGTAGAGGGTCTTTAGGAAACATTTTAACAAAATTAGAACCTCGTAGCTCATTTAGAAATTGGTCGAGAAACGCTAGTTGCTTACGACTAACCAAAAACCAAAATGTTGAAATGATAAAATATTTGGTAAAATGAAAATATAGGAGACTGTGTGGTACAGGCAGGGCCGCCACAGACGGGTGTGTAGGTTTTTTGAGAAACTACAAAGTTCTAATTTTGCTAAGATGATCTACACGAACCCTCTGAGAAATTCTTGAAATATTTTTCGAATTATTCGTCAAATAATAAGAGTTACATCATAACGAATTTATTCAGAATCGACACCCTGTATGTAAACATTGGCTCTGTTATTAATATTTAATTTGTACATCTGTTGAATAAATTAAACAATAACCTCCAATGATAAATTATTTCGATTACAAATTCTATTATAATCTCATTTTTCTATGCTCAATCATCTATCAAAATATCCAATCTTTCAGTTAATCTCATTTTTCAGCTACATCGTCTGAATAGTGACGAAAATGTATGAAACTCTGATATTCTTCCTGTTTTTACAAGTTTTTTCCTTTCCTCTCATCTTGTTCAACCCTATTTACAAAAAGGATAAATTTTAGACGATTCGTGTATGAAGAAAAAGTAGAAACATATTTTGATAAAGCTGTAGCAATAGCAAAAAAAAAATAAGGAAAGATAGAATAATGCGTTTATATATGTATCTCTAGATATAAGGATGTGTGTACGTGTATGAAGGGAGGATTAGAGAGTTTTCTATCTTCTCAAAGCGACAATGACGACACACATGTTGGACAATGGTGGTCTCATATGTGCAGTTCCTATGTCAAAGACATATTTAAATCACCATGTATTCCATTCACAATGGAATACATATTTTTCTACTTTCGTATAAAACGTGAACGGCGGCCAAGATATCTTTAGTATCAAACGACGTTGATACGTTTGTATTTGCCTGAAAACTGAATAATATGGTAAAAAGACGGATTTATTATATCACTACAGAAATCTTTACCAACAGTAAAATCCACATAAACATACCCAAATATAAATATAATCTGTAGGTGTATTATATAAAATATTTAAAAATTCACCCCTTTCAATACAATCTTTTGAATAAATCGTTATAAAATTATACAAAAAAAAAAGCACTCGTGGCTATTGTTTTCTTCCAATTAATTTGTACGTAATTTGAGTAATTTTCTAATTTATTTTTGTATTTGGAAAATCATCATCATTATCGTTGTTGTTGTTGTTGTTGATGTTGTCCTCATCTTTTTCTTTTATCCATTCAAAAAGACATACTTAAAAATAATTTGTTTGTCCTTTTATATACAGAGAAAGGATAGAGACAGAAAAATGGGAATCGTCTTTTCCAAGCTGGTTGCTAAGAAATTAAGATGTCTCTTGCTAATTATTTTTCGCATCGCAGCAAATAAACAGTAAGGATAATGCAATACGGCAGATAACCCCGAGCTTTTTTCCTTGAATCTTTTCCCTTTATATTACTGTTAATCCTTACAAAACAAACAAGTTATTCCCATTTATTATAAATAAAATTAATATAATATAAAATAATATTTATAAAAAAAAATTGTGTTTATTTTTAAAATTAAATTAAAATAGATCTATTGACTTACATATTCGTACATATTTCTTATAAAAGCTCAAAGCTCTCAGTTGATTTTAACGATTGAAACAAACGTATAGGTGTCTGAAACACGTGAATATAAGCAGTCACATGTTTGAAACACGTGCTGTTTTATTCCTCCATTAGAATTCTCGTTACATTATAGAATTGTATAGTTGTATATGATAACACGAAAGTGTCATTTACAGGTATTCCATGTTAATTTCACTAATTAATTTTACCTATTTGAGTTAGTAATAAATCGATAGAATTGATCTCTTTTTTTTGTCTCTTTAACAATTCATAAATTTATATGAATGTTTCTATATAAATTAACTGCAAGTTAACGATGTGAAATTTATTCAACTGCACATTGAAAAAGGGGAAAAATTCGAATAAATTTATTTTATGTACTGGAAAAAGATTAAAAGTCTATTAAACTAACAGTTCCGCATGCGCTACTAGAAGGATTTATGCTAGCAGATATCGGTAATCTCTTTACAAATTATTTTAACGTTTGATCCAGTCTGCGTTTGATGAAACAAATTAGCATGCAGCTTTGTATCCTCTGATATAATCGAACAATTCTTTCATTCGATCTACCACCAACTCTCCCTCTCTCTCTCTCTCTGTCTCTCTAGCTTCAAAACTTCTATGTATACAGGATTTTTTTTAAGTAGTAATTTCTTATAAAACTCCTATTTGTAAGGGGGTCCGTAGCAAAATTAGAACCTCGTAGCTCATTTGGAAGTTGGTCAAAAACGCTAGTTTCTGACAATGTCGCTATTTTCAAAAACTAGAAAAGCACGCAAAACGACTAAGAATTTTATTCAGATAGGTGGAAATTTTTCGCAATTTCTCTAGGATGCAATGAAGAAAAACGAAAAAAATCAATCTTGAGAGAGTCTACGAGTCATTTTTAGTCATTTTGCGTGCTTTGTAGGTTTTTGAAAATAGCGACATTATTGTGAGAAACGAGTATTCTTTAACCAACTTCAGAATGAGCTACAAGTATTTTTCGAATCACTCGCCAACTAGTAGAAGCTTTATAAGAATTGACCACTTTTTTTAAAAAAAAAAAAACACCCTTTATGTAGAAAATCTAACAAACATATTATCTCGGTCCCTATTCAATGACACTAACTTCATCTGACTGTGTAATAATAGAGCGCCGCCAACAAGCTATCATCTCCTCTAGTCGAACGTCGCCGTTCCGACGCCCCCATGACGTCAATTGTGAAATACTTTCGTTGTTCTTTTATATTACCCTTATTATCAATAATAATAATAACAACAACAACAGCGAAAACAACAAAACCTTTAAACAAAAACAAACCAATTATATTTAATTCATCAAGTTTTATTAGGAAATAAAGTTATGACGTAGTGGCACAATCGGTAGAACTAAAAGAAAAATTCAATTTTAAAATGAAATCGCCTGTAGGAATGTTGCTACTAACAAAGGACAATTCACATACACACACATAATAATGAAGAACAAGAAAACAACAAGAAGATAAATAAAAATAAAAGTATTAACACAGGAAAACGAAAATTAGATGACGGTTTCCTGATATTTTAATCAGATGCATTCAAACCAACCAAACAACGACTAAAACATGTGAGCGAACGGAAGTAGGTAACAGCAGAAGCAATGAAAACTTTTAATAGAATTTTGATTATATTGGGTAGCCGTTATTCAGTTTTAATTCTTAAGATGATTATAAAATTGAACTTTATCAAGGCAAATTTATTTTTAATATATGTATGTATTTTTTCTAATAACAACACATATGAGTTGATGAGCGATGTGAGTAATATTTTAAGGATTTGTAGGGTGGTCCCCTGATATCATATTAGCAAAATTCAAACCTTGTAGCTTTTTTAAAAGTCGATCAAAAACGATCGTTTTGGACCATTTTCAAAAATAAAACAACTAAGGCCCTGTTCTTCTGCCCTCAATTAGCCTCGTCTTAGCACGACCTTGCCTTAAATCGATCTGAGTATAGGTTTACACACATTTGGCTGTGGAATCGTCCCTATGGAAATGTCTGTAAATCCACGCTTAGGTCAATTTAAGAAAAAGTCGTCCTAAGACGGGACTAACTGAGGTAAGAATATCCAAGCCTCAGAATGACTCGAAGAGCCTCTCAACTTTAATTTTTTCCGTTTTTCTTCTTAGAAAAAAATCGAAAAAAAAAATTATGTTGGGAGGAACTTCGAGTCATTCTAAGTAATTTTATGCCTGTAGTAAGTTTTGGAAAATTGAACAAACGAGCTAATATTGCTAAAATGTACTCCAAATCTTTAAAATATTTTTCTAGTCGTTTTATTAGTCTGGTGGAAACGACCAAATTGTATACTAATAATACGTAGTTTTGTCAAAATAAGCTCCAAGAACTACCCAACAAATCTTTAAAATATTATCTGAAAATTCACGCTGTATATGTTTAACAATTACCGTAGGGACTTTTCGACTATTAAATACATACTTAAACGATAGATTAAATTAATAGAACAGTAGCTATTCGGTAGTAGTTACAATGAAAACAATAGAGATTTATTATAGAAAGACTATAGTAACATGAAATGAATTTGTAAGACGAGATACACTCGAAATATCGACTGGACTTTAGATAATCTCTTAATATAAATTTGAATAAATACAATTACAGTTAACAATACACTATCAGATAAATTAAATGGCATGTATGTACACTGATTATGAAAATAAGGGTCCTATTATTCGTTTAACATAAAATTATTACCATTTATTAACATATTAATGATCCATGTTATATTAATTAAAATTTGATTTGATTTTTAATTGTTTTTAACACTATTATTATTATTATTATTATTGTTTACAGAATAAAAATGACTCCCACTTTAGATTTGATCGTCATATAGGCGCCATAGTTTATTTATCCTTTCCTATACAATGATAATTTATGGCGACAGTACGCCATCTATCATTAGCTAATGAACATTGAATGAACCCTTATTCAACCCAAACTGATCTACTTGTTGTTTATTAGAGGGCTGTTATTATAATTTGTTTGATTTGTGAAACAAGCTTTCAAATTCAGCATGATATAAAACCATGAAAATATAGTGATTATCGTACACTTGAAACCATCATTATTTTAGTTGAATAAAAATGATTGTTGGATTGTTTGTTTCATTTATATGACAAACTGATCAAATAGAAATGAAATATATAGCGAATATATACTCGTCAATCATATCAATGCTTGTATGAATGTAACATGTAAGTTTGCGAGTTTTTATCGTTGTTTACAAAAATTATTTTGTCTGATGTTATTATTTAAATCTTCTTTTAATCTTTTAATAATTAATTTAATTTATAATTAACGAAATCAAAACTAAAATAAATTAATAATGAACAAATCTAATGTTTTTACATGCATTTATACAATATAGTTAGTAATATTATCTAGCAAACTACTAATTAAATTGTCCGTTCAAAAATCCAAGTGATTGTTATACAGGTCGGAAGACGTTAATTAACTCACCATGTTTATCGTGTTATTATTTCCTAAAGTGAACTTTAGCATTCTTTTTCGTATTATTTTGTGTAAAATTCCAACATAATTTTACTAAAAATATAATTAGATAACAAATTTTAATTAACACATAACATAAAACTTTGAGATTTTTTTCTAACGATTTAACATAATCATTGATTTTTCTGCATTAACGAAATAAATTGATAAAGCTATTACTATAATTCAAATACAATGGTTTAGTGATGGAGACGATGAAAAGGTAATATCAAGACAAGAGTGATTGTTAACCGACGACAACGATGTCTAATGGGCCGAATAACAGTTCACATTTACATGATTGTCACAGCAGGACAAGGATTAATAAACTGGCGCCAGAAGTAATGGCAAAAAAACACTATTTATATGAAACAACGGGCATCTTTCATCACAAGTACACTATACAATTTGAATTTGGATTTAGACGGAAAATAAGTAGAAAAACAATACTCTATAATACAATTTGTGTATGCATCATGTATCCCATCTGCAATGTCCATTTCGCTTGAATATTGGGGAGAATCAAGAACGAAAGCAAAATCCACCCCATTGTAACCCAATCAACATTTCTGTTCTACAGAATTGTCCTTAATTATCTGTTGAATTATCGATTTCTTACAGGATTTAATGATTTTTTCATCCAAAATGCAATTTTATTGGATTGATGACAAAATTGATACTGTGTATATTTGATTGTAATGATTAATTTAACTTATACTACCACGAACAGTATGTAAAGGATTCAACAAGATTGTGTAAACGTTATGTGGATTTGTCAAGTGATCCAACACAATTGAATTACATTGTTTAATGCTGTTGTTTTGTGATTTTTTTCTTCTCAGACTTTGTATGAAGAACATTCAAATATTGCTGTTGGAATATAAAGAGCGTATCGAAATATTAGTCATTCTAAATATTACCGAATAAAATTATTTTTATATTATATAAAAAGAAAAAAAATTAGTAGCTAAAGAAACCTAAATGTTAGTCTCAATGGTGGTAATATACGTAGTAGTGTAGTGGTGATGGAGGTGGTGGCAATGGTGGTGATCACAATATGGGCCACGAATAGCAGCCACCAGATGGTGGGAAACTGAAATGGCCCACCTCCCAGAAGGCGGACTGACTGACTGGCAGTAGTAACCAGGCGGTGGTGGAGAGAAAGCTTTTGGATTGATCGTGGCTCGCGGCGCTAGCTCTGATTGCTTTCTTATGAATCCGTCAACATTATTTGGCTCGTGTCAAATGTACAGACAAGTAAACAACGAACCATACTTATGTACTACTAAAGGGTAGCATACGCACACACATACTCACATATATACCCTCCCTCTAACCTCACACCCTTATATCTATTTCTCAATCTCTCTCTCTATATATTCGATCAGATCAAATTCTGTGATTTCTGGAAACAATTTATTTATAAGAAGCGAATGAATGTTTGTTATATATATATAGAAGTACCTCAAAGAAACATGATCTGAACACTAGAGATTTGTCTCAATAACTTTCAAGAGAAAAACTAATTTAAAGTAAGTGGTAGCTTGTAATGAACATTTTTAAAAGATCTGCTTCGATATTAAATTCAGTCGAACAATTCTCAAGCCAATTCCACTATGTTTCACCTTAAATACTCTCAACTCATGGATTATAATTAATTAACTGTCAACTGTAGTAACGACTTGATAAAATTCTTCTGTAACATCCTTAAATTTTCATAGAGTAAAAGGACAATACAAAAAAAAAAACACAAAAATATCGGAATATTAAATATTCAAATTTGCATCATTGTCAAGAATGTTGGCGACGGCGGTGGCGGTGGCGACGATGATGATGATGATGAGGACGACGGCGACGGCGATGTTGGTGGTGTCGACTTTGAAAATCTGATGACGGGCATGTCTAAAATGGCTGCGTAATTGCATTTTGTTGTTCAACTCGAACCCGGAACAGCAGCAATGAATTTAAGAGGGATGTTATACGATAAAATCGTACACACGACCATTGTCACAGTATTTTTTCCGTATCGATAAACGAACAAGATAACAACAACAATAACAACAATATAAAAAAACATAACTACTCACCTTAACCAATGACGTTTAGTGATTGCTGTATGACAACAAATAGCATCGTATTGGTCTGCCACCCATACAATTAAAATTATGTAAAATGCTGTTGTTGTATCATTGAAGAATTCCGACATGATTGCTTCCATTCCTATAAATTGACGAATATAGAAAAAATCAGTTAAAAATCACATATGTTTCGATTTGAAGATTTTCCGTTAAAGTATGTGTGTGGGTTTTATATGAAAAATAACCAAAGATTTATATTCGTTAAAAGGAACTCTATCCGAAAATAACGACTATCAAGCATACGTTTTAATGCCTTTCAACTTTACAAAGTTTTTTTTTTCGTTACAAACGAAATATTGCATCTCATCAATGGAATATAGAGGCAATTACGCCAGCACAATTTCAATACGCAAACTATCAAAAAAAAAAATCAAATAAACCGTTATTTTTTCTCGTAAAACAAGAACAGTCAACGAAATTATAGAAAAATCCGAAACGAAAACAATCTGAAAATAACAGTAACCAATTTATATAAGTTAGTTAATGTTGAGAGGAAACCTTTAAAACTATCTCAGCCTTCTCACATCTTACAAGAGATATAATTGGAGCTGAAGGCAATAAGGTAAGCTATGCTTTTCGTTTTATGTTACGTAACAAGCGTACATTTAATCAGATGAGAATCTCAAATTCCGACAGTAGTAGTAGTAATAATAATAATAATGATGATAGTAGTAGAAACAAATACAGTTAATCAATCTTATTCAACTAATTGCCTATAAAAACCTATTTTTTGACCTCTTTCATTTCTCAACATAATTTAATAAATATTTCTAATTATGAGAAAACATAAAATTCCTCATTAAAATACATGCATTAATGTTGAATACGACAAATTGCATTACTGTATCAAAAAGAGATTTTTATTCCACTTGGGATTTACATTATTTTTCTTTCCTCTAGTTTCATAAAGTCGAGATCAACGACAAGGATAGATGATGGGTTCAAGTCACAATACAATATGGTGTGAGCAGATGATGATGATGATTATGATGATGATGGACCCCTATATTTCAACCCCCTACAACTCTTATGTGAATGTATTTTTAATTTTATTCGTTAAGGTTCTTTTTCGATGCTTTCCACAACGACGACGACGATGTAGTCTCAAGCCTTGATATTTACGTACAGAATACGAAATTTTCTTTTACTAAAGTATTAACGTTCGCTACTCCTGTTTCGCTGTTTGACGGTTTATAACAACCATCAAACTCCCTTATAAAATAATAAAAATCTTCAGTTAACCAATAATTGAATATTAAAAATTTCTTTTTTGGTATGACATAAAATTGAAAACAACATGGTTTTAGATCTATTTAAGTATACATCGCTTTTAACGGAAAAATAACAATAGCTATAAATTTTATTTACATTGAATTAATTAAGAATTAGTTTTAGAAATAAAACGAAAACAACTACCTGCCAGAAGGATGAACTGAACTCATTATCAGTACTTTTTGTCATTAATATTGTTTAAACAAAAGAAAACAATTCCATCTGATGTTATTAAAAAGATTCACAATTCTTTTTTGAAAATTCTTTAAACTAACGCTATATTTCAATTTGAAAGCGGCTGGTATAATTGAAAACTTTGAAAGTATAACTGTAGTTTGTTGAACTTTTCTGTAAAAATTCCACAATAAAGTGTAGGAAACATTTTGATTTTACCCACTTTTTCCTATTCAAAATTATAGCTAGTAGGAGAATTTAACAAAATAACTGAAACGGAAACGTTTAGAAAGCAACAAACTAGTTAAGTTAAAATTATTCTTAGATAAAGTTTTATTATTATTATTGTATTGTTCTAATTTCTTACAAATTTTGAAATTAGAAATATTTTATGAAATATTGTTTTACTACTATATTCCTTTTATGTTGATTATCGCATCCTACAAGAATGTTTATTTTGTTTAATTTTTCCACGACAACAAACATTAATTGTAAAGAACAATTAACTGTTCAGATAAATTACTTGTCGCCTGTTTAAATAACCCTTAGACTATATTCACTTCAAGTTTCTTGTAAAGAAAAACTCACCACCATATTAATGAGATTGATGAACGAAATAAAGGGTGTGAATTTTAAAATAGAAATAAAAATAAAATAAATTTGGTATCAACTATGTAGAATGAAATGAAAATCTTTAATTGTTGAAGAAACTTGATCGTATTCTAGCCCGGCGCATCCACCAAAATTGAACGATAATTCTATTAACTCAATCCAGTGAAACCTGCCATACCGGACATCTGTCATAGTTGAACACTCCCCAATTGCCCTGGTGAAAATTTATTGTTTCGGGCAGAATGGGCACTTGTACATGTTGGACACCTGTCTAATCTGGACATGCTTTTGTATTTCTAGAAACTAAAATGAGAAACTTTTCGTAAGTTGGACACCTATCCACATTGGGCAGTTTTCGACAGCTTTGACATTTTTCACTGTACATTAAATTTATGTACGTTTCATTAATAAGCTAATTTTATGCTTCAAAAGAATCTGATAATAAATGAGACCTAACTAATCCTATATATTGACGGCACACCCTTTAAAACAAAACTACTTATTGTTGATTAATTAACAGTTCATTTGTGGTTATTACGGTAAAAATAAATGTACATATTAACGGGGCGAAAAAAAAAGATGGAACGAATATGAAGAGCAGCAAGTAAAAAAAAAGGCACCAATATGTCGAACACGATGACGGATGGTCGCATCCATCACAACGCATGACAAAATGCGACACACGATCGCGACCCTAATAGATATTGGAGAATTGGCAACCTGAGCCAATACAAACTAGACGACACCCCATCAGGATTATTAATTAGAGACAAACATCCCCCCACCTCAACCTATCTCATACTCTTTGTGTGTAATATGTGTATGTGTTACGTTTTTTTTTTCAATAATCATTAATTCAACAAATATTCCAAACAAATTGAAACCGAGTCAAGTTTAATAATGTGGAAACATTGATTTGTAATTTGTAACTTGAGCCATTTGATTGTTGCAACAAACACAAATCAAAATTGAAAATGTTGCAATAAACGAATAATAGAGTAAATATAATAATTATTTACAGTGGAATTTAAAGTGATAATATACTCGGAAATATAGTGACTGAGATTATTTCAATGTAGTAAAATATTGATTAATTTCCAACTCGGAAATTATTATACTCAATTTCCGCTAGTTAGTCCGCTTATTGTATCTATATTTAATCAAAACAATTAAATATTATAAATCTTGATGGTATCGAAAATTTACCATAACTATTGATATATAAACATTATTATCAATATAGATGGAGCTGGAAGTAATAGAATCTCTCTTTACCGATCTTACTTTCTCAATTAAAGCAATTCATTGACTTAATTTGAATAGCACAGATTCGATTAGAAGACTCAATGGAGCGTACACTGTTAATACACATCTGAGGTCTAATGACTTAGAAACCTATCAGGATCACTGACCACCAACACTATATTCTCGCTTCCACTAACACACAAGCACACTATACTATGTGTGCTAACTTTGTAATTTACACCGAAATTTTAATGATATTATCATTTAACGTTAATAGAATTTTAAGCTTTGATCCTAATTTGATCAATTTGTAGAGATATGGGATAAGAAGAAAAATTGTTATTGAAACTTATTAGATACAATTTAAATGTTTAACAGGAAATTAATGAGAAGACATACACAAATTGAATTTGGGAGGAATAAAAGAGTCCTTACTTGCAGTTCAATAACACCAGCAACTGGTGGTAGTTGGCATAGAGCCAAGAAGAACGAAAAAAAAAGGCGAGAACCACCACCACCACCACACAACAATAATATCTTTCCAACAAACACTAGCACACACATAAATATATCTACAAAGACCGACACAAATAGTAGAATTGAGATTCAGGGTTACTTGTTGATCTTTCTCTAGCTTCTCTAGAATTGCCTGTTGCATCCCATATTGTAGCAATGTTAAAAGAATATTCAATCTAAACCAGTTGATTCGTTTTACTTGTTGCACTATTTACCCCATCAAATAAATGATTTTTGATTTTTTCCCCTACATCGTTATTGAACAGAGCAATAATTATTTCAAAGTTACACGATTAATCCTACTTTTCATATTTTTCCCCATCTTCGTGCTTTTTTCCTGCATTCTCAAATGATCAAAAAAAAAATGTCAAGCGAGACAAGTTTCGCAAAGGGTCGAAACCTTTCATCTTGTCTAAATTATTCAAGATAAAGTTTTCACGATCTCGATAACGGTATATATATTTTTTTTCTCTCTTGTCTCTTCTCTTATATTATAAGTTAAATTATATCAAACAAATCAAGAACAAATTAAAGTCGAATAAATATACAGTAGGTATTTAAATTGTATGGCGAAAAAAAAATGGATAAATATACAAACTTACCAACAAGTGCTAGGATCACTGTTAATAATGGTGCTGCTGGAAAACTGACTGTAACATTAAATTCCAACATTTGTAGTAGATCAACTGAAAACAAATAATAGTTGAAAATTACGGAGAAAAAAAAATACAATTCCAAAGTTATCCTTTAGAAAGTAAAACAATAAAGGACAACTGTCATAGAATAGATAGTCAGATAAAGAAAGGATAACAACATAAACAGTTTGTTTGGTAGATTGTGGCCAATTCTAACCAACCAACCTCTGAAGCTTTGACCCTTGAGACTTTTCATGTTCGTAGTATTAACTTGAAACTGAAATATAAGAAGCTGACCGAAATACAGTTTGATGAGATATGACCGTTGAAACCAAGATCCCCATAAAAGAAGTAACACAAGTAAAACAACAACAAATCTATACACCCTGAAATGGCATACACAATATTTTTGATTTATACTGTTGTTGTCTTTTTTTTTGTTAAAAAAAAGTACATCAAACTTAATCCTCTAATGTTATTTTTCTTCTCTTCTTCTTCTTCTTCTTCTTCTTTTATTATAATTAGTACACACAGTGAGTCCGTGTTCTGGGAATACTTTACTAATGATAAAACTTTAAAATGAACCGGTGTGCTGGATATGCATAAATCGTTAAAGAAAGATTGATGACAGGCGAAAGTGAAAAGGGAAATAGGCGTTTTCGGCTAATCAATATCCTCCCCTTTCTTATCCCCTTTTACTCTATCAAATTTATCTAGATGTTAATTTAAATAAAACAAGACATTTAGAATGATACAAACGATTTTAAACGTTTCTAAAACCTTGCTCAATAATGAGTAGATTTTTTTTGTTTTAAAATTTAATTTCTTCAAATAACTCATAAGTTGGTTGGTTAGTTGAATTACAAATACTGCACACTATCCCTGGGGATGTGCGTGAGCTAGTTTAAATCAAAAGACTCACCGATGAACACGAATATCTGATGATGTGAATAACGCAGCAACATGGACACGGATACTGTCTGCAACAGAAAAAAAAATGGAAATAATAAAAATAAAAATCACAGATCAAAAACAAATCTTTATCCTTATGTAAACGAATATGACCAAACATAGCAAATCTGCTTTGAACTTTACAGTTCTCTCTTGAATATAAAAAGAAATCAAAGCGAAAAAAAAAATTGGAAACCAAAGAAAAATCTCAAAAATAAAATGTAATAAAATACCAGACATGTCTGTCTGGTAATAATGAAGAATTTCTTAATAATTACAGTTAAAAAGAAAATTAATAAAACCATAATTAAGAGAATAACTCACAAATTGTGGATTTGTACGATGTATCTTAGAATTAGAAAGGAAATTCGTGTCGTTTTTTTTTTTCTTCTTCTATTGCTTATTAAACATTTTGATATTTTTACATTGTAGGGTGAATAATGCAAATGAGAGATTTTTGAGGTAGAGAATAATTAATTCTAGTCACACTCAACGCGATTCATTTAATTGAAATATCAAGTTATTCTAATGACAGGACTAAGTTTAAAGGACTTTCAACAGGTTTCCTATATTATACTATAAGACGTCTCACCAAATTCGAATTTAATACAATTATTAAATTTCAAAGTTTCATTAATAATATAAATACCGGGTGTTTTTTTAAAGGTGGTCAATTCTTGTAAAACTCCTATTAGTTGACGGGCGATTCGAAAAATATTTCAAGGAATTGTGGAGAGGGCCCTGAAGACCATTTGAGCAAAATTAGAAGCTCGTAGCTTACTTAGAAGTTGATCAAAAAACGCTCGTTTAGGACAATGTCTCGATTTTCAAAGATGCTAAACACGTAAAACGATTAAGAATGATTCGAAAATTGTTTTCTTTTTCGTTTTTCTCCATTGCATTCTAGAAAATTGACGAAACGAAAAAAATCAATATTGGGAGGATCCTGTGGTCATTTTTAGTTATTTTACATGTTTAGTTACTTTTTTAAAAACGCGACATCGTCGGAAACGAGCAATTTTTAACTAATTTCCAAATGAGCTACGAAGTTCTAATTTCGCTCAAATAATGAGCCCCCCTACAAATCCTTGAAATATTTTTCAAATTATAGAACATTGATGAAAATTGACCACATTTAGAAAACACCCTGTATAGTGAAAACATATTAAGTCATTTGCATTAAACGTACGGAAATACGACGGAATTTTTATAAAAAAAGACAAATTATACCGTCTAATTCATTTTTAATTGATCGAGAATACAGCTTTTCAGCATGAAATTGAGAGTATTTATACAAAAAGATTCATACTGATTAAATTAAGCAAAATAATATATGAAAGAAATGTAGCAAAATAAGGAAAATGAATAAATATATAAAGAAGAACATTAATAGAGTGACATATTATTGTTAGTTAAAACGTAATTTCACTTTTCACCTTTAATAAAGGTAATTTGGTCATTTTACAAGTGAAATTTTTAAATATTTCCAATAAAAAAACTTACGAAGGAAAACTTACTCGATTCGCAAAATTTTACTCGGCAACTTCTAAAACACCAGTTTTCTTTTTACTAATTAACAATTCTTTTCGGGGAACCACGTTTCCTATACTAAATTGAACTAAACTGAAAATTGTATATCGATCTATTTATAGTTCCAAGTCTGAATTAAATTGAGAATTTTTCAAAAAAGACAACAAACGATTGCATTCAAATTAAATTGCTCCTTCTATTGTTCACAATTGAGAAGTTATAAATTATCTGTCCATGTCATAGAAGCGTTCTTATTAAAAAGGCATCTATAATGATATGCTGCAAATGGCTACGTTTCAAATTTGACTTCATTTTTAAGCGGAACTTGACAATCTAAACGTTAATTATTCTCTCAAAAGGACGCGTAATATTTTAAAACACTCTTATAACTTATAAATAATATATAAAAAACGAAATAATTGACGAAAAATGCCAAATTTGCTCAGACTTGTATCAAATGAAGAATATTTTAATAAAAAAATATATATCTCTGAAACAATCTGAAAAGATATAATTTGTTGTGTGTTGAAGACACTACAATGATTCAAACGTTTAGTCGCTGAATTGAAATTATCCACTTTCGTAAAAGCGCATCCCTTCAGGGGCGACTTATCAAAATTATATTAACAGTGTATTTCAGTAAAATTCGTAGACTACATTCAGACAATATAAAACATGAAAGATATTCTACTTTTTGCATAACTAGATTCATAGAAGCTTTATTAGAAAATTTGGAATTTGTTTTTAATAATAAACTGACTTGTTTTCAGAAAATCGATGATCATTTTTCTTCTAAATTTACAAGGGAATTACTACTATTATTATTCTACTAATAATACTTGAATATTCCTAACAATGTAGATACAAATATTCAAAATCAACATATGAAAATAAGATACAAATGTGTCATCTTTTTCTGGATACTCTTCAAGATTAAAATTGCTACATTCGTCCATATATTAAAGTGAAGTAATATCACAATGTTAACACCATTTCAATAATATATTCTTCACTATACTGTATACGGAAATTTTTCTTAAAATATGAAAAATACTACTGTCTCTTGTTCTATAACTAATGTTGCATAAATTGCTCGACATTTTAGGAAAATCGAAGGAACAGTTGTGAAGTAATTGGAAGAAAACTGTTTTTTGGATTTTATTGATTGCTTTTGGATGAATAATAAATATGGATTATTTTAAGAAAATTTTTGAAAGTTTACACTAGTTGTTATTTTACTTGGATCATCTGAGCTTTTCCACAATTTATTTATAACAATTTTAATGGAAATCTAATTTATAATTAATTATAAAAAAATTTACAAAAAAGACTTTCAATCCGTTTTAATTTATCCAGTTTATTTATTTATACGTTATAGATATAGTACACAGTTAACAGGGTTTCTGGCCTGTTCTCAAGTGTTAATCAGACCGATCATATTTCCAAGCTGCATAAATCAACAGTACAGGATCTGAGGGGTTAACAGGCTCCCAATGGCCTACTATCACGTAATTATGTCACCTATCATATGACACTGAATGCTGTTAAATATATACATATGTATATCCAAGCTACTCATACATACTTTTACGTATTGTAAAGGGTGATAACAGTAATTAGTAATGGTAGTCTTAGTAATGATAAGCAATCTCTCCATTTTTAATCGAAATTATACAACTCATTAAAATAAATTTATATGAAATTGAACATATTTTCGTACGTAAATTGATATTTGAAAGATTTACAGTTGATTAATTCTTGTGTGATAATAATGATGATGAAAATCAAGCGGAAAAAATGATAAATTAACGAGAACGATAATAACGCAAATTTAACTTTTAGCTAGCAACAGAAATAAATTGGAATTTAAGTTAAATTGTACAACTTGTAAAATTCAAATTTTTCGACTTTTTAATGATCTACAAAATCTTTCAGTTATCTATGGAGAATAACAATCAGTTCGTCATCACTCTTTCATTTATTTATACAATAAAATAATTGTTATAAGAACTTGAAGAGAACACCTAGACTATTTATTGAAAGTGAAGGCGCCTCTCTATAATATTATGTCATATTGAATGAAAAATTGCTGCTTTTAAAAATTTAAAGTCAACTAAATACAAAAATTAAATTTTCCTTTTGAGAAATTAATTCCCATTTGCAAGAACTCTGGTCTACTACAAGCTTGTAAGTATATAAGTTTGAGATCTTAGCATTAGTTCTAAGTTTACACTTGATAACGATCGGTGATAGAACAGATCGAAACGTTGAGTATAAAATTGATAATAAAGACAATGGATTTAGTCCAAAACCAGAGTTTTATTTCAAACAATGCATTGTCTAACACGTTTCAAACAAGATATTTATAGTACCGTAACATGGCAAGTTTGCGCCCGATTCAAGCAACAAAAGGCGTGCCTTTAATTTTGTATTAAAAACAATAATGCTGATTCTGTTTGAATATCAATTAAAATTGCCTGAATCTCCTCCTGATTATTTAAGAAGAAAACATCTAAAAAAATTGATTTCTATTCGAAAATCTGGCTCTAAAATCGATTTAAAGTGTCGAAATTTGTCACCTTTGAACAATTCACTAAAAAAAATTGTTAAAAAAAATAATGATTTAGGACAAACATTTTTTCGAATTTAAATTACTAAAAATCAGTAATTCAGCTCGAAAATTAACTAAAAACTTTGCAAGTTTGTACAAAAATTGTTTAAAAACTGATAATTTAAGACGTGTAAAATGAAATAGAAGTGTCTGAGTGTCCTCCTTTTGACTAATTAGAAAAAATTGCAAAAAAATTATGAGTCACGATACAAATTTTTCAAAATCCTGATTACATGTCAAGAATACAGCTTCAGTTTGATTAAAAATGACTCAATCACCTTTGAAACAGTAAAATTATAAAATTTGTTACAAAAAAATGATTTAAGACCATAATTTCTCAAGATGAAGTCATAAACTAAAAAAATACTTCTAATAAAACGGCCAAGTCTTGTTTTTATAATTTCACAGAAAAATTTGATAAAAATTGGTAATTAAAAAAACCTTTTGCCTATAAATCAAGTCTCTAGAAAAATATCCGCAATTCCTCCTATTTTATAACTCAATAGAAAAATTTGCTATAATAACCGATGTAGAACGAAATTATTTTAAAATTTGAAAATAAACAACAAAATTCTCTTCAAAAAAATTAAAAAGACACGCGCCCGTGTTGAAAGGCACCCCTCGAACTTCAGCGCTCAGAGCTGAAACGCTGAAACACTTCGCCATCCCTTACTACACCCGTTCAATCGATCACCGCTATTTTTTTTGATAAAATATTAATTGATTTTTTATAGGATTATTATTTTATTAAAAAAAAATGTATGCTGGCTTAAATTTGAAGGTTTTGCGCCTGGGGCAAGTTACGGCCTGGATATTTACTAAGCATATCTTCAAAAAGGTTTATTTAGTACAGTTTTACAGTTTCAATATCCCATTTGATTTTTGAATTTTTTTGCTTAAAAGGGTCACGTTACATGAAATTACTTACCCATTTTTCATTCAATAATGCCTAATTTGCAAAGTTTAACGTCAATTTTTCCCATTTCCAAGAAGCGTACAAAAGCGAGTTCACCTCCAATAGATAGTCTAAGTGTTTCCCTTCAAGTTGTTATAATAATTAATTTGTTCAATTGATAAATGAAAGAGTTAAAGTGAATTTATTATAACTTCCATATATGTTTTTTAATTATTATAAAACATGGTAAATATACAGGGTGTTTGGTCTAAGTATGGTCAGTTCTAAGGAACTTCTATTAGTCGACGAGCGATTCGAAAAATATTTCGAGGATTTGTAGAAGAGTCCCTAGGTAACATTTTAGCAAAATTAGAACCTCGTATCTCATTTCAAAGTTGGTCAAAAACCGATCGTTTTGGACAATGTCGCAGTTTTAAAAAACATTGATTTTTTTCGTTTTTCTCGATTGTATTCCAGAGGAAACACAAAATATTTCCACCTGTTCCATAATAAAAAGGAGAAAAACGAAAAAAATCAATTTTGGAAGGATCCTAAAGTCATTCTAAGTCGTTTTACGTGTTTAATTCGTTTTTGGAAATCCCTACATCGTGAGAAATGAGCGTTTTTTGACCAACTTTCAAATGAGCTACGAGGCTCTAATTCTGCTGACATGTTCTTTAAGGACCCTCCTACAAATCCTTAAAATACCTCACGAATCGCTCCAGACCAAACACCCTGTATGTGTGTAATAATTGTAAGATTTTTCTAAAAACAAAAATCTAATAATATGCACTTTAAATTCAAATACAATTTTCAACCGCAACAATTCATTTTGAAATCGGATTATAATTTCTTTTTAATATAAATGTTAAACAAATAAACATAAAATATATGTTAGTATAATATAGAAACAATATGGACTCTTCTGTAATTAAATTAACTGTTAAAATATTAACAGCCATATGTATGGTATATTTAAAAAATAAATATTCTCTATTTATACTATAATTTTAAATAAATTTTGTAAATTTTGCAACAAGCAGAAAAAGAAAAACTCGATTAATTCAAAAATTTTAAAAGAAATTTCATTTTAAAATACTTGAAATACTGGAATTTAAAAGAAAAGTAATAATTTTCACATACTTAAAACGGTGCATAATATAAACATGCATAGGGTGTCAATTTACCACCCTATTTTTTTTTCAAATAAACACTTTTCACGTCGTATCCCTATTGTCAGTGGCGGACTGGCTCCTTCGGAGTGGCCCGGGCTATAAGCCTAAGAGGCCCCCATTATTAATTTTTTTGAAGGCATATATGGATAAGAAAAAGATATAGGTATCAAAAAAACACTACTTATTTTCAAACATTAGTATTTCAGATTCGGATAATACTATAAAGATTTGTAGGGTGGACCCCAGAGAACATTTTAACAAAATTAGGACCCCGTAGCTCATTGGAAAATGGGTGAAATCAAATCTAACTTTTGAGTATGCAGCGAGGTTCACGTACATTGTGCACCCGCCAAAAGTGTTTAAATACTGTAAATACAAAACACAAGAGTACATGAGATGTATAGTGAAATTATTTTGAACTGGCCGAGTAAAATTTTCAATAGCAATTGTGTTAACAATACAGCAATTTGACTTCTGTCAGAAGGGGTTGTTTATGACCTACTATATTTATTATTATTATTACTCTTTTAATATTCCTAAAATTTTAGCATTTCATTTCTGTCTACCTGTTCATCCTTCCATGTGTTTGCGTTTGAGGAAGTTTAAGATTTTCGTAAAATATGGTACGTCATAAACAACCTCATCTGACAGAAGTCAAATTGCTGTATTGTTAACTCAATTGCTATTGAAAATTTTACTCGGTCAGTTCAAAATAATTTCACTATAAAGCCGGATTTCCACCAAAGAGACAAAACAGAAAACACACACAAAAACTGTTTTTCTCAACAAAAATACCCTGTTTTTTAAAACTAAACAGTTCTAGAAACAAATTTGTCCGAAAACAGTGTTTTTCGTAAACAAAACACTTTCCCATTTCGAGTCGGTACATCAAAGGAAAACAAGTTTCTTCGATAAAACTACCACTAGCCCCACGGTTTTTTTAAACAGTCTCTCTGCACTTGTGAAGGAAACAAAAACAAGGTTTGTTTGGTTTTTTGAAAACAAAACTGTTTTTTAAACAGTCTGTTTGGTGGACATCCGGCTTTAAGAATATCGGTTCTTTCCTATTAGATATTAGAAAATCTATTATTTATTTGTCTAAATAAATTATCTGCGATCTCTTAATTCAAATATAATCTTCCTCTTATTTTATACTAAAAATAATGTTTATTCTTAAATAAAAAAACATGTAAAGTAAGAAGCGGCACAAGGCGGCCCTCACCTTCGTGGCCCACCGGGCGATCGCCCGATCGCCCGATAGGCCAGTCCGCCACTGCCTATTGTAATAGGTGTATATTGAACAAGTTTGAGATTTTTTTTGTGATCATATCAAATTGAAACTTTTTTTTGTTTGAAATATTCAAGAATAAATTAATTAACTCGCTCACTAGCTCTCGTGAAATATCTACTGTTAAATAAGTTTTTGTTATCAGATTTTGTAAATGTAAAGAATTTATTGTGGTTTAGGCATAGTCTATTGTAAAATTCACTGGTTTGAAATATTCTGTATTGTTTAAAATATCGATTGATTGATTCATCGAACGGAACATTAAATAATTCTAATTATAAATAATAAATAATGGTTTTTCTATTGGCCAAACAACAATTAACTACGATTTAAACCTAAAATTTCACAGTTAAAAAAAACATTTACCACAGCAATGCTTTTAAAATAATTTGCAGTTTTAATTTATAATTTATAATTAAATTATGTTCTAAATTTTGCTCTAATAGCCGACAAATACCTTTAATATTTAGTTTTGTAATAATTAAAAAAGCATTGATTAAATTAATTAAAATATTTCAGTCGTAAACATAATAGGAAATTTGTAAGCTAAAGAGTGTAGACGTCGCAATTAGCCATGCCTTTGGAACGTAGCGTCGTAACTTGGTTCATACTCCACTACATTTGATATTTTTGTTAATGTATTTTTCAAGTGGCTGAATAAAGCTGCGATGCTACGTAACTACAAGGTGAAATACCGTTGTACACACTGTATATCTTAGTTTATGACCTTATCAACTTGATGAGTTTCTATTAAATTTGGACAAATAGTAGATTCTGATAAGAAATACAATTGATAACCTTCTCTAAAAGATTCTGCTTTGTTTAGTTGAATTTTATCACTAACAGTATGTTTAATTAGTGAAAATTTACATTTTATTTTATGTTCAACATCAATACTGCCATGTTATCGAGTAGGTAAGATAACAAAAAGGAAATCGTTGCATTAACTGTGTATATTTAATCAAAAATTACTCAAAATTGAATATTGGAATAAGCAATATTAACTGAAATTTTTCCCAATAAATCTATTCCAAAATAATTTGATTACTTTAATACAAAGTGTTCTTGTTAAACAGTGGTCAATTCTTGTGAAACTCCTATTAATTGGCGAGCGATTCGGAAAATATTTTGAGACTAAAAAGTATTTTATCAAAATTAGAACCTCGTAGCTCATTTATAATTAGCTTAAAAACACTCGTTTCGAAAAAAATCGTAATTTACAAAAACGAGCAAAGCACGCAAAACAACTAAGAATGACTCGTTGAATCTCCCAACAGTGATTCTTCAGTTTTACTCCACTTTATTGTGGAACAAATGGAAATGTTTCGCATTTTCTCTAGAATACAATGGAAAAAAAAACAAAAAAAGTCACAGTCAGGATAGTCGACGAGTCATTCTTAGTCGTTTTGCAAGCTTTACTGGTTTTTGAAAATTTCGACATTATCCAAAATGATCAAAATGAGCTACGAGGCTCTGATTTTGCTATAATGGTTCCCCTAAAAATCCTTGAAATATTTTTCGAATCGCTCACAAACTAGTAGGAGTTTCATAAGTATTGGATACTTGAAAAACACCTGTATATTAAGGCTATGCTGCAGTCAATTACAATTTTTAATCATCGATTTTTCGCTTGTTTTCTGAGATATTGAAACGCTGTAACTAGCGTTGAATTGGGCGTTTTATGGTGCATTCGACAGAGTTTTTCATTTTGGAAAATTTCCACTAAATTCTAAAGTGCATAGGGAAACGTCAGAGCATGCCAAAAACGCCCAAATCACACAATTTCTACAATTTTAAAGATAAAAAATCGTACAGCTGCTTGTTTGAAAGCTTACACATGTGCAGGGGGAGGGCAAACAGTTCCCGAAAATATTAAAAATATTATTATAAAATTTTCTTTATTAACTTTTTTTCGATAACTTTTTGATTTTCCAAAATTGAATTTTTTTGGCTCCATCTGCCCTCCGCTTTTAAATAATCTGCTGTAAGATTTTCATCTTTAAAATTGAAGAAGGGGAGGTAAGAAAAAATTTTATATGCCTCGACATTTTCCTCGGCATTTTAGAATTTAGTTAAAATTTTCCAAAATAGAAAACTCTGTCGGATGCACCGTAAAACGCCCGATTTACCATTGATTACGACGTTTGAATATCTCAGAAAACAACCAAGAGATTGATGATTAAAAATTATTAAAAATCAGCACTTTTTCGGGCATCGAAACTAGGCCTGACTCCAGCATAGCCTTAAAATTTTCTCTTTTCTGTAAAGTTGTCGAAATCTTCTACTTTTAAATATAAAAAAACTACTCAAAAATACTTACAAAAACAATCATGATAAAGAAGGCTGCAAAATAGGATGTCCTCGCCATCCACATGCTAACAAATCGATAATGTTCACCAGTAACAACGTTTCTAAAATATACAGAAAATTAATAAAATTCTTATATTAATATTTAATTATAAATTATATCTACCTTAAGTAGCCTTTATTATCCTCTTGTTCTGCTAATGTTTTAATAGATGCCATTAATAAATCATCATATCCTAAGAATTCATCTAGTACTAAACGACTGAAAGCATCACCGAAACATTCATCTTTTCCTGGATCTAATGTAACAATCTGTACGGGAATCTTTAAACGTGCCCGTGTTAATGGTGATAATCGTAAAAAACCGTATTCAAGTGAATATTCAACAATATACTCATCATCGGACCAATCTACAATTTCAAAAAAATAAAATAATTTACCTCGCATTCGGCCACGTCTTGTTTACGTAACGTCGTAGCTTTATTCATACCTTACTCAATTTGACTATTGCATTTTTTCTAACAGCCGAACAAAGCTAGGACACTACGTAATGAAAAGCATGACCCCATTTAAATAGCAATAGTACATCTGATTGAAAATAAATTACCATTTTTATTTTGATAATCATTCTTCTTATCATCTTCAACGATATTCTCGTTGGCTTCTTGATTTGTTATAATCACAGGTTCACTACTGTGACTTTCATATGGATTAATTGTTGAACTATCATTCGGTGTAACTGTGACTTCCAATGATGTTATCAGTGATGATGGTGTTAATGATTTTGGACCATCCCAGATTGTTGATGACATTTGATCAATCGATTGATTCAAACTCATATCGCTATTGTTGTAATCTTAAAATTTAATTAAGTTTTTTTTAAAATCAAATCTATATTTTATAAAATCTATAATTACTTTGATAATTTGTGTGTTGTAATGGTTCAGTTTCTCTACCATTCTCTTCAACAGCTGATGGTTCAATATTAACAAAACCATCCCTGGATAACAAGCCTAATACACTAGTCAAATCATCAACTCTCTCCATTTTCAATTTCTCTTCTTTAGCATAACTTTGTTCAATATTATAACTATTCTTATCAATATTACGTACAATTTCTACCCGTAATATACCATCACGTGGCCATGTATCTTTAACATGTTGTAGACATGTTGTTGGTGTTTTAGAAAATGCAACATGTATATAAACTAATACGAAAAATGCACCAATCGCTTTTAATAATATAATAAATTCAATTATACGTCGTACTGGTTTTGGAAAACTTCGTGCATACGCTAATGCAGCACGAAAGAATAACGTATGAAATAAACGATCTCTAACATTAAATAATGGATTTTGATTATTATTGTTGTTACGGATACGATTCGTATTGATTAATGGACCATTACCGAAATGATTATTTTCCGGATTAACACCATCAGGAAGAATTTGTGGTGGTATATTATTGTTGTTATTGTTGTTGTTGTTATTATTATTGATTGACATCTTTTGATTCGTTATTATATGGTTTCACTATTAAGAATATTCTAATTATAAACTAACAACCAATGAGCTGGTAACATTCTGAAACAAATAATTAGAATAATCAGAAAATTATAATTAATAATTATGAAGTTTTCAAATAAAGACAAACACAAAGACCAATCAATCAGTTATTGTACTAGATGATTGAAATTAAAATACAATTGGTATAGATCTATCAATTATTTCCACAATAAGAATTTTTAATTTACAATAATTTATTACAAAATTCAATGGGAATGGAAAAAAAATAGTACATTATTTACCTGATTAGACGATCAATTGATTATGATTTACTCTCTAATATAAGTCTAATTAGATTATAAACATTAATTCAACATTATTTACGTAATCCTATTACTAGTGATTAGAAATGTTGTCGAATTCAATTTTTACAATGGAAAATATTGTCACATAATATTTCGATATTTCTTTTAGTCTGATTTAATAATAAAAGAAAAAAATAAGCACACAGACTTCAACCTCAAAGTCAAATGTCAAATTTGACAGTTGACAGTTTAATAGCTGCATTTAACCAAACGAACCACGTTTAAAACTAACAACTGCGTTCAATCCCTATACGCCTATACTCTTAACATCTACCTCAAATATGACGTCATTGAGTTCAAATCGTATTAGTTGTAATTAGTGTAAGAGTGAAACAACAAGCGAATTATTCTTTCTAACTTTACGTGTATGAACGAATATTGGACGTCACTGAGTTCATGGTAAGAGTAAGGATAGACCTTTGAGTAATCTATGTGGAGGCCTCTTGGATATAAAAAGACTGAGAATTAAGGGGATGCTGGAGTCAGGCCTCGATTAGATATTCAAAAAAGTGCCAATCTTTAATGATCGATTTCTCGGTTATTTTCTGAGATATTCAAACGCTGTAACTAGCGTTGAATTGGGCGTTTTACGGTGCATCCGATAGAGTTTTCTATTTTGGAAAATTTACACTAAATTCAAAAATGCAGAGAAAAATGTCGGAGCATGGCAAAATTTTAACAAATCACGCCATTTCTACAATTTTAAAGATAATCAAACCTACAGCAACCTGTTTGAAAGCTTATTCATTGGCGGATGCACCGTAAAACGCCCAATTCAACACTGATTATAGCGTTTGAATATCTCAGGAAACAAGCACGAAATGGATGATTAAAAATTGTTACTTTTACGGACACCGAATTGAGGCCTGACTCCAATTTCCCCTTAAATTAAAAACGGACATTTTAAAAATAGAAAAGAATTTGCATCTTTTGAAACTTGAAAAAGTACAGTTCTCTAGAGGCCACCCTAATAAACCCGAAAGTATTATTTGAATAGCCCGCCAACCAATAGGAGTTTCATACCATTTTGGCATATTTACAGTAGCAACCTTGTTAGTGATGTGAGTGTATAATTTAGTTGTAAAATACAGCTGTATTTGCTGTATAATACAATAAATATCGTATGTATTAAAGGTTTAATACCGAGTTTAAAACACCTTTTTGGCAGGTTAAATATCATATTTTATTCTTTTTTGTAGGTATGTGTCTGATCACTGATCACTGATCAGTAATCAAATAATGAGCGTATAATGTAATCCTGATAGCCTAATTTGATATGCAATGTAATGCATACTCCCGCCAATTTTTGAATAAAATACGACAAAAAATACCGGTATAAAACGGTATAATATACACGTAAGCATTGTACAAGAAAATAAAATACCGTAAATTAACATCACTAAACTTTGTAGAATGAACCTGGAAACGTATGCCGATTCTTAAACCAACCGTCTTTTACAACAGTAGCTTCAAACGCGGTAATTTCAAAAATAGCAATCCTAGGTTCAAATTTTATCGTTAATTTAAAAAATAAACAATATTATTCAAAGATTTATTAACAAGAATAATATTAAGACTAATTTGTACCTAACTATCACTTAATCCCGCACCATATTAATGTTTGTATGTATTTCTAAATAAAAATCTATGCTGGTGATAATTTAAGTGATGGATCCATTAATACCCAAAGGCCGGCAATTGATGATATCACCCCTAACCAACCAACAGTGCCTGGTGATAATTTTATATGACCTAGTGCTGATAATGGTATAAAGAAATCACAACCATTTTTAACTGTATCAATAGCAACATGTCGATGTTTATGTAATAATATAGAGAGTTCTGATATAATTTTAATTAAATCATCAATATGTTTTATACCATCTTGTGGTAATATTTGTTTATCATTTGTTTGTATTATACGTTTAATTTCATAAAAATCTCGAATTAAATTCATTGTTATTGAATACAACCAATATTTATTCGAGATATCACTCCATTTTTTCGTATTAACATTGACTAGATCAGCCCGTCCTAACCATAATAGATGATCGGCTAATAAAAACAATGCATTACTGATTTTACTCAAAATCAATGTGTTTCGTATTGTTACATCCGGATGATTATAGAGTGGTAAAATACCATAAAAACTATCAATAGTTCGTCCAAAACGTAACACTAGAAAAAAAGTTCAATTAACGAATATTTGATTATTTTTTTTAAAAATTTACATTTCCGAAATGTGCTTAATTGAAATTCTAAATTCTTAATACCATGTACTGAACTTTTATTGCTCTGTTGAAGTCTATGCCACAGGATTCGACTTAAATATTGTAATAATCTAAAAAATAACAATACATGTAAAAGTGAGGTTATTTTTTTTAAATGTTTTATTATAATTACCTTGCAATTTTATCACGTCCAGCTGTTTGGCTATTGATTTTCACTAAAGTTTCCATCTTCGCACTTTATTTTGATCATTAAATCTAATTAATTAACGGTTCAAAGTATAATAAAACTTTATCGTGATGGTTAATGAGTTCATTGTTTTTTTCTTGTTCAATCAACATACCGTTTTTTCGATTGTTTTGATACTGTCAAAATCACTAAAAAAGGACGAAAGTATACGTAATTTATAAGCTAAACAAAGATAAATAGATAAAAAGATGACAGTTGTTTCAGTTGTTTATTGGCATTTTGCAAATCGCGTTTGCGGCGTTGCCGGATTTAAATGTGAAAAATCAGTAGATTTATATATATATTTTTGACTTGATATAAATTTGTACAAGTATTCTTTTTAAAAGTTATTCTAAATTTAAAGATTAATTTTCCAAGCAAATTGAAAAATGTTACGTTCTTAAATAAGTCCAATTAAATCATAATCTTGGTCGGGCAACAATTCTTGTTAAAATTAAAATAGAGAAAATTAGAATCACAAGTAGGACTTTGCATGTATTACCAATAATAATTTTACTATAATATAGTGATAATATAGTGATTTTGACTTTAGAACAGTTACTCAAATTCCAGATTCTAGATAATTTCGGATAATAAGTTGAATTTAATATTTTTAATTATCTCAGGTATGCGGGGTACAATCAGAATAAACATAATTATTCTGATAAAATATACTTCCCCCTTCACCATAAAACTCTAAGATTAAAAAAAGCTGCTGTAATTTATAAAAATTCAACCTAATGAAGTGGAGACGACTAGAAATCTACTGAAAACACAATGAGTCTGACAACACCGCAATTTTCTACAATATTTGCATCTGTTGATTAATCTTAGAACGTGATTAATCTTAGAACGTGATTTAATTTAAATTACACTGAACTGAATTACACATAAAACTAAAATTATGATGATTTATTTATTTTATGATAAATTTTGGGTTATTGAATTGAATTATTTAAAGGCGTACTTTCGCGACAAGTATTCTAATGCGAGGCTTTTGAACAGTGCCGTAACGCAAAATCTCAGAGCCTCCCCCTCAACAGAAAGGCCGCTCTATAGTACATTTATTACTTAATGACTTACCTAGAACTTGAAAGTGTTTCAAAAAAATTGATGTAAATTTTGCTGAGTCCCTTTAGGTTTCCTGGAGTGTACTTTACGTCACTGCTTTTGAAATAGATTTGTACAATACGTCATCGATTGGTTGGTGTGGAAAACATGGCAGAAATGCAAGAATTCAATAACAAACAGCTCTTGTGAATTAGAGAAAACCTGTATTTATACGGAAAACCATCCCTGGTGTCCCTCTATGATTTTGTTCATGTTGCTATAAATTATTCTCCATTGAAATCTAATGGATTTGCATTTATTTAATTTGTGAACATGCTCATTTGAGGGATGAAATATGTCTACAAAGTTGGACCCACATGACACTTTTGTCAATTATGAATATTTAAAGCGAATAAATTTGAGTGCGGTCAAAAATTAATGAATCTGCATTTAAAATAATGTATGATACAGTTTCTTGCATATTAAAACGGTAACTTTACTAAAAGTTATAGAAGTTTCAAATTAATTGCCATCAAATTCCTAGCAATTTTACGACTTTTTAGGCGCCTGAGGAAGAATACCCGAAGGAGACTTGGACGTAAATGTGTAAAGAATGAAAATGTGATCCCTCCTTATGGAAACTCAATATAATTGGTTTTAATTCATCACGTCAGCGGCACTTTCTCAGAGATTTTTTAAATTTGAATTCTTACTTAGATAATATTCCCACTAGTATTGCAATCGATTGATTGAGAATTTTCAGGGTAGGCAGGGCCGGTCTCAACAAAAGTGGGACCTGATGCAAGGCTGACTTGTGTGGCCTTTAAACAACAGGATAACATTTTTTTGTATTGATAGTTCTTTACTAATACTAGATCTGAAATATTTTTTTATTATTTTTGAAGTGAAACTTGCAAAATCAATAATTGGACGAGAATTGAGAGTGCAATTTCAAGGAAGCGTCACGTTTATTAGACAAATTTTGTTACATGAGAGAGATGAAAGATATAACATAGAGAGAAAGAGAAAGATAGCAATACATTGCGACGCCAAGGGAGTGGAGCAAAGGAGAGCGACGTATACGCAGAGATACAAAGCGGTAGAATAAGATAGTGTCGTAAGATTCTGATTCTCTCTCTCTCTCTCGCTCTCTCTCAATCTCTCTTATTCTTTATTTTTAATAAGTTTCACTTCTATCACGTGTACGTGCCTACAGTGCTGAACGCGTAATTTTTTTTGCTTCGGTAATTAGTAACGTTACTATGGTTACTGCATATAATTCTCAGGACCGTAATAAAATCCAGATACAATTCAAATAAATTACTTCTGAATTAAGATTATAACACTTGTAGTAAACAGGGGATAATTAAATTGCTTTAAATACAAAAACCTCACCATCCCCACATGGAATAGAGTGCAAAAAAGATATTTTGAATGGTAAAAACAAAACTAGCAAAAATCAGAATTCCTGTTTGATGGTCACTTGATAACCTACTTACTTGATAACCTACCTTAATATTATTGCCGAGAACTGATAAGAAAGCAAATGTCAATTACACACATCTCGGATTTCAATGGAATTAAGCTAAACAACTCTTAGTAAACTTGTCAACACAACAAGTTATGTTATAAAACATCGAAAACCCGGCTCAGTTTTTCGGGCCTTATATGTGTTCTGCAAGATTACAGACAATTTAATGAATAGAAAAAGTTCTATTCTAAGACATCGATAGTGTTGCCCGTTTTCAACCTTTTTTCTCTGTACTCAGTTTTTCGAGCCCTATACGTGTTCTGCAGGCTTAAGGCTATTTGTAAGCGGGCCTCGTTTTATTGTCTGAAAAAGTGACAATTTTTAATCATCGATTTCTCGGTTATTTTTTGAGATATTCAAACACTGTGGCCAGCGTTGAATTGGGCAATTCACCGTACACCCGACACACTTTTAGATTTTGGAAAATTTTCACTAAATTTCAAAGTGCAGAGGAAAATGTCGGAGCATGTCAAAAAAATTCAATACAACGTATTATCTACAATTTTAAAGATAAAAAATCGTACAGCACCTTATTTGAAAGCTTATTTATGGTCGAAGGGCATATGGAACCCCAAAAATCCAATTTTTGAAAATTAAAAAAGTTATTGAACAAAAATTAAAAAAAAATTTCCAACTTTTTCATTTTCTCTCAATAACTTTTTCTATTTTCAAAAATTGGATTTTTGGGGTTCCATATGCCCTTCGACCATGAATAAGCTTTCAAATAAGCTGCTGTACGATCTTTTAGCTTTAAAATTAAAAGATAATGCGTTGTATTAAATTTTTTTGACATGCCACTTCAAATCCAATATTTTCAGAAATGAAAAAGAAAATTGATATTTGAAGAGCGTCCCCCAATGCAGTTGACTTTTGTCTATTTATTTATGCAAATTTTATAAAATTATTTTCACTTAACAAGAAGTTATGTGACCCAACTTAACGCTACTTTTTAGGACGAAAATTATGCTATTTCCGGATATTTGAAAAATTTAATCTGTTTTCCATGGAAAATCGGTTGTCCCCCCATGAAGAATAAAATTTGTGATCGATTGACGTAACTTAGAGGTCCATATCTCTACCCGTTTACAAATGGCACGACCCAAAATTTCGCTTATGGAATCTCCATGTAATTGTAGGATTTAAAAATCAAGCTCGCGAACTCTTATTTCTATAACATATCTATGGAGAACAGCAAAAAACTGTAATAGGTAAAAATGGAACAATGAAACGATAAACTGAAAAAAAATTGGTACCCAGGTAGGAAAAATCCATAGGCCAAGGCTTGGACCAGGCTTGGGCCGAGCCTTACCAGCCTTGGGCGAGGTTGGGCACAAGCCTTGGCTGAGCATTGGGGCGGGGTTGGTTCAAGCCTTGGATGATGGCCATGGGCCAAGCTTGAAGAAATGAAAAATCAACATTGGCCCAAGCCTTGGGAAATCAAAAGTCGATGTTGGCCCAAGCCCCGGGGAACAGAAAATCAGGGTTGGCCCAAGCGTCGGGAAACAAAAAATCAAAGTTGGCCCAAGCCTCTGAAAACAAATAATCGAGGTTGGCCCCAGCCCCTGTAAACAAAAAAATCAACGTTGGCCCTATCCTCGGGAATCAGAAAATCAACGTTGGCCCAAGCCTCGGAGAAACAATGAACCAACGTTGGTCCTAGCCCCGAGCAGCGAGAAAACCAACGTTGGACCAATCCTTGGGAAATAAAAATAATAATATTGACCAAAATTAATGATAACAAACACTTTATGTATTGTAGAAAATATTTATTATTTTATTTATATGTACATACAGTATTTCACCTCACAGATGGCTGCGCCTTCCCTATTACGCAAGCGCACACACAATCTCATGCATAAGGCTTGCATGGGTACGATAAGACCATTGGGCCAGGCTAGATACGAGGCTTGGGCCAATGCTTAGTTCCCAAGGCTTGGGTGCGATAGGATTGACCATTGGGTCAGGATTGAGACAAGTCTTGGTCCGATGTTTAGACTTTCTAGCTTGGACAGACACAAGGCTTGGGCCGACGCTCAGTTTTCTAGGCTTGCTTGCGATAAGATTGACCATTGGGCCAGAATTGGGACGAAGCTTGGGCCAATGTTTAGTTCCCAAGGCTTGGGTGCGATGAGATTAACTATCGGGCCAAGTTCGAGACCAGGCTTGGGCCGATGATTAATTTCCCAAGCTTGGGTGCGATAAGATTGACTATTTAGCTAGGCTTGGAACAAAGCTTGGGCCATTGGTTAGTTTCCAAGGCTTGGGTGCGATGAGATTAACTATCGGGCCAAGTTCGAGACAAGGCTTGGGCCGATGATTAATTTCCCAAGCTTGGGTGCGATGAGTTTGACTACTGGACCAGGCTTGGGGCGAAGCTTGGGCCAATGCTTAGTTTCCAAGGCTTGGTTGCAATAAGATTGACCACTGGGCCAAGCTTGGGGCGAAGCTTGGACCAATGATTAGTTTCCAAGGCTTGAGTGCGATAAGATTGATCACTGGGCCAAGCTTGGGGCGAAGCTTGGGCCAATGCTTAGTTTTCAAGGCTTGGGTGCGATGAGATTGATCACTGAGCCAAGCTTGGGACGAAGCTTGGGCCAATGCTTAGTTTTCAAGGCTTGGGTGCGATGAGATTGACCACTGGGTCAGGTTTGGGACGAAGCTTGGACCGACACTCAGTTTCCAAGCCTTGGCAAATAACGACTGGCCCAAAGCTTGGCCAATCGTCAGCCTTGGCAATTCCTACCTGGGTAATTACCTTGTCAATCATGTTGATTTGTTTGGTTTTAATTGCGACAAAAAAAAATTATATCTATTTTTTTAAGTGTCTCCATCACGCACCGATTAGATCTATTGTCACTACAAAAATATAAAACGTGTGTATCTATATGGCAGAATCAATCCATCAGTCTCACCTATACTGTATTAATTAATTTACTAATTAAGTAATTACATTAGTTTAATCATCAAATAGAGATGACTGTTGAAACAGTTGATCCACTAGCACGTTTGTTATGGATTTTAAACACATTATTCCATCAAAGTGTTGCTATTGTTACCGTTTTTATCCTATGGACCATCATTTATTACAACAACATTACAGAGAATTTCACATGGCATATAATACTTTGTACAATATCTGTAAGTTAATTAAACAAACTCACAATTAGTTGATTAATTAATTAATTCATTCATTAATTAATTAATTTATTAGTACGTTCCATTGATGGCTGAAGCTATTGTCTTGTTTGCTGATAATAATGTGTGGTCTTTGAAAATTACCCGTACAAAAAAATACTGGATCCATGGTTGTTTATTATTAATTAGTGCAATTAGCGTTACGATCGGTAATATATTTGTAATTACATCGAAAAGTAGTGGTCATTTTATCAGTACACATGCATGGACAGCTTTAGTTTCATGGATATTTATTTTATTATCACAAATATTAGGTTTATTAGCTACACAATCACAATTATTTAAAAATATCATACGTCCAATTCATATAAAATGTTTACATAATATTTGCGGCCTTTTGGGTTATATTTTTGGTATTGTTAGTTTAACGTATGGGCTAGAAAAAGGGCCATTTTCAGCATATGTGACAAATGACAGTCGTATTGCTATTACTTGGGTGTTATGGATTGCTGTTTTATGGAGTATTTTAGCGGCTTTAAAATCAGTGGTTCATCAATTCAAAACTATAATTTTAAATTAATGTGAATTCATTTAAATAATATTAGATTTTTTTCTATTTTGCGTCTATAGGTACCTATTAAAGCACATTTTTAGTGTTCTTTAATAGCTAGTGTAATTTATTTTCTTAAAGTTGGTGATTGACGTTTGTCACTTAAATTTAAGCGACAGCTGTCAAACTGTTGTAAAAAAATTCTTTAAAACTTTTCGATTCAAATTGTTAATATTTTTTTTTGTAATTATTTATGATTTTATTAAAGAATAAATGGCAGTGCCACCAGTCTTTGCTTATTTACTTCTTAACAAAATATTTTTTTTTTAAATAAAGAAAAGCAAGTAGCCGAAATAACAAAAGAACAATTAAAATATGGAGTTTCTAGTTGTCATGTTAACAATACCAACGATTACAAAATTCCCTAAATTTCAAAAACTCAATTTTTTCAAAAAAGAGTGTAAAATGGAAAAAAATAGTATAGTACATATAGTATAAGAAACTCGTTTCAAAAGTTATCTATTATTTAATTACACTCGTCCTTTATGAAACTCCCCGCTTCGTTAAACTCGTGTAATAAATTATGATTTTTGGAACTTGTTACTTAATTTACTATTATTTGTTAATCATTGTTGATCTGAAATATTTTTGTCATTTAAAAAAATAACATTATAATATCAATGTACATATAATTGTTTCCTTTCCTTTATCTAAAGCACGATTGTGATCCATTTGAAGAGTCACGTATTAGATAAATTTATTATTAGAAATACCTTTTGTTTCATGTAAAAAAAAAATGTATTTTGCAACTAGATTATATTTTTGATTAATTTAAGTAATAATCCTATTTACAATCGTTACACAATTTGTTTGTCTTACCGACATGAATTTTGAAATTGTAATTTTCCAGAATTTCCATTTACAAAAACGGTAATTGTATAGGTGAAGGATCAAGAAAATTATGCACCAAATCTAAAAATTTCCACAAATCAATTTCTTTCTGTATTAGTATTTTAAATTTTTTAACCCGTTCCATAGAATTTCATTGTAATTAATCAAACCATTAGTTTTTATCGGTTTTATCTTTATCTACATCAAAAAATTATCACCTCCAATTGATGTTCAAGTTAGATCCTTTAGAATAGATTAGAACTAGAACATTAAGATTTAAAGTCTTTGGAAACCACCCTTATTACTTGTCAACGGTGGTGGGAATTTATTTCAGATTGCTGCGCGACTATCGTCAGCGCACGCCATAGACTTACGTGACTCTCGATTCTTGCTATAATTTATATTTCACCATGAATCCACCTACTCGATACGCTCATATAAGAGTTTAGCAAGAGGTTGAGCGCAAAAATTAGCTACAGTAGACCGCCTGTTTATTGTTTGTAACGTCTCTCACTCAGTTCATCAACTATTTTGGATGAATGTAGTGTTACAGTTGCAACAAATAAACGTATAAATCCATTGAGTGGTAGATGTGGATCGAGAGCGATTGGGAAGCGCTTATATTAAATTTAGTTTAGAACAGTGACGTCACCTGCACACAAATGCAAGCAAATCCCGCTGCTAACTTCTAACTTTTGGGGATTTCTGAATTTATTTACGACATTAATATTGACTTGGTAATTTTCCAAAATTTCCGATTATACAACAGATAAATTCATTCCACTATTGACGAATAATAAACCAAAGTCTATACTAAATGTCTACCTATTTACTGAGTCACTGTAAATTCATTGTGGTGGGTTTTTTTTGTAACTTTTTATTTGAATTAGTTCAATAGAATTTTATTGCATCTGAGCAAATCAATAGTTTGTATCTGCATCGAAATCTTTCTAGAAAATATTGAAACTGAGAAACTCAGAGTCTTTAGAGCCTTTGAATGAAAAATACGAGAACTTCTGGAGGCATTTCTGAAAATTTGTGTTTTTTTTTTGTTCTGTTATCAATATTGGCTTGGTAATTTCCCGAAATTCTAATTCATAGAAGAGATAATAATAATTGACGTAAAATCAACAAAATTATGTACACACATACGAAATCTTTGTTTTATAAAGTTTCCATAAACGCAATCTGTTTTTTTTTTGTAATATTTTATTTAGTTTAATAGTAGTACCTACCTACTTGACTTAATGTAATGTACAGTGTACCTCAATTTTTTTTTATTTAACCAAAAAAAAATTCTATTGGAAGGGAGATCTGATAACCAAATCTTATCACAAAATTAATTAGATATAGTTTTTGTAGTATGATTGGTTTCCATCACAATATAACA
This sequence comes from Mylabris sibirica, assembly GCA_039776855.1. NCBI lineage: Eukaryota > Metazoa > Arthropoda > Insecta > Coleoptera > Meloidae > Mylabris > Mylabris sibirica. The sequence goes on from CM077841.1 coordinate 7,313,636, forward strand.
AAGAGGATTTTAAATATCGCTTATTTGCAGCGATAGATAAGAAGGATTATGGACTTGATTGATTCCGGTCTCTTTACAATTTCTTCTACACTGGTGGTCATAAAAAAGAGATCACATCTTGTGCGGCTGTATAAAACAGGCTTATATGAGGCCGGTTCTCACAATGTACCAGAGTCTTAACAGATGAGAATTTGAGAAGAAAGATATTCAGTCAGAGGATAGAAAGATACTTTTTACAAATTTCCTATGGTGGAAAGTTGGTTTAATGCTTCCTAATGTCACAAGAGAAACAGTCGGAGTCACACGAGCGAAAATTTGTAATGTTCTCGCTCATAAGACTCGGTCTCGTTTTTTTGGCCGCCAGTGTACATTTTACGATATAATCCTTATTAAATCTTCTCCATTCTATAATGAGTCATTTCAGGCATTAGATCTGTTTGTTCTTCCTTATTTTTAAATTTATTCGAGCTCTTTGTAAATGTAAAGACAAGCATTAATACAGTTGTACGGTTGGTTTATTTGCTTCTAGTTGAATTTCATTACTTAAATATACGCTAATTTAATAAAGACTTTAACAGATTTTAAAAGGAAAGCGTATTAAAGCTTATGGAAAATGGAGTTTTATAGTAAGTCTATAAAGGGTGGAAATACAATAAAAAACCTGTATGCAATAGAGTTGGTACAAGGCGATTTTATGGACAATACAATAAGTTACAGTCGACTTGTTTGATGTGATATTAATATTATAAAGATTTTTGCACAAAAAGCTACAAATTTTATTCATTGATTATTCATTAGTGTCTCATAGAAAGATAGTTCTAAACTTTCATCCTTAGAGAACTTTAACTTTTTTGTAGAAAATTTAATGGGAGAGTTGATTGTTTACCCCTTTACCCCTTTATCATGATGATTTTACAATTAACTTACAATTAAATTTATACAATCAATAAAACTGTAAATTCATTCGTTAGAGCTAAGTACAACAAAGAAAAAGTAGAAATAATTCAGAAGGATACCCTTTGTTTTCTTTTTTGAACAGGTGGACAATGATAAGATAAAGATTTTTTTATCTATTACACAAATATTTAGGTACTCCAAATTCGGTTATTGGTTGGGAATAATTGGATCACGTATTAATTAACTTGATAAAATAATAAAGAAGATAATAATTTTACTTATCTCTTATCGTTTAGATATTGTAACGGATTATTCTACACCTATTCACACACCTTAATTGATTGTCTTATAGATAACAGTGTTATTAGTAATATAGTCTTGAAAGAATGTCTATTGAAAATGTGTCTATTTTACAACGACTTTCTTGGTTAGCAAATCTAATATTTCATCAAGGTATTGCTGTTATTACTGTTTACATATTGAGTACAATATTTATACATCATGATATCAAACAAGCATTAACATGGCATGCTGTTTTATGTACATTAGGGGTAGGAATATTCTAATTAAAATTATATAAAATTCTGTATTTTTTATTTTAGTTTATGTTTCTGGCAACTGAAGGTTTAATATTATGGAATCAATCAAATCTACCGACATTATTCATACCAAAATCCAATAAATTAAAATTTCATATCATATTACTCGGTTTAGGTACAGTTTCTGTTGTAGGTGGTATAATAATACAGATTGCTAACAAATCCAGTCATTTTACTACAGTGCACGGAATTTTAGGTAGAATATTTATTATAAATAATTACTTTTAAAAATTGACACTTTTTTAAATTAACAGGTTTGATAACATTAATTTTAATTCTATTGGTGGTAATATTGGGTGTAATAGCTAGTCAAGCGAAACATTTACGAAATATAGCAAGACCTGTTATCTTTAAATTTGTTCATAATTGCTTCGGTATTCTTACAATTATCATTGGTATAACGACATTATATTTTGGATTGGAGAAACAGAGTTTTTCAAACTTTACAGATAATGATACGATTGTTACAGCTACTATTATAATGTATTTATTAATTTTTTGGGCATGTTTTCATGCTTTTCAATCAATGTGTCATCACGTAAAATCAATATTTTCAAAATAAATTGTGTAAAAATTACAGCAAATTTATAATGCTTTATTTATCAAGAGCTTATCGATAATTGGTAATTTGATGGAATGACGCATTTGTAATCTATTAAAATAGATGATTCTATTTTCTATTGAAGCATTGATGATTAGACTTTTATCTAGGTATAGAATTATAGATTTACTGTATGAAAATAGAAAATAGAAAATACAAAAATATATTTTTGAAAGCAATAAGAATAAAATCTAATACCGCCGTTTACAAACCAGTCTTGAGATTACTTTTCTGTGGTTGAATTCGTCCGCGATTGTAAAAAAGCAATATCAGTATATTATACTTACTGATATTCGTTCTAACTACCATACCGGCAACATGAACCAAAAACATAATCGTATTTCCAAATAATTTAACAAGTGAAGTATGTGTCCATACAGGGTGAAATCGAATTGACTTTAAAAACGCAAGCCACACTATCCATACAGGGTGTCTGGTCTAAGTATGGTCAGTTCTAAGAAACTCCTATTAGTCGACGACCGGTTCAAAAAATATTTTAAGGATTTGTAGGAGGGTCCTTAAAGAACATTTCAGCAAAATTAGAACCTCGTGGCTCACCTAGAAATTGGTCAAAAACCGCTCGTTTCTGACGATGTAGCGATTTTCAAAAACGAACTAAACACGTAAAACCACTTAGAATGACTTTAGGATCCTCCGAAAATTGATTTTTTCGTTTTGCTCCGTTTTATTCTGGAACAGGTGGAAATACTTTGTATTTTCTCTGGAATACAATGGAGAAAAACGAAAAAAATCAATGTTAGGAAGGTCTCTGAGTCATTTTTAGTCGTTCTGCGTGTTTTGTTCGTTTTTTAAAATTGCGACATTGTCCAAAACGATCGTTTTTCCACCAACTTTGTAATGAGCTACGAGGTTCTAATTTTGCTAAAATGTTCCCTTGAAATATTTTTCGAATCGCTCGTCGACTAATAGGAGTTTCTTAGAACTCACCATACTTAAACGAAACATCCTGTATGTGGAATAGGGATAGAGTGCAATAAACATATTTTGAAGCATAAAAAAATGGGTAAATTGACCAAAACTGCAATTATTATTAAGTGGTCACTGGTTAAGTACTAACCTACCATAATGTTGTTGTAGAGAGTTGATAAGAGAGCAGGTGTCCGTATAACTTATCTAGTCTTACTAATTAATTGAAAATACACAAAACACATTTGATTAAAAAGTATACAAATGAAATAATACGAAAAACATTGCAAAAATTATTCAAAGTACCTCTCTCGCCTGATTCATACAAAGCTGCACTCTACGTAAACAAGGGACGCTGCATACTTCGACAGTTCCCAAAAATAGCGTCTGTAGCTTTACAAATTTGGGTCTGCAACTGTTCGGCATTTTTAACCGGCACTGCTTTTATGATAATTGGAAATATGAATAGATAGGGAAGCATTTTTTTAATGTATATTTATATAAAAACACATTGATTTTTTTATTTACAAACGTTAACACACCTATATGTAACCCACTATAGAGTATTTACATCATTTTATAATGAATTAAACATAAACATCAAAGCCAGTAATAGATTCAGCAAAAGGTTTATCATCAGTCTCCATTTTTTCTTCTTTACTTGTATAATTATAACCAATCTCATGATATCTAACTGGGTATGTTAATTGATTACCTTTATCCCACGTATATAATTCCTATTATCAATTTTTTTTTTTTCATTTGTTATTATTACTATTTTTATAGTGAAAGATCAGTTTACCTTGTTCCGGTGATTGTAGCCGATCATTGTTGTCCGTCTAAATGGATTTGAAAATGATAGATTCACATCCAATAATTTCGTTTTATATAGATCGAATGCAAAACGTATTTTCGTATTACGTTCAGTAACACTATCAACTGCATACAGTACACCACATACAATAAACATTTCACCAACTTTATGATGGTTTATACTAACATTCCATATATATTGTGGTTGCATCAATACAACATCCATCTATAAGGTAAATCAGAACGAATTTTATTGATAACACACAGAAATTTAATAATAAATGATGGTGGTTGGGATTTAAATAATTGCTACTTGAGCCCTTAATTATGGCAATGTATGCTAGATTAGTTAAGTCAGTGGTGTCAGTTTAATACCATAACTTTAAACAAGATGTATTACACTATACAGGGTGTAATCAAAATCACTTACAATATTCAAACCTTCTTATGTGGAATAGAGTGCAATAAACATATTTTGAAGGGTCGAAGAAAAAAAAAACTGTTTTACTAAAGTTGGACAAATTTTAAACCATTGTTTGATGGTCTCTGGTTAAGTACTAACCTACCATTATGTTACTGTCGAAAGTTGATAACAAAACAAGTTTCTGTTGCAGCTTCACGAATTCGGGTCTGCAACTGTTCGATATTTCCGAACGGCACTAAATGCACTAATTGTTTCGCATGGTTCCACAAAAAATGACAAAAATACGAAAGTTAATAGATAAAAAAAACCTAGTAGTCGTCCAAAGTAAACGTCCCCGTTCCACTTGCAATTGAACACTGAACGTTAATATCAGCTGAGCGGTATTTATACTATACTGCAGTGACTCTAAGAATCTTGGCAAAATTTTCAAACCCTTTTTTCTCGAAAACGGGGCCTTATATATCCCATAATGTACTATAGAATTCGGCTCAATTTTTCTGGGTCTACAAGTAGTTTGAAGATTGTAAGGAATTTCGATTACACCCTGTATAGAGACAGGTCCGAAAATATCCATCAATTTATTACAATATATCGATGGAATTGAACAATATTTAGAGAATTATTTATGAATTCACCTTCATTACTGCAGTATTGTTAGAATCCGGTACAGGAAATATCACCCATAAACCGTTATCATCCACACTAAAATCCATATAGTTGTGATGTTCTGTATATAAATAAGTTAAATTCTTGCTATATTCAACTGGTAATTGTAGCATTGATGTTATACCAGTTGATAATTCGTATTTAATAATGCTTGTTGTTTGTTTAGCATGATAAAAAAATGAACCATTATAGATAACATGAGCATTCCCATGGAATTCTTGTGGTAGAATGTATGTCCTAATAAAATTTGAATAATTTGTACGTATTTACATTGGAAATTATTTGAAAATTCTACCGTGAAGCAACATCTTTTCTAAATACAGTTTTATTATCATACTGATACAGGTGAAACGTATCATTCTCCTTTGTCACCCAGAATTTATCGCCGTCTTTCTCAACGATAGGATGTGAGTCCCGCATCCAACAGCCGTAATTAGAGTACGTATAACGGAGATAAACAGGCTTACCAACCGCATACAATAAACAATCTAGAATTCAATTTTTATTATTTGTAACAAAATATGTGATTATTCAAATAATTTTACCCATAGATCTAGTTAAATTAACACTAAAATGTAGATTACCAAACTTTCTCACTTCCCAACGGCTGATAAGATCAATTAATGAAACACCTGTACTGCATTTTTCGAAAGCTTCACTACAATCCTGACATGGTGTTGGAGGAGCGCACAGATCCTCATAGGCAACTTTATCAGGCGGTGGTACGCCGAAAATCGATGGTTTATGTGTAAAACCCGGTCTAGGTTGCGGCTTTCGGGAGTCCCATTCTAGCGGTTACAGTAATTAAAGAAAAAGACATAATTTGTTAAGGCTGCGGATTAGAACTTTGTAGGAAAAAGGCGAATTATTGAGCCACAATATCTCGCTTGTTTTCTAAGAAATAGAATCGTGAAATACGGGTTTGGATAGAGTAAATCAAGTTGTATTACGTCATGATTTTCGTTCTGGGAAAATTTGAGACAATTCGGAATTACAGGGACGGTTGTTCGAGGATGTTTTGCTTACATGTTTTTATATTTACCCTCACAGCTCAATTTAAGTTAATTAGTGTTAATTGAAAAATTAATTATGTATAGCAAATTAAAAAGGCTTGTTAGCCCATGGAATTTTTCAAAATACGGGTCATCCAGCCCTTTGTTCTTGCATTAGCTCCCAAACAAGATTTCGTTTGATTCTTAATCTTTAAGATTCTGCTAGAACTTTGCGTTCATATGGTAACCGTTCCTATTTTTATGCTGAAAAACTAACAAACCAATCGGAAAATTTCTTGAAATTTGAAAATTCCTTTCAATTTGCTACAAATACTTATTTTTTCAATTGTTACTAATTAATATGAGCTAAATTATGAGGGGAAATATAAAAACACGAAATAAAAACATGCCCAAACAACTGTCTTAGCGATTCTCAAATTCCTCAAATTTTCCTTAACGAAAATGATGACATTATTCAGCTTGAAATACTCCATTTAAATCTGTATTACACGACTCTATAGTTTAAAAATCAAGCGAGATATCACGTCTCAAACATTTACCTCTTTCGTACAAAATTCTAGTCCATTAAGGGAGAGGAGTATAACTTTTTACAAAAATAAGGGGAATGTTTAATATACAATTCCTTGCTTGTTTTTTAAGATTTAGAAACTCGCAATAGAGCTTTGAAAGGAGCTTTTCAGGGTACAGGGAAAGGACTATTCGGTTTCTGAAAATTTTGAGGAAGTTCTAAATTACAAGCCAAAATCTCGGAGCACACTTTAGTCACATATTTTTTGCACAATTTTAAAGATAGACAAGCGGATCATGGCTTACTTGAACGCTTATCCATAGGAAGGAAACAAGATCTCATTATGATTCCAATTTTTCAAAATTCTGGAAAATTTGTTTTTTTTATCTATTGAATGTAGGTATGTAATTGTTTCGTAACAGAATTTTATGACGTCCTTCAATCTGACATTCTTAATCAAGAAAAGTTTATTCTCCTGTGAAAATTTAAATTAACGATGGTTCGCAAGATACCGGATAGATAGCGTCGATGGGTGTTGCAGAGTCGTGTTTTTCTAATTTATTTCATTTGAATTCAAGCTATTTATGTCAAATATTCTAAAAAATATAAACTATGAGGTCGATGTTTGATATTCGATAATGAATTTTAATCCCATATTCTACATTAATATGATAGCAGCTTTTAAATCACGTCTGCAACCCTTCATGTTTTACACCCGAGATTATTGTCTCTAATCCAGAATTTCTTCAAAATTTTTGAAAAACAGAATAGCCCCTCCCTTGTATCATGACACACTCTTTCCAAAGCTCAATCTCGAGTTTCTACATCTTAATATAAATGTCGTGTATTCTTCTTTTTTGTAAAAAGTTATGTTCACTTTAACTAAGAATTACCTTGAAGCTGAATTTCACCTTTCGTTGGTTGCAATTCATTTTTACAAACGCAATAATAAAGATATTGTAAATCATTCGAATTGACACGATTTATAATTAATTGCATTTTTGATTTGTATCCATCTCGTTCGGCAGTATTATCAATTCGATATTTCGTTCCGTTCTCTAGTAAACGTCCATCAGATCGTTCCCAATATCTACAGAAATCAATCGATCATTATATTATTATTTTTTTTTTAATTCTAATATTTTCCGTCAAGAAATATAGCTAACCTAAGTGGTTCCGGAAAAGCTTCAGTTTCGCATTCAAGCACGGCTGATGATCCAATAGCAACAAATACAATCTGATTACTTATCCTGACCAAGGGTGGAACTGAAAGATTACCGAGTTTGATTGATCGATTAGCTCAACTCTCGAGTTTGTTATTTTTATATAAATGGAATAATAACTCACAATAGACTTCTAAGTTGAAGCTTTGATTGGCTTGGGGTGGTATGCCGTTATCGGCAATACACAAATATATCCCCATATGGTCCCTATTGACGCGTGTTAGATTCAATGTTGGTCCAGAAACGGCAATATCTTTGAGTAAAAATAGAATTAGTTCGCACTTATTTTGGTGTTGTTGATTTTTCAATTACCTTGCCAAGCACCTCTGTTGATTGGTCGTCGGCCTATTTTCTGCCAAGTGATGTGCGGCTGTGGTTTACCGTGCGCTGAACAATGAAGACGAACATTCTCACCTTCGTGTACAACAATCGGTCCCATGGGACTATCCTGTGCCCCTGTCGACACAAATATACACAGATGATAATGGCAGGAATTCTAGTGATGTCACGACAAGTGCGACCAGAAAAGAAAAATAGACATCATTATTATGAAAATGAATCCTTGATGGAATACGACGATGTCGGAGCTAGGCACGAGAACAGCTTTTATTATAGTAAAGCACTGTTGGATGGCTTTTTTATTAACTTGTCAAACATACGACAATCTTTCTTCACAGTATGTTTAGAAGGAGAATTTTTATAAAATGTAAAAGTATGGTAAATATTATAGGGAAATTTACATTTACTGGAATCTATCTAGATATTTGCTGAAGCTTTCAGAAGAAAAACAGAGGCTGAAAAAGCTCACTATAACACTGTAATGGATAATGAAATTAAAATTTCGTTCTGTCCATTTACATAATACGTTTGTAATTTATGCTTTCCTAACAAAAGCTTCCAGATGAAAACATGGATTAGAATGGATTTAAAACGAAAAGCTCCAGTTTCAGCAACACCTATACATATATATTAAGCAAAAAAAAATAATTTAAATTTGAAACAATACAGTCGTAAATATGTCAATATTTGTAATTAATCTTTCGTCGACAATACGAGGTCAATATTAGAAAAAAAAACGGGCTAAAAATTGTATTGATGAATAATTTATGAGAATGAATGAATAAACAGATGACAATCGGGATATGCCATTGCTTTTTTTCCTTTTCGATCACATAAAATAATCCTCAATTGACTTGTCTTGTTAATTGGATAAAGAAAAATTGGAAATTTGCCCATCATCAAGCGTTCTAGCACTCACAATTTCCATTCGACTTCAATCGCAATCAACATGATTTTTTTCTATAATACTAAACCAAAAAAAAAATAATAATAATAACAATAATAATAACCGCAAACGCATCCACAATTTCCATACAAATCAGGAATTTAAGCGGAAAATTTTTAATATTTGATAATTTTCAGCCGAGATTAACAATAAAATTCGAATTCGGGAAATTTTTTAAAGTACTGTAAATTATTGATCTTTCATACAGGGCTTTTCAGGTAAATATGGTCTATAACAATAATCTCTATAATTCTTTCATTCATTTATAGAATAAAATAGTTGTCTTAAGAACTTGAAAGAGAATACCTAAAGGAGGCGAAAGCGCCCTTCTACAATTTTGGGAAACAGAAGAAACTGACATCAATTTTTGGCAATTAGGTACGCAATATTATAATTAGTCGACTAAATAGAAATTTTTTTTTCCCTTTTGAAAAGCTAATTTCCTCTCGCAAAAAAGTTCAATATTATAAATACCGGCAGAAAATATTGGATAGAAACATTACAGAATCATCTCTCTCCTTTCCGCACTCATTTTCTCACATGTGTTAGAAAGAGGTCGAGCAAATTAAGGCGGGGTATTGTTTCACCTCCTAATACACATTTAACACCATTGACCAGACAGAGAAAAATGTCTACTGTTTCTCTTTAAGTTAAGTTGATGAGATAAGGATAGCAGGTGGAAACATAGACATTTTCCATAAGTTAGACAAGACAAATAAATACATGAGATGGAATGATGAAAGCGGGAGATAGATATACATATATATACTTCGCTAATGTTTCTATCCAATTCCGCAGAGCTGTATTAAAAAGCTTCAATGAATGCAGTTTATAAAATGGGTTGTAGTAAATTTTCAAAGCACTTATGGGTATTCAATTCAAATTTTTGCATCTTTTGAGCTTATGACTAGGGATTCCGTGGCAATGACTTTTCTCAATTTGAATTTTTACAAGTAGCAAGATTACATTTAATATTACATAATTTCTAAAAGTTGACGTCAATTTGTCGTAATTCCAAGAAATTGTAGAATAGCGTTTCCAATTCCAATAGATAACCTAGGTTTTCCTCTTCAAGTTCTTACATATAACAATTATTTTATTCTATTAATAAATGAAAAAGTTATAGATTGTCATCGACCGTATTTACCTGAAAAGCCCTGTATATTGCGATATCTTTACAATTGATGCTATTTTGTTTCGAAATTCTAGGCATCGCACCCTCTCATATGCTTGCTTGTCTTGTCTAACCCATAGAAATCACTATTCTTTTCTTGATTAGCCAAACCTAAAGTGAGTTAAATCAATGCAAGATGGAAAGGGTACTTCCTACCTTAATTCGCTCGAATTCCCTCTAACATATGAAAGAGAATGACGCTAAGAGTGAAACAGATATACATCCTGTAGTGTTTCTAGTATACAAATCGACTATGTATAATCGACCGAATTTGTCAGGCAACTTACCGGCAATCGATGGTGGTACAAGAAATTCCGATGCATTTAGCTTGTACGCTGAAATTCCCGGAATACCTGGTGTCCCATGGTTACCGGGCTTACCGGCTCTTCCTCGAGGGCCGGTCAAACCTGTTAACAACAATAACAACAATAACCGCAACAGAATTATTCCCGTTGAGATGACAAGCGACTTGTTATAGTTTATGACCTACCACGTGGTCCTGGTGGACCTGGCGGGCCCTGAGGTCCCGGTTGTCCTGGCCGGCCTTCAAACAATACAAAAAAACTTTTAGAATCAATCAAATATCGATGATTATTTCAGAAATGTTTTATGAAAATTATAAGGAATATAAGAGGTGAAGTTGTAATGGTCGGATGGTCATTAATTCGTGAACAAAACTAAATTACGATCTAACCCTTAGATATGAGTAGTTAATATGTAAATCATTAAAAGGGTGATTTTGTATTGCAGCATTCTGTAAGATTAATGATTGTTCAGCCCCTTCCAATAGCTGTATGATAATATCTATGGGGTTATTAAATTAATTCCATTGTCTATTGATTCATCTTTATCGCAATTTAGATTAAATCAAATGCTTAATGTTAAAACCCTGATAAGAACATAATCTTAACAATTTGTCCGTTGTTGGTGTAATAAATCCCTAAATAATTCAATCAAGCTTGATTGTTTTGTGCGTTTCCAAATTAGTGAAAGTGAAAGTCGTTATTTGCCTCAATTTACACTTGTTCCGTTTACGACAGCTGTTTGGATTAGAATTTAGATATTTAACCCTCAAACTAACAACACAAACCACCCTCATTGCTTGAAACTCAATTAGCGAAAATTACTTATCACACAAGTCTACTATAGTGTTTTAATTTTTTATTTTATAGAACAACAAACAACAAACAACAACTCACCATCTGTCCCATTGATTCCATTTTGACCGGGCAATCCTGGCAATCCATCAACACCTGGTATACCATCGTGTCCGCTACGACCGGGCAAACCATCTAATCCCGGCTCACCTGGTATGCCGTCACGTCCATCTAGACCGGGCCGGCCCTGATCGCCTTTCTCGCCCGGCAAACCTGGCAAACCTAATCGAAATGTTATAAGAAATCGACTAATATTCCCAAAATATATATTGCTTATTATTACCTCTTGGTCCCATTTGTCCGGGCACACCGGGGAAACCTTTATCGCCACGATCGCCTTTACTGCCAGGTGCTCCCGGTGGACCCACTGGCCCCGGCCGCCCCGGTGGACAGAATTGGTGGACCTTTTTGCAATAGCCTTCCAACGCCTTTTCCTGAAATATAATTGCGATTTTAATCATTCTGAAGGATAAAACGGGAAAGAAGCAGGAGAGAGAGGGAGAGAAAAGGGTATGATGATAAATTTCAGCTAGAAACTGTCATGAATAAAGTTTTAAGGAACAATAACGGATGGACAAGTATAAACTTGTTATATACGTGTATGCAATTTATACGTAAATACAGATAAATTATTGTGGTGAATCTAGCCATTCAGAGTGACTCTATTAATTTTTGTCATATTTACTCTGTAATAAACATTGAAACGAGTCATCGGTAGATAAAACTCATATAAGTAAAAATTATAAATTTTAAAATAGAAACAAATAAAATGTACTGTTATACATTTTTATTTAAACAAAAATTTATTTTAATGAAGGACCATTCCAGTTTGTAACAACCGTAACTCTCAATTTAAACTTTTATTTATTCATTCGATAAATTTAACAAATTCAGTTCACTATAAATAGCACATTTTCATCAACTTTATCGTACTGTAAGTTTTCAAATAAAATTTAATTTAAACTTATCTTTTTACCGTAAAAAATAAGACACGTTTAGAATATCGTTTTTATGTAAATTTTCCAATTTTCTGATACACAAGACAACTTGTTTAAGTGAACTATTGCAAGATCAACAAGAACCAGAGTAGTCGAGGCCGTTAAATTTAATAGAAAATCTTTTTATTGTCGTTGTCAAGAAAATTCGTATAAAGTTAGTGCACTAATGTCGATGTCAACGCTAAAACTTCACATTGTATTACTGACGAGTAACTTTAATAGTGTCTCGTTAAAAGGCGAGATCTGAAAATTTCTATTATCATTCTAAATCTAAACGCTTTCCTTGTTTCAACAGTAGTTTATTATTCTTATCCTGTACGTAAAATGATAACTTCATCCCTTTGTTGTTGTCATTTTAACTAAATAATTTGTGATAATCACAAAGTATAGAAATGTACAGAAAATTGTTTAAATATAAATTCCTGCTACCATTTAATACGTGCCTATTATTGTAGGCTTTAATATTTTAATCTGATTAAAACAGGAAGTTAGCATGTTGTTTATGTTATAGTTTACCCGACAGGCATTGTATCAACGAGGGGAAAGCATTTATCAAGCATGTATCTAACAAGGAAACATTCCCAGGTGTCCCTCTTCGATTTCGATGAAACTGAGCTATGTTGCTCTTTATTGAGTTCTAAGAGATGCTTGTTCTTTTTCGTTGGTGGATAAGCACTTTTAGGGGGTGAAATCACGCTTTAAAGCTTAGGCTCCAAAGAGGGATTCATGAGCTTCATACATATAGTTACAGATGTAATAATCAAATGGGACCAATGGCATTATATTCAGGGTAAAGAATCTTAAAAAATGCCTTTGGTCTTATTTCTAGTAAAATATTGAAAGAACTATCAATATGTCCTTAACGCTAAAAATGTATAAAAAAATCATGCATGTGTTGGCGTAAAAGTTAGCGGAAAAACTCAAGAAGGCTATTTTGAGTTCGACATGTTTTAAATTAGAAATGTCCAATAAAGTTAAACGATGTTCAACCCCTAAACATAATTTTTCTCTTTTTTTTAATCGTCCTAGTTTCGTCAAAGTCCAACGATTTTTTCTTCATATAAAACTTATGTAATGTTCAACCCTTTTAACTTCTGTTATGTTTAATATTTTACTATTTACTATTTTATGATTTTTCACCCCAAAGAAAATGCTGTTGTGCTTATGTGAAACTTACAAATCACCTCTCTTGAGCCTAAGCTTCGAGACGTGCTTTCACCCTCTAGGCGTGTTTTTCCACAGATGCACCTCTTAGATATCATTGATAAAACTCATCAAAACCGGAGGGGGGCACCTGGGAACGTTTCCTTTTAAATACTGGTGAATAATCTATAGAATAACGGGTAGATTGAGAGAATTGTCACATTTGTATAATAAAAAAAATAATAAAACCAAATTGTACTTTTATGGATTTATTAACTAAACAGTCTTCACAAAGCTTAAATTTCACTCTACTCAATTTAATTGCGATCATAAAACATTAACTTAATCAAAAAAAAAATATATATGTGTATGAAGTGGAAAAGTTATTAGGGTTGATTAAATTGTTTGTGTTGAAATAAATCTCACCGATAAAGCCGAAAATTATAAATCATTTACGGTTCGTATGTAATTTTCTAAAAGCCAAAATATAGATTTAATATTTCCCAACGAATTATAAACTAAAATGAAATATATCCTTTAATTATTTTTCTGCTTATTTCCTTTATCGAAGAATTATTTGAAATTAGAAGCACAATTTGATTAACCAACGCCCAAAATGCACTCAATTCTATAAGACTAGTAGCATAACATAATGCTATTATTGTCTTCTAAACCACTCATGAACAGTCTTTCTTCGTCTTTTCCAATTTATCATCACTTCAGTTCGTGCAAAATTAACTACGCTCTAAATCATCCAGCTCTGTTCGAGTGTAGTTAGACCAAAAAAAGTGATATAGCTTTTTTCGGACTTTGCTAAATACACTAACAAAGAGGAAGTAGAACTTTATTTGACATCCAAAGTAGTTTATTTGAAATATTTATAAACAATTCTATTTTCAAAGTCACTACTCGTACTTTATTGATACTTGAAAGTAAATTGAAAAGCTTACAATAAAACTATCAACAATCGACTCTATCGTAACATTCTCTTTATTACACGACAATAATGCTAAATTTAATTCTTTTTAAAGACGTGGTTTGTACGTGTTGAAGTTGAATTCTAGTTTTTAAGAGGATGAGCGGATAAGCGACTGTAATAAAAAAATTACAAAACCTGTACGAATCCAATTTCTTCTTTACAAAAGAAAAATAAATAATTTCACACGTACAAAGCGACGAAAAAACGGCTTTGAGGACAATGAAGCACAGTAAAAAAATGGCAATGGACAAAACCTGCTACTGTGGCAATTTATTCTCAATAAGAGACACGGCAAAAAATTAAACAACACGTAATATTAAAAATCTACAGTTTGTTATGTTTTATTAAAAGAAATAGAAAGCTTTTACGCTAGATAGACTGTGATTTATTTGGATTTACAATGAGAAGTGGATCCTTTCTAATCCAGTCGAGTATACTCCACGAAAATTGCAAACATATGAGAAAACGAACAGATAATACCAACTGTATTTATTCGATTTTAATCCGAACAAGAGTAAGAATTGTAAAGGTCCGGTTTGGACAGCTTGATGGAATTGTCTCGCCCGGCGCATCCACCATTTTTACAACAACTTTATAAAAGACTCGTATTCGCTTTAATTATTTTTCTTCTATTGGAATTCGGATAGTATGATGAAAATTCATCATTATCACCCCCCATTCGATCAGTCTATAGCTGTTATCAAATAATAAATTGCCTCAATTAAGAGCCTCTCGACGATAAAATAGATACAGTCCGATCCTTATATGAAATACCTACAAAAATCCAATTAAAAATTTGATTGGCACATTCTACCGTGTTCATTATTGTAGAATAAAAGATGAAAGGTGGGTTGGGGGAAAAACACCCCATTCTAATCGCGCCTTCAAGTACTTTCTATAAAGGGTAGTTTTTTAGCAATCTTAATGACGGTGGATTTTAATTGAAAATGTAGAATAATTCAAGTATTTGAAAGCTGAATCATACATTTTTCTACATTTTTCACAGTTACCTGTCTGTCTCTTATCTTTTAATTAGTTTTTCATTAGGAAAAAATTGAAATTGTCTCTCTGACAAAACGCCATAATTGATTCCTTTTAATTTTAAATTTTATCAAGCTGATGGTAATTGTAAAGTTAGTCATCATTTAAGTATTTTAAATTAAAATAGTTCAACTAATGGTAGCGTTCTAAACTTGTACTTTTTAATCAAAATCATATTCCAATCCTCTCTAGCTATTATTATTTAAAACTTTACAATATTCTTAATCGATTTCCTGTTATTCAGCTCATTTTATTAATATTGTTGTAACATCATGTATGTGACATTAAATTTAAATGGAACATTGTCAGTTTCTCTAAATGTATCCGTGCGTAAAGATTTCCATCAGAAAAATACGAAAATTTCGGAAATTTTCTCAATTAATGATCATTCTCGTTTAGAAAAATCACTATTTATAACAGTCTGAATCTTCATTAATTTCTTCCACATCAACGCTCTTTTGTCAACTATGTCATCTTCTCATTATTCTTTCACTTGACAGTTTTTCCTCTCCATCTTACTTGATAACTTTAAAAATTTTACCCATTTACAGTGACATCAAAACGGTTTTCTGTTACTTTCTTCTGTAATTATTAAAGAAAAGCGAACCGAATTTTGAACACGCACACACTCATAAAGGTTACGATAAAGTAAAGGAAACGTAATAAAACAAATCCAGGAACCGAGCACTTAATGTTTGCACACAAAATACATTAATACAGAAAAGCAATATAAAGTTTTTTTTGGTCTTTTAAATGAAATTTTAATGATTCTACTGTTGTGATTTTTTTTTTCTATCAGACCAACTTCAAGTTGGGATTAAATTACAAAATTGTCTCTGTCTTCTTGTTTGTGTCTATATAAACACTTAATACGCATACTTTGAATGCTTTAATTAGCGATTTAATAGGCCTGCTGTTTTTGTGCCTATCCATCTATTTATTTCTCTATTGCTAAACAGTTTTGATTAATTTGTATTCAAACAGTGCGTGAATGTTGTTAAGTAGTCTGTTCGTAAATTACAAACAAAACTGTTTAATCTTCATCCATTAATTTAGGAATGACACTTTTTAATGTACAATGTACTAGAGATTAATCCTTTAAGTCACTATTGTTTACTGATTTGAATCGGAGAGAATTAATCGTTACGCAAGTAATAATTTAAGAATAAATGACTAGAGTGGTTTTTTCAACTTCTTCTTCTTCTACATCATCTTCTTCTTTGTGTATAAAAGAAAATATTACCGTAATTCATCGGCAACGTTCAGCTTTTATGGTTTTGAGTTATAGTGTAGGTGGGTAATCGAGCGATTTCTCTTAAACTTTGCCAAGGAAATATTGAAAGTTGGATTTGATCGTCTAATAAAAGACCAGTCTGTCTTTTCATACTTTATTTCACTATTGAAATCTGCTTTTTAAAATAGAATATTAGATGGATTTATATCAGACTTGCATATGGATTTAAAATTGCATTTAACATTTTAAGCTGTTTGATATAAAGTTAATTTTCAAACTCGCAAGCGACGCTAATGATTATAAATAAATAAAAAATATTATTTTAATAAGAAAAGCATATTGTTATAAATGTTAAAGTGACTATTTAGAAATAAAATAGTATTCAAATGGTGTTTTTTTTTAGCCATTTAGTTCAATTCAACTTTTTATTACATTTAACCGAGAGAAAACCACCATTGTTCGTTGTAATGAAAATGAATCAGAGACTATACAACTTATTTATCAGTAGGAGGATTGAAACACAAAAACTGGACTTACAGACAATTAATTTACATCTAACAGGTTCATCATCAATATTTGATGTTAATTGAAATAGCACGCACATAAATCCATAAAATGACACTACACTCAATTATAAAATAGAGCTAGTGGAGATGAAGCGAGATTGTGACCGAAAAATACAATGTTTTAATTATTTTGTGAAAGAACTCGTAAATAAATCACGGTATACCAATTTGGTCTCTTGTAACGTCCACTTGAAATTAATTTATTGTTAAACGTAAAAAAAAACACGAATTTTATTGGTCTTCGAGGTGTCTTTCTCTACGCATTTTTTTTGGTAAAACATGATCGAGGGTGTGTCGGATTTCACCCTTTCTTCGAATAATGTGCCAGTTTAACAAATGTCTTTGTGCATCCGTTCACATCCAAACCGATGTTTGTACATCATCAAATTTCCCGTTTATTAATGATTCTTCTCATATTTCTTTCAATTGTGGCTTTATATTTGCCATATATCCCATAATATTGTTTTAGACAAACAATAAATTTACGGT
This sequence comes from Mylabris sibirica, assembly GCA_039776855.1. NCBI lineage: Eukaryota > Metazoa > Arthropoda > Insecta > Coleoptera > Meloidae > Mylabris > Mylabris sibirica. The sequence continues at coordinate 7,331,373 of CM077841.1, forward strand.
CATTTGTTCCCCCTTACAATTTCTTTGACTCAATTCCTCTTCCACTCGAATTCATCCTTGTGTTGTTCTATATTAATGCATCCATGTTTTTTTTTCTTCTTCTTTTCTTCATCTTGGTCCACAGTAAGCGTCTTTATTGTTGTTTGTGAGCCTATTTTTGTTTCTGGTTCGTTTCAATGTAAAATTTCTTTTGAACTCCACACAAAGTTCAAGTACGATCATCAACGACTAATTAAATTCAGTCATTGTTCTTACTTTTACAAGACAAATACAATAAAATAGGTATATTGAATTATTTAATTAATTAAAAAATATTGTCTAGAAATCACTATTTAATTGATAAATGTGCTTTTATAATCAATACCCAATACGAATGAAACTGTAAATTGTGTTTAATCAACAAATACAAAACTAGAGGGGCAGGAATTTAATTGATTTAATCACAAATATCACATCTATCTGTGTAAATGTAGCTTATTTGAAGAATAAATATTATGTATAGTTAATTATCAAATTCATCAAATCTGATAATATACAAATATTTAATTGAAATTCTAATTTAATTAAGTACCTAATTAATTAATTAATTTAAAATATATTTAAAAAATCAATTTCTTGTACGCTTATTTTCATGTGATAAAATTGAAAATTGTGCTGTTTTGGATGGATTTTATTTGAAAACTTCCAATACACTATCAATATTTTCCAATTTTCCTTTATAAACCATAATTCACTGCATATAACGGTTAGATAAAATACAATCCAGTAAAACTATAATGTAAATAGTTGGATAATATAGAAGAAGAAAGAAGATTATTCAAATATTATTATTGAAGAATATCGTATCTGATAAGGAAAGAATCGATCCCATCGAACATTCCAGTCGGTTTCACTTAACACAATGATGAATACAACAAAATAGTTATCTCTAAAGTACTGTGGTAACTTCCAAATGTTAGTCAACAATGTACTGATAAGAGTAGAAGACGAAGAGAATTAATGAATGTATATAATCGAATGATAAACGAATTAGAGTAAAACAAGTCGAACGGAATTTTATAGAAACAGATCAGTTGAATTCATCTATTTTTTAGTAATCAAAGCGCAATTTCGCCGAAATTCTCCAAAATTTTCGAGAGTATAATCGGAATTTTGGACCGATAACGCAACTTAATCTGTAATTTTAAAATTAAGTTAGAAAAAATATTCAAAACATGATAAGTTGGCTTGAAAGTAAACTGCAAAAAATTTGTTCTATTTCCCTGGAACGCAGACATTCGTCAAAAAGGCACTGAAAAAAGCCAAATTACTCACTCAAAACGCATTTAAGAGACAAGCATTTGGTAATTGTAACTTTTTTTATGAGTTTCGACTACATTGAAATATTTCCGTGCTAATTTTTGTGTCATCCTCCTCTTCAGATCCACTAATTGATTAATTTGAAGATATTTTCAAGCGCTTGTTTCATGTTTTATTGTAAATTATTTTTGTTGAATTGCATCGTTTTAATGTTGTTACCTTTCAATTAAATTGCAGAATTGTGGTAATCTTCAAAATGTATAATTGAACAAAACAACAAGCTGCTTCTAAACGTGTTAATTCTATAATTGCACACAGTGGTTGTGTGTGTGATGATTCTTGAAATAATTAATTTCTAGAATCTACAAACAACCGATGGATGTTTTAGTAAACCAAAACTTCTATAAAATAAGAGCAATTTGGATATTTCGTAAATGGAACGATAATAACTTATGAATAGTTTATTTACCCCTCTATTGTTTGGAAATCGAAGCCAAACAACTATTGTACCAGTGCCAAAATTGCTATACCCATCAACATCAACAACAACAACAATATTTATTGTTATCCTTGTTCTTATTTCTAAATTATTTCCAGTTTATTTTGTCAAGTGTAATTATCTAGAGACTAAAATTTTCTTGATATAAATCCCACAACAAACTATCCTGTATTCACGATATTTTCTTCTTTATTCTTAGTTCGAAGAATTTTTCTATACATTTACAAACTTTATACATTGTTGTTAGAAATTTTATTCAGAATTTATTGGTTGAAGATACATCATGGAAATTACTACAATATCCTCACGTCTCAAGTAAATATTGGAAAGTTTCCTGCAGCTCGTTTTTCCACGTTATTACTGTCGACAGATTTCCTAGAAAAGTGTTGTTCTTATATTATTTTTACAATTCTTGATGGAAACTATTGTTTAACAGAAAAATACAAAATTTGCAACAACTATCGATCGAATAAAGGAAATAATTCATTTAAAAGAACATAGAAGAGGGAAATTTGACAAATTGAGATGTGGAAAGACAGATGACAACAGGAATTTTGCTTGTATGATACGATTACAAACATATTTTTTCCCTCACGAATAAAATAAAGAAACAATGAAAAACATGAAATTGCTTGTTTTAGAAATATTTCCACTCAAATGAAATTGTAAGTGTGCGTTTTCCTTTTAAATAGAATTCCTGTTATGCAACACATTGTTTTATAATTGTAATTTTTTACAATTATGAAATGTAATTTAAATTAAAAAAAAAATGTTCGACGCTTTGTTATATTTGTACGCAAACAAATTGGAGTAATAAACGCTTAGTTTTTACACCCCATAATTGTGAAATACAGTAAAACAAATGTCGTTTATATACATTGACGTATTGTTAAAGTCAACAAAAACAACTATAATCGGATATAACATGACACATATCAAGAAAAATAGTTTAGTTTTATCGAACTAAAAGGAAAAAGTGGAAAAGACAGATTTCTCTTGTCTGTTATTTCATTTACCGACTTGAATCAAATTTTCTTTAAGATACTTTTTGTCTTAAGGCCACAGTAGACGTAACAAGAAAACATATTAGAAGATAGAAATACCTTCTAGAAGCCCTCATGGACGCAGGACCGTAACATGGCAAGTTTGCGCCTGGGACAAAAATTAGAAGTTTGGATTTAAACAAACAGACTAAAAAAAATCATAATTCAGCTTAAAAAACAACAAAGGTCTTCTTATTTTGATGATTCCATAACAAAATTTGTTAAAAACCGATAATTTAAGATGAAAACATCTGAAAATTTTGATTCAAAGTCAAGAATGTGGCTTTAAAATCGATTAAAAGCGTCGAAATTTTTTATATTTTTATAATTCACTAGTAAAATTTGCTAAAAAGTCAATGATTTGGGACAAGCCTTATTTAAACTTAAACTAAAAGTCGATAATTCCGCTCAAAAATTGACTATAAATTTCAGAATCGTCTAATTGTCACAACTTAGTGGATAAATTTACTAAAAACTGATAATTTAAGACAAAGATTTCTTAAAAAAATCGAAGAATTCGGCTATAAAATGAAATGAAAGAGTCTAAATCTCCTCCTTTTGACCAAATTAAGAGACGAAATTGCAAATAAATCATGAGTCAGGACATAAGGCTTGAAGTTAGGTCAAAAATGACTCACCTTTCAAACACCAAAAATTTACCAAAAAAAGATGATTTAAGACGATAATATCGCAAGATGTAGTCTTAAACGAAAAAATGAGTCTTGTTTTTATAATTTTACACTGTGAAATTTGATGAAATTGGTAATTTAAAAAACCTTGTCGCTAAATCAAGTCTCTAAAATTGACTAAAAAACTCTGCATTTGCTCCAATTCAGTAGCAATATTTGCTAGAAAAATTGATGATTTAGAACGAAATTATATTAAAATTTAAATATAAATTAGAAAACAGACCCCCATGTTGAATGACGCTTTAAGCACAAGCGCTCAGGGCTGAAACACCAGTCGACACCTCTTATTATTATTATTATTATTATTATTATTATTATTATTATTATTATTATTATTATTATTATTATTATTATTTATTGGTTTTCACATTATTTACAATAATGGATTTAATTATTTATGCCGGAAATATACCATATTTCTTAGGCATGATCTTCAAATTTTCATTTAATAAATAACTTTTCGGATAATGTGGGCCGTTTTCAATAGGACTGTCTTTTGCAAAATTTGGATGTTATGTTGACCAGGTACTTCATTAATAATTTTTGATAGGTTTTTCGAAATTAATCCAGTTGTTCCAATAATCACGGGTATAATTTTGGTTTTCATATTCCACATACGTTGGATCTCGATCTGTAGGTCTCTGTACTTAATTCTTTTTTCGGCTTCTTTCTGTAACAGATTATAATCAGATGGTATAGCAACATCTATAATAAGACAATTATTATTTCTCTTATCTTTGATTATAATATCTGGTTTATTTGCTGGTATGTGCCGATCTGTTTGTATCTGGGTATCCCATAGTATGGTCACATCTGATGTTTCTGTTACTTCTTGTGGTTGATGTAAATACCATTTATCCACTACTTCAATGTTGTAATTTTTACATATGTTGTAGTGTAGATGTGCCGCTACTGCGTTATGACGATCCAAATATTCTTTTTTTGCCAATATACTACAAGCTGATATTATATGTTGAATGGTTTCTTTTTCGGTTTTACAAAGGCGACATTTTTCATCATTTGTTGTTTTTAATATTCTCGTTGTAAAGTAATTTGTTGCTATAGCTTGATCTTGAGCTGATGTTATTAATGCTTCAGTTTCGCCCTTCAATTCACCATTTTTCAACCATTGCCATGTAGATTTTTCGTCAATATGTTGTTTTTTTGTTTCTTTCAGGAATTGACCATGTAAAATTTTATCTTGCCAAACATTTTTCTTTTCATTAATTAATCGATCTTTCATTTTAATTTTGATTTCTTTGACTCGTTCAGTTTCTGTTTTCGTCATATCAGTATTATCTATTGTTTCTTCTTCAACTTGATCATTCAAAATTTCTTCAATTTTATTTCTGTTGTAAATGTATACCATATTCAGGAATTTATCAGACTCTTTCAATTTTATATATGCTGCTAGACTTTTAATAGTTAGATTGTACATCATTTCAATATTAATTAATCCTCTACCTCCTTCTGATCTCGGTACATATAACCTATCTATATCTGCTCTGGGATGTAACAATCCATGTATTGTTAATAGTTTTCTAGTTTTTGTGTCTAACTTTCTGATTTCTTCTTTGGTCCATTTTATTATGCCTATACTGTATTGTATGACAGGTATGGCTAATGATGTTAATGCCATAAACTTATTTTTCGAGTTCAATTCTGTTTTTAAAATCATTCTAACTCTTTTACAATATTCAGCTTTGATTTTTAATTTCATCTGTTGGTCTTGTATTCCATTATTTTCATCAATTCCTAAATATTTGTATACTTTTTCATGTTGTAATGTTTCTATTATTGTATTAGCATCAAGTTGAATGTTGTCTTTTACTTGTAATTTTCCTCTGATAAAGCTGGCTTTGGCACATTTGTCTAATCCAAATTCCATTCTAATATCATCACTGAATTGTTTAACAATTTTCATTTGTTTCTCTAATTCCTTGTCATTTTTTGCAATTAATTTCAAGTCATCAATATATAATAAGTGATTAACTTTGTTTTGACAATTTTTAATTTGGTATCCAGTGTTAGATTTATTCAATAATGATGTTAGTGGTATCAATGACATACAAAACAATAGAGGTGATAATGAATCTCCTTGAAATATTCCATTTTTAATTTGAATATTATTTATTGAAATATTTTCCTCTTTTGTTGTTAATTTAAGATCCACACTCCATTGTTTCATCGAGTTTTCCATAAAATTAATTAATATTTCAGGTATTTTGTTAATTTTTAAAGTTTCAATTAACCAACTATGGGGTACACTATCATATGCTTTTTTGTAGTCAATCCATGATATACTTAAATTTCTCATATCTTTTTTGCAACTTTCTAAAATTGTTTTACTAACTAACAAATGGTCTTTTGGTCCATATGAATTTGGAATACATCCTTTTTGTTCTTGTGGATATAAATTGTATTCTAATAAATGTTTTTGTATTCTACTTGTTATTATACTTGTCAAATTTTTGTATGTTGTTGATAAACAGGTTATTGGACGATAATTTTTCGGATTTGTTGTATCCTCATTTTTGGGAATTAAGTATGTATTGCCTTTCATTAACCAATTTGGAATTTCGTATTTATTCTGAATTATGTCATTATAACATTTGGCCAAAAATTTATGTGTTGTTGTGAATTTCTTTAACCAAAAATTTTGTATACCATCAGGTCCAGGTGTTTTCCAATTCATAGTTTTACTTAGTGCATTTTTAACTTCAATTTCTGTTATTTCAAACCATTCCATTTCATTGATATTACTATTTTGTTTAAATTCTGATTTAATCCAGTTAGCTTTGTTATTATGTTCTATATCTTTTTGCCAAATTTGTTTCCAAAATTGTTCTATTTCTGTTTCTTTTGGAGGGTTTTCAACTATCTTATTATTTTTTTTTAATTCATTATAAAATTTAGTTTGGTTTTCTTTAAATAATTTGTTGTCTTTATAAAATTTTGATCTTTTTTCATATCGTTTTATTCGACTTGCTTTGGCTTGTAATTTTTGTTTTTATTATTATTATTATTATTATTATTATTATTATTATTATTATTATTATTATTATTATTATTTGCTGTAAAGTTTTTTCCGCACCTCAAACACTAGCTGTGGTTCGTGCCCCACTGTGTTTTAGCCTTTAAGGCCTTTTGCATCTCCGTTAACACGCCTGATTTAGGTTATCTGTCCTCTTCCAATAATCCCGTCCTTTTAATAAAGCCCAAGATACTGTTTTCCCTCCCAGATACCATGCTCTGAGATCCTTCAAGACTTCACGATAGCATAAGATGTGAAGTGAAGTTTCATCTTCCTCTTCACAGGCCCTACATGTTGGGTTCTGTACAATCCCAATTTTATTGAGATGCTTCCTCAGTGCACAGTAACCAGTAAACAGTCCTGTCAGGGGCGTCCTGATAAGGTGTGCAAGGTGTGGAAGAAATACGGGCGGCTAAATATTTGGGGCAGCCAAAATTGACCATATTTTCTACTATTAAGTCTTATTGGGCTTTTTATTGTTCATATGATGAAAAAATGCCGTTTCTTTTGCTGATTGAAAGGGCGGCCAAAACATCTCTTGCATACGGGCGGCCAAACTTCTAGGGACGTCCTTGCTGCTTCTTGCTTAATTCTAGGATTTCTTTAGGTCTTCTACGATTTGAAAAATCGAGAAATGTCTTTGACAGGGCCATTCCTGGTAATTCTTCTCAGTAGAGTTGGTGTTTTCCTTCTAATTCCTCCTTTATGGACCCTTTAGCGTCCGCATAAGTGATCCCGCATGAGAATCCACGACCAATTAGAGCTGTTTTAACGGCCATTTTTGCTAAGCAATCCCTTTTCTCATTTCTTTCGAACCTTTGATGAGCTCGCAGCCATTTCAAGTTTATGTTCATCAAGTTCCTAGAGTGCTTCGAATTTACCACCCCTTACTGGATATGTGTACCCAATCAATCAATCAATCACTTTCCATAATACCTTTAGCAGATGTTTGATACAAAAGTACCAATTTCTTGATTAATATATCAACTGATATTTTTTATATCAAATGATCATTAGATATGATTATAAGGCTGGCTGAAATTTGAAGGTATTGCGTCCCTGTTTTTTTGCGCCTGGGGTAAATGCCTCACTCGTTTCACCCTAGTTATGGCGATGCTGATCCACGTCTGTTGCATTTGGAAAGGATGTACCGCGTGTCAATTTTTTATTACTTTATTAGTCTTTCTACAAAAATTCTTACAAATCTTGCACAATCCCCAATTTTTTATTGCTTACCTTAGAATTTTTAATCAAGAGAAATATAATTCATAAAACAGATGTAATTCTAATTTAATTAAAACTTTATTGTTCTTTTTTTTCTTTCTCTTGTTCCAAGACCATTTTCATTTGTATTCATTATTATATTCTGTATATAGAGCAATTCTCCACAATTTTCCCATAATATCGCCACGAATTCATATCCTTGTTAATTAGAAACATATTTTCCATTTAGGTTTCCAACAGCATTTCCGTTGAATTGAAGAGAAAAAAAAATTAAAAACGAATATATTCTAATTGAATGTTGGTACAACTGAAATTTCATGTTTTTCAGCCTCTCAAAACACCCATTTTTTTTTATTATACAGGGTGATTCAAGAGGATGGGCCATTAAAAGTATAAGAAGTTCTAGTTATTGGAAGTTGATGAAATTTGGTATATAGCCGTTATGTCCCCTGAATTTTCTCAAGAAATTATTTTCCTTGTTCTAGCTACCCTCCTTACATGGGGTAGTGCACCCTACTCTCTTATTTTAAATAGAATGGTATATTTTTTATCACATTTTTGAATTTTTTGATGAAATCGAAGGGGACTTTAATAATATGACCTATTGTCTAGGACTGAAAGTTTTTCAGATATTTCAGCTTTTAGTTCAGTTTTAAAATTTGCAGTGTTTAATTGCAAAATTCATATTTTGGAAGCTATAGAATTTGAAATGTTAAAACTTGGAAATTATGTTGTTAAGATGATGTACTTTCACCCAACTTAAACAGAATTTGATTATCTTTCAGCGTTTACCTGAAATAAATTTTTTTTCAGGCCATTTTCAAAGTACAATATCTTGCATATTTTAAATGGAACACCATATTTTTCTTTTTATGGTTAGATAGAGAAAATTATTTTGCATCGAACTGTATTAGCATTTCCTATATCTATCTTTGATAGTTTTTCAGTTATTCAACATTTTCAATTTCATCTAATTTTCTCTCTTGAAAAAAAAAATATAAAACATAGAAGGCTTAGCAAAACAACTTTCAATTCAATTGTCACAATTAAGATGAAATTAATTGATTAATTTTAAAATATCTCAAGGAAGGAAAGTGGAAGAAATTCATAATTATTTAAATCAATATTAATTGGATTTGTTTTTTATGCATGTGGAATATCTTAAAAGTTATAAAAAAAACATGTAAAATATTCAATATTAACGTCATTTGTGATGTTCTGATTTTTTTCTAAGCCTTCTATGCGTTTCGTTATAGTTGAATTCGTTTCAAGGGAGGTGATTGGACGAAACTGAAAATTTTGAATAACTGAGAAATTATCAAAGAAAGGTATAGGAAATGTTAATACAGGTTGATGTAGAATTTTTTTCTCTATCTAACCATATAATAAAAAATATGGTGTTCCATTTAAAATAAGCAAAATATTATAGTTTGAAAATCGCCTGAAAGGAAAACTTATTTCAGCTAAACGCTGAAAGGTAATTGAATTCTGTTTAAATTGGCAAAAAGAACATTATTTTTACTACTTAGGTTCCAAGTTTCAACATTTCAAATGCTATAGCTTCAAAAATATGAATTTTTCAATTAAACACTGCAGATTTTAAAACTGAACTAAAAGCTGAAATATCTGAAAAACTTTCAGCGCTAAGCTATGGGTCATGTTATTAAAGTCTCCTTCGATTTCATTAAAGAATTCAAAAATGTAATAAAAAATATACCGTTCTATTTAAAATAAGAGAGTAGGGTGCACTACCCCATATAAGGAGGGTAGCTAGAACAACGAAAATAATTTCTAGAGAAAATTCAGGGGATATAATGGCTACATACCAAACTACATCAACTTCCAATAACTAGAACTTCTTATACTTTTAATGGCCCATCCTCTTGAATCACCCTGTATAGTCCTCCAAAATCGACTTGATCTAAATAATTGGAAATTATTCTACCAAAAGTCAAGCCGAATTTAGCTCATTGTAGCAGATACCTGATATACGGAACCAGAGTTTTATCGTTATTTTCACAACTCTAAAGCGATCGTTGTTATTAACGCTAATAGCACAATTTCTATTGTGTTCACTGTGAACTTTATTGCAAAAATTTCCCAGCACAATTGCTGAAACTGTTACTAGAACACAATTTTAAAAGAAAAAAGCTTATAACTTTAGCATTTTTAATGTAGGCACTTTTCCACTATGTGAATAATTGCAGCAAAAAAAAAACAGGAATGAAAGAAACAAGACACAATAGCCAGTTGAACTGAAACAAAGGCAAATAAGAGGCTCTTGTGGCTATTGTAATACTAATGAGCTGCGCGGTAGGGAAAAAAAACGCTGAATAATACTTATAGGAAATTGGAAAATATTCGAAACCAAAGAACATCGTTCAATAATAAATATTGCTCTATTCATTCACGATTTTTTTCATTACAGTTGACAATAGAAATAATTAATGAGGCCGAATTTTCGTGCTACTTGTCGGTATAAGAAACGCTTAAATTTTTAATCGATTGTCAATTACAATAAATTCCAATCGATGAATAAATAATAATGTTCAACTGAAGGTAGCTTTCACTAGGGCTTGTTACGCATTTTTCTTCGAGATTTATGTTTTCGTTTTGCTATCCGTTTCGTTTATTTTTGGATTTCTAACTTAATCCTGGACATATTTATGTATCGAATTTACGTCAACTTTAAATGTTTTCTATTTAGCGTTAAGTTAAAGCGTTGGTATAAATTCACGCCCAAAATATTAATATTCACGTAAGCTGTACCAAGTGTAGTATTTCCCTATATTTTCATCCGAGCTTATTTTCCAATACTTCGTTTATTAATCGTAAATTTGTGGATAATGTAAAAGTATAGTTAACTTTAATATTGTGTGCAATTTTTTTGATGTTATTAATAATAAATAAAATAGCATTTACATAAATGTCAAAAGCAACAAGATCTTGTAGAAACTAGAAGATTAATGAAACTGTCAGAAGAGTTCCTTGTTCGCTATTCCATCAACATGAACGATTTATACTGGATCGATACAATGTTATATTTATACATCAATATTATAATAAACTTGATGGAATTGTTCAAAATTCGATACGGCCACAATCAATCCACTACTGAGCACAAGATGTTATCGTCTTATAACATCGTTTTTTTCGCCTCCAGCAAGTCTCAATGTCTCTCCGTTCTATCATCAAGATGAAGAAGATCAAATCGAACAAAAAGCCTTAGCACCCTATCTGTGCTAGTGATAAAACTATATTGTGGACATCGTTAAAGCTAATAGGGGTTGATTGTCCATGTATTTTGTGGTCACATCCTTGTCTAGGTGAAAATAGGAAAATATAACGCCGTAGAATATTCTTTTGGTTGAAATTTTATTCATTGATCAAAGTGGAAAGAAAACACCCTTAGGAAATTTCTATTACTGAGCGCCTGTTGATTTCCAATTATTAATTCCAACGAATTCGATCAACTGAAAGCCACAGGACAAATAGAATATGGAAATTTTATTGGAAACATACAATTTACAAGAGACCCTCCATACAATTTTGTTCTAAATTCAATTCCTTATGATTTCTTTAACCGTCCGATTGATATTTCCTTTAAAATTCAATTCACAACGCATCAGTCTTGTTATGCCAATAGGAGAATATTGAAAATTTAATTATGTGAAGATAAGTCTTGGAAATTGTCTACCGGTCTTGAACAGTCTTTAACGGCTACCCAACCTCATAAATATATACAGAGTGTCCGGTCTAAGAGTATACAATTTGGTCGTTTCTACCAAAATAATGAACTCATTAAAATAATATTTTTAGGATTGATAGAGTAATCCCTAGAGAATATTTTAGCAAAATTTGAACCTCGTAGCTCATTTGGAAGTTGGTCAAAAAATGCTCGTTTCGGGCAATGTGGTGATTTTCGGAAACCAACTACACACGCACAACGATACAGAATGACTCAAGGATGCTCCCAACATTGTTTGTTTTTCTGTTTTTCTCCACAGTATTCTAGATAAAATTGCCACTTGTTCCAGAAGAAAATGGAGAAAAACGAATCAATTAATGTTGGGAGGATCTTCAAGTCGTTTGAAGTGTGCATCTGATTGGTAAACATCTCGTCACATCAGAAACGAGTGTTTTTTGACAGACTTCCAAATGAGCTACCAGGTTTTAATATTGCTAAAATATTCCCAAAAACTACCCCATAAATATTTGAAATATTTTTACAATTGTTCTATTATTTTGATTGAAACGGACAGGCTGGACACTGGTATACGTACAGGGTGTCTGTTTTAAATGTAGTCGATTCTTGTGAAGCTTCTATTTGTCGGCGAGTCATTCGAAAAATATTTCAAGGACTTGTAGCAGATTTCCAGGAGATTATTTTGACAAAATTAGAGCTTTGTAGCTCATTTGGTCAAAAAACGTTTTTCAAAAGTGAGTTGAAAGCGTGAAACGATTAAAAATGACTCGACATTGATTTTTATTTCGATTTTCCTTATTTTATTCTGGAAAAACAAAAAAAAAATGATGCTGGGAGGGTCTTTGAATTATTTTTAGCCCTTACGTGTTTGGTTCTTTTTTGAAAATTGTGATCTCGTCCAAATCGAAAACTATGAAAAATGCAAAACAGAACTTTAGCTTACTTATTCTTATTTTCAAACTGGGAACGTTTTAAAGTAGGTACTTGAAGTTCAGATGTGTGTTGAACGAAATTGAAAGAAAATATGCTCTGGTCCCTTGCGGGCCACTACACTATTGCCGAGTCCTGGGGGGAAAACCTTGGCTTGATCTTAAGCCCGAACCATCTAAATTTCCGTATTGTATATAAACCAAGAATTGACGACTAATTTTATCAGAGATTTCTTGAAGAATCTCTATTCAAACGGTATAAAACACAATGTCTTTTATTTATTGTTCTTGATATTCAAACAGTGTCTTTCAACACAGGATATTCCCAATTCAAATTTAATATTTGCATTGAATTTAAATATTTTGCTGTTGTATTAAATTTTCACCCTATCAAAACTTGATTTTTAGTCTTCTTTTGTTGTATGAACTCACAATATCAAATAAAATAAAAATTCGTACATATTTATTGTTATCATTATTGAAGTTCGAACAATTTAATGTCATATCGAGACCATTAATGATTTCCTATTGTAAATATGAAACAACTCCAACTTTATGCACTTATTCTTTATAATAATGTTGTACGTTATGATTATCATAATGTGTGAATTCCAAAGAACCACATCTGTTTGCATCCCAACTGCAGACCATTAAAATCGCGTCGCAACGCTTCCTCTATTTGTTCAATTTTATTGTTGGAAATAAGAAGAATTTCAAAAAAGCTATGGAAAATTTCGGTTATTTTTTTACGATAAATCCGAATGAAATTCGTGATAAATTTCTTATCAAGGCCGTCTATCTAAAATTGAAAAGTCCCTTAATAGTGGTAATATATGTAAGTTGCTATTTCTAAAGGGTATGTTGTAAATATTTAAACGGGTCTGTTATCAAAAGAGAATCTCCGCAACACTAGTGTACAACACTTCAAATACGGACGCAGAATGTCCACTCGAACTCTAGTTTTATTTCAAAGCAAAACTAAAGATTTTATTGTCGAATGCTTGGTAATAAAATTGGAGACTCCACATTGTTTCTATATCGAATCCAATTCTTTATTGTTGTTGATTTTCTACACAAAGAACTTCAACACTGGGAAAAATAACTAGTTTAGAGTAGTTTACAGTCCACCGCCATCAAAAAGCAGAATTTTGCTTAAACGAAAGACCCATGATATTTAAGCTAGTGAATCTTTAAAGGGTCAGAATAAAATATCGCCGAAAGCAATACATTACAAGGGTATTTGTAGATATTTAGCGAAGAAGTGGTGAGTCTACCTACATAAGCTGACAACCCTTTGTTGGTTCTGTTTCGTAATCCTCGACTAGTTAAATGGGGTCGTTACGTTTCAGATGCTTTCACTGAATTTCAGGTAATTTTTAAGATATTCTTCCCGTAAAATCATCAGTAATTTAAGCAAACATCTATTTTAAAGGACATTATTTAGACCTATCTTCAAGATTTTGAGAAATTTTAACTATATTAACAATTTTTCGACAAACTCTGATTCTAGTCGTCAGTAAGGAGATTCAAACACTTTTAGTCTTAAAGTTTTAAGACATTTTAGTTTTAAATCATCTGTTTTTAATGATTTTGGCTAAGCTTGGACAAAAAAATAACAGTAGTGCTTATTTTTTTGGAAAAAGATTCGAGTTTAAGTTCAAGTTTTGAGACTCTTTCGTCCTAAATCGTCGGTCTTTATAAATTCTTTCTATTAAGCTGTGAAGAAGATTTTTAAGCCGAGTTCTTGATTTATAGTCCAAGTCCATGACTTTAAAAAAACTTAACTGATATGAATATTATAACTCAGATGTTTTTAATCGGATTTTAAACTACATTCTGAACTTTTAATTAATATTTTTACATATTTTCTTCATCAATTAGCATTTTTAGTAGATTTTCTTACTACATTGTCAAAGAGGGTAATTTAGCCAACTTTTATTAATTAAATTTTGTATTTAATTCGATCAAGGACACTTCTAGTCCATTTTTGTGCTAAAACCAATTTTTTTTGGCTTTTTTAAAGAAATTTTCAGTATATCCCATCGGTTTTTAGTAATTTAAGCACACAATTTGAGTTGGTTTTCGAGCCAATTTCTGCTCTTTTAATCTGAGCTTTTACAAATTTTTGTCCTAAATCAATTGATTTACACAAAATATAGTGGAGATCATTAGGTACATCTTCTTTATCATCATTAATTTAGGGGCTAAGTTGAAGAATTAGTGTGTGACTGAAGAAATCATCTTCTACATCAATCACATGGAAAAAACAGTTTTTCCTCAAACTAGTCATCAATTTTCTCGTTGTTTTTTTTCTCTTTATGTAATCATCTTGAAAACAATTCCATTCAGACAATATCAAAAATATTAATTTTCGACACTTTTCAATAATTCTAATTGCAATATAAATTTTTAAATTTATTAGCGAAAGTTGAGAAAGGGGACAGTTTTATCAATAGAATGTAGATTAAACTTAACTACAATTTATTTTGTTTATTAATATGATTACGTTGTTAGCTATAAATAAACTGTCTTTGATAATACTATAAATTCAACTATTGATGCTCTCTTTTTAATAATAATAATAATAATAAAATAGTAAAATTATGATGTAACTTACGGGAATCCTACTGGAACTCGTCAACCATACCCAAGAATCACCTCCTGGTGCTGATCCTTTATTATTATTATTATTATTATTATTATTAATCTGACTAACTAGTTCGTCGTCTTCCTCCAGAGATTCCTGTTTGTTAGGATTAAAAAATTCAACAAACGGTTCATCTTTCGGCAATCCCAATAAATTCGAATCGATATTCCGTTTTAATCGTTGTCGATCATTTTTATTATTATTATTAATATTATTTAATGAATTTTGAATTAATTTAATGATTGTATCATGAACTTTATCCGTATGAAATTCATCGGTAAAATATCGATGGAAATCGTGTTTTTTTACGAAATTCTCTTGAATTTCCGTATGAATAACTCGATACAGATAATGGGCTAAATAGATTTCAGTTAGAAATACAAAAATAATACAACAAATTACACGAATTTTATAATTATAATTTGTTAATAAAGGTTTTGTTTCAATATGTTGTTTTAATGATTCTTCCTTAACGGGTGACATTTTTTTTATGATAAAATTTTTACATTTTCTCTTACGTATTTATTGAAAGTTTTACGTAAACGTTTTAATATTCGATAGATATAAGTACGCGATGGTCTTGCCGTTATCACGTCGCGTACACTACTGAACAACGCGACGCACATTTTAGACGCCGTATGTATTGAAAACGACGCGTCGCTTTTGATAGTCAGCAAAACTAGGGAGATATCGACAATTGTGTTTGATGCTGCAACAACTTCCTCAAACTTCTTCTACAATAACGGTCCAGGAGACAATCGCTTTTTTGTCTTATTTTAACTATTTGTGAAGGGATTTCGATTATTTCTTACTGCACATAGATAGAAAAGGGTGGCTTTAATTTACGACCAACAATACAACCACTTTCAAGTTGGTATAACAACTCTATTCAATCCGGTCTTATCGCATAATACCAGTTGTAATGCAACTTTATTGTCCGACAAATTAGTTACCAAATTAGAAAATGAATACATATGTTCATGCTTATATAGAAAGCACAGAGAAGATGGAAAATCTTGTGTTTTTTTATCTTTTTATACTGTTAGATAAAAAGCTCCATCAAACAAACTGGAATAATTGGGGGCAATTGTGTGAAAATTCAGCGAGAATAGTTCGTTTGTCGTGCGTCACCCTTCATCCCTTTTTCGTTTCACTTTCGTATATACAGATCAAGGGGGAGAATAAAATTTGATTCACAAAATAGAATAGCTACATAATGAGCAATTCGAATTTCTACAAAGTTATATTTGAAAAGGAAGAAGACGTAGGGAAAAGCGTTGGAAAAAAATACATTGTACAAATAAGAAACGAACGAATCTGCATGTATATGGTGGTAGGTTTTTATGCAAATTGGAATTTTAGAAGGGAATATACAAGAGAAATTGGCCAATTTAAATTTTTATCAACATATGATAATGTTGAAAATCGGCAAGTAGACGTGTAGAGGAAATATATAATAATAATATGCCATGTACAAATCGAAAATTTTAATAAATAATAATAATCTTAGTTAGAGTTTGATAAATGAAAAATCGGGATTCATAAAACGTATTTTTCCTATTTTGCGTTGGAAATAGACTTATTTTGACATAAAAAATAGTGTGGAAATGAAATATTTCTTAAGGGTATGGTATCGCTATATCGGCGTATATTGAATCCTATGTAATTTCCATAAGAGCAAATGTTTCGTTTGTTTTTTAATTGGTAAGAGATAAATTACTTCTGCAAGCGGATTTAGTTGTCAATTACCCTGCGGATCCTTCCTAGAACGTGTTTTTCTGGAAAAATCACTTAGATTTTCCATTAAATCTTAAATACTAGGTTTTTCACCTAAAAAAGTAGGGTTAAACTTTTTCGTTTAAATCGTTATTCGGTGAAAGAAAACCTAACTAACTTATATGAATATATAGAGAAAAGTCCGACGATCCGTCCTACAACGCCAAAAATTCAATTTTCCTTTTCATTATTCTTGGAAAATACATTCATTTTTCTCAAAATTTTAAGAAAGTAGGCAACAACCATCATAACGAGATGGTCTGGTTGCTTAGGTCTAAGTTTTCTAGTTGATATGGATCGCCACCAGGAGTGTTGTATTCAATATAGTCGCCCATCTTAGCCAGTGCTCAAAGATCTAAGCAAAAACAACTATTTGTTAGTCATCATTTCAATTGACTTACTGCGTCATTGGATATATCGAGTATCGTAAAAAAAAATAAGATAAGGCATTGAAATACTTGTGTTGTTTATATAGGAAAAGTGTTGTCAAAGGAATATTTTTACAAAAAATAAAATAATGAATGAATCAATGAATGAACATATTCTCAACACTAACGCCGGGGAGGGGTCGTTATCAATATAAGAAGTCCTAATTGATAGAACATTTAGAAATTGTATTCGTAGACGTTTAGGCACCTAATTTGTCTACATAAAATATTTTTATTGTTATAGCAATCTATTATATGTAGAGGTGATTATAATGTAATTTTAGATTCCATGGTAAAGTAAAGGCCAGTTTAGATAACATGACTTGTGATGTTTTGTAGATATGTATTTTGATTTTCGGTGAGAATCCTGGTTTTGTAACGCCCATTTAAAAATGCATTACTCAGAATTTATTGCCGCAAAACAATTCGAAATTGTAATAATAGTTTATATTATTATGTATGTCAAACATTGTGGATTTCAATAGTTCGTACAAATGAACATGTAGCTATAGGTAGATAGGTAATAAGACTAATAAGCAAATTTGGAGCTCGCCTTTTCCGGACCACGGGCCCTGTTACCTTGTCGCTACGCCACTGACTATCGAATCAATCAGGTCAAAATTTACCAGGACAGTAAATTCATAATTTATTGAGTAATTAATTAATCGAGTAGAAATATAGAAAAAACTATATACTAATAAAGATCTGCATAAATTATCTAATATAATAATACTTTGAATGTGTACTATATACTATACATATACCTATACATACATATGTATGTATGTATATGTTTATTTATTTATCTTTCGCTCGGTCGATATGTTTTTATTACTTTTTTTAATTTTTTGCTTCTTTTTAAAAGACAAGGCACGTTTCTAGCATATGTTATAAGGGTTGCGTATTTAAATTCACTTAGGCGCAGCAAACTAATAGTGGACTTACACACTCGACGATAATTTTGACGCAGCATAGCGGTACCATGTCCTTAACTACTTTGAGTGTAGAAATATCTAGGATAATTTATTTTTTCGAAGTTGGTAACACTTGCCTTATTATTGAAATGCCACTTTTTGACAGATATTAAAAACAGTCGATTTAAATAATAATAATTTTATTTTATTTAATTCAAATTGTTTCTCCATAGAATTTTCAACGATTTCCCGCAGTTCGGGTGGAGTACACGATCATTCGTCACACATTTTCACTTAAAAATTGTAATGAAAATGGAGACTAAAACAATTGAAAATCAACTTGATGGATACTAGATACAAAAATTGAATATCGGTCACGCCTACAATACCAACTCCTATAAAATTCCCTAAATTTCCAAAATTTATTTTTTTTGCAAATAGGGTGCAAGGGGGTGCTCGTTTTTTAATATTGGTCTCATGCAGGAATTGTCGACTTCTGAAACTCGTTTTTTAATATACTATTTCATTGTAAACAAAATTTTAAAAGCTTCATATTTTTGATTGAAATGAAAGACAGATATTGAGATTGCTTTATTCTTCGGTGGATTTTATTTTTCAAAATCTCAATTAAATGTGGAAGATTTAATCCAATATTTTCAGCATACAAATATGCTATGAAGAGGACAATAATCCTTAATTTTGCCTAAAAATTCAATCGATTGTACTACTAGAGCTATTCGACAAAATATACCTACTGTCCTGGAAATTGTAATTGGAAACATACGCTACAGATTTTTGTCTATGTTTCCAATTCCAACTGCCAAGTATGTTTGTAGTGTAGGTATACAGAATGATTCGCAATCATAGCCTATTAGGTCTGGTTCTTCTTATCCTACTTAAGCTAGCCTTAGCAAGATTTTGACTTAATTTGACCTAAGCATGGACTTACAAATCTTTACATGGACGGACTAACCCCACTCAAAAGTGTGTGTGAACTTGACAATGGCGGTGGGAATTTATTTCAGATTGCCGCGCGACTATCGTCAGCGCACGCCATAGACATACATACATACGTGATTCTCAAGTCTTACTATAATCGTAATTTGTATATGTGTATTTATATAACCATTTACTGGAATCCACCTACTCTATGCGCTGATAAAAATCCCGCAATAGGAGGGCAAACAACAGCTACAGTAGATTATTATTACGTCGCTCATTCACTTTATTAACTACGTTGAATGATTGTAGTCTTACAATTGCACCAAATAAACGTTTACTTTCATTTTGAGGTCGATGAAGATTGTGAGAGACCAGACAGCGGTTGCATTAAATTTAAGAATGCCTACCGCCAGTTGGGTTTAAGGGGAGCTTAAATAGGAGAAGTAAGTCGAGCCGTGGGCTGCAATCACAGTTTTTTAGATCCGGTTCTTCTTCCCCTACTTAAGCTCGCCTTAGCAAGACCTCGGCTTAAATCGACCTAAGCGTGAATTTACAGGCATTTCAGTGGGAGCTGCACCTGTACCAACTTTCACCTAAATACATATGTGTACGCCTAGCGTGAACCCGATTTAAGGAAAGGTCTTGTTAAGGCGAGCTTAAGTAGAAAAAAAGCGGGCCTTATAAATACAAAAAAGGATTTCTTGTTCCAGAAATTTCCGTTGTAGAGGTAGTGCATCTTATTCTTCTATTTTAAATGACGTGCATTAGCGAAGGCTGTTAGATGTGCAATTACATTTGAAAAAAATTTTGATGCAAGCCAAAATTCGAAATGATTCAAAACATTTGAAAAATTTGCATGATTAATATAATAATAATAATTCGCGACACTAACATTTGTCCGAAATTATTTGAAATTACCGCTTTCAATAGTTATGAAATTTCTAAAGTTTGTTACAGTCACTAAATATATACAGTACCGCAAATGACCGCCATTTTGGATCAAAATTTATGGGGACATTTGAATTTTAAACTATAAGTTGGTAACATTGAGAAGTAGAATTTAAAATCAAGATATCTGACTCCATGACAGATTATAACAAATGCCGTCATCTAAAATAATTGATTATAAGCAGCGTTGCCAAGTGTACGTTTTTCTTACAATTACATTAATATTACTTCCATATCATTTATCAATTTTAATTTTTCTTTTGTTTTAATTAAATTTTAATTTTGATTTTGTCATTTTAACAATTCTATTTGTCCAAGTACGGCAACCAGGCCGTCAGCGCACGCACGAATGCCGCCATTTTGGATCAAAAATTTGCTTTTTTTTTTTTTTTCTCTCTCTCTCTAACACATTGGCTCATACAATTGCGGTACTGTGTATATTTAGTGACTGTAAAGTTTGTGTCACATCAGCGGCATCTACCCGTCAATGACTGTAGTGAGGGAGAATCGTGGCAACGTCGATTTCAAATGTCAGTTAAGTGACAAGTGACAAGCCGGAGGAGTGTGAGAGCTTTAAAAGGATAATTATGTGATTGTTATTTTTTATTTTCTTTAACAAATGTGAAATTTTTTTAAAAAAAAAATAGAAAATTTTGGTAGAAATATAAACACCCACAATACTTCCACAGTTGTGTGGTGTTGTTTTTTTTGGTAATTATCGAAAATAAACGAAATTTCCCACAATATGGCTGGTGAGGCTAGTCACAAGAAAAAAGGTAAATTATCACGACAAGAATCAAATCGTTCAGCTGGTAAAAACCAAGAAATTGATATAGATCGTCCAATTGCTGGTGCTAGTAATGCCCAAGATAAGACCAGTGGTGGTTTGCGTGTATATAAAATCGTCGTTTTAGGTGATGGGGGTGTTGGTAAATCAGGTAAGTATTCATTCAACAAAAAACGGATATCAATAATGTTTAATTTTTTTGTAATTTTCAGCCGTTACCCTTCAATTCGTCAATCACAGTTTTCTAGATTACCACGACCCAACAATTGGTAGGTTGTAATTTCTACTATATTGAATAGTAAATCAATTAGAAATGTTGCAAGTGCCCATCGACCTGGAAATTATTAAAATGCCAAGGCTATTTTAATTCCAATCATATTATATTTTCATAATAATCTAACCCGTTATTTGTGTTGATTTTACAGAGGATTCATATCAGAAACAAGCAGTTATTGATGGTGAAGCCGCCTTACTCGATATACTCGATACAGCCGGTCAAGTTGAATTTACAGCAATGCGTGACCAATATATGCGTTGTGGTGAAGGTTTTCTAATATGTTATAGTGTAACAGATCGACATAGTTTCCAAGAAGCATTAGAATATCGTAAATTAATACAGAAAGTACGTGCATCTGAAGATACACCATTAGTATTAGTTGGTAATAAATTTGATTTACAAATGCAACGTAAAGTAACAACAGAAGAAGGACGTACATTGGCTAGACAATTTGCATGTCCATTCTATGAAACATCAGCTGCTTTACGTACATTTGTTGATGATGCATTTCATACATTAGTTAGAGAGATACGGAATAAAGAACGACAAAAATTAGGTTTACCGATGAATGAAAGGAAACCAACTAGGCACAGTAAATGGTGGCGTTTACGGAGTATTTTCGCTTTAGTATTCAAACGGCGACGCAACACATCTAATTACAATTTATAAATAATAATAATAATTAACACAACACAACTATTGAGACAATCAAATCTGTGTTTGTTAGTGTTTCTTCAAAAAAAAAAATTCGTTTCTAATTCATGTGCAATCTTTATTTGAAATCATCTACAATTAGTGCATTGTAATTAATTGAACTATCTGTGAAATTAACGAAAATTTCATTCAATCCAACGATACATTCAGGAATTCATCCCCTTTTTTATAATTTACGTTTATTTTAAAACGAAACATATCTAGTCGGAATTAAAAGAAGCAAGCAATTTAAAATCACATGCAACGTCGTAAAAAATGTTCCCAATAGATTATCAAATTTTTGACTTTTGACAATAATGTTTAAACAAAATTGTCACCCAAGCTTCTCTACTATAATTTAATTTAATTTTTAATCATCTCTATTGTTTAATTATCATCAACTTTAAAGAATATCTGTGGAATTTTTGTTTATAAATGTGAAATGTATTAATTATAGTAATAAACCTGAGTCTTTCGCAGTCATTAGAGATAGCCGGTGATAGATGTGTGTATATATTAATAATAATAATAATAATAATAGAACAAGTAAAATGGAACAATTGGTAGATTAAACGAACACAAAAAAAAAACAAGACCAATCGATTGCATTTAATACGAATATTTTTTATTGTTGGATTTTTTGTATATTTTATTTATATTTTTTTTTTTTAATTTATGTATAAAATGCCATATTGAGGCTTTATTAATTATTATTATTATTAGGGAGTATTTTAAAGTATATAGATAAGTTGCAAAAATTTAGCCCTATTTTATAGTTCATATAAAAATACAGAAAAATCTGTATTGATACGATATCCCAATATGCTGCTGGTGTTCAATAATGTCGAATTTGTTTTCCAAAAATAAAAACAACAACAAATAGTATTTGTATAGTCTATAAAGTGACTTAAGATACTGACTTAAGTAATAAAATTAGTTCACAATAGATTCAGTAACAAACAACTTGATAGGATTACTAAAAAACACAAGATAATAAGCGATCTACATTAGATTTGTTAATAAAGTTGGCTCTGGAACTGAAGCCATAGTTATTCAATTTGAGCAAATAATAGCACACAATATAGCGAGTTGTATACTATACTTTACCTGCGACTTATTTCTAAGTGTACAGGTACCGGTGGTTTACAACAATAATCTCTATCATTTTCGATTCTAAAATAGCACAAAAAACGGACACTTTAGAACATGATTGGACTTTAATAACAAATTTAATGGATTTTAATTATTTTAATGTGACTTTTGTTGTGATGGTTCAAAGACATGTCTTGACAATTTCAACGCCAACTCTAATAACCAATTTAATTGATCACTCGTTATTTGTTGAAAAATTACCTGCTTTGTGGAAGACAGGTGCTTTTGCAATTTTTTATTAAAAACATCAGGTTGTTACTCGTGACAAATTTATAAAATTACAGTGGCAAATGGTAATATTTAAGTTGTTACTGAATCTATTATGAACTATTTTAATGACTTAAGTCCGATTTCTTAAGTCACTTTATAGATTATCACTTGGTTACTTTTACAAATAAAAATTAAGCAACTTCGTAGTTAGAACACCTGATTATTGAATCCAAACCAATAACAAAGAATTTTTAGTACCTGTTATTATAATATACACACTTATACTTTTGCCTTAAAAATATTTATTCAAATTGTTAAATTAAAAAAAAAAAAAATGAAAAATTATACTATATATAAAAATATATTTACAAGTTAAGAATTTACATCAAACAGCAATATGTATCGCCATTAAAATTGAAAGGAAAATTGATAAATAAATGCTCATACTATTTTGTTCCGAATGTAATTAATTAATTTATGTTGTAATAATATACCTTTGTATAATATGAAGTGGGCCTTGTAGATGTATATGCTTAAAATTGTGAATTGTTGCTCTCTAGATCGCCATTGTAAAGCCCAAAATCCTACAATTGTGGAAAATTTTACCAAATAAAAGAAACCAATCAATCCAGAACGGGTATAGATGTAATGTTTTAGAGTATTTTGATGTTGTAGATAATGTAAAATAATTTCAAAAATTTGTCATTAATTTATTTAGAAGATATAAAAAAAAAACACTGTGATTAATACTCTTATATTTACTGTTTATTAAAATAATTTCATTAATGTTATACTTTAGTATTTTCCAAGTATTTTACTATTTATTATTGTATGTTATTTTTGTATTAATGTTTTATAAATGTTTTGTTAGACGATGATCAAAGCGATTCTTTCAATTTCCAATCATTCAACTTGCCAAACAATCCAATTTTCTCTTGTTCTGATGCAAAACAATAATCGATCGAATTGTAAGAAATCTTCAATAGTTCATCTTTATTTAAATTGAAATTATCAGCACATTGTAAATATTCATTTGATAAATCGGTACAAAATACACCCTTATCGTCAGTCTAGAAATATCGTTTATTGAAGACGAAGATTTTTTAAAAAACGTACAAACTTACCCCAAGTGTATAAGGTAAGGAATTTTTAATCCATTCGTATAAGTGGTGTTTTCGATAATTTTCCGCTGTTCCACAAATAACATTAGATGTCAGACAACATTCTAAAAATTTTTGAATAATTCAATTATAATTAATTATTTTATTAATTAATATACCAGTTGGTATTCGGTATTGTTTGTATAATTGCCAAATTTCGTTACTACCACCATAATTTGGATGTAGACAAGTACCATGTCCGATACGATCCGGTTGAAAATTCAACATATTTACAACTTCTTTATCGTTCTTAATTTCACCGCAATGCAATACAATTTTTAAATTTTCATTACGTGCTCTCTGGAATAATTCCAAATTGAATTCACCAATACTAGGATTGCCGCAAAGATCAATCCCTTTAATAATATCAGGATAGATAGTTTTCATTTTTATTATCATATCAAGCGCTCTTTGGGACGTCTCCAAATCATGACTACGATCTATTGATAACAATAATTTAACTACAATACTCTTATCGCTTTCATCAAGAATCCCTTTAATCACCGATTCGATATATTGGAGTTTCGTCATACGTTCTTCTTGACGTGGTGTTGTACGCAATTCTAAATAAATCACATTATCATTACGAAAATCTTGAATTACCTCCTTTGTTGCTAGAAAAGTTGAATCGATAGTTGATGTTGCTTTCCTAGCTATTTCGAACAATGAAAAACATTGTTGTAATGTTTTATCAGTACGTGTCAATAGCTTTGTTAGACTTTGATATTCGTCGATATTCTCATTTAAGCAATTTAATTTTTTTAATGTCAACGGGCTTAATGAACCATTTAAATGTGCATGTAGCTCCTAAACTTAAAAAAATGAATTATTAGTAAGAAAAAATCGTGATTATAAGCGAATTAGGGCTACAATTTTTGGAAGTTTTCTACAAAGGCCCTTCATAATTATCGATTTTGTTAAAAAATTTAAAAAGATAACCTCAAAACAAAAATTGAGGTTGACAGACGGTGTTGCCAGATATAACTTAAAATATTCTAGAACAAATGGAAAATTGTAAAAATTTCAATAAATTTAATAGAAAAGTATACAAAATTGACGAGAAATTACCAGAAAAGTGCTTAAATAATCCATATTTTAATTACTTTTATGCGCAATTATTTTTTTGTGATAAAATCTGAATAGATCTGCTGAAAAATCGAAGAACTTGGCATTGTTGCTGGCAAGTGTCAAATTTTGACACTATCCGAAAACTTATATAGAGCCGGTGCAATTCAAGTTTTACAAAAATTTCAATGTAAACCCGATTTAAATAAAATACAAGCAATTTAAGACTAAAGTAACAATAAATTTTGTTTTAAAAAAAGTAAATTTTATAATAAAAGTGGAGTTGTGGTAGTTTTTTTTACATAAATTGCACTCAACTTATTTCGCATAGCCTATACATAGTGTATTCCAAGAAAAAACAATGGAAAGTTTATCATGGATATCGTGATCAGTATTTTGCCCCTTTAAATTTTAATTTTTAATTAGTTTTTATAGTGATTTAATGATGCCATCAAAAATGCTACTCTCACATAAATCAATGACTATGGTAAGTTGAATTGTCGTTTTAAAAATTTATCGTAAATTTGCCTCATAATTTTTAAGGTTATTCCAAAACCACCTCCTAATCTAACTAAAGAACACCTAAGCGTATGGAATGGTTGGGGTAATTTAGGCGATCGTGAAGTTTGTAGGGAGGCAGCAGCTAAAGGGACACACGTCGATTTGGCTATACAGTTCTTATCATTGCGTACAACTCAAAATATTGAAGCAACTACAGTTTGGTTTACAACAGAAGTGAGTTTTGAAACAGAGAAAAATACTCAAAAATTGTACTAATTGTGATTTTAGGTACAAAAATGGGCTGTTGAGTTATTGGAACGTAAACAGATCTTTAAGGCATCACATGTTTTAGCAAATACCAATCTAGATCCGAATCAAGAATTTTGTAACATTTTCTATAAAACGGAAAATGAAGAATTACGCGAGTATATCGGGAATCATTTGATTAAAACAGGGAAATTGGATGAACGATATCAACAATTGTGGGAGTTTCTAAAAAATATCATCAAGAACTTGGATGAAATTGACAATAAATTGGAAATGAACACAATCGAATGTTTGGACAACCAAAATGATTGTTGGAAATCGGAAATTGCTACAATTCTTTTTTTAAAAACTGAAGGTATTCGTATACTATATTTATTTTTATAGAATTACTCACAAATTAGTTGTAGATGATCATTTGAGTCCGTTCTTAAATCCTGAAACGTTATGGAAACAATTGTTGAACAACAACGATATTCAATCGATACTAAAATGGGTCAATATTCGCTGTGATCGATATTATAATGATTTTGATAAACGAACAAATCTCATTAAACAATTTCGACGTTTCCAAATCAGTACAGATATGGTGAATTTGATAAACGATCAAGAAAATATCGATGTCATTTTAAACGAATTCAGTAAATTCGGTATATTTCGTAATGTTGATAAAACAAATCTTTTGATAATTCTACAACGATTCGTTAATTCATACAGTTTAAATCATATTGATGAGATCTTAAATCGACCAACGGCAACGATTAATTTGAACAATTTTCAAAAACTTGTAACCGATTATTGTCTTGAACGTGAATTATTTGTTGTATTAAATTGGTTATTGAAAGATCGCCCTATATTGGAGACCGATTCGAAATATTTAAATTTAATTAATGATTGTCGTAAATTGGTTGAGAATTTTAACGAATCAAATTTACGTCAGAATTTATTTAATGTAGCTGGGATTCTATCGGAGCATACACCGAATGATTATTTTGAAAAAAACTCGATAATGTTTCTATTATTGATAATTCTGACTGAAAAAACGGATATTTTAGACTTAATTCAAGACAAATCGAAGCTAGTTATCGATAATGTTGAGTTAAATATTGATAGTTTACAACAACTTGACACGTTTACAACAATCTCTAATAATTTTATAAACAACAAGTTAAAATCGACCAATTTAACAGTTTATAATCTGCTTGATAAACATTTAAATGTTGATAGTAGGGTAATGTTTGAGTTTCGCTTTGGAAATTGTGAAATTCCGAAATTTTCAGACGA
The DNA here is from genome assembly GCA_039776855.1 of Mylabris sibirica. Taxonomy (NCBI): domain Eukaryota; kingdom Metazoa; phylum Arthropoda; class Insecta; order Coleoptera; family Meloidae; genus Mylabris; species Mylabris sibirica. Next base: position 7,358,844 of record CM077841.1, read on the forward strand.
GGTTTTGTCGAAGAATTACGGTTATTCGAAAACGTTAAATTACAAATTCTATTTGAAATATTGTCGACCTAGTAAAGCTTTACAATTATTACAAAGCGAACGACAATTAAATGATTTGAAATCGATTGAGAATAAAACAATAAAATTAGCTATACATAATTTCAATTCTGATGAAATTATAGCAAGTTGTGTGTGTTTTTTGGAAATGTTACAAGTTGATTCGTTAAAATTACGTGTCTATGTCCAAATCGGTCGGATTTTATTGAAATCTGGATACGCTTCGAAATTTATTGTTGATGCATTATTAAACAGTGATCCTTGTAATTTATTTTATTTGATTGAAGAGATTATAATTAAACAAATCGATTTTAATCGAATCAATACGAATTTTATTGAAGCGTTAAATATTTATGAAATTACAATACAATATTGTCGATTAAATAATTTAAAATTACCAGAAGGATTTCTAAAATTATTAGCAAGTTTAAATTTATGGTTACCATTTTTTATATTTATACAAATTTATAATTATCCGTTAGAACAAGTGAAATTATTGTTACAATTCTTCAAGAATCCCACATTAGCTGAACATTTAACACATAGTGTTATTAATGATATACGTATTGAAGATAAGAATATTTTAATACAAGAAAGAGATTCAAGGAATTATTATTTATCAAAGATTGGTGTACGAAGGAATATTGAAGTTGGTGCTGTTATACGTAGAGGTAATGAAAATTTATCAATTTCATCATTGACTAGTGACGATTCAGCAATTGGTTCAGATATTTTCGAAATTGATATATCGAATTTAAAAGCGACATTATTACAAACATTAATACGTTGTCATAATAGTACAGATCCACCGAAAGCATTATTACAAGCATGTCAACTTTATAGGAATCCTACATTGGCAATATTTGCTACCTGCTATGAGGTACGTATGGGATTTTTAAAGTGGTTTTATTAAACAATTTTTGCTTTATTTTCGACATAATTTGGAAGTTATTGAGGAAAAATTGAAGAAAATTACGATTTTCCAATTTTTTTCGGGAACTGCTTGCTTTCCGCAAATAAATATGCTTTCAAACAAGCTGCTGTACGATTTTTTATCTTTAAAATTGTAGACAAAGCATTGTTTTTAATTTTTTGACATGCTCCCACATTTTGCTCTGCTCTTTAGAATTTAGTCAAAATTTTCCAAAATGCTGCGAGCGGTATGTTGGTGTGATTTAGTCCGCATATCTGGTATAAACCGGATAGATGTGGTACGTTACAACAACAATACGTCTCGCAGCGCAAACACGCTTGGTTAAGAAAATTACCTACGGACAGATTTTCAAATATTTTTCATTATTATGATATGGTCGTGAAAGAAAATCGATTTTCCTATATTTTGATACTAATTATCGGTCAAATTAATTAATTTTAATAGCTGTAAATAACAGGTGAAAATGGGATTCCAAATTGTCCAAGAAATCACGTAATTTTCAAAATTTTCTTTTAAGCGAGCTTTATGGCCTCCGCCCTTACAATACGTTTTAAAAACAAGAGTGCATAATTCTATCTTTAAAATTGTGCCCTATATTACTGATCAAAGTCCATTTAATTTTCTTCAAAAATTGGGAAAACTAACAAACGTATCGGGAAAATTCTTGAATATTTGGAAAGATCTTATCATTTTCCATCTAAATCACTCAATAGATATTTAAAATCAATCATATTGGCCAATTTTTAGCCAATTATGACGGAAAATGTACAAAAAAACATGGTCCAACAGTTTTCTTTATCATTCCGAATTTTATCAGATTTTTCTTTAATAGAAAGCTTCAGGGCATACACCTTGAAATGCTCTATCCAACGCACGTTTAAATTTCACAATATCTTAGAAAATAAGCGAAATATCGTTGTTTGAAAATTGATAAATTTCGCACGCTGAAACGATGTCATGGTACAACATACCCTTAAGGGGACTTTGGACACATTACTCGATTAGGCGTGCGAAAATTACCAATTTTCAAACATCCATATCTCGCTTGTTTTTGAGACATTTTTGAAAAGTAAACGTGCTTTGGATAGAGCATTTCAAGGTGCATGTCCTGAAGCTTTCTATTTAAGAAAAATGTGATAAAATTCTGAATAGCAGAGGAAGCTCTCGGACCCTGTTTTTTCGTACATTTTCCTTCATAAATGGCTAAAACTTGGCCAATTTTATTGATTTTCAATATTTATCAGGTGAACTTAAACAGCCCATTGTAAGAGCTTTCCAAATCTTTAAGAATTTTTCCTATACGTTTGTTACTTAATTTTTTGTTGGATTATTTACTTTGTTATTTGTTACCGCTTTCATATTTTAATACTTCAGTCACTAATTTACTGTATTTGGCTGTAATGCGAACGCTCTCTGGTCAGTTCATATAATGTTTAATTACTAAATAACATGCTACTCGACTAAATTATTAGCCTTATCTGAATAATGCTTAAAATAAGTTATACATATTTACATATCGATTTGCTCATTTAATACTATCAATAATTGATGAGTGATTCGAAAAATATTTCAAGAATTTATGGGGTAATCCCTGGAGAACATCTTAGCAAAATTAGAACCTAGTAGCTCATTTTGGAGGTGATCAGAAAACGCTCGCTTTGGACAATGCTGCGATTTTTTTCTATGAGCTACACACGTTAAACGAATAATTGTAAGAATAACTCGAAGATCCTCCCAACATTGATTTTTTTTGTTTTTTACTGTTGTATTCTGGAGCAAGTGAAAAAAATTTGAATTTTTTCTAAAATGGATTGGAGCAAAACGAAAAAAAATCCATCTTCGAATCATTCATAGTCGTTTTATGTGAGTGTTGCTCCTTTTCAAAAATGAAGAATGAGCTACGGAGTCTTACTTTCGCTAAACACTCTCCAAATCCTCAAAATATTGTTTCAATCGTTCTATTAATTTAGTGAAAACAGTCAAATTGCGTAATCCCAGGCAGATCATCCTGTATACACATGTTATATAGATATACTCAAAAATTAAATAGTAATGAGCACCTAAGTATTGCTTAATCTTGCTTATCGTTAGCTGTTTTTGACATGAAACGGGGCTTAAACAAGATTTATTTAAAACTTCCATCAAGCATTTCGAATCAAGTCGAAATTTTCAGCTTTTAATTCTTGTTCCAGATGATTTTATTTCTCTTTTCTTCTGTTTCAATTAAAAATTTTAGTTTGGAAGAAATTCCTTTCAGTGACGATTGAAAATTTTGAAGGCTATCTCCCAAAAAGTTCAATATGCTTATACCTAGAAAATTCTATAAACTTGATGTTATTGGTACGTTTTTCAGAATTTTTACAATTAAAAATGTAAATCTAAGAAGAAATTTAAAGTATCGAAAATTCCAATGTAGTCGCTGAAATTTATACTCGATCTATTTTAATTTGGTCGACTTCAATTTCAGGAGCAAAATAATCATAGAGATGGCGCGCAAGTCGAAATAGAGTGTATTCTTACAATTAGTTCATATTTTCGTCTAAAATCTTCAATTTTTTATAAATTTTGTCATCAAATCGTTAAAAAAAATTGATTTATTAACTTTTAACACTAAATTATCGGAATTACGTTCAAATTTCAACATTTTTTCATCCAGTTTTAAACAATTTCTTTGATAAACCAATAAAGGAAGGCAATTTGGAAGCCCTTAAACAATTATTTTGTTTAATTTTTGACTTTAAAAAAATGTTTTTGTGTTAAATTTTATGCTTTTAACTATGTTTTTTTTTTACAAAATGTAAGCACTTTTATTGTTTTTTGGATCCATTTATCAAATTTGAGTCCGAGTTTGTTAATAAATTAGTAAAAGGTGGCAACTTGAAAGTTTTTAAACACATTTTGAGCTATTATCAACTTTCAATCTCGATTTTCTAGGATTTTTGGTCTAAATCTTGTATTTTTCACAACTTTTGTTATTGTTAAAAAATGAAAATTTAGTTAAGATTTTTTCTTTAAAAGCTTCAGTTTTTAAACAATTTCGTTAGTAAATCCTTAAATTAAAGCAACTTGAGGAGCTTTAAACAATTTTCAGGGGGTTAAATTATCGACTAATCGTGTCTATTTCAAGGTTTGTTCGTTCTAATTTTTTAACGTCAATTAAGGAGCTTGTAGGCTAAATAATCGAGATTCATCCAAAAGTTTAACGTACTTTTTCAAGAATTTTCAGTTTGAAAACAATTTTTTTAGGCGATTTACATTTTTTTAACTAGACTTTTAGTTTCAGTTTGAGAGATTTTCGTTTTATATTTTCAATTTTTGGTAAATTTTACCACTAAATTTGGAAAAGAAGACGATTTTGAGTTCATTTCTTGGGATAGTTCCTCGAATTTTAATCTAGATTGTAGTTCATCGTTCTTATGCTAATTTTAATTTTTGACTAATGCTTATAAACTTATTTTTAAACCTCAAATGATGAGTCTGCAAGGCATAGTTGATCAAATTCAAGTAGACAAACTATAATTCATACTATTCAATGTTTGAGTCATCATAATTGTGTTGAATTTGTTTGTATTTTACTCTTTGATTTTCAAACTTGCCTTCTACACTCTCTCTTTTTTGTATTATTTTTCTGTATAATTTGGTAAATATCTGGCTATTTATATTCAACTTTATTGTTTCTTGATTTTCAAATATCCACTACTACACCTTTATTCTCTAAAGAGAATGAAAAAATGAACGTTCTAAAGAATGTGTAGTCATAACAAATTTTTTTTAAATGCATATTTATGATGAAATTAAAGTACAACACTGGGTCATTACAGTTTTGGTTTTATTTTTTTCGTATACATACTTACATATATATAAAGGTAAACAAAGACTATTGACCTTAATGGTATTGAACTCTTATTATTTTGTCCAAAAAAAAAAAATATTGCACAATTCTATTTTTTAATATTTGAGAGTATTTAGGAAATATCGGTTAATCATCCCAACTAGGCCGATGAACTTATAAAATCAATTTTATGGAAATTTACGTGTTAATTGATCAATTTAAATACAAGAAAGAAATCATTAATCACTGTTATTATCACAATATATTAATTATGAGTATAGTATGCGTATAATTGATTTCACTAGAAAAAAATTATTCACCTTGAAACAACAGCGGTATTTTCTCTTTTTATAATCTTTATATACATAAGAAATATTTCAATTAAATATTGACAAAAATCTAAACAAATAGAGCCCCGAAAAAAATTGTGCAAATTTTATCTAAAGTTTTCCATTTAATTTTTTTAGCCTGATTCTTTGATAACAAGCTGGTTAACATGGCTGGCTGTTTCATGTGAATTATGCCAAGTATTTACCAATTATGAAACAATAGCATTATCACCGAATTCTGTTTCGAATTTATTGGTGGATTGTATGAAAAATTGTTATTTACGTACAATTTATGAGAGTTTACAAATTTTTCTACCTGTAAGATTTACAAATATTTGATTTTAAAACCAAATCAAAAAGTGAAATAATTTCAGGAAAACCCATTACGTTATTTTGTTGAATTTCTAGTATCATTGACCAGTTTCGAATCGAATCTATTGATTTTAACTGAAAAATTGGAGAATTTCAAATTGCTTCTAGATAAAACAAGGAAAAACAGTATAATTACCGATAATGATAATGAAATGAATTATTTAACAAATCGTATTTGGTTAGAAACAATTTGTACAAGATTATTATCGACAATTATCGATAATCAATGTAAATCAATTAATGAACAAGCTATAATTGTTGAAATTCTCTATAATTTAAATATTTGGAAATACTTTATAATTAATTTACCAAATTTCGAGAATTTATTAAAAATCTTGAACGTACTATTAGACAACGAGATTATAATTAAATTGGAAATTAATCTAATATTTGATGATCGAACTTATCGCCAGGCTATTATCAATTGTATCAATACATTATTAGATCATCATTGTTATCAGGCAGCTTTGAATATAGCTAAAATTGAGAATCTACCACCTGATTTGATTCTAATCAAACAATGGCAATATAATTTTGAGAATCGTACAATTGATGATTATAATTTTTGGCAATTATGCAATGATACATTACAAAAATATAATGTTACAGCTGATTGTATTATTGATTTCTATTTTGATTATTCAGATAAAATTACAAATTTATACGAGAAATATTTCGTATTAAAATTAGCTGTAGAATGGGCAACAAAATACGATCTATTCTGTCAATATCAATTAGAGATGAAGATGTGGATGGCATTTTTGCATCTTGACGAGAAAGATCGTAATTTTAATCAATTAAATATCAAATCAAAATCATATCTTTATGGTGATTTAATTGATATTCTAAATCAACTACCTGAATATGAAGATGGTGAATTGAATCAGGAATTTTTAAAAATTTTAGAACGTTTAGTTGTCTATGTTTTAAATTGTGGTAATTTTTGGCAAGCATTAAAATTACAAAAATTCTTTAAATGTAAAAGTTCCGATTTGGAAATTTTGAAATTATCACACAGTTTAGCTGAAAGTATTCAAACACCAAATCAATTAAATACTGAACAACGTTTATTATTATCGAATTTTTATGGTTTACGTGGCCATAATACAGGGAGGACATTCTTATCAAGACAACCCTCTAGTATCAGTTCTTGTAAATTAATAATTTGGAAGTCTTATCAAATTTCAGTGAATTATTATTTTGATTGCAGCAAGTCAAAGTTTGGTGAATTCGAGTTTTGCACCTACCGTTATTGAGGTTAATAATGATGTTGCATCTAATGATACATTAATGATGTTAAAAATGTTAGTTGAACATTTACATAATGGTATTGAAATCGGTCAAAATATCTTCGTAATGTACCGTATTAGTACCAATATTGATTTGCCTTATCAAATTATTTTATCAACTAGTGATTATATGAAAATGCTGAAAGATGCATTAGATGATAATTGTACGAATAAATTGGATGTTGTTCATGATTTCTTTACAGTTTTCAAAACACCCAAAGCCGAGGTATTTACGGTTTTTCTAAATGACTAACAGAGAAAACCTATCCAGGGGTCTCCTTCTGGTTGAAATTTGGATATGTTGTTCTCTGTTTTATGAATTAAAACAAAAAAGAGGAAGAAATATGTCGAAATTTTTATCGTGATCGGTGTAGATTTGCTTGGGGATGTTCACCCCTTAAACATAATTTTTCAGACAAATCCAAAAAAAGGTTATCTGCTAGTTTTTCACTCTCTATCCACTGACATTAGTTTCGTCAAAATCCAATGTATAGTTTTGGTTTAATTGGTTTATAGCAATTTTGCCACTTTCAACCCCTTAATTGATATTTTACTATGCAACAAAGACTGCTCTTCATCATTTTTCATCCTGAAAATAATTCCGCTTGTCCCATTCGATTATTTTAACTGCAACTATGTGAAACTTAAAAAATACCTCCTTAGACCCCAAACTTTAACCGGTGATTTCATCCCTTAGATATGTTTTTCAGACGATAAAAAAAACATGCATCTCTTAGATTTCAACAGAGGACAACATATACAAATTTCATTAAAATCGGAGGGGGACACTTGGGTAGGTTTCCATATATAAGGCATAGTTTTTTCCCTTATTTAAGTTTGCCTTAGTACCTGACTGACATACGTGTATAAATGTGTGCAAACCTATATGTATACCGTTAGTTTGATTTAAGCCAAGACCCTGCTAAGGCGAGCTTAAGTAAGGGAAGACAACCAATCATTTCATCGTTTTTAAATTTATAGATAGCTGATTTTATTTGCGAAGAATTGATAAATGCCATCACTCAACGTACAAAATTTAATAATTTAATGATGTGGGACATGCTATTGGATCAAAATTTCAATAATATTTTACAATTATTACAAGATAATTGTTCATTATTAGGGCATAAAATTTATGCTTATGCAAAAACTCTACTTCAATCCCAAATTGAATCTAATCTACGTACAGTTGATTTTGATTTAATTATTGAATTAATGATACGTGCCCATGATTGTTTCACATCCGATTGTAATATGGAGGGTATATCATTGGTATTGAAACAATCAAATCATTTAATTACACATTTATTAACAATAGAAAATTGGAAATTAATGGTACGTTTATTAACTGGTGTTGCACGTTATACAGAAATGACGTACATCTTTCATATATTATTGAGAAATGATCAATTCGAATTTTTATTAAGGAAAGGTTCACGTAAAGATAACGCTTATAAGATTGCTTTATTAGATTATTTAAAACGTTATTGTCCGGAGAATAAAGAGATTTTTAAAATTGTCGCCTTACATTTTACATTATTCTCAGAAGTTGCAATATTATGGGAGAATGATGCTGAGAATATTGTCAATAATTTAATAGCAATATCCAAATTGGAGATGCAAAATAATAAATTAAATCCAGATGATGAATTATTTGTATTACTTCAAAATACTGAAGCTACAAAAACATGTTTCAAAAAGGTAAATTATAAGAGAATACAATTAACATTAAAATTATGAAAATTAGTAATTTTTTTTTTAATATTAATTAAGGCTATGGAGAATTATACGCATGCTACTGAATTCCATTTACAAGGTGAAAAATTGAATAAGGCCAACGAATCGGCTAAACGAGCTGAATTAATTGCTCTACAATTATCATTATTGAACAAAATTCCACCAAAATCATCGACTAGGTGTATTTTAAATTTGAATGATTTACAAATAAACGCCTTAATTACCGACAACTTAAAGTAAGTATCCCAATATATGTACTTTTTTAAAACAAATTAAGCTACTTTTGTTCTATCGTTCATAATTAGAGAGCTTTCGCCAGTCACCGATACGTCATAAACTCTCCGTTAGAGCTTATATCGTATAACGTTTATCTTTACGATATTTGCCGAAATAACGAAAGCAAGAGAAAATTGTCGTTATAATCGGTACTTTACAGTTTCAGATTATAAGATGACGTATCGGTGACGGGGAGAATTCTATTAGAGAGCTTTCGTCCATCATCGATACGCTATAAACACTCTCTTAGAGCTAATAGAACCTAAAATTATATCTTATATTATAACGTGTATTTTTACGATTTATTATAAAAATAACGAAACCAATGGAGAATTGTCAATATAAACCACGTAACTGCACACATTCGTGAATCAATATGGCGGATACCGATCAGCTGTTCATACTATTAGTAGCGGAGATCTCTAATGTATAATGTATGTCATTTGTTATTATGACAGCTTAAATCTTTTACGTAAGACGAGAACGTCTTTCCGTTATAATTTATACCGTAAAGGTATAAAATAACGTGACCGACAAAAATTGTCTTTGTTCCGACTAAACTAAGAACATCCGTTTGCTTATTGCCATGATTCTGGCTCTTAAAGCTCGGTTTCTCTTCCCCTACCTAAGCTCGCCTGAACAAAACCTTGCTTTAAATCAATCTGAGAGTGGATTTACAGACATTTAAGCCGAGCTTAAGTAAGGTTGAAAAACCGGGCCTAATTAAACTTCCTGGGAGTGTTTCGCTAGCCCACGTGTTCTCTAAATTTGAACCTAGGCGACTGGTTGCTTCCAAACTTGAAGAGGTAGTTTCAGAGAAAAAAAATTTGAAGTACTTACCCAGGACTCCAATATTCACACTTGATAATAGCGTTAGGAGTGCAAGTTGAGTAAGAAAAAGAGTTTAGAAAATTTACATAAAACGCCTAAGGAGTAGTTCGATGCGACACCAGATAGCCGTCCAACCTGTTTTAAATAATTACTTGATGTTATCACTATTTTGAAAATTTTGATTGACGTGTAGCTTTAGCAAGAAACACTTTCAATCATTCCTCTCTCACTCTCTCTCTCTTTCTCCCTCTGCCTTAAAAAGATAATTTTCATTTATTCTTCTAGTCTTGAACAAGTACTATTATTAATTGAAGCATACAATTATCGTATTGATTGGTCGACAATTTTGTATAAACGTTACATTAAAGAGAATCAAGTTGAATTCTTTGAATGTTATCTACGACATTGTCAATTAAATGAAACGATAGTAGATGAAATTGCAAAAAAATTCATAAATGCAGTTGACAATACATTGAATGAAACACGTCGTATGAAGCACGTATTGAAATGTTTGAATTCAGTGTATATGAAATATAAAATTGCAAGTGAATTGGGCTTTACTGATATCATTGAAGATCTGATAAATAGTGGAAAATTGGTTTATTTGAAGGATACTGTTTGGAAATGTGGTTATAGAAATTGAAATATTCAAAATATTAAAAAATTTAATATATTTTTGTACCTGTTATTGTTAATTATATAATATTGACATATTTTATAATAAAAAAGAAATCTTTAATAATATCTGTGATATTTCTTTGTTCAATATTAACAACAAACCAATAAAATGATGGAAGAGAACGGACTTCACCTATTTGTTTAAATATTGACATTGTTATCTCAGAACGGATGGGCATAGGCTTTATTGATTTAATTTAAGGTGTAGATATTTTCATTGGAGATTCTTTTATGAAATCGTACCGGTCTTTCAACTATCTCTATTGTATAAATGAAAAATCTTAATGATTGTAATAATGATGGTAAATAGTCTAATGAATTCTAATATTTTATAGACTATCTCAAATAAATTATAAAGCAATTAGTGTTAATTTTTGGAATATTGCTTTCGATAATATTTCATATTTCATTGATATTAAATTGGTTTTTGCTAATGATGTCAATTTTAATATGGAAAATTTTTATTAAATTCCATAAAAGAAATATGTATCAGATAAGACAAATCAAATAGGAAATAATTTATTCTTATCTAAATCAATTTGTCAAATAAAGAAAGTGAATAATTTATAAATTCGTAGAATTAAAAATTACAATCGAAAATAGAATATTCAACATCAGAGCCGTATCTGAGCTGGGTTTGGGCCTTTGGGAGTTTTAACCCCCCCCCCCCCCCAATGCTAAATAAAATTTATTGTTTTTTCCTACTTTAATTTTAACGATTGATTTTAACTTCCGCTTTTCTTTTAAATTTATTATAATGTAAGTATATAATTATTTTTTTTCCTTTTTTTGTATACAAAATTTGTAATTTATCAGTTTCATCTTCGAAATTGTAGTTGCATGTCCACTGATGAGCCCCTATGTTGGCGAAACACGTCTGGTTTTCGATTAATAAACCCATAATTGTTTATTTTGGATTTCTGTTTGGTTCAAATCCCCAAAAGGAACTCCCAGATGCGACCCTGAAATCAGCCATTTACACATTATTTGTCAATGATTCTTCAACTCCCCGCCTTCGTCCGAAATTTTCTTATAAATACGGCCCTGTTGAACATATCCAAAGAAATGATATAAGTAAGGGCCGATATAAATGATTGCAAATAAGTGAAAACAACTTGACCTGACTTCTTGGTGTTTCATTGGTACTACAAGTGAACAACGGCACTGTCAGAATTTATCAGGAACGTATTCAAAAAAAATTCACAATTGGTAACATTCAATTGAAGACTCTTCATTTACTATAGTTGTAAATGTGTGTCCGGGGATGCATTCAGGGCTAGATGAACTCTTGCTTTGGGAGGGTCTCCGAAAAATTAAAAAATAAAATATTCTGCTTTACGTGAGCTTTTCTCAAAAAACAGTGCAGTTGATGAGTATTAAGTTACTTTTTCCAGTGTTGCCATACTTTTTTCCGCACTTATAAAAATGTGGAAAAATTGATTTTCAACAGGGCTTATTTTTTTGTTCCAGCTCAGTTACAGTTTTCGTTCTGCAGAAATAATAGGCTTTTCGTTTTTCAGTTATCGGTTCAGTTCCAAATAATCACTTTAAATTTCACTCTAAGAGTTATTTACAGGGTAACTATTTTAAATACAGAAAAATCCTCAAATTTTATTTTGTAATTTCCTATAAGCAGAAGAATTTTCATGGTGATATGTCTTAATATGGGGTCAAAAATTTCAATAAAAATTATAAAAAATGGCATATAATTAATTATTTATAACTTCAACCCCCTACAAGGGATTAACACGCGGCTTACACCTTTTGATAACTCTAGCAAGTCTATATCAAGTACCACTAGTTTTTGAACCACTGAAAAATATTGAGCCTTTACAGAGGTATTTAAAAAAAAGACTGATTTTACAACTTTAGCCCCAAACATCTCCCTCAAACTTGTGTATAAGAAAGAAGGACAAAATACTGATTTTTTTTCAGAATAGAATCAACTACCTAAAGACCAAAAACATTGAAATCAGGAGCTTTGACTTCTTGTGGTACTTATTACTGACGCATTTGCGGAGCAGGGAAGAAATAGGAGATAAAAAACGAAAAGATTGTGTTAAATGGTATGCTAGAGCCGCAAAAAACTGGTTTTGGTTTTTGGTTCAACTTCGAATTTCGTTCGGCCAAAATTCCGTTTTTTCCGATTTTCGGCTTGGTTCCGGTTCTGATTTTGAATATAAATTATTTTCTTTTACTGTGTTCCTATTTTTTATCTCATACTGTGTTGGGTGTGTATAAAAATTCGACAGTTGTGCTGAAGTACTAAAAGAATGCGTCAGGTTTACTCTTGCTTCAAGTAGCATCTCCTAATATAAGAGTATAGATGGATCAAACTAAGTTTGCCGAAAACCATGGATGCGTAATAGATCTTAACCACAGTAGAAGTGCGATAGAGTATATCCTCTTTCTCTCACTCCGCTAGTAATACATTAAAAAAAAAAATCGGATTGACATACGTTCGGTTAAGTGGACTACTCCGAAAACCTTGTTAGGTAAACTTAAGTTGATCCATCTATATTTCTATAACAGATAATTTAATAGTGACAAGATTTAGTACAAAATTATCAATCTTTGTAATTCTTCTTACAATCAGCGAAATTTTAATTTCTTCAAGACTTCAACCTTTGGAATTTTAGATGGAGACAAGCTGAAAATGTGTACCACTTTTATGATCGCGGCTTAGCAAATCTAACCCCTTGAGCAGTCAATCCATCTGCTGAAACTTTCTTAGAACTTATAGGGAAATTGCCTGGATGCCTACATTTTAATAATATCGAATCAGAATTGTAAGTTGTAGTAATTTAATAGGGCGTTTCAGTCCTGTCTGAAAACATGGAACGATAGTCAATGATAGATTCCATCGTAGAAGATGAATGATTTTCTGACAGTTGTATTTCATCAAATAGAAAATCTACATTGAAATTGATTAAAAACAATCAACTTTATTTGTTCTCTTTCTATTTCCACTATTATTATTATTATTATTATTATTATTATTATTATTTTGATAAATAAAATAACAACATTTAATTTTTTGTTGCCTTGATAATTACAAGTCTGGATGTTGATCGAGAATTAAGTGGGTGTATTCAGTAATTTATTATTCAAAGTGTAGCTGTCAAAAATTTCGATTTATTTATAAAGAAAAATTATTTCTTTCAACCAAACAAAGAAAGAAAGAAAAATTAATAATAAATAGTAATAAAAGAAACAATACTGGTGTGAATTCTCAACGTTTTTCAGTTGGAATTAATGAAAATTTCTCAATATCATTGAGTTCGGTTTTCTGTAGCCGGGCGACAAGCAAACAACTATCAATCAACAGTAACCGCGTACTGTACCAAATTACACACCCTCTTTCGTCTATCTATATGTATAACATATATATATATATATATATATGCCACATTTTCGTGAAATTCCGCATGCAAAAAACAACCCCTAATGGGAGTGAGTTTATATTGGCGCGCGAATAACTTCAACACCGTTTAAATTTCGTTGTCATCGGTTGTTGGTGTTTTAGTAGAATGTAATGATGGCTTAGGCGTCCCGACGCCTTTTGCGTTAACTCTCCTATAAGTACAGTATGGGATAGATGTACCCGTTCCGCTCAGCCTGCCTGTTTGCCTCCCTTCAACGTGGCATCGAAACTGAAATGGGATGGATGGCGCTTAATATCAGTGTCGAGAAACATCGTTAATCTTGTTCTGCCTACACAGAATGTAATTATTGGAATATATAGGATATACTATATATGCATTGAAAGAGTGAAAAGCTCCACATTGATGGGCCTTGATGTGATGGCAAGAATGGCCGTGGACAGTGGCGTAACTAGAAATTTTGGGCCCTTTTTCAAAATTTAAAATATGTTATACATACCGCCCATACCGACTTGTTCAGCTCCATCGACTTATGAAATCTCATATTATTTGGAGGTTGATTCGAAAAGTATTTCAAGAATTTGAAAGGTAATCCCTGTAGAAGAGTTTAGTACCTCATGGCTCATTTTGAATCGAGTTGTAAAACACATCTCCTCCTGTAAGAAGAGGCGTGCTTTGTCATATAAAATCTTGAAATGTGTGTGATGATCAACACAAGTTGTTTCACTCACTGTAGAGGGTGATGACGTTACCGCCTTATACTAATTGTAAGATCAAAGTTAGCGCGATGCTCCAGTCGGTGTACTACCTGACCACTTCCTTACCTATAGGGAAAATATAATCAACCACTTGTAGCATGAACATGACCTCGATTCAATGCTAGAAAAACTCAGGCGGACGATTGTAGACAATTTCAAATCGCCAATATTTGAACAGAAATAGAAAAATTTATGATGCATCTGGCGTGCACGAACTCTTAAGGCGGATTCACACACCTTGCTTTAGTGATAATGGTCGTCAATAAGTTGAAATTCGAAGAAAAGCGAGATACTTGAAACATCTGTTTTTACTGAAGGAGTTGTTTGGTCCTTTTAACCTTTCAGGAGTCTGGAGACCATAAGTGCTGTGTTATTTACATTTATAACTCGGAAAAAATAGGCTACTTTGAACGCTGGTTTTTGAAAAACGGAAAAGAAAATTAAATCGGGAATAGACTGGCTAGGTAACGTTAAAGTTCCTCTATCTATTTATCTATCTCAGAATTCATCGTATTAGCTATACAATGAGATGTGTTCATTTCGCTAACACCATTTTTTCAGCGCAAAAACGTGGGTTTTTTGAATTATCGGAAAATTCGATAAATTTTTCAAATATCCACGGGTTAGGTGAGATGTAGAATTATATTTAATAGCTAATGAGACTAACATGATCTCCATATCTTGCGTCCTTTTCGAGATTTTTCAATCCTACTTTTTTACCCTTAACGGTCCTCCCAACATTGATTTCTTAGGTTTTTTACTTTTGTATTCTGGAACATATGGAAATGCTTCCCATTTCTTCTACAATGCAATAGATAAGAATTTTAAAAAAAGTCAATGTAAAGAGAGTCTTTGAATCATTCTTGGTTGTTTTATGTGTTTAGCTGTTTGTCCAAAGTGAGCGTTTTTTGACCGACTTCCAATATTACTCGAGTCGCTCGATTATTTTGCTCTTATCGATAGCTACGCCACTGGCCGTGGAACAAGGATAGATTAATCATACTATAAAACGAGATGTTTGAGATACATAGATGGAAAATAATAATAATAACAACATCCCAAAAAAAAAGATGGACGATTAGCGAGTGATTTAATAATGTAAATTCTTTATAAAGCATGTAATCTTTTCTAAATTACACCTCATTTATAAAGGGGCGGGTTAGCCGTTGTTCTGTGATTAATTGACCCAACTACCCGGTGTTAATGGTTCTTGATCTTGATAGAAAACGAACACCACCTTTTAAACACAACGTCATAATCTAAAGTAAACTTGAAATCGAACAGGAAACAACCCCTCTAAATAATAGATAAAATTATCATAAACTTACCGTTAGTTTCCAATCAATAATAATAAAAATAATAATAACAAAAAGAAAAATGTGAATTTTTTCTGAGAAACAAGACAATTAGTGGTTGTTCATGTCAACAACAACAACAACAAAATCATCTTTTTCCTCCCCTTATTCACCATTCTAGATAGTCCTTTTTGATTGTTAACAATACCGACAAGGATTATCATAATTCTTGAAAACCTGTCTATTCCTTCTATTCATTTATGGCATGTAGATGACAATAAAAATTGTTGCTTTTTAACGGATGAATAATTATTTTGAGAAAATTTCTACTGTTGATTTGATTTTCTTAGAATTGTCTCCATTTTATTACTTATTCAACAATAAGTTCCATTTATTTCATATACGGGGTGTTTGCTCTCAGTATGGAGAGTTCTAAGAAACTCCTATTAGTCGACGAGCGATTCGAAAAATATTTTGAGGATTTGTAGAAGAGTCCCTAGGGAACATTTTAGCAAAATTAGAACCTCGTAGCTCATTTCAAAGTTGGTCAAAAAACGATCGTTTTGGATAATGTAGCAATTTTCAAAAACGAACAAAACACGCAGAACTACTAAAAATGACTCAGAGACCTTCCCAACATTGATTTTTTTCGTTTTTCTCCATTGTATTTCAGAGAAAATACGAAATATTTACACCTGTTACAGAATAAAATGGAAAGAAACGAAAAAAATCAATGTTGGGAAGGTCTCTGAGTCATTTTTAGTCGTTCTGCGTGTTTTGTTCGTTTTTGAAAATCGCTAAGTCGTCAGAAACGAGCGATTTTTGACTAACTTTGAAATGAGCTACGAGGTTCTAATTTTGCTAAAATGTTCCCTAGGGACTCTTCTACAAATCCTCAAAATATTTTTCGAATCGCTCGTCGACTAATCGGAGTTTCTTAGAACTCTCCATACTGAGAGCAAACACCCTGTTTACGATTTGCAATAAAAATATCCTCATTATTACATATAGCACAGTATGCGCTTTTAAATTTTATAATGTAATGACTTTTATCATAAATTTTGTCCAATTACAGGGTATCCTACTTAATCATGGCCAATTCTTATGACAATTCTTAATTTTTGATTGATTGGAATAATATTGCAAGGATTTGTAGGGGAATCGCTGGAGATCAATTTAGTAAAAATTAGAACCTTGTAGCTTATTTGGAAGTTGGTCAAAAAAGCTCGTTTTGGACAATGTCGTGATTTCTTTAAAACGAGCTATAGGGGTAAAATGTTATATTGCAAGAAGAGTGGAGGTATTCCTAACATAATTTTTTTTCATTTTTCCTTATTTTATTCTGCAACAGGTAGAAAAGTTTCGCATTTTTCTAGCATGCAATTAGAAAAAGGAAAAAAATCAATTTTGGGAGTGGCTTCGAGTCTTTCTCAGTCGTTTTGCGACCATAATTAAGTGTGACACGACAATTATGTTCTTTAGTCCAGCAATGTGACAAACAGTGGTGACTCGTAGCCTAAATTAGAATGGAACTGCATGAGCGACAGCTCTTGTCTTCAATGTGGATCCATGTTTTCTTTCATTGAGCCAAACGAATAGTCACTGAATAGACTTTTTGAAAATACTGACAGAGATAGCGGGATACTGATGGAGTAACTGAGCGACTGAGACAATAACTTTCAGTGATTCTTTTGTTATACAGGCTGTCCAGCCTGAGAGTATATAATTTGGCCGTTTCCACCAAACTAATAGAGCAATTCAAAAAATATCTTAATGATTTGTAGAGTAGTTCCTGGAGAACATTTTAGCAGTAGTAGCTCATTTGAATGTCGATCAAAAAAGCTCTTTTTTGTCGAAGCTGCGATTTTCAAAAACTTGCTACACACACACAAAATGACTAACAAAGAATGAGTCAAAGATCTTCTCAAAAGAAAACGGAAAAAAAACAATGTTGGGAGAAGTCTCCGAGTCACCCTTACAATTAGTGGTTTTGTGTGTGTAACTCGTTTTTGAAAATCGAGACATAATAGGAAATGGGCGTTTTTTGACCATTTTCCCGATTAGCTACGTGGTTCTACTTTTGCCAAGGTGTTCTCTGGGGACCACCCTATATATACTTAGAATGTTATTTGAAATGCTCTATCATTTAGTGAATACCACCGCCTATTCAGATAATCATGTTGCCCTTTGTTAGTGAAATTAATGATGGAAATATTGAAATCCGTCCCTGTCTATTAAAGAATAATATTGACTCGACATTTATAAGTCCGGTCGTTCAGACTCCATAAATATATGTTCGTACCAACTTGTTAATTACTTAGATATGTCGTTAATGCATACACAATATAAGCAACTTATAACTTGATTGATATTTATTCTTTAATTCATTTAATATTTGTTCAGGACCGTTGTCCATCCAATTGTCTACAAAATACCATACTGAGTCGATATTCATTCTTTATTATAGTTCGTTGGTTATTTATTCATTTTATAAATAACCTACGTGGTGTCGGATGTCGGATGTAAATGTGGTCAATATTTCAAAGATTTGTAGATTGCGGGAGGGGTGGCGACCATTTCAGCAAAATTAGAACCTCGTAGCTCATTTGGAAGTTTGTCAAAAAGTTTTGGACAATATCGCGATTTTGAAAAACGAGCTATATATGTACGATTAAGAATGACTCGAAGACTCTCACAACATTGTTTTATTTTTCGTTTCAATTCATTGCATTCTACGAAACATGGAAAACATTTCTAGCTGTTCTAGAATAAATTGGAAGGAAACGAAAAAAATCAATGTTGGTAGGATCCTCGAGTCATTCCAAGTCATTTAAATGTGTAGCAAGTTTTTCAAATTGACGACATTGTCAGAAACGAGCTACGTGGTTCTAATTTTGCTAAAATGGTCTCCAAGGACCGGCTCACAAATTCTTGAAATACTTTTCGAATTGCTTGTAAACTAATAAGACGTTGATTGATAGTATCGACCATATTTAAATCCGACACCCTGTATTACTAATATAATTATTGATAATGATTATCAATATCAATAATAACAATAATAAATTAATAAAAATAAAAATAAATAGACAACTAAACATTTTTGTTCTTGTTCTTCGTGTCGTTTATAATAACGATAGTTTCATTTTTATTTACGATTTATTTATTTTTATTAAAAAGTTATATTTGATATGAGTGGTGATAGAGGAGCAATGGCAATTTCTTGGCGCCATCTTATCATTTCTTTTGAAATTTTATAGAATAAATGATAGATTTTATCATTATACTTACTGAAAGTTTCGATTATCTGAAGAATTCAAAAGCTTTTACAATAACAACAATAATAATGATAGATAATAATAATAATAATAAATAAATATTTTCAATAATCGTAATAAATAAATAAATTAACCTTCATTTGACATTTTTCGAATGTAATGAATATCATATTATTGTATAATAAACATTTTTATTATAATTATAATACATGTGCCGATAAATCGGCAATTTCAATATTTTAGAGGTGAAATAGAAAAAAATATACAGGGT
The DNA here is from genome assembly GCA_039776855.1 of Mylabris sibirica. Lineage (NCBI taxonomy): Eukaryota > Metazoa > Arthropoda > Insecta > Coleoptera > Meloidae > Mylabris > Mylabris sibirica. The sequence continues at coordinate 7,378,164 of CM077841.1, forward strand.
ATTTCAAAACATCTGTCAGAAAATGAAACCTGTGATTATTTGGCCCTTTCTAAGACAAAAAGTTCCCAATAACATAGGTCCGCAAACACACTATTTTCGAGATATAGGGTGTCAAAGAAGTTCTTTTTCTCTTTCGTTTTTTGACAATTTTACAAGAATCGTTTGAGATACAGTACTCAGCTTTTGTCCACGTCATATCATGATTTGATCACTTTATGAGTGGTGATTCTATTTGTTTTCATATGCCAGTGGCGGAGATTTTAGGGCTCTATGAAGTTTTTTCCCCTAATTTCTACGCCACTGGCATATTTTTTCTTTTAGTTTTTTGACAATGTCTGAGGAATCATTTGAGATACAGTACTCAGCTTTTGTCCACGTCATACCATACATTTTGGCCACTTTATGAGTAATAGTAATAATTTATTTTCATATGAGTGGCATTAAGAAAATTGTAATTTCGGAATCGCCATTTAAAACGCCAATATTTTCTACATAAATAAACGTACTTTTGATCAGAAGTTCTAACCTATACTGTTTTCTAGTGAAACAAATGGATCAGACAACTAGATCCAAAACAAATGTTTTTGTCAACACTAAAACATATTGCTACACTTTTCATGTTTTTTTTTCATCATAAAATGAAGTTTTCCTGGAAAAAAAGGGGAGGTTAGAACTTTTCACTAACAGTACCTACGTTTATTTACGTAGAAAAGATTTCCGCTTTAAATTATGATTCCAAAATTCTAATTTTCTCAGTGCCGTAGAAGTCAAGGGCTAAGAAATTTCACAACGCCCTAAAATCTCCGCCACTGGCATATGAAAATAAATTGAATTAGCACTCATAAAGTGACCAAAATGTATTGTGAGACGCCCACAAATGCCAAGTCCTGTACCTACCTTAAACGCTTCCTGTGATATTGTCAAAAAAACTAAAAAAATCATAAATTCTGGACACCCTGTATCTCGAAAACAGTACATTGTGGACTGTGTTATTGGGAACTTTTTGTCTCAGAAAGAGCCAAAGACAAATTGAATTACCACACATAAAGTGATCAAAATGTATGGTAAGACGTCCATAAATGTTAAATACTGTACCTCAAACGATTCCTGTGATATTGTCAAAAAAAGTAAAAAAATCATAAATTCTGGACATCCTGTATCTCCAAAAAACAGTGCGTTTGCGGACTTATGTTATTGGGAACTTTTTGTCTTAGAAAGAGCCAAAGAATCACAAGTTTCATTTTCTGACACATTATTTGAAGCACCCTGTATAAAATGGTATATTTTAATAATTCATTTGGAGCATAATAATTAATGCTTATCACTCGTCCAATTTTTGTTTTTTTAATGTACGATAAATATGCAAATATACCACAGTTTATATCTACAATTATTTACCTGTATAAAAGTTTATTAATTGAAGGACAATTTATGCGATATTACAGAAATTTTACTGTATACATTTATGTAAATCAAATATTTCGAAAACGTGACAATTCACTAAACCGTGATCCTTCACGAATCATTAACAAATCACAAATAGGATCCATATACAATATTCGACACTATTATCTTTCTCTTTTTTTTTTATTCTATGACTTCTAGTTGACAATTATTTTTGATTTTTATCTGTTCGTTTCCCTTCTTTATTCTCAAAACGAACTTGACTTGCTTCTTATTAGAGCTATTATTCTTAACATTATTATTATTATTATTGGTATTATTATTTCGACATTCAGGTATATGTTTGAAGATTTACCACTATAATTGGTTGTAAATCATAAGACAGTTTAGTATAGAATGTTTATTATTTGGTGGTGAAAATTGTTAAGGGTATCTACAAATTCTACGAAAATTTCTTATGTCGGATTAAAATACGTGAAGAGACTTGCTTGAAGATTAAATTTATAGTCGAAAAATATTGGGAGAAAATTACAGAAGTTATTCTTAGAGTAGATTTTATTTGTAGATCGATTAAGTCGATTTTGGGTCATAAGTATAGTACCTAGTACATAATTATTCAATTTCTAAACGGTAAAAATGTTTTTATTAGTCCAAAAAATCGTATACTTCACTTATTATTCTTCGACTAGGCTAGCTGAGAAGCGATAAAACTCGAACAATATACAGGACTGGCACCAGGAGCTAGAAGCATACCAATCCTACTTGACGTTTGCAAATGGATACAAGCAGAGAAATTAAGTAGTGTCAAAGTTGTTCAGTAAGTATTTCTCTGGTGGTGTTGATGTTGTGAAGATGAAAAATTACGTTATGTATAAGTGGCCACCCGGCCTTGTGAATTTCGATTTGTAAGTCAAATTACTTTATGGTTTTAGTGCACAAAGAACGGAATAGCAATGGATAATTTACAACACAAACCAGATAAGGGCCAAAATTGTCTATTGTTATTCACAGAAATTAGGGTAGAAAGTTTTCTTTGTGCACCCCAATCACAAAGTAATTTGATTTATTGGGTCCCAATCTCGAACGCTTAAGGCCGATCCACACACGGAGATATATCTTATAAGACGGTCTCATGGTACGGTGCAATGATATATATCTATCTCTGTCGGTATCATGTATAGACAAAGCTAGATATATATCACTGTACCGTACCATGAGACCGTCTTACTAAGATATATCTCCGTGTGTGGATCGGCCTTTATTCTTCAAGAACTAAAATCAAGAAATTAAAAAAAAAACATTTTATGTCCTTGAAAATTTACGTTATTTCTCTCTAATTTTCAGTACCACTAATTTGTCCCTTTAGTACAACCCTTATTCATTAAATATTCACTGCGCATCTTTCTAAATAGATCAACTCCTCGAAAATCAATGTTTCGTTAATTTGATCAGCACAAATAGTAGGTAGGTATAGACAATGTTAATAAAATCGATGCTTCATGCTGCTGCTTCCACTTGCCAGCTCGGTATAATTTGCGAAAAATATGTAGGTATTGAATCCAAATTTCTTTATTCTTTAGGAACGGATTAGACTGTAAAGTTGCATTAAAATAAGGCAATATACAATTCAAATTTGAAACTCTTAAAGTTCAAATACGTCTTCAGACATCATTGAATCGGCAAAAATGTTAACAAAGAATCATTGATAGGTACATAATAACGGAACTTTATTTTTCTAATTAATGATAATTCAGAACCGGCGTAAGAGTAAATCGAACCTTAACTGGAGGGTAACTCATCTTCTTTAAAACTAAGAACGCTTCCTTGTCAAGAGTTCCAAATTTCCATGAATTGTGGGTACTACGTTGAGAATTTTCTAGATTCGTCCAATTGTGAAGCCGTCTCTGTATAAACCTAACTTTTATTGCTGCAGATTTGAATCTGCGAACAGTCATTGGCGTAGCAATGGGGTAACGAGCGGTGCTTCTGACCCTGTGCCATTTTATGTGACAGTATAGAACGGGGGCACACATAGTATCGGGGGCCCTAGACAATGGCCTAATTTCAATTGAAAAAAAAAACAGATTTTTTTCTTACATCATCGTTTTCTAGCGAATTCTGTTATCTATTGAATTATCGAAAAAAAAAAGAAAATTCTAGTTGACTTTCATTGTCATGTTTTTCGACTTTTTCTATGTAAGCCAGGGCCGGCTCTAATTGATGAGAAATTGCCCTAAAGTAGGTAGGTATCTTATTTAAAATGTGGGTTTGTTTAAAAATCGAGTTAGTATACCTATAATACATAGATCCCATATAACGCGCCAAATAGGTTCCGTGTTATATTAATTCGTGTTGATGGAGTCACTTATGTAGATTAAATACATGAGTCGTTCACATTCCACTTTCTTTAATGATCAAGTTTTAGGCTTGATATGACAGCATTTGTTATGGCTGTTGAATAATGTTTTTTCTCACAAAACCAAAATTTGTAGAGTTAGAATAATTAGAGTTCAAACATCAAAAAATCGCAGTATGGTCTTATTCTTTTATCATGTTATACGAGCCTTTCTCGTGCTATAGTTGGATACAAATATGATCACATTTTTTCACCATGCTATACAAGCCCGTGTTAAATGATATGTACTGTATTTTATCCAAAAATCGTTTATTTCAGGTTAATTTGAATCGTTATTTTGAAAAGATCAGTGCAATATCTTAAAAATGATTATTTTCTATTTCTTTATGTTTCCTTTGTGTTTGTCTTTAATTTCTTTTTTCTGGAAAAAAGGAAGCATTTAAAGTTGTTTGATGTTGTTTATATCTGTGTGTAAGTGTACGCTTTAGGGCGGACATCGAGGCCATCATCATCATCAATCGGCAACAATGTATTATTTATGCACTAGAGCCATTGTGATTGGATAAAATCACCCGACTAATAAAACACAATAATATTATTATATACAAATATATCTATAGATAATATACCATATATCTTTACCTATACATAGACATCTATCTTACATGTATTTATATACCTATGTATAATATCATAAACACGTATTATACATGTATATGTATGGATAATAAAAATGCAGTAGTGGGAGTTGATAATTTATCCCCACTTATCGTACATTTGTTCAACTCCAATAAACTCCTCCTGATAGAAAACGATTGGTTGTTTAATCCGCAAGGGGGCACTATACTCGCCGTGTATTCAAGGGGGTTTTCTACAATACACACACACACACACACATCTAAGTTTATATCGAAGTGGGGGCTAAACGGGCAGAATTCGGAGATTCGTGTTAGCTTTGGTCCGGTGTAGACATAAGACACAAACACCAAACACGCATGTACGACGGTAAATACACGTTTCTTCATTAACGATAATAGAAAAAAAAATCAATCATGTTGATTTTCGTGTGATTATTTCCATCAGTCAATAACTTTAATTGATAATCGATCCGTTAATTAATCAATTAAATTAATTGTAAAAAATAAATAAAATAAACACGCCGTTTGTGTGTTGTTGTCGTTGGATGTTGTGTTATTGTTATTATTAATTGTGGTGTTTCTATTTTTTCCAAATTAGATTAAATTTAAATTTTTCTTTAAGTATCGTTTTATTTATTAAAATAACAGTTGATATACGTGCGTGTTATTGTTAAAATTTTATTTATTTATTTATTCCTTTTTTTGTGTAAGTACGCAGAGTGCGTCCAGCATTCTGCGACGGATTATTTATTCAAAATTCGCGTCAAAAACAGAGAACCCGTTCCCGTTTACGCCATGGAAATGGATCAACAAGAACGGGAAAGCGATATGGGGGAGGAAAGTCCAACGGTAAGTCCCATTTATCATTCAATAATTGTTTTTTTGTTCAATTATCAGTAAATATTTGTACAAATTCATCGGAATTGATAAAAGCAAATTTGATCGGTCTTTTTTTCAACATTCTTTCATCGATAACCTTAAAATCTATTTCGGGTTTGATACCTTTTAAACCATTTATCCACACTATTGCGGATTCAAATTTAGATAATGAAAATTATCAATTTTGCAAATATTCACATAGAATCATACAGATGATAAACGGTAATACTAAATGTTAAATTGTAACGCCAAACTGTATTTTTTAGCGATAATAATGATAAGAAGCCGGGATTAGTGGATGATGGGCAAGCGCCCTTGATATCTCCACCGATTCCGTGTTATGATCCGCGACATACGGTCGAGATTGCCGTCCTCTGATTGGAAGAACTCATCACAATGACCACGCCCTACAAACATCTCTATTGGAAGTTTGGTGTTTTGAAGACCGCGTTTATACGATCGCGCAATCAAAATTCAATATAGACAACAATTATTGGCGTAATATTGCCACCCCCCCTCGAATATTTTTTATTTTAATTTAATTATAATAATTAAAGAAATAATAACAATAGCAACAATTAATAATATAGTTGACATTTCTTTTGTCTGTGTAAATAATAATTGATTTTAAAAGTTGGTGACATTTGATTTACAACTGATATTGTTCGATTGGTGAAGGTTGATTTTGGCAACCCTCCTGGTGTGTGTGGTGAGTAAGGGATCTGTACAGGTATCTTTCGAATCAATACAGGAAATAAAGTCTATTTGTTAAACCGAAAGAAAAAAGATAATTGACTTTGGAGTTATTGAAAAATTTTAGAAACTCGTCAAGGACATTTTAGAGGGAAATAATAAAACCAATCTATTATTATTATTATTATTATTGTCAAAAACTGTCTATTTAAGATGATAGAAAAATATCGATAATTATTTATTATTGCAATACAAATCGATAAAAATTAATAGAAATTTGTTTAACTACAAAATACAAATAGATAAATGTTTAAATTGATTTCACAACACAATTGTATTGATTTAATTCTACGAACTATCGTAAATAAGTAAATAAATAAATAAATAATACAAAGAATGTGTGCAATGAAGATAGTAGAGATTATTCAGTTATTTGACCTCTTTAATATTAAATACCCGCCTTAAATTAATAGGTATAACAACTCAATAGGTACATGCCTATGTTAATCTTATTGATAATGTTAGATTTTCAACTGTCTATATAGTTACCTGTAGTTTGGTTGGTATTTATATTGTACCGTCAAAGAGGAATACACCTTGCCAAACTTATAAATAATGGATAATGTTTGGTGTTTGTGTGTGTGTGTTTTTTTTTAAATACGTCTGGAAAAACAATACAAGATAGGATTCCTATTCTTTACAGATGTAATTGGGTTAAGATTTAAATTGATTAACTAATTGGTTTAAAAGTAGTTAGTCTTCTTATTCGGTCGTGTACTTATACTACCGGCATAGATTTCTTACCACTAGCTTTGATAATTGGAACATACTTATAGTTTGTTCACTTACTCTAGATAAAACCGTTATAGTTTTGTAAACTTTATAGTGTATTGACAAGAGCGATAAATCTATGAAATTTCTCAACAATTCAATTTATTACAACTTGATAAAAATTGGAATAGTTTATTTCTTTAGTCAATACACTAAACAGTTTGTTAAAGTATATTTGAACTTTTTAACCATAATAATACTTCATTCATGTCGACTAGAAACACACAATATGCGCATGATTAAGAATTTGTTAGTCTCAAATACAAGAGAAGCTTATAGATTTAAATTATTTTTTTTCTTATACAATGTTCGATTAATAACATTAATATTCTCATTAATAATAATGATGAGGGATTATTATTAATTTATTCGTTGACAAAAAGAGAATAAAGTAGTACTTAAACGTAACTTTAGCTTAAGCTAACATTTAAAGAGCGCCACGGATAATCAGACATGTTTGGTGAACAATGCGATTCACCTACCATCAATTTTTCAATTAATAATCTTGAAATTATTTCGATAGACGTGTTTGAACAAGTGTTGATTGTTTGATGGAAGTATTTGATTGTCAGTAGCGTCAGTTGTCAAAAGCTTTAAATTTATTACTTTTAGTCATTGCACTAAACAATTTGGTGGAATATAAATACATCTACAATCTCTATCCCCAAATTGAGCCTAAATATTTTTCGATAAGTATCTTCTTCGAAAACACATTCTAAATGAAATCGTGTAAAAATAGGTATAATTACCTAGATTAGGAAGACAAAACTGCCTTTTTACTTGCTATTATCAAGTAGAATCTTTAAAATTAAAAAAATTTGACGTTTGCGACTTAAGTTTGTGAAGTAAGTAACTTTTAATTCAATTTCAAAACTGTGTAAAAGCGAAATCGTGTTAATTAAATACCGTGCAAATCAACGGATAGGTTTGTTTTCTTTAGACATGTGTCAAAGGTGACCAGATTTTCATGTTAGAAATACGATAGGTTATAGGTACAGGGTGTTATTTAAATGTGGTCAATTCTTATTAAAGATTTGTTGATTGTCCTTGGAGACCATTCTGGCAAAATTAGAACTTTGTAGCTCATTGGAAAATTGGTTGCAAAACGCTTGTTTCTAATGTCATGATTTTCAAAAACAAGTTAAGGCAGTTAAGCACTCAACACGATTAAAAATTAATTTGAAAGCTCATTTAACATTGATTTTTTCGTTTTTTTTTCTCGTTGCATTCTAGAAGAAAAAATGTTCCAGAATAAGTACCTGAATGGAGAAAAACAGAAAAAATCAGTGTTAGTTACTTTACCTGTTTGACTACTTTTTGACCTTATCCAGGAACGAATGTTTTTGACCAACTTTAAAATGAGCTACGAGGTTCTAACTTGTTTAAAATCAGTTCCAGGGACCCTCTATACTAATACAGGGTGTTTGATCTAAATATGGTCGATTCTATGAAACATTATAACTTCGTATCTAATTTGGAAGTTGGTCAAAAACCCTCGTTTCTGACGATATACCGATTCTCAAAAACGAACTAAACACGCAAAACGACTTAGAATGATTCTAGGATCCTCCCAAAAATGATTTTTTTTCGATTTTCTCCATTTTATTGGGGAACAGGTGGAAATATTTCGTATTTCTCTAAATAGAATGGAGAAAAAAATCAATGTTGGGAAGATCTCAGAGTCATTATTAGTCGTTTTTGAAAATTGCGACATTGTCACTCTTTGACCAACTTTGAAATGAGCTACGTGGTTCTAATTTTGCTAAAATGTTCCCTAGGAACTCCTCTATAAATCCTTGAAATATTTTTCGAATCGCTCGTCGACTAATAAAAGTTTCATAGAATCAACCATATTTAAATCAGACATCCTGTATTTCTCGGGACAATTCGGGTTAAATGCTATAAATTCGGGACCAAAAAAACCAGTTGCAAAAATCGGGACTGCGAGTGAAAATTCGGGGATGTCTCGGTAAATTCGAGACGCATGTTCGGCTTAGACTTGTATCAATATCGTTTGAAATTTTATATTTTAAAAATTTCATTTACAATTTTCGGGACAAGTGGAGTTTTAGAAATTTTAAAACGATTGTTGATCTTGTCGTATTATTGATATTGACTGGACACTGTATAGGGGTCCCGCATTTTAAACTCTCGTTTTCCTCTTAATTCTCAAGATTTATGTGTCAAAATTTACAATTTTACAAATTCTTATAATACTATCGGTTGAATTTAATTTCGGAATTGTACGAAAAATCGTAAAAATTAAATTAAAATTGATGAATCTTTCAATTATTGCCCATCATTTCCACACAAATTGAAATATCAGAAAAAAGGGTTAATTGTTATTAATCGAACTTAATTATCGTTGATTAGATAGAATTAAGGGTTATACTGGTAGAGTTAATAATTCGCGTATTTCACCAAAAATTCATCCCCAATTCGTCTGGATCTAGATTTTATTTTTCTTTTAATCGAAAAATTGTTATTGTTTGGTAGTATCAAGGGTGTGGGTGAAGCCGATTTATAAATTTTATCATAAATAATCGTGTCTCCACAGGGCCACCGAGGACACAGTATTACTATAGCGTTGTAGGGAATTGATTTATCATGGCGGCCAGCAGGACGCCACAACAACATTACATTCATATTAATATACAGTTCCATTTTAATATTGTCACCAAGTATTTATAGAGGCATTTGAATATTTACCTTTAGTTAAACAAAAAGAAAAAAGAAAAAACAGAACAATAAAAGATGGTGATTGAATTTTTCGGTTGTTGGGATAATTTAAAGGTTCAATCGACGTCTGTGTTGATTTTTTTTTTTTGTAGGTACTTATTCCAGTTCACTATTTCACAACTATAATCAAAGACCGCACCTTTTACGCATTTTACGATTATTGCAAAATTAGATTGCCAAATTTAATTAAAAACGGACAAACAATACCCCATTCAATAATAAAAAGATACATAAAAATGGTAATAAAATAAACAGAAAAAAAAATTCCATTATGGTGGGTTGACGAAGGACGCAATGGTGAGGCGGTAGTAACGGGGGAGCAACAAGAAAATTATTGAAAATAGTTACAATCAATGACTCATATGAATGTAAACATTGCCCAAGTCCATCTTAATGCAGTTATGAACAGAGTGGATAATTACAATGTAAACAATACCATTAGTCTAAAGAAATGGTATGGATTAATAAATGGGTCTGGTTTATTATACTACCTATATCTTGGAATTTCTATTGATTTTTTTTAATATTGTATGTTGTCTTTCAATTCGAATCGTGTAATAGGCTAGAAGACAGAACGAAAGAAAAATTAAATATTTTCAAAACAGATATAGTTACAATATACCATACATATAAATTGTCAACTATATAAGAGGATGGAATCAATCAAAATGTTGAATGAATGATGATCGATTTAGGATTGTGTTAGTATTGAATGGGGGAGAAAAAAGCGATGGTCTTGATCTTTTATCAGTGAGGTCTCACGGAGTGAGAGAGAATGGTCGTGTTGTAACCGATTCCATAGTTAGATTATTTTAATCGAAATCCACTATTATACAGTCAATAATAATTTAGAAGAAGATGGCGAATAATACAAATAATAATAAAAAAGAGACACGCTAGTAATAATAATAATAAGAATAATATCGAAAAATTGATTCATTTATATTATTCAGAAAAATGATCTAGACGAGATTAAATAGATATGTAATGGTAATAATAAATGATTAAAGATTTAATATCCAGCTGTTATAACATGGACACGATGCGAAAAAATCTTTATTTGAAATATTGTTGTACTTTCTTATTCTTTTTGCTCTTTAACGTGGACTAGGTTGTATATAAATCTTTATTTGAAATTATATTGTATACTTTCTTTTTCTGTGTTTGCTCTTTAAGGTGTACTAGCCTGTATACAATTGAAATAATCGTCTTATCTACAAATGAAACTGAATATATTGGAAATTCTGCCATTGACTCAAGTTATTAGTGAAACCGTACTTTTGGTCGTTGATCGGCTGTAGAACGAGATTTGATACCAATAAATATCTTAGCATTGATTCCCAAATAAAGTCGAATATTTAGAATTTTTGTACGAAAATATAGCTCCAAAATCAATTATTTGTTGTATTCTAATTGTTCCAATTGATAAGCGAAGGGGGCGGTATATAAACTACCCTTTAATTGTCTTTTCCTCGACTGAGATGCAAATAATGAAATTTGTCAATTTTTGTGACTTTCAAATAATGTCGAATATTTTCTATTTTTGTATTAAAATGTAGTTCCATTTAGGGCTGTGCAAATAATTCGAAATGGCGAATTGTTCGGGTCGAATCGAACCAAATAATTCGATTCGATATTCGTTCGAACTATTCGAATAATTCGAATGAGCCAAATTATTCGAACCTTTTATATTACTCGAATCTCTCATTATTATTCGAACCTTTCATATTATTCGAATTATTTGGGATATACTAAATGCTATTTATGGTTACCAAATGATATCTATAAACAAAAATATTCGAATAAGATGAAAGATTCGTATAGTTCGAATCGAATAATAATATTCGATTCGGGCGGGATTCGCACAGCTCTAGTTCAATTTTTGTATACCGAATTTTAGAATTGATAAGCGAAAAGTTCTTATGACAATTTTCATTATTTGGCGAGCGACTTCTACAAAAGTGGAACCTCATAGTTCATTTGGAAGTTGATCAAAAACACTCGTTTATTACAATCCTCCCATTCATTTTTCTTAATTTTATTCTGGAATACTTAGGTGAGGATATTTCGTATTTTCTCTGGAGAAAAACCAAAAAAATTTCGAGTCATTCTTAGTCGTTTTGTACGCTTTGCTCGTCTTTGAAAATCACGACTTTGTCCAAAACTAACGTGTTTTGACCGACTTACAAATGAGCTACGTGGTTCTAATTTTGCTAAAATGTTCTCTGGAGACCACCCAACAAATCCTTGAAATATTTTTCGAATCATTTGAAACCACCCTTTAATTGTCCATCATTAACGAAATTTTTTGACTTTTTAATTTTCCCCTATTCTTCATTTATAAAAAATCGACTTTAGTGCGATCGTTATGGCTTACGATAATGTTTAATCATCAATCTAATAAGTACATGTCGTACTTATCACTGTGACATGAACGTTGTAACGTTCCATTTCGTGTTCAGACATTTATATCACGTGAAAACATAAGGTATCTTATTATAATTTTAAACTCTGCATTATAATCAATTCTGTTAAATTTATCGTTAAAAATTAACTTGATTCGATTGTGTGTCTATTGGACCGTATAAACTAAATGACAATAGATAACACCTTCTTTAGATAGATAGTGTTTAATTTTAACAAACTTTTATTCGTGTTATCGAAGCCAAAAAAGTCATCGTATTTGTGTATGTGTGTGTGTGTGTGTGTGTCTTAAAACCGATAATTAACTTTTCGGGGGTTAGGAGGCTTATATTTCAAAAGCTTATTATAAAATACACAATAGTATAGAATTCATTTGTTCTTATTGTTTTTCTTCGGTGTTTTTTTTTTCGACAAAATTTTTTTCAAACACCTACGTGTTACGTCGTTGATCGATCTAATTTAGTCAGGTGGCTTACGCGAAAATAATTCAAGGTAAATGTACGCGGAAATTATCCGTATTCTTCACACTAGATTCACAAAAATTCAATTATTCCTCAAGTGGGGGCAAGGGGGCGACTCTATTCTTGTCCGAAATTTGATTTCAATATTTGTAATCACAACTTTCTCTTTGCTAAATATTCGAATAAAATTGTGCAATAATTATAAAAACTTTCACAATTTTTGTAATTTTAGCCATCATTAAATATCGATTGTATGTACCTATGTATTATTATTCCAACGAAATATTGACAGGGAGATGGAATTCGTTGAGAAATAAAGACAACAATCGGTAAATTAAAATGTCTGGTAGTTTGAAAGCAAATGAAAAAGACTGTTTGGCTTAATGCCCATCGTCTTCCAATTTTTTCATATCATTTGTGACGATTATTCAGGAATAAACGTTTAATTATTTGGATTTAGTCCAAATTAGTTTGAATACCGTACAATATAACAATACGTTTCTTTTCTTGTAGAGTATATAGAGAGAGTTAATTTTCAATTGTGATAAAATAATTCAAATTGTTGGTGATGACTCAAAACTGGGTAATAAACCTAAATTTCGCCGCCATTAAACATAATTAAACAATAAAATCGAATCATTTATTGATCATTGGAATCTTATTAATTGAAGGCTAAATGAATCATTGGGATTTTTACGTAATTATCTTTTAAAGAAAATCAATATTTGATGAATTTTTATTTTATATTGTCCGAGATTTGTCATTGTATTTTGTTATATTGATGGAGAGAGCGAGTCACGAGCCAGTCGTGGGAAAACAGCAGGATTCGGCGGGGCCCCCATAGTGCAACTCCTCCAATATATCAATATCTGTCTTGGATTTATGTTGTCCACCACCAACTTGTACTAATTTTAATCGCCAAACAACAAAAAAACGATTATATAAATATTTAAATTAATTATTTGTTTTTTTGTGTTGATAAAAACAACATTTTAAGACTGTGACAACACATCAAGAGAGTAGGAAAAAAGGACATTAACACGTATACTACATACATACACACACACACACACATCAAAAGCGACTCGATCTAAATTTAAAACTTTAGACTTTGTCGGATTAATTCGCCGGAATGATTCCAATTATCAAATCCAACATCCGGCACGACATATCTTCGTTGATTTATAATTTTATTAAAAATATCGCAGGTTTTTTCTTAGAATTCATCTCGATCTTTTTTCTCATCCTGTCATATATACGTGTGGTAGATTTTTGGCAACAATTTTGATCGATGTCTAGAGTGCAACATGAGACATTTTCTGTTATAATCGCAAAATTGTTTATTTAGTCTGTGGTTATTATTAATAATCGACGACCGAATGCTGTTGTCGATCAAAATTTCGGCCACCTGAAAATTTCAACAACTCAAAAAAAAAGACGAAAATCGACTCTATAGTGTATAGACGAATTCTATTTTTAAGAAAATTAAAGCAAGAAAAAATATAACAAATTAATTATATGATGTGTGTATGCAACGGCCAGGTGAACATTCCAAATTATTGTTATTTTAGTTTAGGTAAAATAAAAAGTGAGATAAACAACCGAATGGGAGAACTTTCAGTATTACAGCTACTGTATTGGAAATCGCGTGCAACTCACCAATATTTATTTTTATTTTTATATTAAAACTTCGTCTGCTTTTTGTTATCAAAAACAAAAATTGCCCAGCAATTACGAAAATTGTTCCCCCTCGGAATAAAAAAAAAATTAGAAAAATTATATTTCAAATTGACTAGTTTTATTTTTTAATTTCAAATAAAGTAAATAAACTCCCATAGCCTTGAATTTGAGAAATCTTCTACTGTCGTCCCGACCGACCGAAAAAAATAGTTCTATTTATTCAATTTTTAGGTGAGAATGTTTTTGAGTAATAATAAAGGCGTGTCTCACTCTATTCTATTCGATTTGTTTAATTATAGAACCTGTCTCTTCTTGTGTATCGAGTTCTTATATATGTGTGTGTGTGTGTGCTTCTATACAACAATACAATACATTATCGTCTCTATTGATTCTAAATTTAAGGGTGATTCTGTCGATTACATTTAATTGAAACACGTGAACAAATATTTGCAATGTACCCTATACACAGATCTTTCTACCGCGTCTACACGAAAATTCTTCACAGGCCCAGACAAATAACAACAAAATCTGAAGGAGCTCCTTGAAAATCACACACGTATACCGGCCGATCCACTGAAATCTCACCACAAATTAGCCGGATAAGTGGAACACTCTGTATGTAAAGCGGCGTCCACATCTAACGGACGAATGCGAATGAACTACCAAAAAACAACAAATCCACACAAACATTCGCGAGCACGAACAAATACGCGCAAACAGAAACAAGTGCTATGATGTATTGTATTTCGCTAAATATAACGAGCAGTTTCATTTGAAGTAGCGACATGTTCGAGACGAATGTTCGCGTTCGAGTCACCGTCCACACCTAAAATTTCAATTCTTACATTTCCATTCGTTCGTATGATGTGAATGAACAACCAAAAACAATAAATCCACACCAACAATCACGAGCACGAACAAACATGCGCAAACAGAAATGAATGCGGAAGGCGAACGAGCAGTTTCTTTTGAAGTAGCCACCAACATGAGATGGGTTATTTGTCCACACCTAACATTTCGATTTTTATATTTTCGTTCGTTTGCGTTCATTGATGTTCGTTCGTTCTTTAGATGTGGACGCGGCCTAGTAACAAGACTCGAGGAGTTTCTTGAAAATTTCACGTATAGCGGCTAATCTACAGAATTCTCACTACAATTAGCCGGATATTTCGACACGTGTGTGGATGGATCACGTATGTAAAGCAGCGTTCACAACTAAAGAACGAATGTGAATGAACATACAAAGACAATAAAGAGCACGAACAAACACGTGCAAACAAAAACAAGTGTTATGACTGTAGATTCACGTGTTTCCTGCAAAATTTAATAGAGAGTTCTCGTTCACACCATACGAGCACGAACGAAGACGAATGGGCTCTTTGCTTTGAAATAGAGAAATGAGATGGGTAATTGTTCGTGATGTTTGTTCGCGTTCGAATTACCATCCACATTTAACATTTTGATGTTACATTTATATTCGTTCATATGATGTGGACGCAGCTTAACGAATGAACGCGAATGAGCAACTAAGAATAACAAATCCAGACCAACATTCACGAACATGAACAAACACGTATAAACAGAAACAAATGCAATGATTGTAGATTTAATCCTATCAAATTTAATAAAGATTTCTCATTCACAATATACGAACAAAGGCAAACGGGTAGTTTCCTTTGAAGTATCGATATGAAAGGTGTAATTGCCCATATTTAACATTTTGGTGTTTAAATTTTCGTTCATTCGTGTTCGTTCGTTAGAAGTGGATGCGGTTAAAATAACAAAATCTGAGCGACCCACCGAATTCTAATTAGCGGGATATTTGTGTGGCAGGATTAAATGAAACACTCTGTATGTTATACAAAACATTACAGTGTTTTATAGCAATCGTACACACATACAGAAAAACTCTTTCAGATGTGTGTTGTGTAGTAATAAATGCAATTTTACTGTATGTGTAATACGAGAAATGACTTCAATAACGCCACTCGAAGTTAAAGCCAATTTGGATACATTGTTAAAAAATACATGCCGGTATACGCATATGGTTGAATTGTGAATACATACCGGCGGCAATGGCGATATATTCAGCCAGACACAAGTCTCTTTGACAATGTTGCATGCCCATAAATCGCGTCCGGATGGATAGAGGTGACGACCAAAACGAAAATTTTTTTTTTTTTAGTTTATGTAGGAAAAATTAAAAATTTCTGAAAATTTAGAGAAAGTTATCAAACGAACAAACTAACAATGAACATCATTATTATTAATATCAGGTGGGCCTCAGGTCGTTATTTTTCAATTAATGATAATTATTAAACCAAATAGTGTCTCTTCACTAATGGACTTTGGCTATCAACATAGAAAATATTATAAAATAGACGAATCTTTATTCATTCGAACAATAGTATTTTGTAAGAATTTACGACTAATTGACACAAGAAAGAATAAATGGCGACTAATTTTTAGTTAATTTTTCTTGTTATCATCAAAGAAATAAACAAATAATAGAGTAAATATTATGATAAAAAGACAAACGTTTGTTATTGTTCTATACATTATACTACACAACGATATTTAATTAGAGACAATACGAGAATTAAAAAAGATTTCAAAGAAAGCCATTTTTTTTTCAACAGTTCTGTTCTTGTATTGTTAATTTAATTTATTTTAATTATTAGTAATTGTTTTTAACAAATTTAATCGGCGATTTATTGAATCTCCGTTAGGAAATTGCATCTTGTAATTTTCATATACAGGGTATTTCAGCTAACTATGGACAGTTGCAATAAATTCGCTATATCTTCTTTACTTATTTATAGAATAAAATAATTTTGCAAAAACTTGAAGGGTAACACCTGGACCATCTACTGGAAGTGAAAACATCCTTTTACCATTTTTTCGAAATGAGAGAAATTGACGTCAACTTTCGGAAATTACGAAGTTTTGAATAAAAGATTAGTATTTCTAAAAATTCAATCAAGTAGGTAATTACAAAAATATTTTCCCTTTGGTAATCCAATCTCTATTTGGGAAGAAATCAAAAATTTTGAAAAATGAAAAGATTTAATGAATGGCGTTACAAATATGGGCCAAGGATAGGAGTCCCTTGCAAGTAGTAAATATACAAAGCACTCTTCGATTCAATACACTAAACTACAACAATAGTTTATTTCATTATCAACATGTAAGTGAACAATTTTAAGCAAATTTATTACATCTTTTTGGGCTTTCTAAATTTATTCCACTAAACTGGGGATCGTCCGACCTAGATTTTTTAAGCAGTTCTCACAATCAGCAATTAAAATATTCCTTTTTTTTGCAAAGCGAAATTACACTTTCAAAATGAAACTATTTTTGTTTTTAGTTGACTCTAGCCTCCCTGTCCCCTCTCAAGTTCAATTGTTTTCTTATACAAGGTGTTTGGTTTAAATATGTCAAGTTCTAAGAAACTCCTATTAGTCGACGAGCGATTCGAAAAATATTTTAAGGATTTGTAGTAGAGTCCCTTGGGAACATTTTAGCAAAATTAGAACCTCGTATCTCATTTGGAAGTCGGTTAAAAACAATCGTTTTGGACAATGTCGCAATTTTAAAAAACGAACAAAACACGCAGAACGACTAAAAATGACTCAGAGACCTTTCCAACATTGATTTTTTTCGTTGTTCTTCATTGTATTCCAGAGCAAATATGAAATATTTCCACTTGTTCCATAATAAAATGGAGAAAAACGAAAAAAATCAATTTTGGGATTATTCTAAAGTCATTCTAAGTCGTTTTACCTGTTTAGTTCGTTTTGGAAAATCACTACATCGTCAGAAATGAGCTTTTTTTGACCAACTTTCAAATGAACTACGAGGCTCTAATTTTGCTGACATGTTCTTTAAGGATCCTCCTACAAATCCTTAAAATATTTTTCGAATCGCTCGTCGACTATTATAGGATCAACCATATTTAGAACAAACACCCTATATAAATAAATGGAAGAATTAGAGCGAATATATTGCTACGTCCATAGTTATTTGAAACACCCTGTATTTTGTGGAAATACACAAAATTTTGTCAATCTACTTGACTGTTTACTTTTTTATTATCATTTCACTATCTAAATTGTTTTGATTTATTTCCTAAACTTGAGTTGTTGAGTCGTTCCTTTGTGTTTATCAGAAAACATGTGGCATTAGCGATTTATACCAGTAGTTGTCAAACTGTTCACCCTTAAGTCGATCTATTTATTTGATTTTATTTTACACATCCAATATAATTCATCACTTATTTTTAGAAGGTTTTGATCTGTGATTTATTAACGTTTATTGATATAGTGCATGCACTTTATTGACAACAGGAAAGAAATAAGGTCAATTCCTATAATTTTTTTCTTATTGTCCCAATGTAATTTCGTCACGGACTATAAAACTGCAAGATGTAAATGCGAAGGTTAGATAGATATTTGTGTATAATACAGAAAGAGGAACGACATGTGGTCCATTTTTCGTATAGCTGGTCGGATCGACGGGAGGGAGAGGGTGCGCAACAGATTTCATCTGGTATTTATAATGCAGTGTGGGCCCTTTTTGAAAAAATAAATATAAGATTCAACTATATAGCACACCAATATTAGCATAAATAGACGTTGACATTTCCGGACCGTGCCCGCTGTCGGTTAAATCAAATTTGGGAACAATACACCACCGCCACCTACACATAAACGGTACCCACCCCTTTAGAAGTTATAAACGTATGTATAATAAACATTTAAACACAAAAATAATAACAGAGGGTGGTAGAGTAATTTTATTAATTGAACGTTGAACGTCTCCACAATTAAGGGGTTGATCTACTTTTCTACCCCGAAAAAATCTAAGAATTGTTGCGGTACTTGGTTGAATAAGGGTTGAGTTCGACAATATCAACAATCTCCTCACGACTTGCAAGTTAAATAAATATTTTCACATGCATTAATATGGAAATAATCGTAATATTCGTTCCTAGAAAAGGCCTGTTGTAAAATATTCAAAAGTAAGCTTGACTAATTACAGTACGTTTTCAATAATTTATACAAGTTTCACATTTATTTCTAAGAGTATGTGGAAAATTCAATTATTTTCAATTTCAAATTCAGTACTTGTCAACATTTTCAATTGACAATACTTTTGATTTCTACCGATAAAAAGATTATTTAATTTGAAATTTCTCTAAGAATTATTCACATACATACCGTATAGGTGTGGGGTAATTTATCATTTGTGTCGAATTTTATTAATTTGTGTTAATTGAGAATTGTTAAGTCATGTTCAAAATCCATCAGTTGTTGACTCTCATTTTAATTCTAATCTAGGTATACACTTTCAAAATTTATTATACAGGGCGTCCGGCCTAACCAACTAATAAAGCGATTCGATAAATATTTTAAGCATTTATAGAAAAATCCCTAGGGAACATTTTAGCAAAATTAGAATCTCGTAGCTCATTTGTAAATCGGTCCAAAAATATTTTTTGTCGATGTTGTAATTTTTAAAAATTTGCTGGACACATAAAATGACTCGAAGATCATCCCTATATTGATAATTTTTGTTTTTCTCTACTTGGTGGAAATGTTTTGTATTTTTTTTAGAATACAGTGGAGAAAAACTGGAAAAATCAATGTTAGAAGGGATTTCCAGTCATTTATTGTGTGTAGCCTGTTTTCGAAAATTGCGACTTTGTCCAAAACAAGCGTTTTTGATCAACTTTCAAATGAGCTACGTGGTTCTAATTTTGCTAAAATGATGTCGGAAAATAATGGGCGTTACCATAACAACCTTCCATCTGACGTGAATTTGCTTCCCTGTATGGAGTCGTAGCTTGGTTCATACTTTATTTGCCATTTTTCGATGACAATCGAAAATTTGAATTTTGACCAATCACAGCCTTTTTAAACTGGTTTATAAACACCAAGTTGGTATTTAATCGGCAAATATAGCAGGTATATGTCCAAAAACCACCCATTTCATCTATTTTGGACATATTACCCGATTCGGTTTTTGAAAATTGCCAATTTTAAAACGACGATATCTCCCTTGTTTTTTGAGATAGGTATTATGAAAAGTAAACGAGCGTTGGATAGAGAATTTCAAGGTGCATGTCCCAAAGCTTACTATTTAAGAAAAATATGACAGAATTCTGAATGGCAGAGGAACCTCTTGGATCATCTGCCAAATTCAAATAGCTCACCAACGTCCAAATGAACTACGAGGTTCTAATTTTACTAAAATTTCCTCTAGACATCCGGACATCCTGTATGCAATAATATTTCGTTAAAATTGATACAATTTTCCTTGTGTTTCAGTTGAAATGAAAGCGTTAAACTTGTGAATTCTCCAATTTCTAAAGAGTGCACGAATCAATATTGATTGTGCGAAATTTGGTGTAATTTTTATGTGGAAAGTCCTTGAAACTATTCAATATTCTCGTATTATTTCCAATTCATTGTAGAAACTAGAAGGGCTAAAATGAAAATAGATCGTCGTCAACAACGGGGTTTAAGAACTCAATAAACCGATACACAAATTTGACGCATTTGAATTATTACAATTCCATTTCGATTATTGTAAAACTATAATGGTTGCATATTATTTGGAAAACAATAAATTCTCCATAGATTAGAAATTTTTGCTTTTAGCTCAATTTTCTCAAAGAATGATATAAATAAATCTTAATTTTTATATGATTTTCGATAAAGAATCATTGAGGTGGCTCGTTCCAAATTTTTGAAGATCGTAATTCTTTCAGCCACCATTTATCTATACAGATATTATAAATTTAAATAAAGAACAAAAAGCCAGTCGTGTATACATGAGATTTAATATAAATACAACACATATACACACACACAAACACATACACATATTGTAGAGGAAGAGTGGCACAAAGAAATGTGTTTTTATTTTTAGTGTTGTGGCAGTCACGTGCCCAGACAGTTAGGGTAGGTCGGAAATGACGTCATATTATTATATATTTTCAAAGCTTATCGTTTATATAAACTGCTACCATAACCACCACCGTTTCTCCTAATTTTTTTTTATTCCTTCGGTGTACACAAGGGTAGACCGCGCAAAAGACGTTCCAGGCAAAATTTGACACCCATTTTTATGGAATTTTTAGTGTCTAAATTTATAAGTTCTTAATCCAGACTTTATCTCAATGGATGTGAGTTTGGATTTTTAATGGAATTCTGGCAGAACTTTGTATTTCGATTTTATTGCGAAATATTCGAGCTTTCTTCATGAATGTCCCTTTGGCTATTGCTAATTGAATTAATGAGCTACATGTGTCCGAAATTATAGCAAAATTTATAAGAATCCATTTGATAAATTACCTTGAGTTTGTTCAAATCTTGATTGTAATTTTAGGGGAAATTTATCAAAATTGTACCATTATTGTGTTCACGTCTTCCATGCAAATATAACAAATCCTATTCTCTAACAATCAGTGAAAGTTTGCAAAAATTCGCATTGTTACCAAAAAGTAGATTGCTTTGTTATAAGGAACAATTTTCTAAAGATATTAACCCAAAATGGTAAAGTGAAGGTACTAAACTCATATTTATATCAAAATTTGCTTCTATTTTATATTATTTCATCATTTTTATAACTTTATTTGCACAAATAAGTTAGGAGTTTCAAATAAATTGAACCGTGCACAGTTTCTCAAATGGTACCACTAAGCCTGTTAACAATTCGTACTGGTGGTACGAATTAGAAGACCGAGAACTTTATATTCGTTTACAAGGAGAACATTCTTATGTAGTAAAATATTTAAGAGAAGTTACTATACTAAGGCCACTAAGCTTGCAAGTTAAGTACTGTTTAGCAGTATAGGGTAAAACCGGGATAGATGCCGCACTGGGATAGACGCCTCATTTCTAAAAACCCAAGTACCCAAAAACAAAATAGCTAATGCGTTGTTTCCGTACGTGCCACATACGCCCCCCACCTCAGTGACACGTAATCCATTGCTCGGGGTGAATGTTTTTATCTTGTGTATTTGAAAACATTTGCAGCAGACTCAACAAGCGCTTCAAAGTTTCCAACGTCATTTTTCACTAGTCTATATCTTTATAAGTAATAATGGATTACATTTTATTTTAATTGTGTTAATGCATTGGTTCATTGAGAACACATTTAGGAGTCAATCACTGATATTTTATATTTATTTTACTTAAAATACAAAGAGACATCTATTCCTAACGTAAAGGATAGTCGCCCCAAGTTTTGAAGGGATAGATGCCCTTAGGAGCTTCTATATCTCTATGCTGTAAGAGCCCTATCAAAGGTTAGTCCAAGCCTTGGATGATAGCCAAGGGCCAAGCTTTAAGAAAAGAAAAATCGACTTTTCGTTTCCCAAGCCTTAGGAAACGAAAAGTCGATGTTAGCCCAAGCCTCGGGAAACAAGAAATTGACGTTGCCACTAGCCTCGGAAAACAGAAAATCAAAGTTGGTACTAGCCTCGAGAAACAAAAAAACAACAACATTGGACCGGTCATATTACCTATATCTGAAGATTATATTATAAATAAATCTTACATTGTGATTACTTATGATGATTTTTAAAAGGGCATCTATCCTTCTACGCGATTTCATAGTGGGGCATCTATCCATAGAGGTAGGCATCTATCACCAAAAAAATGGTCTTGCAAGAACTTAATTTTTGCAAAACCAGTAATAGTTAGGTAAACAAATACAGATTCTAAGGCTATATAAATGATTAAACTAACAATATTATAGCGATAATCTATGCCAATATATTTGGTATTAAAATAATGAGGCTCTTTCAAAAACTGGGGCATCTATCCCGGTTTTCCCCTAAGTACTTTAAAAATGTCCTAAACTTTTGACTACACTTTTATATCTGAAACTTTTTAAAGCTTCATGGTAAACTAAATATTCGAATGCAAAGTATTCAAAGTTTTGGAACTTTTTTGAAGGTTTAGGTACTGCAGATAATTATGCACTTTTCAGGGATTAGCCAATCAATAATTTATAAAATTAACGATAAACTCTTGATTTTGTGTAAACACGAGATGGAATTTTTTAACTAGATTGCCTCAAGCTTAGAGAAACTTTTGTTCCTCGATTTAAACGTACCCTTACACGTATCAGTACTGTACAGTACAAGTACCGATGGTACTTTTTGCAGACCTTTCGATTTTAAGCAATTTAAGGGGTTAAAAAACGTAATGAAATTTTCTTTCTTGTACGAATATATATGAGTAAAATATGCAAGTTTGGTATCGAATAAATAAAATTTATGTACAGTCAAGTGCGTAAAAATTTTAAGGACTCTTGGTGGGAATTTTGACTTGTTTTACATAGATTGAATCATAAATAAGTAGAGGGTGGCAATTTACCTGATCTGCTTTAGGGGATTTTCATAATTCAATAGTACGTTTGTATGTTTGTTCCCTTCAAACGAAAGTCTGGTTTACACCATACAATCCTCATCAATTTTTCCGCACTTGACTGTACATTAAGAAGGTTTCAAAAAATTTACGAATAGCTAAAAAGTGCTACAATCATTAGAGTGGTTCATGAATTGGGAAACTTTCATTGCCTGTATTTATGAGTGATCTTAATCTAGACTTTATCTCAATGGAATTTTGAATTTTGTTAGAATTCTGGCAAAGATTTGTATTTCGATTTTATTCCGAAATATTGGGAGCTTTCTTCCTCAATTTCCTTTTAGCTGTCGCTAATTAAATTATTAAGCTACAGTTTTCGAGATTATTACAGAATTTATAAGAATTCAGTTGATAAATTACTTTGTATTTATTCAAATCTTGATTATTATTGAATAACGTAAGACTTATGTTGCTGGCACTGAAAGTGCTGCGTTTTTTCGGGCGCACCGTCAAATTTTCAGAATCTAGCTCTCAATATTTACAAATTACTTAAGTTGATATCATTATTATTTTTGGTTATTAATTAATTACTGAAATATTTCGAAAAAAATATATTTTTTTTTAAATACTTTAGTTTTGCTCAAGATAAGTTTCGGAGACTGTACTTATCCCTTTTTGGTCGATTTAATTTTCTGTTTATTTATGGGATTAGGGATAATATACAAATTTTCCAGGACTTGTGTGGTGCACTACCCCTAACAATTACATGGATATTATTGCATTCATAGGTGGCGTATCAGTATAAACGCAGAAAAAACTAGTTTCTGACAGTTTCATTACTGTTTTCACATTGTTATCAATGTGGTAGTTGTGCTGGATAATTAAATAATGCGCGTTGTTCCGATCACTTTTCAACTTGCAATTTTTGACTTTTGCTCAATTTTGAATTCGATTTGATTGCGTTAAATTCGAATTTTATTACAATAAGTGAGTGTTCCACGTGAATTTTAACGATTATTTGAATTTTTTGTTACCAAACAAGATAGCTCTCATCTTAACTCACCGCTATGATGAGATGGGGGTGAAAACGTGTGTCGTTTTGTTGAATTTTTAAACAAATATCATAAATATTGCTGGAATTACAGTTAGATTCAACATCTTGCTAAAATTTCGTCTGTATTACAAGAGGGTAGTTTTAAATTACGAATATTGTGAATAGATCGGTAAGAGAAATTCATGGAAATTTATTGCTAATCACCTTTTTACTACCTGTTTCTATTATTAGCTAGTTGTATAGTTTGTTATAATTGTAAATATAAAAGGGAGAAATTCATAGAAAATCGAACCTTTACAATATATCCGATCACAGGTATATTTTCAAAAATATAATAAACGACAACCGTATTAATGTTGTGTACCTGTAGCTTTAATATTTCAAACGATTGTCAGAACGGTTGGTTTGTCTCGTTAATTCTAACAATTTCACCAACTCTATATAACAAACAAAATAGATTTCTCTCGAAAATAAATATATCCAACAAATGAGTCAATAAAGACAAATATTAATAATAATAATATTAATAATAATACAAGTACCGTTTCCGTTTTGTGTCCATTTCTATTAAACGATTTTACATGAATAGTTACCAGGAACAAATACAATTAAATTAGAAATTTTTAAATTTTTAAATATATTTGAAGTAATGAAAGAGAGAGAGAGAGAGAGAGAGAGTTGAAAAAATTGTGGAATTGTGGTCGTTTATTTATTTGTTTCGTCTTAGGAAAGGATCGATCAAGATTAAGAAGGAAAAGGGGTGAGACTTCTAATATTAAACCAACTTTAATAAGACTTCCCCGTGATCGCATTACTTGTAACATAAACTCACTACCAACATAATTAGTCCTAATTAAGTTACATTCAAGTTGTATTATTTATAGTTGTATATAGGAAGGGATCGTTTTGATATAAAAAACTATTTAGATAGTATAACAATATCCGCTTAGTAGTGAATTTTATCCAATAAGGCTTGATTAAATTAATTGAAAACAAACATTCCTGATTGTTATTCGATTATAAAAAATAATGCAATTTCAAATACTAAATTGGATTATTGGTAAAGTTGTAGTAAATCACGACGAATAAGTATAAGATTTCCTGTGTTGGGTGTGTATTGATTAAAATTGAACTCTGATAAGTGCACTGTCTTATTCTTTTGTAAAATTCAACCCCTTTAGATTTAATTTCGTTAGTTTTACAGTTTTACCTGAAAAAAGACAAGAAAGATGTTCTATTTATGTAAAAATATAACAAACAACAAGAAATCTGTATTTCTTGGAATTTTGAGATAACTATGGCCTTGATGAGGGTTGCGGGTGGTTCTTGTTGTTGTTGTTCTTGTCGGTATTAAATAAGGACAGGGCATTTTTGGTGAAAATAAGTGGGATGGTTTTTGTAGTGTTCCAGGCGCCAAAAGACTGTGTCGATTGTGTATTATATCGATGCATTTTATGTCCCCTTCTAGCTACTTCCTTTATACAATTTTCTTGAATAGTCCTACACAAATATGAGATAAAGATAGATGTACAGTTAATTTAAACTATTGTAAAGATATACTGGTTGGTATCTTTTATTAGTAGTAGAGTTAATTACGACTTTTACATTATATGTATATGTATAGATTTCAAAACAGTGATTCGTAGAATTGGAATATTTTTAGTTGAGTTTGTCCATAATATAATCAATTTGGTCCAGATGTTTGTTAGTATGGGGTAATGAGACGTGTATGCGCCCGGGTAATGTCCTGAAATAAAGATAAAACAATATCAATTTTGCATTCCGATGAATATTTGAGCGAAAATTTGAGTAAAAATTTGATAAATTCCTTGATTTCCAGTCGCACAACGATGAAGAAATGACAGATGGTGAAAATGAATCAGGCCGTGATCAAGACGATGCCGATAGTTGTGATGAGATTAGACGGCATGCCAATAGTGATAGCATATTGACCGATCACGTTGACGTTTTAGCAAAATTAAAAATGCAAGTCAGAGATATTAAAGTGAGTTACCCCTCAATAAATTAATCAGAAATATTAAAAAATCTGTTGATTTGTATTTTTAGGACGAATTCGAGAACGGCCGTCATTTAGGCTTTCCATCATTGACAGCTAGAAGTTTACCAACACAAGACGGT
This sequence comes from Mylabris sibirica, assembly GCA_039776855.1. Lineage (NCBI taxonomy): Eukaryota > Metazoa > Arthropoda > Insecta > Coleoptera > Meloidae > Mylabris > Mylabris sibirica. Next base: position 7,404,842 of record CM077841.1, read on the forward strand.
GTCGTCGTCGGCGGCGGCGGCTTCCATCTACCACCCCCATTTCCATTTCCACATCCGAGTACGACATTTATGGCGCCGTTATTACCACCACCGGCGGCGCCTTCTTCAGGCAGTTCACATTCATCGGAAGGTAGTGCGTCGTCACAGCACACCTGGTCGTTTGAAGAGCAATTCAAACAGGTGCGTCAGGTAGGTCGTTTTATGCCTAAATGAAACCCTCAATAATAACAATAATATAATAATAATAATAGCGAAAGAGTTAAAACATGGAAATCTATACGGAATCGATTGATCATTGTAGCCGATTAAATCCGACTTGATTTCAATGTAATCGTGAATAAATTAAATAGGGCAATTTATTATTGAAATCGATTTAAATACCGAACATGTCGTTGTTAAATGCCACAATACTATTGCGTACTCCCATGAATTATTCCCATAAACAGCCTCTGATATCTTTTTAATATGTAGTGTTCTCATATGGAAACAAATTACGTGGGGTGTTATTGTATATATGTTTAATACATACAGAAAGATAGATACGTTGTTGTAGATTTGTGTGTTTGTGTATGTGTCAATGTTTTGAACTCCTGCAGTATAAAACACAACCGAATAAATAATAATCATTATAAAACGACAAAAAAAAATTATGTGGAAAAAAAGAGGGACCCAAGTAGAGAGAAAAACATCCATCCCAACATGAAATATAACAATGTAGGTGTTATTATATTTTAATATCAAGCTCTTAATATACCGTCTGGAGATGTATTTTGAATAGATAAATTACTGCAATTTAATTCAATTGCATGAATAAAATATAGCAACAGTTTCGGGAAAGAAAGGGAAATTATACGAAAAAAAACTTCTATACCAGACAGACGACAACCGCTTTTTTCATTAATCAAATGAATAAATTTTCTTCCGTCCGGTACAATTTATAGAGATGATTCTGTTTAAGAAGACTTGTTCTCTTCAGTTCGCAAATTTCGCTTAATTGCTCCTCTTATCAATGAGAGGACATTCTAAAATAAAGGCTTAGCTCCTTATTGTTTATCGATTAAAATCTGAAAATAGTAATGGAAATTTATTCGTGCCTGAAGGAACCCTTGTGAAATTCTAAATCGAGTTTGATAAGCTCCTTATCAATGCAACTTTTTGGGCCAGGCTAGTTAAAATCCATCAAAAAGCGTCCAAAGGTATGGCTGCAATAGACCAATTTTGGCGTATCAAAACTATTTTTTTTTTTTTTTAATAAATTAAATTCTATGGTTCCGAGCTTTGGTTTAAATAAGCCTTCCCTATTTTTGGCTGTCTGTTCGTCTAAAACTTCGAAAATTGAGGTTTTTCATTTGATAATTCGGATAGTTTATTATTTCAACACCTGAATTAATTGGCCAGTAAAATAATACTATAATTAAGTTTTTAAACATCATATGGATACAAACCATGGAATAAAATTTAAACAAAGCTATGTAATTCTATTTAAGAAGAAGAAAATTCCTCCTCATAGAGCATTAAGAATAAGTAAGAGAACACTGTAATAAAGGGTTAGCTACGTATTGTTTTTCGATTGAAATTTGAAAATAGCTTACTTCTTGCCTGAAGGAACTCTTGCGAAAGAAATCGAATTTGATAAGCTCTTTATCGTGCAAGATTTTTTGGCTTATTTTTTGTTCAATGCTAGTTTTAAAATCCACCAAAAAGCGTCCAAAATTGTAGAATTTTGGGTTCATCGATTAAAAACTAAATACTTTTTTTATAAATTAAATTCCATAATTCCGAGCTTTGCTTTAAATAAGCCTTCCTTATATTTGTCTAAAGCTTCGAAAATTAAGGTTTTTATTCGAGAATTCGTGTAGTTCATAAGTTTAACACCTGAATTCATTGGCCAGTAAAATACTACTATAATTAATTTTTATTCTTTATGGATACAAACTATGGAATAAAATTTAAACAGAGCTATGTAATTCTATTTAAGAAGAAGAAAATTCCTCCTCATAGAGCATTAACAATAAGTAAAAGAGCACTCTAAAGGCTTAGCTATGTATTGTTTTTCGATTAAAATTTGAAAATAGCCTTCGTTATTTCTTCCTACCTGAAGAAACTTCTGTGAAATTTTAAATCGAGTTTGATAAGCGATAAGCTCTTTATCGTGCAAGATTTTTTGGGCCAATCTGTGTTCAATGCTAGTTTTAAAATCAACCAAAAATCGTCCAAAATTGTGGAGTTGTGTGTGTAATGGACCAACTTTGGTGTAAGTTTCATCGATTAAAAATTAAATACTTAAAAAAAAATTAAATTCCATAGTTCCCTATATTGGACTGTCTAGTTGCCTAAAGTTTCGAAAATTAGGGTTTTATTCGAGAATTCGTGTGGTTCATTATTTTAACACCTGAATTCATTAGTCAATATAATCAGATTCATATTACCGGTCATATTTAGATGTTCTTTCCTTCTGATCAGCCATTTATAAGGCAAAATTACACTTTCCGTCTTAAGTGCTGGTTTCATATCCATCAAAAAGCTCCCCTAAACTTATGGATCTGTGTGCTATAATTTTTGAAATTTTGTTTGAACAACCTTTTTTTTATTTTTTAATATAGATTTGTGTATTTAACTATTTTTGACTCTTTTTAAATGCATTGGTAATTTTCAAATCTTGTGTAATCGTTGGTCAATTTTCCGACAATTTTCCCGTTTATATTTCGACCAAATAACTCAATCAATCAGATAAAAGCGATAAGAGATTTGTTTCTGGCAAGTTAGACAAGTATTTGAATATGTTAAACTATCATGTTTTGATTGTTACGGATTATATTTAAGACACTTCTCAAATTCATCATTTTTCTCTCAAACGTCTGATAGAATTTTGAGAAATTAGACGTACTTACACGTCAATTATTGTGTTTCTTTATTGTAGTAAAATTATTTTTAATATTTTGTTTAATAATTGAGAAATTTCTAGACCATATTACTTTGCTGCTCTAAATGCCCCCAATGGGGGGGGGGGGGGGGCTCCACAGCTCATTTCAGCAAAATTAGAACGTCGTAGCTCATTTGGAAATCGGTTAAAACCGCTCATTTTGGACAATGTTCCGATTTTCAGAAACTAGGTACACACGTTAAATGACTAAGAATGACTCGAAGATCTTCACACATTGATTTTTTCATTTTTTTTCATCGCATTGTAGAAAAAATGCGAAACAAAAGTCAATTTTGGGAAGATCCTTCAACCGGTTAACGTTCTTGAAAATCGCGACTTCCAAATGAGCTACGAGGTTCTAATTTTGCTTGAACGGTCTCAATAGACTCTCCTATAAGTCTATGAAATATTTTTCGAATCGCCCACCAACTAATAGGAATTTCATAAGAATTGGATACATTTAGAGCAGTTAACGTGGTACTTTGATTAAACTTGCTGTTGTTTGTTTAAATAATCATTTCTATTTTCGCATGAAAATACCTCAATTTATGATTGATTCTTAAATTAGAAATCTTAAATGATTATAAAATTTCCAATAACACAATAATCGTAATAATGCATATAAAAGAAATTTTAGTTATAGTAATTTTTCAGCAACTGTATATTATTGTAGTTGCTTTCTCAATCCAATTACAATCGTTTGTAATTTTATGCCAAACCGAACCGATGGCGCAAAAAAGCTTAACCAATACTAATTTTTAATAATCATAAATCACTAACACAGCGCTATAAAATACCAAATTATATTATGCCAAATTATAATAGTGGCGGGTCCTACATTTAGACACAAATTAACAGTGGCCTCACTTTATATGTAGGTACACACACACACACACACACACACACACACACACACACACACACACACACACACACACACACACACACACACACACACACATATGCAAAGATTTCGTTCTTTTTTTAAAAATTCTTATACACAACTACCCTTCATTAAAATACAATTTTTTTCCTCTGTTAATATAATAATAGAGAGACAAGGCGACGTATTCTCTACGGACTTTTATGATTCGTTGTAAAGGTAAGAAATTATGAAAAGAAAAAACTCGCATCATAATTCTATGTGTTGATGAAATTATGCCCCATAAAACTTTCCTGGCGAATGGTTAAAGCTGTTATGGTGGCAAGACTTGTTCTTATTTTCTTCTTCTTCGTCTTCTACTTCTACTTCTACCATTTTTGTTATTATTACTATTAATATTATTTATTTTGAAAATCGAATTAATATGGTAGTAGAAATTTTGGAGAGGGTTAAAATGGTTTTTATCTAAAAATAAAATCATCAATCTTTAAAATTTTCTGTTGGTTGGTTAAAAATAAAAATACAGGATGGATTCCATCGAAAAATTAGACGAATTTTGGTGACATAGAAGGGCTAAATGTGTGAAACCCCTTGATTATCGATCAAAAGTTGTCAACCTTTATACACATACACACAGTATAGAATATTTGTGTGTATATTTTTGGAAATCTTGGAAATAAGGGGAGATTTAAACCACCAAAAATCAATCTTTATAAAACGCTATAGACTTGGTGTTAAATTTGGTAGTGCTTGTTGTCATCATCATCAATAACATATGTGCCCAATAATTACATTCTTAACATCAAATAAATTCTAAAATAGTTTCAACTATAACAACAAAATGATAAAATCGACATCATTGGGAACAAATGTATAATTTCGATAAATTTACTAAAAACATTATTTTCTATCGTTAGAATAAGGGTGATAATTTTAAAATAAAGAACGATTAAAATGACTGAAAACAGGAAACTAATAATTAGACTAAATAATAATAATAATAATACAAATGTTGTGATAATAATGACGATGTCTTGATTTGTGTAAGTGTATGTAAAATGAGTGCCCCTGAAAACTTATAGTCTGAAAGGTAGTGTTTACTACAACATTTAACTACTTATACACACACACACACACACACACACACACACACACACACACACACACACACAGTTGAAACTATTTTCGACTAGTTAGAAAACAGCATTAACAGATACTTTACAGTCATTAACGAATTTTAATTGTACACAAAATTCGAACTAATACTAGAGAAATAATAAAAAATATTCAAAAGAAAAAATTAATGTAATGGATTTTTGTCGACAAGAGCAATTGATTTAATTACCGACGAGTAATTGGGATAAAAACATCAAAAATTCTCTTTAAAAAAAACATAATAACAGTAATAATAATAATAATAACAAGAATAAATCCGTTTAAATGTTATAATTAAACATTATTGACATCATTTCGTTTTTAAATTATAATAAAAAAAAAATAGAGACCAATTTCTAGCAAATGTTAACGAGAAATACAATCATTAAAAATAAACGCTTATTTATCATAGAAATTGATAAATAAATGTTTATTATGTCGTTTTTTTCTAATAGAAGAGGGGTAATTTATAAAATTTCCCCGAAATTGTTGATGATTATTTGATGGTTGTTATCATTAATTTATCATCAAAACTATATATTTGTTAGTTTTTGGTTTATAATCAACTGTAATTGACTTGATTTGACCCGTTTGTTATCTTTACAATATCTGACAATTTAGAAAGAAAAAAAAACAATTTTACTGCCAAGTTAAATTTGATTTTTCACTTGTTGTTATCACTCAATTCACAAAAAAAAAACGTCTTCCTTGTCTCATTGTTTGCCAAATAATTTCTACAAATGTCCTAAATTTTGATTTTGGAAGTAGTTGAAATACATCATTAATCATTAGAAAAAGATTGAAGTTTTTGACTAGATCAGATTTCAAACGATCATTATTTTGTTCGACACATGATATCTAGCCGCTAATAGATTGTTAACGTTTTTTTTTTTTGATAGAAAGAAAAAATGAGTTTTATAAATAGGCACTGTAATGGAGAATTAGTTAGGCACGGATTTTGGGACGAAATTTGAGCTAGCAATGTCACAACTCGAACTGTATGAAAGTTGAGCGGCACATGCAAAGCTGACGTATTTGCAGTAAATTCTCTTAGACGCTTACTATATCAAAGCCGGGAATAGTCAGTCAATCGGAGCACCTATACCCAAATATGTGTAAACTTACTAGATTTAAAGCAAGGTGTTTTTAAGGCAAGTTTAAGTAATGGAAGAAGAACCGGCTCTAAACCGCAATAAAACAACCATTGCGCAGATTACAGCGCAAGTATCTTCTTTTTGTTAATCTCATTGATCATTGTACTGCATTATTTTATTGCCAAGGATCCTATTTTAATACAAATGAGAGTCATCATCAGCAACTTTTACTCATTAATAGATGACAATCACAGTGAGTGTTTCTAGACTGTTACAGAATACGAGCCAAATTGTAGCGAAATTTTAACTTTTCTATTCGTGTTTTTTTGTATGGATTTTGTAGATTATCATAAGGGTAATCTTGTAGGGAATTTTTATTTAATTATGTTCTAAAATGTCAAATACTGTTGCTAGAGCTGATTAGGATAATTAAGCTATCAGTGGATCTTGGGCAAACTTAGCTTGATCCGTCTATACTTTGTGTTTTCGTAATTTTTCACCTATTGACCACCATTTCATCTGACACTTATAATTCTTTTAAAACACATAAAGATGCCATGTTTATTGGATTTTAAATTAGCTTTTTTTTACAATAAGAAATGCAGAAGAAATTAATTTGGGCTACTGATTTGACTTGATGATAGTAAAAGACTTAAAATGTATCAAATTTGTTGCTACCTGGTCTGTAAATTTTTAATTTTTATTTTATTCAAATCACGAATCGATTATTATGCATTCTTGTTGGAAAAGATTGGGTAATAAAATGTGTTAAATGTATAGAAATAATAAATAATTGTAAAAGGCGTATGAGATTATTAGTAATGGCGGTGTGTTCGTGTTAGTTTTAATCTTCTAATGCAACGATAATAATATAAACATATCAAAATATTATTAAATTTAAAATATAAAGATCCTACGGCCATGGATACGATCCAACTGTATCCTGCTGTAAAGTCTTAATTCATTAATGATAGTTCCTTTGATACTGAATTAACGACGCGGATACTTTGATCTAATACTGTTCAAAATATAAACAAACTAATCCGTCTAATACACAACACAGAGATATACACACACATACATATATAAATGTATAAAACAAAAATGAGAAAACAAAAGATTTGATTTCACAAAGACCGCAAATTTTCATAAAAATACAGGGTATTTTTTTAAGATGGACAATTCGAGCGAAACTCCTAGTATAGTTGGTGGGCGATCCAAAAAATATTTCAAAAGTTGTTAGAGTTCTCTGGAGACTATTGCAACATAATTAGAACCTCGTAGCTCATTTGTAAGTTAGTCAAAAATGGTCGCTTCTGACAATGCTGCAATTTTCAAAAACCAGCAAAGCACGCTAAGCGATTAAGAATGACTCGTAGACCTTCCCAACCTTCGTTCTTCTCCATTTCATTGAAATGCTATGGAGAAAAACGAGAAAAAGTCACTGTTGGGAGGATCTACGAGTCATTCTTAGTATTTGCTTTCCTGGTTTTTGAAAATTGCTATATTGTCCAAAGCGATCATTTTAAGACCAACTTCAAAATGAGCTACGAGGTTCTAATTTTGCTAAAATAGTCTCCAGACTTTCCCTACAAAATTTTGGTGTTTTATTCGTATAATTTGGGGGCAAATTGTACGATTTCATCCATCTAATAGATTAATGAATTTATCGTTCGTATTAGTATTGAAATAAAGATGGAATTGATGGAGGAGTGTAGAGAATAGACGAGAGATATGTCTAAACTCTCTAATTCTATCCGACATGTTCGCCTCTTCAATCAAGGCAACTAGCAAATGTGTAACACATCTGTCTAGGATCTCATAATCCCGAATACACTACTCTACTCATATAGGGGTTAGAGGTTAAATTTAGACCTGAAATTACAACTATTCTACATTATCACCAAAAACAGTCATTTCGTAACATATTTACGTAAATTAGTAGTAAACGTGAAGATGGAATTGATTTATAATTTTACTCATTTATATTGTACAGATGTGTATGGATTTAATAGAAAGAAAATAAAAACAGAGGCACTAATTGGGTATAGAGGAGAAAAATCTATTCGAAATAAAATCAATATTTATATTAACTAATAAAGATGATAATGAGTACACGAATCCATTAATTTCTCTATGAATGTATAATAAAAATAGCAATAAAATTGTACGTCAATAAAAATTAATACGATTCAACAAAAGATGTGTGTGTATAATATAAGAGAATTTTTTAATTTCTTATTGTTCATAAAATTTTCCAATAAATTGACTAAAATTATCGATTAAATAATTATTGACCATCAATTCTTTTTCTATTTCTTTCTACATAACTATAAGAAAAAATAAATAAATAGTATAAAATTGGAGAAATACATTTTATTTTCGTGGATTTATTATGGGGGCATAGGAAAAAGAAGAACACAACTGGCAAACATATGCCAAGATGAAACCGGATGTTTCATGCCAACGATTGATTTGAAGGAATTCATATTGGGAAAATTCATCAACATCATGTTTTAATTTGCAATAATGGTTTTACGAAATCGTCATAAAAACAACATTACACTCGGTATCGATAGAATAGATTCAGTGGAGATTATTCGATTAAATTTGTGTTAAAGCAGCATAAAAGACCGTCTGAACAGGCTACAAATGATATCGTTACACCCTCTTTCTAATATTAAACCGCACACACACACACACACTATGTATTAATCTCATATAGTATAAGAGGGGAAGTAAATGACTCAATCAACAACATAATGAAGTGGTCTGAACGATTTGTTCGGAAAAATAGCGTCCGTTAAAGAACCCAATACGTCTTATCGCCAATAGATTTGTCCTGTACGATTTGTTGAGATTCAATTCTACATCATCACTACTGTAACAACAACAAATTGTAGTAGTGATGATGATGATGATGATGAAGGGTCCTTTTTCCATCAGGATTTTACAATCCTTGTGTATGGCAAATTCTCACGGCACTAAACAACCGAAAATCTAGCACGGTTTGCGCGTTGCTCGCTCATCGGTGTGTTGTGTTGTGTGTTGTGTGTTGATTTATTGCAAATTGGACTTGGACGAGAATTGAATGTGTGTAGTCTTTAACTAAGGGTTGGTTTCTTTCTCTCTACTATCTCGTATTTTAATACAATTAAACTAAACGGCCAATCAACTTGCACTCAAACATGGATAATACGAATAGCAAATGAGTCTGTCTATGTGATGAATTACAGTGATCCCACTCCTTTCTCTATACCATCTTTGTCTGTAAATACTTTATAATTACACACCGGTACTCTTTGATTTTAGTATTTAATGAATGTTGTAATAGATGTTTGAGGTATGAGACATTATGCTAAACTCCTCTCAACTACCACCACCCAACACTATATTGTGGTAGAAAATATATTCTTTTCGAAAATAGAATAGAATAAAAGGGAGCTAAGCTAAAATCAACCCACCCACTAAACCATACAAGAAACCACAGACAAATTTACCTGATTTTATCCATTAGAAACCGGCCGAAATTCTAACAGTTCGCATCAATTTCGCGTTACTAGATGGAATTAAGAAAATAAATGTGCCATTACCATTAAACACAATAGTGTTTGGTGTTTGTGGAAGTCATGGCCAGTCCGGTATTGGTAGAAGAGGTCAGTGTGTGTTGTATTTTAAAATTAATTAGCGTCTAGTAAATTGTAGAGACATAGAGACGATGTAATAAAACTAGGGTCTTGTTAGTGTTACAACGCTAAATTTTATAATAAACAAATATATAGTGGATATCGATTCTTTATTCTTTACATAATCAGATGTGGTGATTGTAAGGTTAGGAAATTATAACCTTTTTTTGAATAGATACGCGTTAATATTAATTCAATGTATTATAGTCGAGAGACATATGGTGTTTTTGTTGTTGCTGTTGTTGTTGTCTCCACTACTATATATTTGTCCTTTCAATTTAATAAGAAGAAGAGTTGGACGACGATGTGTGTGGGATTCGGTTTATGGCAGTTTATTGAGTGATGGATTTAACACTTTATTTTTTTATTATCATTTCATTAACAAACTACCAATCTGGTAATGATTCTACAAGATTTTTATTGTTCTTTAAAAAAAAAGTTTATAATTTAAGTACCTAGTGGAAATTTTCGAAAACTACTAGTGTTGTTATAATACACGAATTTAACTGAAAAACTACATGCATCCGAAAAGAACCGAAATAATGGACAGACCTTCTAGGAAACAAGTTTAATGGGTATTATGAAGAAGACAGAGAGAAAAATCACATAGGGAGACCATAAAAATGACGGATATAAGTCCCATTCTTTTTCCTGTTGTTTAGGTTGTTATAGTTGAGCCTATACCAAAGACACTCTAATACAGTAAAAAATTCTAAGATTTTGCTATAAACTAGTAACAACCACCTACAATCAAATAACTTGAAATATTAATAATTTTCAAACCACCTACGTTTTATAATACATCGATTAAAACAAAACGAAATTAATCGAAATACACACATCAATATTATCATCATCATCAAGATCATCAATAGTATTATAAAGGAATTATAACACACCTTTTGAAAACAATTAATTCCCATTTTTACAGCGATTGTATACAGCCCACACCATATCATCTATCATCAGTATTGTTGACATGTTCTAAATTAAAAACTTGGTGGTGTTTTTAATAGTTGTATACAAGATAATAAGGGACGGCAAATTTTATATTAAATAATATTAAAACCATATAATGAAATACAGATAGTTGTAAAGTTTATTTATAATAATAACAATCGGAATAAAATTAAAAAAAAACAATAGGTATTTATCCAATAAATACTTCTGTTAACCTTGGCCTGAAGACTGTATAAAAGTCGTTAATTTTGATTTTTTATAAATTTAGTTGTGTATCGGGGTGTATCGGCGATTTTGTTATTATAAGGGACGAATGGTTGAAACAAAAAAAAAATGGAAGAAGAATTAAAAACCAACTAAAGCCCGATATCCGACAATAATAAAAATCACATTAAAAATGAATATTAATATGAATTATGTTTCTTGGGAACATAAAATTTTTAATACCTCCTCTGGATTTTATATCAGTCCATTGTATTAATAAATTCCATACGGCCTATATATATATGCACACACAACAAAGGTGCCGTTCAACGAAAAACTCCCCAACTTTTATAGAACAGAAGAGGGCAGGCAAAACAACAAACATCCAAAACAATTAAATTCCTATATAGCGGACTATTTTTAAATAAATTCAATTTCCATACGTAATATAGCCATAAACAAAATCAACGGTTTTATTATTTTTTTCTACTTTTGCTTTTTAATTCAATTTTTTTTTTTTTGTTAATCGATTTCGTTGTGTATTGTTGTTTGGAACGCCCTCGAGCTACTACTGCCACAAAGAAGGAGAAACGAATTAAATATTTTTCTCGTCGTTCAATATTATTGATTAATATCAAGAACATTATTATATATCTATATGTAGATGAAGGTAACATTATAAATACATACATATATAAGATAGAGAGAGAGTTATAAATGGAGATAAAATAGAAGGCGAGAAAATTCGAACGCTTTATCTTTCAAGTTAATTAAAACTATGACCATATTTCATCTGCCACACTTCTACCACATCTCGCATAATAATAATAATAATTCATTTCATGAAATCACCACCTTGCGGTCTTAAATAGTTGCATCAATTCGTTTTATTGGACGACATTATAGCCACAATGTTGTGATGGTCGTCGGATTCTCTTGTTCAACACCACCAGAGAGCTTTTTAATAAGTTAGACTGCATGCAAAACAGTACTAATAGACTTGGCTTTTATCTATCGAAAAGGTCGTTTTGGTGTTGAAAGCGATTTACCTCATGCCAAAAACCAGTGATGAGCTCTTCAAATATACAAATCGTGATGGTAAATTACCTTTTTAATTTTAATCAAGACCGATTTTTTGTAACTTTCAGCTAGTTGAAAAACTATCGAAAGATTTTAGCATATTTTACTCTTAAATGGTGGAAGGGAAAACGATATAGATTTTTTTAGATATCCTAAATCAATTTTAAATAAATTTTGTTACTAATTAGTGAAAGTCAAATGATTTTCAGCTTATTTTCGAGTTGAATTCTTGACTTTTCAATTAGGTTTTAAGAAGCCTTGTTCCTAAATCACTGACTTTTAGCGAGTTTTATTAATGAATTGTAAGAAAATTAGAAGTTGGACACTTGATCAATTTTTGATATTTTTTCTCAAATTTTTATCTTTAGTCAATTTTAAGACAAAGTCTTTAATTTAAGTCATTGTTTCTAAATTTTGCTCGTATAAAAGGGGTTTAATTTAAACACTGCCTATTTCAGTGCTAAAATTTCGATTTTTCAGTTGAGTTACAACGACTTTTTATCATAAATCAATAATATTTTGGTGAATTCGGTTCTTAAATCGACAAAAGGAGGAAATTCGGACATTTCTAGTCAATTTTTCTCCTAAATCGTCAGTTTTTAGTTGAGTTTGAGGAGAATTTTTGAGCTTAAGCTTATGTCAAAAACCTATGATGAGCTCTTCAATTGTCATCCAAACAGATAAAATCTTGATGGTAAATAATTATCGTTATAATCCTAATCAAGACCGATTGTTGTAACTTTCAGTTAGCTGAAAAATTATCTAAAGATTTTAGCATATTTTCCTCTTAAATAGTGGAAGGGAAAACGATCTACATTTTTAAAGATATCCTAAATCTTCAGTTTTGAATAAATTTTGTTACTAATTTGTGAAAATCAAACAATTCAGAAATTTTCAGCATATTTTCGAGTTGAATTCTTGCCTTTTAAATTAACTTTGTTCCTAAATAACTGACTTTTAGCGAGTTTTATTAATGAATTGTAAAAAACTTAGAATTTGGACACTTGATCAATTTTTTGATATTTTTTCTCAAATCTTTATCTTTAGTTAATTTTAGTCAATCTTGAGACAAAGTCTTTAATTTAAGTCACTGTATCAAAATTTTGCTCGTGTAAAAAGGGTTTAATTTAAACACTGTACACTTCAGTGCTAAAATTTCGATTTTTCAGTCAAGTTCCAACGACTTTTTATCAAATCAATAACTTTTTGGTAAAGTCGGTCCTTAAATCGGAAATTCGGACATTTCTAGTCATTTTTTCTCCAATTTCGCCAGTTTTTAGTTTAGTTTGAGGAGAATTTTCGAGCTTAATTTCTGAGACACTTTCGCCTTGAAGATCTTTTTACTGTTAGAGTAGATTACCTTATGCCAAAAGCAACGACTTTTTATCATAAATCAATAAGTTTTTGGTTGAATTCGGTTCTTAAATCGGAAATTTGGACATTTCTAGTCAATTTTTCTTAAAGATCGTCAGTTTTTAGTTTAGTTTGAGAAGAATTTTTGAGCTTAACTTCTGAGACATTTTCGGCTTGAAGATCTTTTTGCTGTTAACGTAGATTACCTCATGCCAAAAACCAATGATGAGCTCTTCAACCGTCTTTCAAACACATACAATCTTGATAGTAAATAATTATCCTTTTAATTTTAATCAAGACCAATTGTTGCTACTTTCAACTAGCTGAAGAACAATCGGAAGATTAATGCCGTTTTTACGCTTTAGAATGCAAATCTAGAATTTTTCTACAACCAACACAAGAGAATTTTTATTCTCTAGATTTGCTGCAAAACAGACATAAGAGTCGTGTTTATTATAAAAACTAAATAATAAACGATTCAGACCTTGAGTTAGTTTTTAGTTAAAAATCCATAACTACTGAAGATCTCTTCTCAATTAATAATCTGTAATTCGATTGATTCTCTTAATATTAAGAGTTTTATGTGTTCTAAAGAATGTTAACGATGGTTAATTATTATCAAAAATTATCGAATTTATTGCAAATTGTACTTTTTTGTGGGGCTCATAACGATGAGGGGAAGAACTAAAATAAATTTGAGTCTTAAATCAAAGATCGCATTTTTAAATTAATTATAAATTAACAAAAAATAAAGTGTACTGCAATCTAGAAGAAAACACTCGCTTTCTATCATAATTGTGATTTTTATATACGTAACTGGCGATCCATGCTAGAAACATAAAAGTGATTATAATTATTCTATTACTTCATTATCGTTGAAATAATTAGAAAGCTAAGTATAATCGAATTTAATCCTCTAATTTTCATTTATCGATGTTAATTAGAATTTGAATTATCTACAAACTAATTTAAGAATGACGTTTATTTTATTAATTACAATTGCCATCACGGTATGTTTTACCGTTAGACTGATAATTGATTGCATGAGTTAAAATAAACAATAATAGTTTTGGATTATTTTTGGAAATAATTAAGTGATTATCATCATTAGTGATTACGCTTCATGACTGTTACTATTATGCAATTATGCGTGATGCATGAATGAGTAAATTGAATGGAAAGACCGTTCAACCCTAGCTTTTAAACCTTTCTTCTTCATTTATTGCATTTTTTTTTAATATTCCGTAATTTTGAAATAAAACTTGTATTTCCCTATAAATGGAGGTATCCTCTTTTTATATTTCACGATAGGGTGCTTCAATATTTTTTTTGTGTGTGTGAACGTCTATCATAAATCCATAATTCATAAGAGAACTGGCTATTAGAGGAAAAATTCATAATGTAAATAACAATACAATAACATTGTGTGTGTGAGTGTGATCAATCGAGAGGCGTCCATGCATTCTAATCTATAGCCCAATTATCAAAACTAGAGAGGGCTATTTTTCTATACTATATCGTCTCTTCACTGTTCTCTCTATTGTAATCTATGTAAACAGATCAGCTTTTTTCCCCGTCAAAATTGGGATAAAGGTATATTGTTATGTTGTTATTGTGTTTGTATTGTTGTATGTGTGGTGTATGCAGTAGAGGAGCATCATGGGGTCACACACGGGTTACGGGCCCCTTTTGTTGTCAGGAAGTCAAGTGGGTTCGATTGTATGTATGTGTTTAGATCTTGTATGTATAACAAAAACTAGAGCTTTCTTGTTGTTGTTATTAGTGGGGCGGCGTGATATACAACAACACCTCAAGTTATCTACTCGTGTCATCGCCAAATATGTTACAATAGTTTCGCATTGATGTCTTATTTTACTATTGTAATAAACAATAATTTTTTTCTTCTTTAATTCTAAATAATAAAATTTATGAATTATTTATTTAACGATAAATATTTCCAAGAAATTTTATTATTGTTATATGTGTGTATTATTTGATGGGATATTAATAGTAATAATAATAGAATAAATGACGTGTTCGTCAACCTTCAAATTATTATTAATTATTGATAAAATTTGTTATCATTTTATTGTCGGGTATGAAATAATGCGGGCGGAAAATACAACTATTATACCTGTGATAATAAATAATTGTAATGAATTAGAATAATTTTTACGTGTACCAGCATTTTCTAGTATCAATATCCTATTGTATTTTATACTGTTTTTATCAATATTGTATGTAAATTTCTTATTTGGATCCATTAAAATTTTATCATTATTATTTACTTTGAAAATCCATAAATAAGAGTAACTCGTCGTGTTAACTTTTTGTAATTTTACAAAATAAAATTGTGTTGGATAATCGGCGTCAATGTCCTTACGATTGAAATTGCTTGTCGGTTGTCATAAATTTATAAACAATAGATTATTAAAATATATTATCGAAAAACTTTGTAACTACATTATATCCGAATAATGACTTTAACGTTGTAATATTTAATAACAGAGTGGATTTCGCGCCCAGACTCTCTCTGTCTTTACACATTTATAAATATGTATTTGTTCCATTTCCGTTCCTCTCAAATTTTCGTTGCCTTCAGCCACACAAATAAATCCATTTCTGATTAAAATTGACTTGAACGAGCACAATACACTGAAACCTAATAAAAAATCGTAATTCATAAATTTCGTTATTGTTGTTGTAATCGACGAGGCCTGCACTGGATGTGCGTCGCTCCAGGCCCAACCAAGTAACTTGTAAAGATAGATGGCCAACTTGGACAGATTAGTTAACCAGGGTTATTAATGACCGTGTTTAACCTCGACAACCCCGCCTCAGCAACAATATTACAACAATAACAACAGTCAATGTTTTAACGCAACATTACAAATGGACGATTATAGTTACCACTGCTAATTTTTGTTGTTAGTGGTGGTGGTAGTGGCGTCCCGACGTCTCTTCAGCTTGATTGAGGTCAAAGTTTCAATACGATTTTTTAAGTGGTTTTGAATCGATAGGGAGGTGGAGTACTCTAGCATCAATCAAATGACTGTTAACGCTCATCAGGGCACACACTGGGGATCATCTTGTTGCTTGTGTTAATCGACAGCAATCAGTCTGATGTCGAAACAAAAAATAAAGAAGAGATGAGTGAAACAAGAACGATAAAAACCTTCTTTTGTGTTAAACAGATCTTGATAGACTACTCTACAACTAGAGAATATGTCAAATGAAACACAACATATTTTACAAAAAAAGCTACATTACCACACATAGGCGTAGTTAAGGGGGTACTTGGGGGTGCTAAGCACCCCCAAAGCTTAAATTAGCACCCCTAAAAAAATTACAAAAAACTAACTCATTCTATACATATAATAGATTTATTTTTTAAATGTGGCCGATTTTTATAACACTCCTATTAGTTGACGAGAAAAGTAGGTACCTATTCGAATAATATTTCAAGGATTTGAAGGGTAGTCCCTGAAGATTATTTTAGCAAAATTAGAATATTGTAACTCATTTTGAAACTGATTTCCTCTCGCTCCAGAATACATTCAGAAAAAAGAGGAAAATCAATGTGATTTGTTTAAGACGATGTTGTGCTAGTTTGTTGACTTTTTTACTAAACTTGCAGATGTTTTTGTCTTACGCAGTTAGATTCTCAGTTTTTAGCGAATTTTGCCATCAAGTCTTTTAAAAGAGATGATTTAGACGACATTTTTAATCAATTTTAGAGTTGAATTCTTAACTTTTCATCCACATTTTGGGGCATTCTTTTTCATAAATCACCTAGTTTTAGGGAATTTTGCAATTATAAGTGAATTTTTGTGCTAAATCTTGACTTTTCCTCTAAATTTACAAAACATTTTAATAAATTTTGTTTTAAGTAGTGCAAGGTAACTTTCAGTCGATTTGTCGACTTTTTGCCTAGGTTTGGACATTTGTTCCAAAAAGTTTTTAGTGCATTTTAACGATAAATTATGTAAGGAAAAAGTTTTTTGTAAATTGTAGAAAAATGCATTTTTAAGACGTTTGTTCAATATCTGAATGTGGTCGTTTCTTATAAAATTCAAATAATATTTTTAAGTTGTGCAAGGTAATTCTAGAGAAAATTTCAGCAAAATTAGAACCCCATAGCTCATTTGGAAGTCGGTTGAAAAACACTCGTTTGGGATAATGTTGCCATTTTCAACAAATTGACACGTAAAACGATTAAAAACCAATTGAAAACTCTCTCAACATTAATTTTTTTCGTTCGTCTCTATTGCATTGTAAAAAAATGCGAAACACTTCCACCTATCCCAGAAAAAAATAGACACGAAAAAAAAATCAATATGTGTAGCAAGTTTTTAAAGATGGCGACATCGTTAGAAATAAGCACTTTTCAATCAATTTCCAAATAAGCTACATGGTTCTAATTTTGATGAAAAATTCTTCAGGAACTGCCCTATAAGTGCTTGAAATATTTTTTGAATTGCTTGCCAACAAATAGAAGTTTCATAAGAATCTACTACATTTAAATGGACGGCCTATACATGCGTGCATTTGTTTTATTAATTTTCTTTTGGACTTCAGCACCCCCAGAGTTGAACGTCTAACTACGCCTATGATTACCAGCCAACATTAACGAGATTTGTTTAAACACAACGATTGCTTAAAGTCCAAAGACGCTATTAACGATAATGTCTTGGAAGTTTTAAGATATTTGCTATGTATTAAAAACAAGCCTTTCTAATGTAGAGGATCCTGAAAAAAGACGATTTAGACAGTTTTGGTCGTTTTCGAGATGAATTTGTGGAGTCTTAGTCCAAATTTTAAGGGATTTTCATTCATCAACAATCTGTTTTTTCTAGCAAATTTAGCCATCGAATTGTAGAAAAATGAGAATCATCGCTTTTTAGGAATATTTTTGACTCTATGGCAAGATTTTTGCATTTTTCAGGAGCTATTTAATCGCTCTTAGTCAATTATCAAGCTTATTATTCCCCATTTTTAGTCCAGACTTTCATCTACAATTTTTTGCCAAATTTTGGTTTGTAGGTCGTCAAAAGTACAATATTCAGACATTTCGAAATACGTTTAGAGCCAAAGTGTTGAGATTTTAAAACATTTTTTTCAAAGGAATTTCACCACTGGATCGTGCAAAAGAGGCGATTTTGATGCTTCGTTCTTCGAAGAGAAATATTGCTCTTAAATATTGAAAGGAAAAGCGATATAGACCAGATTTTAAGACATTTTAGTCCCAAATCATCGGTTTTAATAAAATTTTGCTACTAATTTGTAGAAATCAAACGATTCAGACATTTTCAGCTTATTTTCAAGTTGAATTCTTAACTTTTAGATTAGGATTTTATTAATGAAAGAAAATTAGAATTTCAACACTTCTAATCAATTTTTAAATTTGATTAATTATAGACTTTCAATTAAAAATTCTGATATTATTTCTCAAATATTTATTTCTAGTATCTTAATATTTGATCAATTTTATTTAATTTTCAAGAGTCTTCAATTTAAGCCAAAACTTTTCGTCCTTAATCACCAATTTCAACTAAATTTTACTCTTAAATTGTAAAAGCGATATAATTTTTAATCACTTTTTTGTGCTAAAGTCTCGACTTTTTCGATGACGCTTAGCTAATTTTTATTATAAATCAATATTTTTTTGTAAATTCTGTTCTTAAATCGACAAAAGGAGTAAACTCAAACACTTCTAATCAAGTTTTCTCATAAATCGTCAGCTTTTAACGGAATTTATTACTGAATCGTGTAAAAACATCAGATTTTAATCGTATTTCTCGTTCAGGAGGAATTTTGAGTTTGATCAAAATTTGAGACACTTTCGCCTTAAATCATTAAACGATTTAGATTTTTAACTTGAGTTATAGAAAGTGTTTTAAGTCTTAGGGCAAACTTTGCTACTGAATTATTAATATGTAATTTGCACAAAGCTAAGGGCTCCTTTTTTGAATTTTTGCGGGCGCGTATTTTCCACACTACGGTACTTGCTATTATCAATCGATTTTATTTATACATAAATTTATTGGAATTTATCCTTCAACTTTTGAATTGTATCTTCAAAAAAAAAAAATAATACATTAATTATCATTTCCAAATTAACTTTTTTTCTCGTTTGTTATTTAACTGGATATTAATTACTCATCATTTGGTCCGTTTCTAATTATAGCCGTCACCGGGGTCCTTAATGCCGGAACATCTATTAAAACATACGGCTCACAGACAGAGGAGCCAACAACGATTTCGTGAAGAGAACAATGTTAATTACTACTACCAACAACAACAATAATTAATGCGCTGCGGAAAATTCAATCGAAAATTGTAAAAATTTCCCTTATCAGCTACTGTTTAAAAATAATTTAGATTCTAGTTCAAGTTCAACAATTATCAACATGTTTATAGCGTATTTTTTTTGTTGTTGCAAAAGTAAAGAATACAAGACAATCGAATAAAAGCCGGAAATTGTTAATTGTTGTCGGAAGTTGATTTCCCCATCGTTACAATTAACTGCAAATAGACTTGATAACAACCACCGTCTGTATATTGTTCTTATCACCTCTATTATAAATAAAGTAATCGTCTGCTGTAAAAATCTAATTTGTAATAATTTTATGCTTTTTTTTACAGCTTTACGAAATTAATGACGATCCTAAACGTAAAGAATTCCTGGATGATCTCTTTTCTTTCATGCAGAAACGGGGTAAGTGTTTATTTTATATTTTTTTTTTTTGTATTTTTTCTCTCCCCATCTCGTATGTTACAATGTTAGTGTTCAAATAGGCGGAAAAAAAGAGGAACATAAGAACCCATGAAATCTGCCAAATAAAAGCCCAAAGCCGATTTTCAAAGAATTCGATTCCTATATTTTTTTCTTCTTTCTTCTTCATCTTCTTCTTCTTCGAAACAACATAGATAACTGAAATCACGTCCGGTATGAATGATTTCCGAAAAAATAACAATAATAGACAAAATGACATATTGTTAAAGAATCTGAAATTTCTTATATTGTTACAACACCATAAATCAAAGTCTTTATAACGGAAAAATAAGCCAATGTTATACCAAAGAGATGAGTTTTTAAAATTGTTTTTTTCAGTTGATCCCCATATTAAATTCCAAGATGTATTATTAAGTCGTTATCAAATTATATACCGTTTCAGCTACTGTTTAATACACGAAAATCATAGTGACTTGTCGATAATAAAAAGGCATCAAACGATGATTCAGCGCTAGTTCTTCTACCTGCTTAGAAACAAATAATGAACCTTCTCTTATAGAGATCTGGGTGGTTTTTCAGTTAAAAATTAACCACACAACTCTGTTGCCGATTGTTGATTATTTTGGCAAGCTTTCCGTGAAAGTTTATCGTCTATGACGAGTTTTTTTTTGATCTGATTAATTAATTAAATGATCGTAAATGATTAGAAATACGCGTTTCTATCTCTGTTTTGAATTGTTACAATAGTGTCAAGGCGGCGACCGATCCGACCATAGAAAAAAGTGTAGACGAGCTTTCAGGATGGCGACAGGTAGCCTGAAGCACGTGCCCAAGTATCAAAACGACTACTACTATACTAATACTAATACTACCCTCTCCAACAAAGCCGACAAGGGTGGAATTCTCAAAAGACACGTTGTCACACTAAACTATTTAATTTCAAATGTATTACCTTGAGAAGCGGTCTCTAGAATATCTTTTCTTTGGTAATAATAATAATAATAATAGTGTGATATAGAATATATAACAAAGAAAGCTTACGGTTAAGAAGATCGCGTGCGAGATTACAGCGGTTCGATGGCAATGTGCGCGAATGCTGCATGCTAAGGGGACGTCTCTCGGCCGCCATATTGCAAACATTACCACACTTTTGTGTTAATTAACACTATACAATAAACTATGATTATTATTGAATTATTCATATTATTTAAATATTTAATTCTATTGTTGATTTATCTAATAAAAATTGTCTTGTTAAGTAAAACGAGCCGCTACTGTTTTCTTAGAATTTACAACAATTCAAATATAATAATTTTAATAAGATGTTTTGCACGTTTGCCTTCAGGTCACGATATAATTAGGACAATTTGCGAATAATTCCAAAGGGTAATTTTTTTACCATAAATTCACAACAAAACTATATAATTTCTCTTATTCTTATTATTCGATTTTAAATGAAATAAATATGTCTTCGACCCAACAAAAAACAAAGTTAATTATTACCATAAAACAGGGGTGGTTACTATATAGAAGAACACAACACGATATAACATTAAATAAAATAAAAATACAAATGTAGACATTTTAGAAATTCTTCTTGTGTTATTTTAAACAACATTTAACAGGTAAATAATATCATAAAAATACCTTTCGATCATTTATTAGGTTGATTACAGTGTGACCGATGATATGATGTTGTTGTTTAATGGGAAAATTTACCATCAAACATATAATCAACAAGTAATTTATTTAGAAGAAAAATCCACCCTTATCTCTATGCAGCAGATGATGACGTTATTTCACCCCCTAGTGTTGTTTGTTAAATTAATTCATAAATATCTCTCTTATACTTTTCTGTTCGGTTCATCTGTTAAAATCACATGATTTTATTTGGATAGATTATAATGAGTAAAAGAGAGAGAGAGAAATATAGTGTCTCTAGTATGTCAGACGGTGGAGGCTGTGATTGATGAGAGTACATTTATAATTAGCGGACACTTCCGGCCTGTTTATGTTGGCAGCCCTTTTGAGTACAACACATTCCCGTCACTCATCGTCTCCACCATTATATACATATACACACATACGTATAGTTTCTCTTATTATAACATTTGTGCCAACTTTAACTTTTAAATTTATAAACGAAGAAGTCTATCAATCAAATTACGTACGTTGATGATCGCCCAAAATTTGACGTTTTTCGTGACTCAACAAATAACTCGATCGTCCTCGACCCTTTCAATGTTTCAATATCATCTTTGTATTAACACATAATGAATTTACTGGGTGAACTACTTAACTGTGCCTAATTCTTATTTGACGAACAATTCGGAAGATATTTGAAGCAAGAATCGTACCTGATGATCATTTGAACAAAACTGGAACTTTGTAGCTTATTTGGAAGTTGTCGCAATTTTCAAAAACCAGCTGCACACTTAAGGATCCGCTAAACATTGTTTTTTTGTGGAGTTCTCCATTTTATTATGAAACAGGTAAAGATCTCTCGCATTTTTTCTAGAATAGGTACAATGGAGGAAACCGAGAGTATTTTCGAGTCATTTTTAGTCTTTTTGAAAATCGGTCCAAATCGAGCGTTTTTGACCAATTTCCAAGCGAGTTACAGTTTTACTAAAATGATCTCCAACGACTCCCTACAAATCCGTGAATGAATAAGAGTTCCCATAAGAACTAAGCAGTCCCAGGTGAAAAGCCCTGTATGTGAATGAAGATATATGTGTGTGATAGACTGTAAATAAACGTACGAGTCAGCAAGTTGAGACGGCTTTTGCTACCTTTTGACCTGGCATTAACTCGTCTCAACGCTAAACAACAACACCTGTGCTCGTGCTAACTACCACAAAATAGAATTTATGTAACAATTCAATTTTTATCACGTCCCATAGTCATGATTTATATTGAAGGAAAAAAAAACGAGAAAAATAGTCCTTTTTTTAAAGTATTAATACAAAGTTAATCGGAATGTAAATAAATACGTTGTTAATTCATGTTGTAAATTACATTTGACGGTCATATTTGTTATTGTTATTGTGGTTATTATTATAAATAAATTTTAATATTAATAATATAAAGAAAAAGAAGCACGAATTACAATCGAGTTATATCTAGAATTACATTTCGTATTTGTATTATTGGTATTAATTCAATTTGGAACGTTTTTATAGAACAATGCTAATTGGATATTGTCGACGTGTGATCGCGGTTGGCACAACCTCAGTTTAATTTTATTTATCAACGAATACTTTTGTGTTCGTTATAATAAAATTTTGCGAAATTTTTCACAAAACAACTTGTCAAAATTGAATTGTGAAATTGTACATGTTGATAGAAAATTATAAAATTTGGTAACGCAACTATGATATTTACTTTATTGTACTAATAATCCGATAAAAAAAACTAAATTTTCATGGATATCTTCCAAATTTGTGTAGGCACTTGGAAAAATGACGACCCTTGAACGAAAAATATCAAATTTTTAAAGTTGTGTGAACGAAGCTTTCTCCATCTTGAGGATAAGGAGGAGAGCAGAGCAATTAGCAATAGTATACACAGAATCTCCTAGCTCGTCGTGAGTTGGTCAAAAAACGAGTTTTTTGAACAATGTCGGAATTTTCAAAAACGAGCAAAGCATACGAAACGACTAAAAATGACTCGTAGACCCTTCCAACAGTGATTTCGTTTTTCTCCATTGCATTGTAGAAAAAACATACGAAGCATTTCCACCTGTTTCAGAATAAAATGGAGAAAAACGAAAAAAGTCAATGTTAGGAGGGTCTAAGAGGGAAATAAGCTACGAGGTTCTAATTTTGATAAAACGCTCTTCAGGGATTCCCCTAAAAAGCCTTTAAGTATTATTCGAATCACTCACCAACTAATGGGAGTTTCATATGAATTTGGCATTTTTACAGCAACAACCCTGTACAGGATCTTCAGCCTGAGAGTATACAATTTGGCCTTTTTGCCAAATTAATAGAGCGATTCAAATAATATTTCATGGATTTGTAGAGTGATCCTCAGAGAACATTTTACCAAAAATAGGAACCCGTAGCCCACTGAGATTTTGGACAATGTGACGAGTTTCTAAAACGAGGAGTTACACGCTTTAAATGATTAAGGATGACTCAAAGACCCTCCTAACATTGATTTTTTCGTTTTTCCTCCATTGTATTTTATAAAAAAATTCTAAAAATTTCCACGTGTTCCAGAATACAAAAAAGAAAAATTAAAAAAATCAATATTGAGAGGACTCTCGAGTAATAAGTTATTTTATGTGTGCAATCAGTTTTCGAAATTCGCGACATCCTCAAAAATGTGCTCTTGTGATCGTCCTTGAGGTAATATTGCTAAATTGTTCTCCATGGGCTACTTTACAAATGTCTCAAAATATTTTTCAAATCGCTCTATGACTTTAGTGGAAATGACCAAATTATGTACTAATAAACCTGACACGATATGTACAGTGATCTTTTTTAAATGTGGTCAGTTCTTATGAAATTCCAATCATTTAGCTAGCAATTTGAAAAATATTCAAAGGGTTTGTAAGAGGCTCCCTGTAGATCATTTTAGCGAAATTAGAATCTCGTAGCTCATTTGGAAATGACGATGTGGCGGTTTTCCAAAACGAAATAAACACTCAAAACGACTTCAAATGACTCGAGGATCCTCCCAACATTGATTTTTTCGTTTCTTTTTAAAATTTTATTCTTGAATAGGTTTTTTTTTTAGAATGCAACGGATAAAAACGCAAGAAAAGCAATGTTGGGAGGATCGTTGAGTCATTCTAAATCGTTTTACGTGCTTAACTCATCTTCGAAATTCGAGACATTGTCCGAATCGAGCGTTTTTTAACACTTCCAAACAAGCTACGAGGTTCTAAATTTGCTAAAATGGTCTCCAATGACTCTTCTGCAATTCTTTGAAATATTTTTCAAATCGCCCCTCAACTAGTAGGAGCTTTACAAGAATTGACCATCTTTAAAAAAAAAGACACCCTGTATAATCACTTCTTTTTGGATTACCCGACTATTTATCTTTCAGAAGAATTTTTTTTTCGAGAAAATTATTAAAGGGTACAAATTTAGTTTTATAGATAATGTTATCAATTCTTTATTTTAATTTTGTTCAAATCCTAAATTATTGTTTTATATCTAGATCTCTAATTATTTGCTACTTTCTGCCTGATAACACCTTTGATCAGTTAGAAGCATGCCATACCTATTGTGAAGACCTCTAATTTAGACAGTTTCACAACCATCGTCACCTTTTCCATGCACCTGAGTGTACATTTTCAACATTATTTCTGTTGTAGTCAAAAATATTAAATGTCCCAACGAAATGACCCGGTTTTTTTTTCTTATAAAATAAAAAGGCGCCCACTGTAACTTTTAATAGTTTAAATTTAATTTATAAAATAGACTTTCACGCTCAAATTCAAATTTACTAAAGCGTAGCTTTAGACATTTGGTACAGTAATTTGAATGTAGATGAGCTAGTAAGGTTTGATTGTTAGTCACATGCTTAACTTTTAATTAGAATCAAGCGTTGCTCAAATCTGTTTAAAATTTCTCACTTTTGATAAAAAAAAAATAAACTTTAATTGTTATCAAATTGGGAGCCTTGCTGCTTATTCTCCGCGAAATACTATTATAATACCATTATAAGTACCTTTTTTTACAAGATATTTGTAGCTTTTATAATCGACTTCGTCCCTTAAATTAAGAAGGCGTCTTTGACTAATTACAGTTGTATACCAACCCATCTCTGAGAAATGTCTCTTGAATCGTTTGTAAGCTTCAGAGACTTTTTTTTTAGATGTCTTAGAATAAATAGTGAAGCCGCGAATCTTTCTCCAAAAAACTGTCTAATTTGGGAAGACATTTTAATTAATTCTTCTTGCATCACTCTTATTTACTGTGAATCTTTAGAAACGTTTCTATCGCATTAGAAGAGGCTCCGTTGTATTAATAATTGACCGATTATGAACTTTTTTAGGCGCGTACAAGCATAGACGATAAAATCTTGAACAATATCGATAATTGATTTTTGAAAATAAGATTGTTTGAAAGGCCGACTTAATGATTTATGCTTGATTACTTACTAAAGTTGATTCGATCATTAATATTAACAACAACTACCAGAGATACCGATTTCTTACAAGAATTTTGATAAGTTGGACCAATTTCTTAAAAGCAAAATTATTGAATTTTGAACTGTGAAGAGTGTAAATATAATTTGTCGAAAAATTGGGTCTGCGAATGTCACAACAATTCGGCACACTATTGTCAAAAAATACCCACAGATTTTAAAACAATTTTCAATTTAGCTTTTTGATGTGGGGGCAGAAATTAGATAAACATCTATTTGGCTCACGAATAAATGTGAGTTGAAAGAATTAAAAAAAAAAAAAAACGAGCAATAGTTCAAATTTCAAGGGTATAAATCAAAAATTTTGTGTCCACTTGACGTTTGAAATACAAAACTTAATATTTACTATTAGAATCACCTTTGTTTAGCATGATCGTTAATTAAAATATTTAATTAAATACTCAATAGAACGATGATGATTAGTTATCTAATTTTAGCTTAAAGCAATTCTATTTTAATAGAAATAATAAACCGGTTTAAATATTCCAAGTAATTAATTGAAATATATAAAAGGAATTCGTAAAAATATTCGATCTTTGTTATTAAAATTTAACGATTATTTCTTTTAATTTCCATTTCGACGTTGAGATCATAAACCGACGTCTGGTAATGTTGCATGAGATGTCGGCGCCGTTACTGCCGACGTCGACGTCAACGTCGACAACAACGTCTCTACCCCTTTCACTATATTTCAATAAAAACATTTACAAAATTGTCTCCAATCTAAATTTACATCTTCCAATAGTTTTAATTATTTTATTTGCTTCTATTTATTTATTGTTAAATTTCGTTTTCTTCTTCGCGTTCTCTCCCATCCGGTAGTTTGGACGGCTTGTACGTGACATTTATCGGTCTATACGCGTTTCGCGTTACGGACCCCGACAATCTCCTGTTATTCCTCCTTCTCTTTCTCCTTTCCTACACGTTGTTTTTATTTTTTTCGTTGATATTTTCTGTATTTATTATTAACATTTTTTTGTTCTTATTGTAATGGCGGCGGTCCTGTGAAACAATCGCCCTTGCTAATTCCCCCCCCCCCCCGATCTCTTGTTTTAACATCTCTTTTTTCAATTTGCTTTATTCGTCTCTCTCTCTCTTTCTCATTCAATATAATAGAATAAACAACAAAACATAACTGTGAAATCACATACATTGTATGTAATTGTCCATAAGTAGGAACACACCTACCCACATAACCATACACGATTCCACATCTGCACCGGAGCACGTTCCTGGAATTATTTCGATGCTGGTGTGAACTTTATACTACAACTACTAGAATTGTAGATTTTTTTCTTGTGTTATATGAACGTATTTTTTTTGTATGATAAATTCTCTGTTATGATTTTTTGTTTAAATAGACTGAATAAATAAGTTTACAACTATTAAAATTCATAACATTGTAAGTGATTTGAATGCTTGGTTCTCACCTGTAACTTTTTGCTATAAGAGACCCACCTGCGACTTGCCTCACCTAACCCACCATCATTCACAATACGACAAAACAAAACAATCGTAACAATAACAATAATAATAATAATAATAAAAGAAAGAGAAATATAGAGAAATACAATCGTGTCTTGATAATAATGTTGTAAGAAAAAAGACTTTTCAAATACGAACCAAGTTTCGACAATTACCGGAACTTTACATCTGAACAACCGGACAATCCACAATTTTGTTCGAAATCTCCAATTTTTTTAATGTCGATTTTTCGAATTATTATGTTACAATGTTTTTGTAAATAGACATGTGGTGACAGTGACGACTAGCAGTCTGCTGTGTGTGTTCTCATAAATTTTCCAATAACACACACACACAGTCAGCGGCGTAACTGCACGCCTGCTAGCCCCACAAGACGGGTGACCCATTTGAAGGAAGAAAAATTTGAAATGACACCTTTAATTTTGGTTAGAAGAGCAAAAAATATGATAATGCAACTTGAAAATCAGTTCAAATTAACTAAATCTCCACAAAGTCGAAATTCAGCCCAAAAGTAGAGTAAAGCTTTATAAGGCTCGGTATTTCCTCCCTCTGCTCAAGCTGATCTTAAATCGACTTAAGCCTAAATTTACAGACATTTGGGTGGAAAAACGAGCACATGAATAGACCTCCCGCACCCAAGTGTGTGTAAACCTACCGTTAACTGAATTTAAGGCGAGCTTGAGTAGCGGAAGAAAAACTGGGTTTAAGGCCTAAATTTCTTCTCTTGCTTAAGCCCATCTTAGCAAGATCTTGCCTTAAATCCAGCTAACGGTAGGTTCATACTCACTTTTGGGTGGGAGAAGTCCGTCCATGTGAAGGTCTGTAAATCAATGCTTAGATTGCTTAAGGTCAATTAAAAGCAAGGTCTTGCTCAGGCGAGCTTAAGTAGGAGTTCGTCTCATTTCCAAAACTCAGAAGGGAAATTTAGTGAAAGTGAGACTAAAAGTGTTTGTAATATATTCGTTTCGCGATTTAAGTGTAAGATTTGCTAAGAACTAATAATATGGACCAAAAGTATGGCAAAGATAACTCAAAAATCCACTTCAAGAAACTATTAAAGATCTCAAAACTTGTCCTTTTTTTGTACGACGATCAATAATAATGAAATTATCTTAAACAATGCAGCTCTCTCTAAAAAAAACGACTATAACTAAATACCCTGTTTTATGATTATTACTTTTATCATTTGGAAGCCTCCAGGTTAAATAGCGCCCCCGTGAATCAAGCACCCGCTGCACCCGCAGCTGAAACTCCACTCGTTATCTCCTTTTGAGAAGTATCTGCAGGGGGGCCCGAATGACGAATCTTGCGCGAGGGCCCAAAATTTATAGTTACGCCACTGTACTTAATGTCACATCTAGAATACAATCCACATTGTTTTTTCTTCTCTCGTTTCGTTTGAGGGAAGACACGATGTAGATGCATACTGTGTATTATATCCACTATAAAAATAATAATAATGGGCGACCCGGCGTGACCAACAGTTCTAAGAAAAATGAATGGAATAGTGAAAATGGCGGCAAGTCTTTTGATCCATGGCCTGTGTTCGCGATCGTAAAACTGAATAAATTAAAACAGCTGCGATTTAATTGCACGAACCCGGCCGGGCACAGATAACTCGATTATCTTATAGTTGTTATTCTATCTGTTTTTAAACATGTTTGTGTGCGTATACATATGTGTGAATATTGTAAAGTACGGACCTGTACTAGAATGGAGAAGCAACAGTTGTGTCAAAATGTTTATATCTCAGCAATCTGTATAAATATTTGTTTGTTGTGATCTGATCAAATTAAAGCAATAATGATGGCGGCGGCGGCGGCGGCGTAGTGATTGGATTTTCTCGTGTGTGTAAGATATAGGAGAGAACTCATTTCTTTATTCATTTATCAGTAGGTGGGAAAAGAGAAGAGGAGGCCCCTTTTACAGATCGTGTCTTGTCCATAGCATAAACAACACATCGTTGACAGGCTTGTTAATCGGTGCTCGATTGCAGACAATTACGCGATCAACGGGGTATCTAATCCGCGCACACCTTTCTACTCAACACTCATTTCCTACACAATTACCATACTTTTAATTAATTGTATCGTAAATTATAATTGATCGAATACTATAACAAAAGATTATTGAACGTATCTAGTCGGTTTTCAATTTTATTATTATTATTATTATTACTATTCCTAATCATTATACTGCTATTTTATAATTAAAATACACTCTAAAAGGAAAAAAATACAAGACAGATCGATTTATGTAATATAAAAATAGCTCTTTATAAAAGACTTATGCATATTAATGTGGTATTACAGCCGTAAGCGATCTATGAGTGGAAATTAAATCGATCACACACAAACACACACACTAACGTAGGTAAAAGCTGTAGATCATTATGGATGATAATTGGGTGTGGAAAGAGATTGAACGAAAGCTGTAGATTTGGGAGCCTACCTGAAGAAGAAACTAACACTAATCACATGTCACTTTTCATTACTAGAGGATACATTTCACGATACCACCCAATAAAATTTAAAGAGAACACGTTGACGAGAACAACAAAAAAATAGGAAGAAAGTGAAACATCAAAGAAATTTCGACAAAATTCCTTAATTGCAATAATTTATTAAATTAATGTTATTAAATTTAATAAATGTACAGTTAGACGACCGCTGTTACAACGTAAATCACAATTTAATAGTGAACAGTATAATAAAATTAACTTTGTTTGAAGATTCGCGATTTTATAAATCTCGAAACAAATGATCCTTCCCATGTAATTTTTGAGTTAATATAGAAATGCCGTACAAACAAATCAAATTAATTATAGAACATTAAGTCTAAAGATGCGCCTGCACGTAAATCAGACCGTGAACAAATGTCGGATTGAAGATGCCACTGGTGCGTTTTACCTTAGGCAAATTAAGCAATGGCCTAGGGCAAGGGTCGGCGAACCGCATGTGTCTCTTCGGCCCGCTGAGTAAACTCTGCGCTCTCATCATTTTTTGTCTAAACTTTTATATTTTTGTCTATTTTTTGTGACACCATATGAAACAATTGGTGCTGATCAAAAATGTCGAGCAGCTGCAGACCTGAGTTCGCTATTTGAGAGCTATCAAAAAGTACAGCGTTGGGTGGGAAGGGGACGACTATATTTTGAACAATTTTTGTTTTATATACTTAATTTTTATAGTATTTAATCAAATGCCTCGTGTGTAGGTTCAATAAGTGGATTAGTAAGACTTTAAAAATGTCCATGACTTTGATAACACCCTGTATATGGCTCCTTGATATCTTCGTTCCTTGTTTTCTTTCGATGATTCGGCTCTTCTGGCTTAGGGTCCCGGCTTACAGGGGCCCCCAAACACTGTGTACCCAATTGTCACATTGTTACAGCAGTGAATGGGGTGCTATTTCGCCTGAGGCCCTCAAAATCCTTAACGCGCTACCTTAACGCGTTCGTCTATTTTGGAGAATCTGAAAATTCTTCAACTCCTCAAAAGTCTTTAATGAGTTTTAAAATTGCGATTTACAACAAACAAGCTAGTTCGCGTTTTAATATCGCTGATATATTTTTGGATTAATGGTATGAATTAAGTGTGGTAAATGCGACGTGAACAAATTTCCGTCACGTGTTCTAGCTTTAATCTTAATTATTCTCTTCTATCTAGACTGTTTTTTGTTTTTTTTTTTGTTTTTAATTACAATAATAATAGGCGATAAAACTAATTAGAAATTGCCAATGAATATTATTTTAATACTGAAGAAAGATATGACGGAAAAGTTCACGTTTATTTCCTTTTTTTTTCTTCGTTTTAATATTCACGATCGCGTGTTATTTCTTTAATACTGATAACAATTATTGTTGAGAATATAATTACGCGAGTTGGCAAGTAGGTTATTAAATTCATAATAAAGAAATGTATATAAAAAAAAAAAATTGTGATATGGTAAAGTGATGCCGCTAATTAGATATGGTTTTATGTTATTGAAAATAATCTCAATGATCTTTTTAAATTCTACAAGATTCTTCTATGTGTATAAACTCAAACAATTACTATTCCAAATGGCTCTAATAATTTTCTTGTTTAGTCTATTTCTCATTCGAAATCACGTGCAGACAATAATAAGAAGTTGATGGTGGTAAATAAAATCAACATTTTACATGTCACTTAAAACGTTGACTTTTAGATGAACACAGGCATTGAAATCCCTTTGACAAAAATTTCATTATAATTATGTCTTCCTCAAATTACATCAGATAAATAAATTTAAAAATTGTATAGAATGATTGAAATATAAAAATTTCGACGTGTCTATGATGTTGATGATGATGATGATGATGATTGGCGGAGTATTGTTAGTGATATTTAACTACGAAAATTGTTTGGAATTTCTAGTAGATCACGAAATGAATTTAATATTATAGTTTGCACATTTCTCTACTGTATTATTACGGTATAAATAATGCATATGATCGGGTAATTTTAGTAATTTCTCCTTATTATTTTTGATGGTAAAGGAAACAGGAGGTGTGCAGCCGTAGAGATCAAGTTGAAATGGTTTCATGTTTGTTCCATACGAAAATAAAAAAAGGATAATAAACGAAACAATAATATGATGTCGATAATGAAGAAGAAGAAGACGAAGACGAAGACATGTAAAAACGATTTTTGTTTTCGTTGATAATTACCACATCTATTATCAATAATTGGGCGAATGCAAAAGTGCACCTGTTCTCCTATACACCGTATGAACTAACAAATTTTAGACATTTGTTAAATACAATATGGTAAAATTTTATTAACCATATGCTGTACTGTCTTCTCTCTCTCTCTCTCTCTCTCTTCTAATTAAACTAAAAAAAATCAATAAAAAAGTGATTTGAAAAAAAGTAGCGCACAAGAATCGAGATGAGGACATAAAGAAAAGTAGTTTACTTTGTAGGTGCTTGTAATAATGTTTATTTTTGTGTTTATAAATACTTTATGAGCCATTCAGCATAATTTTAAGCAGTCTATTACTTCAACATATGCTACTTTAGAAATTCCTAACAATTATTAAAAACATATACACTGATCCAAGGGGTCTTCGGCCGGCTTGACACCAATCGTTTGGTTCTATACAAAACCGCACAAATTGACAGCCTTGCTCGCTTAATTATTACAAAATTAACTAAATGCATTGTTGATTACTAAAAAGTTTATGATTCGGTCAAAAAAAATTGTTCCACATACCTAGTAGTGTAAAGCTTTTTTAAGTTTGGCGCATTTTATGAAAAATTATGAGTGAAATTTTGGAATGCAATGGAAATTGCGCGCGCAATGTAACGACACCAATTTGTTGCTGTAGAAACAGTAAGAAAGCGGACTTTTTGAAATTATAATTCTATTAGGGTTGATTTTACCAACGTCATAGAAATGATTTTGATATTCATAGCAATGATTAGACTTAACCAGAGTTGGGGAGTTGGCTTGAATTAGGCTGAGCTCTGGTCCGGCTCTGGAGTCTCAATATATTCAAGCTGTGGCTTCAATTCCAGCTTCGGAGTCATTGTTTTCAAGCTGAGTTCAATTACAATAAATATTTTTGTGACCTTTACCGTTGAAGATAAATTCAATTTTGCAGCAATGACACTTCAATTACGCTACTAAATGTAGTTCAAAGATTTGAGTTGACTACAGCTTTGCAGTACGCCAATTGTAACTGAGGTATGTTCAAAATAAGAAAAAAATATTTTTACCAGGAGTTGTTTGGCGTATCTTCTGACATTTGACGCTCTATGCGATATAGATGACAATAGGGAAAGCGCAATCACTTAAAAATTAGAATAATATTTCAAGGATTGTCGGGTAACCCCTGAAGAAAATTTTAAAGAATGTAGAACGATGTAATGCTTTGGAGAGTTTGAGCGCTTTATATAACATATTATGAAAAAAAAGTTAGATGATTTAGAGCCGGAGCCAGCAGGAGTTTTAAAGCTCTCCGCTCCAACTCCGGCTCTTCTGAATTTATATCCAAGAGACAGAGCTAAGCTCCGACTCTTCCAAAATTGTCCGGCTGGTCTCAGCTCCAACTCGAGCTCTTCCAAGAGACAGAGCTAAACTCCGACTCTTTCTGGACTCGTTTCTGGATTTGTGATACAAATAACTATTTAATCACACCAAACAAGTATAATTTTCAACGCGCTTATATCAATACACGCACCCATTCTTTTTTTTGTGGAACTCCTGCTTGGTAGTAGCGCCCGTTTGGTTTCTTTCAATTTGATTTCTTATAATTCTTTTTGTTGTTGTTACTATTGTGGGTTAGAGCTCTCCCCTAGTTAATTGAGGTATCAAAAGTCTGGCAACTGATTTCAATTTATAAATATCTAAACAACAGTTACTCTATATACATATAGTGGTAAGTCAGACTAGGCGAGACATGCATGTCAAATCGTGTGCGAAGAGACCAACAAAGAAATTTGGGCACCACGTGTTCGGTTGAACGAGAGAAATCGGAGCAGTTATAAACTATTTTCGTAATGATACACATACATAAACACATATTCACATATATATATATATATATATATATATATATATATATATATATATATATATATACACATACATATATAGGTATATTTGTATAAATACATTGTAAGAAATAGAAACAGAAAGAGATGACAGAGTACCAAGCGCAGGATCAACCAGGGATATTATATGGGATATTTTTATTTATTGTCACCGTGTTCCTCTGATCGTGTACGATCACATGACCGGTAATCAGTCATGGTCTGTCAGTCATCCAGGACTATTTTCATATCAACTCAGGTATATTTATATTTGACAAAATTAAACAACTAGACGAGAGGTGGGCATATAATAGCAGGGGACAATCTCACTTCTCAGGCGATATTTCATTTAATAATCATTTTAATAAATATCTAACAATGAATTGATTCTTCTATCCATTCCCAACAGTTTGCTAATTTATTATCTAGTAATGTGTCGTTTAAAATCACACAAATCATATCTGGAAATCCAGGCGTTGTTGTTGTTTTTCTTTTTTCGATTTTCTTTTTTCGTTCGTCGGTTTGTTTCGCCCAAGAAATTTATAATTACATTCAAGTATAGACACAAGTTATAAATCACGTGTTCATTGGTGCTTGAAAGCTCTCGCACATAGAACTTCTCTTTCTCAATATTAAATTTACATTAAACGTTCTAGTACACTTATTTCTTTTTATTTAATTTTTTTTTTTTGGATTCTCTACCATAGATATGGAGTGAACTTTAAAAAACACAAAGAAGAGGCGCGCCACAAATACCACAATAAGCTTCTATTATTATTACTTTCTATATAATGCAACAAATTATAATATAAAATGTTCATGTGGTATATATGAAGTACTTACAACACATTCCGACGGTTGGTGATCGTAAAAACGACATATTGAAGTGTGTATGTTGTATAAGATGTGTTTTGCCACATTGAAACCATAATTCAAACGTGGGGACATTTATGAGACTGTTTGCAAATAGGTTTGATTCAGACTACAGAGACTGTACCGTGCGGCTCAGAAATCAACTGGACTAGGCGGAAGTTGATGTCTTCATGTTTCTTTAAACAATCAAAAATTGCCTACAGGTCAAGCTACTCAGAGACTTCTGAAAACTATGCAGATTGACTTGGTAACGCGCTAGAGTTAAAACGTTATTCTTACAGTCTCTGAGTCCGCTCAGAGTCAAAATTCATGGATTGCATTTTTCAGAAATTTTGATTAAAAGTTGCATTCTCTTAGCAGTAACTATCAAAAATCGCATTTGAAAGTGTTTTATTCTGAGCCATGTTGCTAAATTCAAATTGTTTGAAACTGTTCCTGATACTCTTCCCACTGAGCGAAAATCATCAAAATTGATTAAACGGTTATAATTTAATGTGGGATGAAATTTAGACTAAAGAGCTACTCAGAGACTGTTGAAAATTGTACAGAATAACTTATAAAAACTGAATTTGCGAGCGAGAAATTCACGCAGCTTCTGCAATGATCAAGCGATGCACATCAATTCTAAATTTTAGAAGCGACTCAGAGACTCTTGAAAATTGTACAGCATAACTTATAAAAACTGAATTTGCGAGCGAGAAATTCGTGCAACTTCTGCAATGATAAAGCAATTCACATCTTTATAAATCAGTATTAATTATTTTAGCAATTAAGCTCTAGAATTACCGGTTTTTCTTACTGTCTGTTCAGAATCGAAATTCATTGATTGCATTTCATGAAATCTGTATAAGAAACTTGTATTTTCTGGTGGCGTCAATCAAAAATTAACAAAATATCATATGAAGCTTCTGAAATCCTTTTCCATTGTGTAAAGCTCTATCTGATACGTTTTTCATTAGAAGCTACAACTGGCCAAAAATTATCGAAATTAATTGAACGGTTGGTCAAGTTTATGTAGACTAAGAGGCTACTCAAACTCCCATTAAAACAGTGCAATTTGACTTATTGCTAGAAAATATAAATTTAGGTAATGCTGCTAGCCTCTAGATGAGAAAACCAAGAAGTCGCTTATTAATCTTTGAAGTCTTTGCAAAATCTTTTGAGGGTGCTTATTGAGAATCACGTTGGTAAATTCAAAATGTGTAAAAGTTTGTATAGTGCTCTTTCCACTGAAGACTACAGCTTTAAGAAATCATCAAAATTGATTAAACGGTTAAAATTCGACGAGGGATCAAGTTTAGACTAAGAACCTACTCAGAAATTCCTGAAAACTGCATCTGCGGGCGAGAAAATCGTGCAGTTTCTTCAATGATAAAGTAACGCACATCTTCAACAATGTTAACATGTACCTTTTGATGATTTCATTTTTTTAGCAAATTAACCCGTGAATTACCGCTTAATTTTACTGTCGACTCAGAGTCAAAATTCATTACTGGCATTTCAAGACATCTCTATAAGAAACTTGCATTATCCTGGCAGTCATAAAAAGTGTAAAGTTTCTAAAATCTTTTTGGAAGTGCTTGGAAATTGCGTAAAGCTCTGTCTGATACATTCTTCTTTTTAAGCTACAGCTGGCCAGAAATTATCAAAATTGCTAAAATAGTCAAAATTTAACAGCTGGTCAAATTTAGACTAATTGTAAGCAGCCATTAAAAAGCTCATGAATGTCGTGCAAGTCTGTTATCTTCCATCAGATTTCGATTGATCGTTTCTTTTTCCAACAATTAATAAAGCCCTGAATCGCCTCCTTATTTTTATAGTCGGCTAAGCATCAAAGTTCGTCGATTATAGTATTTTAAGAAATCTGGGTAAAGAAGCTTGCATTTTCCTGGCAATGTCGATCAACAATTGCATTAAAATTTGTTATGACAACATTGAAATTTTTTGCAAAATCTTTTGAAGGTGTTTTATTGTGAATCATGTTGCTAAATTCAGATCGTATAAAACTATATTTGATTTGTTTAAAATAATTTCTATTATTTATTCTTGCAAATGATTTTGGCATCGTATACTATAATTATCTGTTAGTCCTTGTTTATTAAATTTTTATTTTACTAGTTTATTTTCGATAGTTTTTAATCAATTTTTGTGCCAGAATCTCATATAATATCAACTAATCAAGTATGAATAATGAAACGAATAATAGACAGTATGTACGGTTTAAATTTAATTTGTGTATTTTTTTGTGCTTCGACGAATTTTTCTTGACGTCAAATTGTCTACGGGACACTACTGTTCTCAAATTCAAATAATCTACCATTAATCTACTTTGTATACAAATTGTAAACAGGTGAAGGTGAGTCAGAGTGTAATTTTTAAGAATTATTTTTGAAAATTTTCAAGTAATCTGTTGTGTGAATCTTTCTTTTTTTCCCCGGCTTTATGTTTTTATTTTCGGCAAAGGGTTCCAATTAGTATTAGATTGTTTCAGAAGAAACTCCAATTTTTCTCTTTTATTCGTATTTTTATACCATACAATAAATTGGCAGAATTCCAGTCGTATTCGTTGCTTGTTCTTCTTCATGTTAGATCTGTTGGTCTTCTACTGTTACGGTTTATATTGAAAACAAAACCGAATGAATTGCCGGTTAACATAAAAATAAATTATGTGACCGGAGAACGATTATAAATAACCAAGACGACATGTCTTTTTATAAATTTATAAATATATTAATATGCAATATAAGAATTTATTATTTTAAACAGTCAATAATAAATATGTCCCACGTCAATCTAGGATATTTCACGTTAATTTAAACGCGTTCTTATTAGATTGAAAACATTTGTCAACTATTTTTTTTTTTTAATTTTCATATGTTGTCTCATTAACAGGTACACCAATTAATCGACTACCAATTATGGCGAAATCTGTTCTTGATCTTTACGAATTGTACAATTTGGTGATAGCTCGTGGTGGATTAGTGGATGTTATCAATAAGAAACTATGGCAGGAGATTATTAAAGGACTACATTTACCATCATCGATAACATCGGCTGCTTTTACATTAAGAACACAGTAAGTTTTAATTATATGTTAATTTAATTAATAGAAAACTTTGGTATAAGTATAGTGATCGGTGTATTTGAATAATTGCAATCCTGTGTCCTGTACATATTCAATAATACTATGTAGAGTTTGGCATCAAACATATTTAACCGGTCGTGACAGATGACAGTTTCCACTAGAGATAAATGATTAGTTTCTATATTAAGATCGTTGGTTAAAGATGATGAAGAAACTGATGATAATGTTAATGATGAAGAAGAAATGAGTAAATGTTTACTTGACGGATTATACAGCTACAATATTAAACAATAGATTTTTTTTTATGATTTTAAAATAAATACCTGTGCGAAATAGTAGTAACAATAACGTTAAGAAATGATGGTTATAATAATAATGACGGTATTTATAAATTATAATATTTCATATTATTACCATCGGCGAGAAGTCACTTCTAAGAAACTCCACTATTATGTCCAATAATAAATACAGAGCAATATCTTTTTCTGTTGTTATTATTGTTGCAGAATTACAAATGTCGGTTGATGTTATAAGAATAAAACAACAAAAATGATTGGACCTTCTCCACATAAACTGCCAGAAATGTCGGCTAGTTGATTTACAACTTGACGTTAATAAAAATTTAAATCGTACGCTATAAAATGATATTCAACAACAGTCCCTTAATAAACCTCAAAAAAACAGCACCACAATTTATTATGGCTACAAGATCCGATTTAATTGTCGAAACTACTGATTGTTGACGAGATTTTTTTAATAAACTTCTTGTTATTTCGTATATTCTTCATTAAACATATTATTACCGTTATTATTATTTTTAATTGTTGTATTGTTCGACAACAGTGGCGGTTACGCCTTCGGATTAATATTTCAGTGAACGCATAGTGGGAATGTGTTGTTGAAACACTGTTTATATTACAGGGTGTACCACTATTTCACCTCAAAGTTGCCTTTGTTATACAGGGTTATTCACTTCAAATGCAAGTTCTTATGACAACTCTAATTATTATGAGCTCTTAGTTCATTTAGAAGTTGGTCAAAAACGCTCGTTTTGAGCCAAATAAGAATGATTCGTAGACCCTTTCAACAGTGATTTTTTTCGTTTTTTTTTTTAAAAGAGTCATTACTTAATTATTTTTCTTTAATTGGCTTTACTTATCGGAAAACGAGCAAACGTATCGAGAAAATTCTTGGAGATCTGGAAAGCTCTTTGAATTTGTTATCTAAATCACTTAATAAGAGTCCAAGAGCATCCATTGTCATTCAGAATCTTATCATATTTTTCTTAAATAAAAAGTTTCAAGACATGCACTGCGAAATGCTTTATCCAACGCACGTTTATTTTTCACAATATCTTAAAAAACAAGCGAGATATCGATGTTTGAAGATTGCTAATTTTTGCACACCGAATCGGGTAATATGTCCAAAGTCCCCTTAATCCGCCGAATACCATAAGAACTATCCATTAGGGACGATTTCACCACCTTCAGTTAAACCTAATGAACAGTTAAAAACAATCGTTTCTATGACTTACCTATATGTCCGTTAAAATTTAACAGACGTTTGTGAAAATGATAGAATCGATTAAATTGGCAAGGTGAACCCTCAAACGTGTTACCTTTAAAAAACAAATCACTCCAAAAAACACTTTTAATACCTTGAAAGTCCTGGAGCTTCTCTCTGAAACTTTTAAATCGTATTATCGTATTTTTTATCGTGATTTTTCCCAGACAACATGTTTTCGATTTCACTAACGTCTGTTAAACTATAACTAACAAATAAGTTTAAAACGATTATTTAAAGGCGCCTTCTCACCAAGCGCGCATTCATAAACAACGTTTGCAAATGCTGACAAACAAGAAGAATAGTTCCTGTTCACATCATAAGGGTGCATTTCCACCAAGCGCGCAAAACGTTTGTAAACGTTTGCAAATGTATTCAAACACACAAATTTTTGGTATGGACTGCAACAGCGCGCGCGCAGTTTACAAAACATTTGCAATCATTTGTCAGTGTTCGGAATAAAGTTGCTATATCAAAGAGAATTCGTAGATCGTGTCCAGGCAGTATGGATTGAAAAAAGCGTTCGAGCATATATGGCCATGTTTTTACCACAGTGGAAATGCACCTTTGGCGTTCTCTTAATGTACCGACTTCACCTCGAACACTGGCAAATGTTTTGCGCGCTTGGTCGGAACGCGCTTTAAGCGTATCAACAATTGTTTCTAACTGTTCGTTAGGCTTAACTGAAGTTGGTGAAATTAATAGTCCTTGTGGTAAGCATGGTCAACTGCAAAGTGAAATAATAGCGCGTTGTACACTCTCTGTATGTTTGATTTAATTACGCGGCCGTTTTAATCTGTTGTTACGATGAGATAAAAGGCGGTCGTTAAACAACAATAACAACAACTAATCTGTTGTTAATTTTATATCAGAAAAATATTGTTGCGTCATTTGTGGCAATTAATAACAACCAATCACAAATCTATCCACCATACTTTTCTAAATTATAATGTTTACTAATTTTTGTATTTTATTATTGTTTTTTTATCCAGATATATGAAATATTTGTATCCATATGAATGTGATAAACGTCGGCTGAGTACACCGAATGAATTGCAAGCAGCTATTGATGGTAATAGACGTGAGGGTCGACGTAGCAGTTATGGTCAATATGATTCAATGCAACGTTCACCAAATCCATCCCAAATGTCACCGTTATCATTAGTAGCACAACAACAACAACAACAATTAGCTGCCCGTATGAATTCAATGATGACTGGTGGTATTAGTTTGCATAATGGTGCCCATCATCCTAGCCATCCGCAACCATTAAATCAACCATTGAATGGTGGTCCAGTACCTAATTTAGCACCAAATGAATTTGAAGCACGTATGTTGGAATATGTGAAATTGTTAAATAAAGAATTCCGACACAATTCGGGTACACCGCCCGGTACTGTTGGTGTTGGTGTTGGTGTTGGTGGTAATAGTAGTAGTGCACAAGACGATTTAACACCACCTAATACAACATCACCATTAAATCCATTAGAGATGTCCCGTATGACTTTATGGAATTTGTACAATAATCAAACGCCTGTTGTTGAACCCCAAAAAGAAGCATTAAATCTAGCCGATCCGGCACAAAATTCGGTGAAACGTGAAGCTGAAAATCGAATCGAATCACCACCACCACCACCAAAGAAATTCTCAAAAGATGACAGTGATGATATGGTGACACCAACAAAAACGATCTCAACTAGTTCAACACACATCAAAATCAACAGTCGAGGTGAGTAGAATTTTCAAATAAACACACAACTACCCTGTTTAATTTTGCCCTTGGCGCCAATACATGAAATTAGCTGGAATAATTGATGATCTTATCCCATTTCCAATAAGTCTACTTTGTACAGCAGGATCATCCACCAAAATTAACTTTTAGTTCAAACAGTTGTAACTAATGATTAATGATTTTACATAACTACATTATTTTTCTTTTTTTGTTGGAATTTAGGGGATGCCCGTAATGGGGGTGATAGCAATTCGTTGGTAGTCAGTATGGAATTGAATGGTATCACTTATCAAGGGGTGTTATTTGCCCAGACATCATCGCCATCTAGTAGCCGGACAGCAATAGCTTCGTAAAGGAATCCTGAATTTCTATCCTGATTTCTATTTTAAAATTTGTCAATGGTAAAATTTACAACAGTCGTTTTATTTTATAATTTTTCAATTTCTTTTATATCGTATTTATTTCCTTTTATTAAATGTTAGTGGATTAAGTGTGTACATAATTATATAAACTATAGAGTGCACAATTTTTAAAGACTTGTTTTATATTTGCATATATTTAAAGAAAATCAATTATATATATGTTTACAATTATGTGATTCGTACCATGTAGACTTGTTAATTATTCGTGGCCAGTTCTCATTCTTAATATCATACTTTAATGAATTATTATACTATTTAACTCACCGAATCTTCCCCAATAAAGATTCGATCGATATATCTACTTATCATCATTATCATCATCGTTATCATGATTATTATTATTAAAAAAATTATATCAATGTAAATATGTAGTTAATATTTAGTATCAGTATTCAAGACTAGTTGCGTGTTATTATAATTATTATCGAGTTTAATTATTTATCATAATTAATCGCCAAAAGACTGTATTATTTTTTTTAAAGGGAAACAATTTCGAATTATAGTAAAAAAATTATTTATTAATAAGTGATGATTGTATTTATACAGGGTGAATAACAAATAACGTATAATCCTCATACTTTTGAAAACTTCAAAAAACGCAGACAGCTAACTCTAAATTTTTTTAATTATTTAATGAGTAAGCCAAAACGGCTCTATCAGTTACCGAAGAAATAATCAACAATTTTATTCAGGCATGTAAAATACTGAGGAAAATTTCAAGAAAAAAACAAAAAGTTTGCAAGATTTTCTATCAAGTGTATCAGC
This sequence comes from Mylabris sibirica, assembly GCA_039776855.1. Lineage (NCBI taxonomy): Eukaryota > Metazoa > Arthropoda > Insecta > Coleoptera > Meloidae > Mylabris > Mylabris sibirica. The sequence continues at coordinate 7,447,559 of CM077841.1, forward strand.
GTAGATAAAGGAAAACAACATTTTTAACTAAGCATGGCAATCATTAATTTATTATTGGATCACAAATAAAACTCCAAATTGGTTCCTATTTCCCTACTTAATCCAGCAATAAGTCAATGCTTATCATGCTTAATCAAAAGTGTTGTGTTTTCCGTGATCGATGCTGATGAATGTGATGGCAGAAAATTTTGTAAGCTTTAAGAATTTTTCTCTCAAAAATTTTCGAATATAACCCATGTATGAACGAAGCAAATATTCCCTATTATATGGAGCCTTTTTGGCTTAGTTATAATTAAATAATTAAAAATTAAAGAGTTAGCTGTCGGTGTTTTCCGAAATTTTTATTAATAAAAAAGTTGGATTTTGCATTAATTCTTATTCACCCTGTATATGAGAATATTACTGTGTAGTTAGCAATATTAGTTGTAGATTTAACGAAAACAAAGTGTAGATATTTTAAAATTTAATTCGTTTTGTAAATTTATGATTAATGTTAATAGAACCATCACATCGATAAAATCCCTTATTATGTTTCCAATATAATCAAAATTGTACATTTTTTTTATACAACACTATATTTAGTTTGTAATTTTTGTTCTTTTATCTCGTTTCGATCTGATTCACTCAGGGATATTTGATTGTAATCAATATTTTTCAATCAAAAACATTAGACAAGCAAAGAAAAAACCGTATTCCTGTAATTTGTTTCCTTCATTTATTTTGTGTTCGATTTAATTATTGTTTTTCGCCCCCTCTTTTTTTTTTATATATATATATGTATAGATATATAATAAAGCGATTTTAGACCTCAAAACATTCTTGTTCGTGAAAGAATAATGTATTTGCTGTAAATACGAATTTAATTAAACATACACATACTACTCGCTGAAATTGTATTGTTGTTTTCTTCCAATTTCATCCTGAAATTTTGAAATATTTATGAATCAAAATTACTCTCATCGGTATTGGATACTTGTTCTTTCTCTCTGTATCTATTCAAATATTTATATGAAAGAATAAGAAGGGATAATAAAAAATTAATGAGAGAATAGTAAAGTGAGCTTTTAACGCAACTATAACAGAGTAATATCCAATTTCTTTTGAAAATCCTCTAATAGATAAATTGTATCTTTAATACAGTATAATTATAAATAAATACATGGATATTAAATCGTCTTTAATGCGATCACTTCTAGTGCTGCATATGAGCTGAAATAATAAAAATCCAATGGAATTATCTGATGAAAGAAGTCCTGATAACGATTTCGATATTTACAAGATTCTGAAATATTCCCACCAAATTTCTTTATAGTTTTTAATAGAAATGACTAGAGATAGAGCTAGGAGGAATTTATTTATTAATTGACGATTTTCAAAATCTATTTCAAGCATAAACGCGTATCAACTCCACCAAATTATCGATTTTATGGTCCTTTTATATTAATGTTGAACAAAATAAAGCGGCTTGTAGGAGGGTGTAATCGATAAATCAAACGAGAAAAGCTCCCCGATTTTAGAATTTAAGGGAAATTTGATTCTACTTCCTATTATCTGTAAATATTGAATGAATCAAGTTAGATATTTGGCGAATTTCGCTCTAAAATCATCATAAAAGGTGGTGATTCATAAATTATAAGACATTTGCTCGATTTTTTGAACAGTCTACAAAAGGCGGTTTATTAATTTTCATCGACTTTGATACCACTGTTGTATCCAAGGGGGTGGCCGGAGGAAACCCCCGGAAGAATTACAAGGAACATGCTCTACTTTTAACAAGTTTCATAGTAGGCGATTAAATACGAGACGAATTAGATTGAATGATTCGATTCGATATTCGTTCGAACTTGGACTATTCGAGCTATTCGAATGAGCTAAATTATTCGAATTATTTGAACTATACCAAATTAATGGTACCTATAGATACCGTTTCTATATACCAAACTGTATCTTTGAACAAAAATATTCGAATAATACGAGAGGTTCGAATAATTAGAAAGGTTTGAATAATTTTGTTCATTCGAGTTATTCGAATAGCTCGAATAATTCGAACGAATATCAAACCGAATAATAATATTCGATTCGAACTGGATTCACACAACCCTAATTTATACCTATTTGTTAAATTATTGAATTTAAAATAATAATAAATAGACATACAGTCCATATTGAAGTTTATTAAAATCAAATTTTCATCAAGGAGTAAAATCTGTGGATTCAACGCTGATATTCTTCCCTAGAGTTGAATCGATGTAATCTGCAATCAATCGATTAAAGCCAGAATACAATGCAATTGCCCTTTTTACCCTAAAAAAGATCGTGTTGTGTGCCTTAGAGTGATACCCTTACCAAATTCTGCCCATGTTTTATTTTGTTCTCCTTATAGCACTCTTCCAGAACTCAAAGACCTTACAATTAGACTAACACTTCTTATTGTTGGACTCGCTTAATTGTTTTAAACTTATGCAATTACAGAACTGCAAATATAATAGCTGTACGTGCTTCTTTCCACACCACCTGTGTGGTAAAGCACAAGGTGCGTTTTTTTTATAGTGGTATCCCCTGTAGGCCTAATCCACTGCCCACCACCAACCACTACCAATGTTAGTAATGACCACACACATATACACTCAACCCTTATAGCTAATGTATACATGTTAGTACCGTTTTAAAAGAAAAGTTAAAATGTCAAAAGAACAAATATTCGTATAGCAAACTATTTCCCACATTAATCGACGAATATTTGCTTTCGTGACGTTTACAGTCATACTCATTTAAGACTAAATCGTTACATTTATTTATAAAAATGTACTATTTAATAATGGAATGGAAGTGCGAGGGGATATGGGAGTTTCTAAGGAATTGAAGCTGATGATCCTGATAGAAGCGATCATCTGAAACATAAAAGATTACATTTTTTCATTATAAAAGTTATTAACGAACATGCAAGAAAGTTCTGAAAAAGAAATGTAAAAATTGGGGAAAATACTCACGAAAATTTACCTGAAAATAAACAAATTATAGTAGATGAAATAAATAAGAATAAAATAGAAAATTATACAAGATATAAAAACAAAAATTATCTGAAAATTACCTGGAATAAAATAAAAAATAAATTGTTATATAATACTTACCGTTTTGAATATCACATGTATTCTTACCTGTGAGCATTACACAAATACACTAAACACTTTTCACTGTAACGCGCTCCGTTTTAAAAATTCGAATAACTCAACTTCAACAATCAAGACGAATGTGAAGGAGTTATTTTACCGATTCGCGATTAATTTACGCTATCAAAGCATAAACGATTGATTTGACACCTTTCAAAGACCTAAATTTTGTATACAGAAGCATACTTTCTGTATTTCGTTCGCAAAATTGACACCTCAATAGCAAAAGTCAGAGAGAAAGATGGAGATGACAATGATACCAACCAAGAGACAATTTCGATCAAAATATACTCAAGAGGTCTTGCTTATGTACCTACCACCAACGCCGTACGAATAGAAGACCTGTTTATACAGGAATCGTAAGTAATTTAACTGAGAGACGGGGGTGTAGTTGATTTCTCCCAATATTCATCAAATACCTAATAGAGCTTTGTAATCTAACAAGTGCCTATAAAGTACCTAACACACCTACTTAGTACCTACAAGGAAAAGTACCTAGATGGGATTTTAGCGCCTGATTTAGTGTTTCATTGATTTGGGTTCATATTCAGTATAAAATTAAAATTTTCGCGTCTGGATTTTGAATTTCAATTAATGCGCAAAAAGTTTGTATATTTGTACAAAATCGCGATATAAATGAAAATGTACTTACTACTTAACTGCATCTCTGCTCCTGTCCCACGCTGTTCGAACCTACTGTAATTAGATAAAAAGAAAACAAAAATTGTTAGTAATTTTAGAATAATATTTTGGTTAACTCGAATTACCCTTTCGATGAACAATCTGCCACTTATTCCAAGGGTTGACCAACTCCTTCGTCCATAAAGGCACTGGCACTAACACTATATTTTAAAAGCACTTGATTTATTATTATTTATTTATTTATTTATTTATTATTATCACTTCACTGTATTTTAAAAGCACTTGATTTATTATTATATTTAAATCGTAGAATCTGATGTTAGCACTACAAGGATCAAAATTCAACTGATTAAAAGATGGGCACAAGTGACAAGTCTAGAAAAGAACGTTATGTAACTTTTCCTTTGTTGTCTTGTTATCAAACACTAAAGAAAAAGGTGTCTATACATACTTGGAATCTTATCGTTTCGACAAAAAAAGTTGAGATTATTTGGAAATATTTTGAAGGTATTCAGTTTATTCAATTACGTAAATAAAATTACTGTCTAGATTATTTAGAATATTTTAAAATTTTAACATAAGACAAGTGTAATAAACTACGTGCTGTAAATAGTTTTTATAGTGATAGTTTTTATAGTGATACACGACAAAATTGTAAGTTTTTTCATTTATCTTAAGATTTGCACCTTAAAATCAAAATATTAAATATTACAATTAAATTAGGCGCTTCTAGTACTAAAATAATACTGCCTAAGCGCTACAATTGCACAAAAATTGTTAAAAAAGTCAGAAGTACCAAAACCTGTGTTGAATCCAAGGGGTAGACGATAGAAAGTTCCCCTCGGAAGATTGAGATTCACCCCCGTAGAGTATTACAAAGAATATTTAGTTGTGGCCTACTTTTAACAAGTTTCATAGTAGGTGATAAAATATGATGTTTTTTTATTAATGAATTCAAATTAATAATAATTTGACATATAATAGGTACACACTGAAATTTATTAAGATCAAATTTACCCCGGGGTGAAAACTCTGGATTCAACACTGACCAAAACAATTTAAAGAAGAGCTTTAATTATCGGTTTATACAGGGTGTTTTTCATAAAGGTGGTCAATGCTTGTAAGAATATTTCAAGAATTTGTAGAGGGGACTCTGGAGAGCATTTTAGCAAAATTAGAATCCTGTAGCTCATTTGGAAGTTTGTCAACAAACGTAAAATCGTAAAATGATTTTTCTGCATTGCATTTTAAAAAAAATGTGAAATATTTCCATCTATTCCAGAATAAAGTGTAGAAAAACGAAAAAAATCAATGCTGACAGGATTTTGAGTCATTTTTTGTCATTTTACATGTTTAATTAATCTTTGAAAACCGTGAAATCCTCAGAAATGAGCGATTTTTAACCAATTTTCAAATTAACTACGCGGTTCTAATTTTGTTCAAATGATTTCCAGGGAAAAATAATATATTTGTGTTTATATTTTCCGCTAAATCAATTTCGAAAAGTGATTAAAATCAATGGAATAAATAATGATAAATCACAACAATAAGCAGTCAATTTGTCAATTTTGGTGGATGCGCCGGGTTAAGCAAATACACGATAAATCGTATATTCAACAGTTTCTCTTTGAAAAAAAATTGTTTTACATTGCAAATTTGATAAAGAACAAACCAATAATTGTTTATAATAAAGATTTATTACTTTTTTCAATTAAAATTTAAATTAATATCACTAATTATGCGCCATCTGACGCTAAATTCACACGAACAAACTAGAAGAGATCTAACATTCTGATAAATACAGAACGGCATCTATATTTGATAAAATAACAGCGCAGACTCAAATTTCAACGGCGGTTTTGTCACAAAACCATCCAGATGAGATCTTGACAATAGTATTTGATTAGAAAACATTTGATGTTGCGAGCGTGCGTCGAGTGTGTTGTTTTAAAATAGCGACGTCGACGACGACGACGACGATTACCACAAACCACAACGACAACAACAATTACGACGTCTACAACGTTTAAAACAACAATGTTGACGTCTCTCGTGTAAATATAATTAATCATATTATATGAACAGAATTATTATTAAAAGTTATAATAAACTTTAATTATGTTAATTTAATCAAAAATTATATAATAAGTAGTAACATTTTCGAAAGAATCGTGCCAACATTTTGATAGACTTTTAATTGAAACTTTCAAATATTTTGAATAATTTATATTAAAAGATTGCACTTTATAAAACACGGGTAAGTATTATAATGTTGATGTGCTTGTTTAAAAAAAAAATCTCCAAAGGCAGCAAGTACCTTATATAGCGAATTTTTTTATGTATCTACATACTGAAATATTAATTGCAAAACATTCTTATGATACTGACAATTAATATATTTTAATAACATTGAATCAACTAATAAATTCATTTCCCCGATGTTATTTTAATATTTATGATTTTTATTGAAAAATACTTTTAATCCACAAACAATAAGAAACACTAAAAAAAAAATAATAATGAAGTTTGTTGTTTGTCTAATACGTCTAATCAAGGCCTGCTTGATTTTTTCAAGCGAAATTCTCTAGCAGGCCTTGCGTCTAATATTAACTGTCAAAATTAGTTGCCCCCCCGCGATATTCAATTTTTTTTCTAATATCAATAGTCAGAGAACATATAGCCACCTGAGATAATCGATTTTACTGCTTATACTCAAAAAAAAAATTTTTGCATTTTTCTTGCGAACCAACGAACCGATTTTGATGATTTTTTTTCTGGGTCATAGAGAATGGTCGGCTCTACTGTTATTTTAATTTTCATCAAAATCTAAGCAAATGTAATATTGAAAATGATTTTTTTTAACATTTCTTCAGCTCTTATTCCAAAAGTGTTGGCCCTACCAGTCTGGCCAACGAACTCATCCAAGCTATCACAAAGACCGATTTTTGTACCAAGTTTCATTCAGATTGGACTATTTTTACGGCAGTTATCGTGGGTATACATATATATATATATAAATATATATATATATATATAAATATATATATATATATATATATAAAAATTTTAACGAACGGTGGATATGGGTTCCTGAGGTCCCAAAACGAACTTCTGTGCAAAAATTTTTCGGAAATTCAAAAGTGAGGATCTCGTCATTAGCTAATTTTTTTTAAAAAAATTCGCTAATAGTTGAGATTATTTATTTACGACTAACAGGACGTTATAAAGAGGGGCTTTAAATGATTATTAACATTGTTGTATACATTAACAATATTTAAATTAATTTTTGACCAAGACAGAAATATCTGATAAATTATTAAATTTGATTATCGATTTAATTTACATCTATGTAACTAACATTGTTAAAATGTTACTAGTTTGATGATGACGATAATTGTGACAATATCTAAAATACACAGATAAATGAGATGAGTAAATCATTATTATTATTTCGAAAAACATTAACATTATGGACTTTATATATTTGAATAGAGACAAATAACAAATATTTCAACGAGTTAATCGAATTTCCACCCTTAAAATTTTATTTATATAATATTTATTTATAAGCTAAATTATAAACAACATTAATTAAATTATTACAATAACAATATCAAGAACATGTGACTTTATTAATAATGATTAATAGTACCAACTAAAAAAACATAGTAGAATTTATGGGAAGTCACCTTGTACGTTTTTTGCTTCTAATTTCTTGATTTGTTTTTTATATGGATAATAATGGATATAAATAAAAAAGATAATTTGATAAATCGTATCAAAACTAATTAATTTGAAAAATTATTGATAATATGCCAAAGGTCTTGCGTATCTAGACGATACTTCGTGGGAGAAATTTGCAATTTCTACTAAAATGCAAGAATATTGGATTTTTCGAATTTTCTCCAATTTAATAAACTATGATTCGAGTACCTTCCAAGGGCTGAAGCATACTTCTTTATTGTTTTATATCTGCGGGAAAATATGAAATCATCAGTATAGCGTAGGGTAGGTTGTGTGCTATTTTACGATCTATCATGAATTTTCAAATATTATATAGAGAACAGTGGCGCAGCGAGGGGGGGGTTTTGGGGGTTAAAACCCCCCCCAGGGCGCCAAAGCCCCAGAAAATAATCCAAAGTAAAATAATTTTCAATTGACATCTCACATGAGAAAAAATAATTTATCTACATATATTTACTTTTGTCGCCAGTTCATTTGAACACGTGAAACATGATCCTAAGAAAACCGATACATTTACATTTACATATCAGCAAAAACGGAAGAACACAGAACAAATTCTTCAGATATTAAGTTACTTTGATAAGCAATTAATAGCATTTTACCGATGTAAATACTCCAGAACCTAGACAGTATTATTATACTATTTCAAAGAGTCAGTGCTTTAGTCTTTTTAAAGTTATTGTCGCTCTTTATATTTTCGGCTTGTTAGTATTTATAAATAATTAATTTTATTGTTGTTATTGCTCGAAAATTCAAAATTTTGAGTGTTATATTGAATTTGAATTGTAAGTGTTTGTGCTGTTAGCTTAATCATGGATAAATTTGTTATAAAAAGACGAAAGTTGGATCAAAATCAAACTACATCTACTCTGACTGGCTCTAACAACAACAATGCACCAAGTACATCAACATCACAGGGAAGAGATAAGGTAGAGAAGGTGAAGTAAACGTCAATAAATAAATTGCAATTTTGTTTTGAATTATCATTTGTAAATTAGATGAACATTAGTTCGGTTGATGCTAATGTCAACAGAAATTTGGGAATAAAATTACATGAATATGAAAATGATATCAGCAAATTTGTTGGGAAAGTGGTAAGCAAGCATAATAAATTAGAGATATGTATGTTCGTATTTTGAAATGCATTTGCACTTTTTAAATTGTCTCAGATAGATGATAACACCAGAAAAAATCTGCTAGAGAATCCTTGGGTGCCAGATATAAATTATAAATTTAAATCTTCGGGAGCTCGTAATTTGAAATTTCAACTTAAATGGCTGGCTGATTTCAAGTGGCTTGTCTATTCTCCGTCAGAAGACGCTGCTTACTGTAAATTTTGCGCTTTGTTTTGTATTGTAGTCGGACACCAATCATCTCAACCAGGAAAATTAGTCAAAACTCCTTATAGGAACTGGAAAGACGCTAAGGAAGACTTTAAAAAACATGAACAAGCACGATATCATACTCATTGCGTAGACAAAGCAGTCAATTTTCTAGCCACGCAAAGCGGTGTGAAACAGAAAATTGATTTGCAAATTAATCGACATTATAAAGCACGGATTCAAAGTAATAGAGAATGTCTCAAACCTATTATCAAATCAGTGATATTTTTATCCAAATTGGGACTTGCTTTTCGAGGTCACCGCGATTCAGGTCCTCTAAATTTAGACGAACCCCCATTTAAAGGTGAGGGTAATTTCAGAGCACTGTTAAAATTTAGAGCTGAAGCAGGAGATGAAACGTTGAAAAAACACCTTACAACTACAGGGGCAAATGCAACTTATATCAGTTGGCAAATCCAAAATGAAATAATCTCTGCCCTTAATTCTATTATGTTAAGGAAATTAGTAGAGAAGGTCAATAAAGTAAAATTTTTCTCAATTCTGTGTGACGAAACTACTGATATCAGTGGAATAGTTCAACTTTCTTTTTGTGTTAGATTTGTTGAAGAAAATATCATACGAGAAGAATTCTTGCAGTTTATTCCCGTGACAGATACAACCGGTGCTGGGCTAGCTGACACAATATGCAACGCTATGATCGCTATGCAGTTAAAAACTGAAAATCTTGTAGGACAAGGATATGATGGGGCTAGTGCAATGAGTGGGCGTATAAAAGGTGTTCAGGCGTTAATAAGAGAAAAATATTCTAAAGCTGTATATGTCCATTGCTGTTCTCATTCTTTAAATCTTGCAATATCAGAGGGTTGTACAGTTCCTCAAATTAGAAATTGTATGGGCACAATAGAAACTTGCTACATTTTTTTCAGCTACCCTAAACGTCGGCAAGTCTTACAAAAAGAAATCGATTTAATGGAAGATAAACCAAAAGCTGAAAAATTAAAAAGAATGTGTCCTACAAGGTGGATAGAAAGACATGATTCTGTTAATGCATTCATCGAACTTTTCACCCCAACGGTTGATGCATTGAATGAAATATTGCAATGGCCAGACAAAAAAGTTGCAAGTGAAGCACAGCTTCTATCTTCTGCTATCTGCAAATCTGATTTTTTGATAAGCCTTTTCGTAACAGAATCTGTTTTTGAAATTACCTTGCCCCTAAGTAAGTACCTTCAAACTGAAAACTTGGATCTTCGACTGGCCATGGATTCCGCCGTAAATATCAAATCAACCCTAATAGGAATGCGACAAAATGTCGAACAGTGTTTTTCTAAGGTAATGGAAAAAGTTTCACGCATTTGCGAAGACCTTAGTATTCTTGTTACAAAACCTAGAGTTATAGGGCGACAAGTACATAGAATCAATCTGCCGTCAGTTTCTCCAGAAGAGTATTTTCGAAGATCCCTATTCATTCCCTTCCTGGATGAGACAATTCAAGCTCTAGATGATAAATTCGTTAAACATAAGGAGACTCTGGAGCCATTTCAATGTCTATTCGACACTGGAGAAATTGCAGAAAACAATGTAGAATCTCTACAAAATTTAGTTAATTTTTATGATCTACAAAATTATAATATAAAAGGTGAATTTATACTTTGGAGACAGTATTTCACACAAGTAGAACAGAAACCACGTGGACCTTTGGAAGCTTTGCAATTATGTAACGAGAATTTGTTTCCGACAATACACAGTCTTCTTAAGATATTTGCAACACTACCTGTTACCACCTGTTCCTGTGAGAGGTCATTTTCATCATTAAAAAATTTAAAAAACTTTATAAGAAATACTACTTCAGAAGAGCGACTGAATGGGCTAGCGGTCATGTATGTTCATGATATCTTTTTAACTGAAGAAGAGGTTCTTGACGAATTGGCGAAGAAACCTAGGAGGCTTAATATCGAATTGTAACTTTCTGTTTGCTCATCTTTTAATCACATAAATTTTTCAAATTTAAGTAAGTACGCATTTTTATTTTTCAAACCCCCCCCAGGAAGAAATTCTGGCTGCGCCACTGATAGAGAACAATCAATATTTCTTCGTTCATGTTGTATTTTCCATCTAAAATCTTACGAAATTGAATTATTCGATATTTGATTTGATTAACGAAGTGACAGTGTTTTGACTGTTGCTTCATTAACGAATAAGCGAATGTTGACTGTAACAATTTTATCGAGGAAGTTAAATTTCTTAACACTAATTAAAAATAACATTCTAACCTTCTAATGGCACAGTTTTACAACATTAATTTCGATTAGTTCAACATTATTAAAACATTATTTAGACAAGCTGGTATCGTTTATTTATTATTTCACTAATTGTTTTTGAATTTGTTTTGTATTTTGATAATAGAGAATCATTATGACAGCATATTTTCCGTATATATCACAAAAATATGACGGTATTTTAATTTAAAATTTCATATAGTACCAGGTCAGTTCTATTAACATCATCGAACTGGAAATAATAGTGAATAAGGGATGCTTTGAATGATGATAAATTACCAATAATCCAACCACTACAAAATCGAGAATTATTTTTTTAATAATTTCTAAATGAATGATAGTCAACGGTGTGGGTTTTTGGTATAATTAAGAGGAAACGTAGAATTCTTTGAAGGGTGATTAAAAAGCCGTACGATTCATATTTGGTAGACGTTGTCAAGGGTTGATTCATTAGAAATATAAAATTATTTACTCTATTTATTACCGGCAAACTGGTTTAATTTGAATACTTTATCCAATGCAAACATGTTGAATTATAGAGGGTTATTCACATCGAACGAAAATTTCTTATGGCAACTCCATTATTTATCGAGTGATTTGAAAAATATTTCAAGGATTTATTGGGTAGTCCCTGGAGATTATTTTAGCAAAAATTAGAACCTCGTAGCTCATATGGAAGTTGTTGTTTTCTATGGTGAAAAACGAAAAAATAGCGACCCTGTCTAAGACCAGCGTCTTTTGAGCTACTTTCAAATGAGCTACGTGGTTCTAATTTAGCTTAAACAATCTCCAGGTAGCTCCCTAAAGATCTATGATTTTTTTTCAAATCGCTCGTCAAATAATCGGAGTTGCTATAAGAAATTTTAGTCCGACTTGAATAACCCTGTATATTCCATAACTACAACGATGACCTATTTGAATGACTGAAGTTTGGATAAGTTGACTTTATGGCTACTTTCTAATCGTTTACATTAAACATTATTCATGTTCAATAACACTTCTGTAAACTTGTTAAAGCCTTATTCAATATAGTCCTAAAGAGTCTACTTATACGATCATAGTAAGGCTTATTGTTATCGATTAAGTACGAATATAAATATCTTTATATTTCGTGAATAACAAGAGATGTATAGTAATTGAAACTATTAGAACAAAGCGGCACATTGATGTATTACAGTGAAATCAGACTTAAGGTTACCGCAACTTGGGTTTCGATTAATAAATCGATTTTTATCAAACTTTGTACTGAAGTCTGTCAAAAGTTTTTTGAATCATGTTTTAGATATCGAGTGAGACTGTAGTTTAAATTCATTAATTATTATTTTTCTAAACGAAGCCAGTTTTGGATAATTTCATATTGTAAAGGGTTCTATTTCAAGTCTTCTAGGAGACTTGCTGTTTCACAGGAATCCTAGATGGAACAAATACGGCAACAATCATGGATTAATTAACTCTTCTCATCTTTGTTAAAGACTAGAGTATTTTGATATTTCTTAAGGCTATTTGTAAGCGGGCCTAGTTTTATTGTCTGAAAAAGTGACAATTTTCAATCATCGTTTTTCCGGTTATTTTCTGAGACATTCAAACGATGTGACCAGCGTTGAATTGGGCATTTCACCGTGCACCCGACAGACTTTTTCATTTAGGAAATTTTTCACTAAATTCAAAAGTGCAGCAGCTTATTTTAAAGTTTATTCATGTGCAAAAGCCATATGGAGTCCCAAAAATAGAATTTTTGAAAATCCAAAAAGTTATTGAACAACAATTAAAAAAATTTTCCAACTTTTTCATTTTCTCTCAATAACTTTTTGGATTTTCAAAAATTCTATTTTTGGGACTCCATATGGCTTTTGCACATGAATAAGCTTTCAAATAAGCTGCTGTACGATCTTTTAGCTTAAAAATTAAAAGATAATGCGTAGTATTGAATTTTTTTGACATGCCACTTCAAATGAAATATTGAAATTTGAAGCCTGTCCTCCAATGCAGTTGACTTTTATCTATTTATTCATAAAAATTTTATTAAATAATTTTCACTACACAAGAAGCTGTGCGGCCCCGCTTAACACAAATTTTTTAGGTGAAAAGTCATGATATTTTAAGATATTTGGAAAATCCAATCAGTTTTTCACTTAAGTCGGGTGTCCCCCAATGAAGAATAAAATTTGTGATCTATTGAGCTATTTTGGAGCTCGATACCTCTTACCGTTTACAAATGACACGACCCAAGAGTTCGCTTATGGAATCTCCATGTAATTATATCATTTTAAAACCAAGCTCGCGATTCCCCTTAACTTGTGAGCATCGTTCGTCTTGTTAATTTGTTATTTAAGAAATTAAAGTACATTATGAACAACTCATGAATTATTATCAATAATATTGTTAACTATCTTAATTAAACTTGTATTGATTAATTGAACTAATTACCAATTATAAGATAGAAGTCATACAAATAGAAAATCTTAAGCGGGGCTTTTACGTTAATAAATATTAAATGATTCATTTTAGTAGAATTTAGTCAAATAACAATAAAAATGAATATCAAATCGTTCACACGGGTTATGTATATGTGATTCATTTTTAAATCTTTACAGTAATGAAAGGAAAATGAAAAATAGTAGAGATCCGTTTCATTTTTCGTTCAAATCACACGTTCACTATAGCTGAAATGGAGGTTCGTACGTTTCACAATACGATCATTTCGGCAAGTAAATAATTCATCATGAAACGTGAGAACCCTCCTTCTTTAGTATCCTTTTTAGTAATTAATCCACTTGTGCATAGTTAATTTCACAACTGGAGATAGACTGTTTTTGTTAACATTTTCATTACAGGAAAGAATTTCAAAAACTTTAATGGAATGACAACAAAGAAAGACACCGATGTAATTTGAATAATCTTAATAAATACGACATGTGCGCAATTTAAAAGCATTTCAGAAATGAATAACCAAATCACGTATATTTCGATATACAACATTTGAATATTTATAGTAGCATGATATAATTTTTTGCTAAAAATATAGTATTCGATCCATAGAGAGGGTGGTAAAAAAACAGCTAGTATAGCATATGAAAAATTCAAAAATATGCCAAATTAAAAATGATTATAAACGAATTGTTTTTTTATGTCGCTTTCTCGAGTGAATTTTGTGAGAAAAAGCAACTCCCACGAGATAAGAACAAATGACAATTTTGTAACGGTCTAATTTTGTTAAACGTACAGTATTCTCTAGTTGATTTAAACTTTTAAAACATTTATAAGAACATTTGTGCCTTTAACTTTGTTTGGAAAAGAACTTAAGGGTATAGAAGAAGTTTTTTTTTAGAAAGTTGTCAATTCTTGTAAAATTCTTATTAATTGGCGAGCGATTCGATAAATATTTCATGAATATATAGGAGATGGCCTGGAGACTATTTTAGCAAAATTAGAACCTTGTAGCTCATCGACAAGTTGGCCAAAAAACGATAATGGATAATTTTGAAATTTTCAAAAACGAGCAAAGCAGTGATTTTTCACTATTGAGAACGCGTACGAGTCATTCTTAGTGGTTTTGCGTGCTTTACTCGTTTTTGAAAATTGCTAAATTGACTGAAACGAGCATTGTTTAACCAACTTCAAAATGAGCTATGAAGTTCTAATTTTGCTAAAATGGTCTCCAGGCCATCTCCTACGAATCCTTGAAATATTTTTCGAATCGTTCGCGAACTGATAGGAGTTTTATAAGAATTGACCACTTTAAAAAGCACCCTTTAATGTGATCGTACAGCTTTTCCTTACTTTCGTGCACTGCATCAGGAGACTCAGTAAATTGGATTATTATCAAAATTTACATCAAAATGCACGATGTTCAAGCGATACTCTATATAGAAGATGAAGATTGAAATATTATCTTCGTAACTATCAATAATACCAACTCATTAGATATTCAACCCATCATTCTACAGACTAAACCTTCCTAAATCTTTGTATATTGTTCATAAAGAGTATTGTGTACGTGCACCTACATAAATCCATCAATTTATTTCATATTTTGAATACAACATCATCTATTTTCAATAATGTGAAAATATAAAATTAATTTATTTATTTAAACATAGCAAACAAATAAATTTTATTTAATATTTTTCTCTCATTCGCTGGGCGAAAATTTGATTTTATACGATTTTAAAAACAAATCATTCAACCATACTTTGGAATCAAGCCAAAAATAAGATCGTAACATTTATTTATTGTGATTATTATTATTTTATTATACATTTCCATGTAGTCTTTGGTTTATTTACGAATAGGTGTGTTGGTAGAGAGTTTTTGAGATATTTTCTGTGTTTTCTTTTATGGGGTGTCGCCTATTTTTTGATGGTATTTTTATTTAAAGAATCTGGATTTTCTCTTCTTATTGTATTGTTTGAGGTGATCCATAAGATCATACGGTCATTAACCGTGTGTGTGAGAGTGTGTGTATTGTTATTTTTCCATAAAACAAACCAAATTATTGTGTAAATATCTGGTTATAAATAAATCGAGTGTGGGTGCATTATCGATTCCATTAAATTTCACATAAAGTTTGATGCACTTACTTCTCTTATTTTTCGTTGTTATTTTAGCAGAAATTAACTTGTCTCAAAAAGTGGACTATAAAATATAATATTTTGAAGTCTCTAATTAAAGATAAAGATGTTTGATTGGTTGTCTAATTGAATAGAATTCAAGTCGAAATTTTTGGGCTAAAAATTTGGCCATTTGATTGAATTTTGAAAATATTTGCCATAAATAGTCAGGTGTTCTAATGAATTTGTAATTCAAAAATGAGGAAAAAGGGAGAGATAACTTATTAAGTCGATATTCGGGCCAAATTCTGATCATTTAATCCAGGTTTTAGGAAATTTTTGCAATAATCATTCATTTTTGGTAAAATTCGATATTAAATTGGTAGTAAGAATACGATTTGGACACATCAGCTAATTTTTGAGGCCCGATTCTAGAGATCTTTTTTGTAAAGTTTGCTAGTGAATCATCAAAGAGATTCAGTTGCTTGTGAACAATTTTAGAGCTGAATTCTGTACTTTTATAATCTAGATTTTAGGTCCTTAATCATCAACTATTGGGTAATATAAGGATTTATTATAGTATAAATTTTGGAAAACAAACAAAATATTTAGTAGAAGAAATTCGGAATTGCTAAATATTTCATTCAGGTCTTGTAGCATTAATTTTTGACAGTCTTAGGGCCTCCTTCTAGCAAGAAATCCTCAAAACTGCTCTTCATTTATTATTATTACTGTCTATAGGGGATCATCTTTATGCCCGTTGGACTGTGTTCTTGTGGCAAATTCTCGAATATCAAGACTTAAATTGAGTTCTTTTTTATTGAAGATTCCTCTCTATAATCAATAAACTTTAA
Source organism: Mylabris sibirica (assembly GCA_039776855.1). NCBI lineage: Eukaryota > Metazoa > Arthropoda > Insecta > Coleoptera > Meloidae > Mylabris > Mylabris sibirica. The sequence continues at coordinate 7,464,141 of CM077841.1, forward strand.
AATCTCCCTTCTATATAGGTACAGGATGTCGATTCTAAATTTGTTCGATATTATAAAACTCCTATTAGTTGTAGAGTGATTCGAGAAATATTCTAAGGATTTGTAGAGGGGTGAATTGACACCAATTCAGCAAAATTTGTAAGTTGGTCAAAAAGTTCGTTTCTCACAATGTCACGATTTTCAAAAATTTGTTACACACTTAAAATGGTTTTGTTGTCTAATTGACTAGAATTCAATTCGAAATTCTTGGGCTAAAATTTTAAACACTTCATTGAATTTTGAAAAAATCTTGTCCTAAATAGTCAGGTGTTCTAATGAATTTGCAACTCAAACATGAGGAAAAAGGGAGTGATAGCTTATTAAGTCGATATTCGGGCCAAATTTTGATCCTTTCATCAAGGTTTTAGGAAAATTTTGATATAAATCATTCATTTTTGGTGAAATTCGACATAAAATTATAGTAAGAAAATGATTTGCTCACTTCAGCTCATTTTTGAGCTCGATTCTCGAGGTCCTTTTTATGAAGTTTGTTATTGAATCATCAAAATTTTTATTGAAGATTCCTCTCTCTAATCAATAAGTAGAAAAGAGATACAATTCTTGATAGCTTTTTAAAAACTCCCTTCCATCTAGGTACAGGGTGTCGATTTTAAATTTGTTCGATACTATAAAACTCCTATTATTTGAAGGGTGATTCGAGAAATATTCTAAGGATTTGTAGAGGGGTCAATGCAGACTATTTCAGCAAAATTAGAACCTTGTAGCTCATTTGTAAGTTGGTCTCACGATGTCACGATTTTCAAAAATTTCTTACACACTTAAAATGGTTTAGAGTGCATTATTTTTTGTAGAATTCAGGGACTTAAAACGAAAAAAATAGTGTTGGAGGGTCTTCGAGTCATTCTTAGTAGTTTTACGTTTTTGAAAATTTTGATCCTATCCAAACAAGCAAATTTTTGATCTACTTAAAAATGAGCTACAAAGTTATAATTTTACTAAAATGTTCTCTTGGAACGTCTCTACAAATCCTTAAAATATTTTTCATATCGCTCGACACCCTTTATATATATATGCTCATCATCCCGTGCAGAAAAATCAGAGATCGGAATTATTGAAATCCAGTTTGAAGTTCATTTAATCGTGTTTACAACAACGATTTACTAGGGATTCAATCCAGTCTCTAAATCTAAATTCGATCCGAGCAGAGAAACGTTCATTGATAAAAAAAAATATTTATTCAATTTACAATATAAACAAACCTCTGTTTCAACATTTTATTTCAACATTTTTCGATAATGTAAAACACATGCTGAATTCTTATTGTTTTCATTTGTGGAAATATATTTTCAACATCCTTATATGTCACATTAATCAAATCTTAATTAAACCATTTACTGCTATTTTCCTCGTTTTAATTTGTATACAAACTAAATTCTTATTGATTGATGCTGACCTTAAACAATTAAACAACATTCAATTTATTTCGATTTCCAAACAAGATTAAGATATCTAAAATTGAGTTTAATTTATTAAAAATAAATAAATAATTTAAAAAAAATTTGCATAATTTAATTATTTTATTGCAGATTTGGATTTAGGATGCTGTAAAGTGAGTGTTAGGGTGTCCAGGTGGCATGGGCTGTTCTCCCAGCGTTCTGCTGGAGCACATCCACAAGGACAGTACCGCCAATCACCAGGACAAACAGGCGAAGAAGGTGACTGAACATACAAACAACAAAAAAGGTATCTATTATATTAAATGATAAATATAGAGACACAAGGCTTTCAATAACATGATAATCTAATACGTTACCTTTTGATAAAATAATATAGAATTCTTTTCACACGTGTATGTGGATAATAACATTATAATATAGACGTGTTATTTCTAGCTTGCTAACAAAATAAAGCCTGTTTTTTTAGGACTATTTTCACATGCAATTCAAATATATCTCGACAAAATCAATAACTTTACGCTTGTTTTAATTAAAAAATTATCATATGAATATTGTTGATGTTACCAATTTACAACAGGTGGAATTAGAATAAATGACAGAAGAAAAAAAACGAGCAAAGCCCACAAGCTTTCTATAAATAAGATAATAAAGCTCTCTAGTAATGATCCTATGTCTAGGTATTAATAAAGATAGATCTCCTTGGAGACATCAGTTGATTCCATTTAGGGTTTGTCTTTGACCTAGAAAACCAACCCACCTACGCAAAATGTCGTCAACATTATTATTGTTGTTGATGTTGTGTAAATCATTTTTACTTGACAGATTATCAAACTTTCTCCACATCTATACTACATCTACAAGAAAGTCTATTGTGATAATTAACGAAATAGGGCTGTGTGTTAAGACCGCAAAACACTTTGATCGTCACAAATAAGATCTGAAATGGATTAGGACCATTCACAACCCTCATCAAAATGATGTTGCCCAGTCCCTTTAGATCATTTATTGTTTAACACACCGGCTTGTTCATTTACCTTATTGAATCTAATTCTATTAACTAAATTACAAACTATTGAAGTGGCTAGTTGAAATTTCACATTTTTACACACTTGATGGAGATCGAGATTAGAGTAGCTACTTTCACGGAATATTCTCCTATCGCTAGCTAATTAGTATTCAGCGTGTCTAGGGATAATAAATTAATTATTTTACTATGAACTCTAATAGAAAGTTATAATTGTATTGAATAAAAGAGAATACAGTTTATAAATATAAATCATCAACTCACTTGTCGTTTAGAATTTCTGATATTCTCCCTGAGAAAAAAAGCTGTAATGATCTCGATTTCAATATAAAAAAGAACGTATTGATAAGAATCTAACGATGATATTATAAGAAAGTGTCTCGTCTTCACACTAATAGAATTCCGTTCATCTTCTTATACAAGATCGGCAACAGGTGTTGTCATTCTTTGAATAATTCAAGCTTTTCCACTTAAATACACATGTGAGATTGTTAACTATCGATATTTATAAAATACCGATATAATCGGCTGCTGTTTGAAACTAATTTTAAACGCATAAATTACCAATTAAGCCGTCTTTATAACAAGATCTTAAACAAAATCTACTTGTATTGAATATAAATGTGGAACGATTAAAGTTATTTAAATTAATGTCTTATTGATAGTTGATTAAGTATCAGATTACTTAAATACTTAATTCGTTGTGTAGGTAGTCGTTGAAAAATTTAATCTTCAGCATGAATTAATAATTAAATAATTAGTGGCCCAAAAATTTAACGAATGTTGTAACAAATTAAATTATAGCCTAATTAACGAACATAAATCGATGTTGTATTATATCAATCTGCATAATTGGTATGTGTGTTGTCGCATTTTTTCGTATAAATTGTCCAATAATGATGAATGACTTTCACTAATTACTAATTAATTACCGTAGTAATCACAACAGATCGGTGCTATTTTATCAAGTCAATATAGATGGAATTTTGGGTGTTTTCAGTGTTATTTCTCACCGGTAAAAGTTAATTAGAAGCAGCCATTCACGTTTAATTACTGACAGTGTTAATAATCATCAAATAACGACAGTGATCACAGACTAGCACTCATTATAGAAACAGACAGTTTTCAAAATTAACATGGATTGTAATTAACAGGAAATAAAACGAAACAACAAGTGGTCATTTTCAGTTCAATCAAAAAATGTTATTTTTCGTTTAATTATCGAAATTGTATCTAAATTATGTAACATTCTGCTATAATTATCAGCATCTAGTTGAAGATTACTCTCTTGGGTGCAAGATTTGTGTGGTTTGCACACACTTGAACTATAACTCTATGTATGTATATGTTTTGTCTCTACAGGCTCATGTTTTCTATTAAATCCTTTATTGTTGTTGTGAGAATACTTCCTATACTGTGTGTTATCAACAGACTTGAGAAAATTTATCTTTGAAGCGACATAACTTTGGTGAAGTGAACCCTCCTGCAATCATTTCGAGATGTGTTTGTATCGATTTTGTTGTTTGTTTTACGTTTCTTATTTACTCAAAAGTATAAAAGAAGAAGAAAAGAAAACACATCCCGAAGGCAAAAGTGTTCCTATTTCAGTTGCAATACTTTCTAAACAACTGACTTAAATTTTGATAGTTTGAACATCTTTATATCCCCTTGAGATATTCTACTTTCAACCCTATAGTGGTTTTGATAGTCATTAGTAATTTTGGTAATGCAAGTAGAATTAATACGATACTATGAGGGTAGTTTATTGAAGGATCTCGGCTTTTACGATAAGGGATGCAAATTTATGGTACACAGAAAAATTGTTGCTTTTACAGAATTTTAAGACTAAATTATACAGGGCTTGTCGCGTAAATATGGTCAATAGCATTCTTGCTATAACTCTCTCAATTATTTATAGAATGAAATAGTTGTAATAACATAAGAATTAAGAGGGCTATTTAATTCGCGAAAAAAAATCAAAAATTTTGATAGTCATTACTAATTTTGCTAATTTACTGAGGGATCTGGGTTTTGGAATAGGGAATACAAGAATTTTTATAATTAAGACTAAATTATACAGGACTTATCACGTAAATATGGTTAATAGCAATAATTTTGCTACAACTCTCTCATTTATTTATAGAATGAAATAATTGTCATAAGAACTTGAAGGGCTACCTAATTCGCAAAAAAATTCAAAAATTGTGAATATTGAAAAGCTTCAATGAATACCGTTATAAAATCTGCGCTAAGGATTTGTTGTAGTAAATTTATAAAGCACTTGTGGCATTCCCTTCAAATTTTTATAGCATCTTATAAGGGGCATTTGGAGTAATTACTCGATTCGGCGTGTGAAATTTATCAATTTTCAAACATCAATATTTCCCTTATTTTTTCAGATATTGTGAAAAATAAACGAGTGTTTGATAGAGCATTTCAAAGTGCATGCCTTGAAGCTTTCCATTAGAGAGAAATGTGATAAAATTCGGAATGGCAGTGAAAACTGTTGCACCCTGTTTATTTCGTACATTTTCCTTCATAACTCGCTAAAATATAGCCAATATTATTTATTTTAATTAAATATCCAGTGAATTTAGATAGAAAATTAAGAGGTTTCCAGATTTTCAAGAATTTTCCCAATACGTTTGTTAGTTTTCCCACAACTGGAGAAAATTAAAAAAAAAATTGAACAGTGATGAATCATAGTCTTGTTTTTATGAAGATCATGAAAATTAGAGATTTAGACGGGCATTTTGAACACCGTTTACAGCAATAACTTTTCTTAATATTACACACTCTTAGGGCCGATGTCACCAACGTCTGTTAAGTTTTAACGAACAAATAAGTCATAGAAACGATTTTTATAATCCTAGCGACCTAACTATTCATTAAACTTAACTGAAGTTGGTGAAATTGTCTCTTATACTTTTTTTTGTTGACTTTGAATTTTTAAAATTAGCATTTTAATACAGTATTGCATAATTTCCAAAATCACTTTCACCTCAAATAGAGAGCCCAGGTGCCCCCTGCAAGTTTTTATAGTAATTATTTTTTGTATAAATAAATAGAAGAGTTATAGCGAGATTATTGCTATTCACTATATTTACATTAAAAACTCTGTATTTACTTATCATTAAAATATAGGCGGGCCAATATTTGTACACCGTATACTGTGTTTTTGCCTTCAATACCTAACTAACAAAAGTTTTTTGTAAATCAAAAAGTTACAGTAATTCAATATTTAAAGCTCTATAACTATTTAATTCTTCTAAGGCTTTTGTTCTAAATGTCCTAAATTGGTTCGACTGTCGACAAGTTTAATTTTATTTTGAGGATATCTTCTTGAATTCTTCACAAAACGGTACAATTGCGTATAGAGATGGAAATCTTGCAAAGCATACAAATATTTTAATTTGATAGTAGGGCGAATAGAACTCGATGTTTGTGTAATTAAAATTAAATTACATCAAGATGAAATCTACTTAGCTCTTGATTAGAGTAAATTCCTTAAACAAATAGATTGTAGGAAAGGAACAATCAAATTTTAATTTCAATAAACTTGAAATTTCCGTTATAAAGATATTAATTTTTATCGCAAATAATTGATTTTGTTTGTGTCATCTACCTTTAATCAATATGCCAAAACAAACGTCTATAAAATTCTCTTTTATTCTACATTATTATAAAGTAAAGGCTTATATGTTTCCATTCACGTTCACGTTGTTCCTGTGGTGTGTTTGTGCAAGACACAAATTACAATTTACGACCAGCAAATGATGGTATTGTTGATTGTGGTGAATAAATTATAAATGATGTTGAATCACGACAAGGCTTTTATCACGATCATAATCATTTCATATTAGGAAATCGACTATCTTTTAATGAATAAATAAATATCTTATATTATACATAAATTCGAAGAGTGAGAATCTAGGGATAGTTTTTCAATGTCGACAACAATCCTATAGTTTATTTGTTAAAATTTCACCATTCTCTTGCTTTTGTATTTTACAACTTTAGAATACAAGTGGCTTTCGTGAGTGTAGGTATGTCAGTCGTGACTTGAACTGTTCACGTCACATCTATCTACCTATATATTTACCTGTGTTTTGTATTTTAATTGTTTTCATTGTTGTTATTTTTATATAATAGTTGATTCATCCTGCTACTGTCCTGATTACGTTACCAACGCACCATAATCTAATCAGATTGATAACGCATCATTCTTGTTGATAAATATTGAAAGGGACACAAAAGGTGGAAAGTTTGTGTGTAACGAACGCTTCAAACAATTTTTGAATATTAAACAATCCGTCATTCTTTTTTGAAAGTGTTTATGTGTGTAGTATATCAGATTTAGTGGCAATAGTTGAATGATTTGACCTCTACGATAACGTCTTCTATCTGTGTGTGTGTGATTTTGTTTAAACAATGAATAAATTATGATAAAATGTGTCAACACTACGTAGAACAGTATTAGAATTTTGTATTTCGATCAGGAAATTCGACGAATGATTCGATCTTTGTTCAAGAATTTTTATAATATTTACAACTGTAATTAAAACATTTAAAAAATTGCAATTTTTTGACGAAAATAATTGTTGATTAACGTCATTTTCGCTTATAATTGACCGTGTAAAAACGTAAATAATCAATCTCTTGTTATTTCTACTTTTTACTAGTTTAATAATAGTAGGCGCAAATATTGAGACTGTCATAAAAATCCTCAATTATTGTCATATTAAAATGTTGTTTATTGTTAATTTGTTAATTAACATTTAAATGATGATTATACAAAGTAACGGTGAAAATATGGAAGCAGTCAATGATGACAGGTCGACTGCTGAAGAAGAAAATGAAGAAGAAGAAGAAGAAACAGCCAACAATGATGGTATGCTAATTAAAAATCAATTTAATTAAAACATATAAATCCAATTAAATTATCAAAATTATTATTTTCAATATTAATTATAATCGCTCGATTTGGATCGTTCTGTTATGTGGCGAGAATTTCATCATTAATTAGGTGAAAGTTGTCAACATTGGCGGCACACTATTTGATCTTGTCTTATAGAATCGATCAAACATTATTATTCCATAATTAATAGAATAATTATTTTAAAATTAGATAATCTCCAATTTGATTTATTGAAATTAATTAGGGCCTATTTGATCATATATTCTCCCTTTGAAAATTTCAAGCTTCATTAATTGAAATCATTGCAACTGCATCTAATTAATTCAATTTCTGGCAAAATTACCCTGTTTAGTTGGGAAATACAGGGTGATTGTTTTTAAAAGTAGCAAGTGGCAATCCTTAAGAAATTTCTATGAGTTGGCGAGCGATTTGAAAAATATTTCAAGGATTTGTAGGGGAGGCCCTGGAAACTATTTTAACAAAATTAGAACCTTGTAGCACATTTCGAATGACTAGTAGACACTCCCAACATTGATTTTGTTCGTTTCGTTTTTATTTTATTCTAGAACATGTGGAAATGTTTAGATTTTCTGTAGAATGCAATGGGGAAAAAACGAAAAAAATCACTGTTTGGAGGGTCTGCGAGTCATTCTTAGTCGTTTTGTGAGCTTGGCTCGTTTTTGAAAATCGCGACAATATTGTCCAACTTCGAAATGAGCTATGATGTTCTAATTTTGCTAAAATGGTTTCCAGTACCCCTAGAAATCCTTAAAATATTTCTCAAATCGTTCGCTAAATAATAAGAAATTTATAAGAATTGACCACTTTTATAAAAAACACCCTGTATAACTAAAAATGTAACATTTTAATTTAAGTTTATTGAAAGAGGAGTAACTTGACCAAGTTCAAAATCTTCACCCTTTCTCTAACTTATTCGATTTCGATAATTTTTAATTGGTTAATTTTATTCTAAGGGATGTTGTGATCTGTGTCCATATTCAAACTTGAGGGAGAAAATTCGAGTTAAGGCTAGCTGTGGACTACTCTTAAAGACACTTTAAAAAGCTTTGAAGAGGTGTATAATTAACCATCAACATGACACCTTAAAGCTAGTAGGGGTATTCTAAATCGCAAGGGTGGTTTATTTAAAAAAAAATCGGTTCAATTTCGTTGATTTGTTTTACAGAAGATTTATTTTCTACAGCTTCAGGGTAATATTTTAGACAGGTACAGAGCTTTATCATTTAGAAATATTTGAGGATATGTGGAAGAATCACAGATATTTTTATCACGTTAATTTTTTATAAAGTTTGATTAATTCTGGAATATATTTTATAAATGTTATTTTTTCCATGATTACTCTCTTTCACTCATCATTCTTATTAAATTTAGTTCTTTCTTTTATTTTGGTTTATTTTCAATTATATCTCTGCTTCTCGTAAAAGCTTTCCATAAAAGCTCATCATATTTTCCGTAAAATTAAATTTCATATTATTATTATTATTATTATTATTATTATTGATAAAATCTGGTGATTGAAAGCGATTTATTTTAAAAAAATTTGCAATGCAATAATTCATGATTCATTAATCGAGTCATTATTAGTAAAGTAATGATCGTAAATTTGCCAGTCTTCTCATTTTTCTACCCCAAGGAATTTGAATAATTTATGAAAGATCAATTGTCGTATATTTTCATTGCTCCACCGCATTTTCAACAAACGAAAATTCCATATAAAAATAACTAAAACTCATTCCGAATATAACCAATTAAAATAACGAAAATAATCAAGATTTTGATCGAGTTGCACAATGATAAAGTGAAAGGTCTTCTTCACCGTATAATTTCGGTAATTTTCTCAATAATTACCTTTTAAAAAAAAAAATGTAATAAGACAGTAGGTAAACAGGACTATAAAGTAAATGATCAAATTGATAATTATAAATGAATCGAGATCAAGACCAAAATTTATCACATTAATTGTTTTCAGTTAAATAATTTGTTTTCAAATAAAAATTATAATTAAATTAATTATATTAATATTGAATAAATATTAATTTACGTGTTATTGCGACATACTTCTTTGTTTTGTAGTCTCAATATTTAACCCACTTATTACACAATCCAAAATCTAATCCAAATACTAGAAGTAATTACTAGATCGAATTAGAGAAATCTGTATAGTCACTGTGGTGGTGAAGGGAACTGAAGGATTACCATTGTCTCAATTTGTGCCTCTCTAATTCAACGAAAAACAGATACGTCGACTTTATAAAGAACCAAAAATCGAACGATTAAATTATATTAGAGCTGTATTGATCTAGTCAACTTGACTTCATAGCAACAATGTCGTTTCAAATTAAATTTATTAACGAATCATTTCACGTACAACTGCACTCTAAATACGCCATATTTTCCATAATCTACTCATAAATTCAGAAGTTCTTTTGTATCTTCCGGGCATAATATAGAGCTATTGTGCAATACTGGAAAGTAATAATTGTATAAGTTAATAAATGTTCCATCAACAAGAATCGGATAAATCAAATATTAGCCCTTATAGAAGCAATAAACGAGAGTTGAATGTTGAATCTAATTGTTGCAAATAAAAAATTTTACAAGACAAGAGCAATTTAAGCTTACATCAAATTTAATTCAACAATCATTGTACAATTAAAATTTAACATTGAAATGATTTATGAAATTACGATTTAGTCTACTGGATAAATAAATGATACTAATTAACTATAAACGCACTAGTTTTGATGCGTTTATCCCTCCCTAGAGACCTGAAATTGGGAAAAAGACACATGCAGTTTCTAATAAATTCGTAAATGGACGATAAACGACAATATAAACTATGTTATGCCTCTCATACATGTCATAAAAATAAAGTTTCTCGTTGCCAATATATGAAATGGAGTGCATTTGTAGTATAATAGTTATAAAATATTGTAGATCAGCAATACTTATTTATATGGCAATTTCGTTTGTTGGAACCAGAGCAAGGCGTTTCACTCCCTATAGAGAGTGATGACGTCACCGTTTTATACTTGAATCAAAGTTAGCGTGATTCTACAAGATATTATCAAATCTCCATTGTTTCAACAAAGATAGAATAACTGACGTGCGTTTTCAGAGCGACAATAGCACAAAATCTTAAGGCGAGCTTACACTTCCTGCTTTAGTTGGGACGTATTCTAAGCAATACTTTGGTCTTCATGCTTATAACAAGGGCTTCGAACTGGAACTGATCTGAAAAATGGAAAACAACGAAATTTTGGCCTTAACTAAAACCGGAGTTGAACTGAAAACAAAAATCGGTTTTTTTCTTTTCATCTCCTCTTTCCTCCCTGCCCCAGAAATTCATCAGCAATAGGTTCTTCAGGGCACTCCCGATTTCAACGTTTTTTGGTAGGTATAGCTAATTCATTCTACGATTTGGGGGTTAAAGTTAACCCTGTAAAATCATTTTTTCTTCAAATACCTCTGTAAAGGCTTAAAAAGTAGTTAGTATAGATTCGTTAGGGTTATAAAAGATGTAAACCACGTTTTTATCCCTTGATGGGAGTTGAAGTTAGAGATGATTATAGATATGTCATTTTTTTATCTTGTTTCTCGTTTTTCTACCTCATGGTACAACATATCACCATGAAAACTCTTCTGTTAATAGAAAATTACAAAAGAAAAGTAGCCTGCTTGAGGGTTTTGCTGTTTTTAAAATACTTACCCTGGAAATAGTTCTTAGGGGTTGTATATTTTAGGGTGAAATTTAAAACTTGATAATTTAAACGTGAATGGAGAAACGAAAAAGCCCGTTATTTTTGTAGGAACGAAAACCGGAAGTGATCCGATAATATTCTTTTTAAGTGAACCGGAACAAAAAAATAACGGTTCGAAGCCCTCTCTATAAGCATTTGAATTGAAAACCCTTCTGTCGATACATCTTTCAGCAGAGACACATCAAGAACTGAAAGTTCAAAGATTAATAATCATTAAATCATTATTTAATTTTTAATACCAAAAAAATAATTAAAAATTCTAACCGAGAACTTTGTTCTTTAGAAAAAACGCTCAAAAAAACTGTCTGGAGTTGAATTTAAAAAAACTGTTAAAGAACTATGGTTGCTAAGTATAAAAATATCTCAAAATATTGATTAAAACTTTTTGTCTTTAAAGCTAGACTGAAAGTTTAAAAATTCTCTTGAACGTTAACAAAAAACGGATAATTTACTACGAAATATATTTAAACACATAAATTAAAAACTGTATAAATCTTTTTTTTTTACTATTCAATAGCAAAATTCGCTAAAAACTGATGTCTGAAGATGAAAATGTCTTAAAATCTAAACTTGAAGTCGAGAATTCAACTCAAAAATTGACTCAACTTAGTTTCGTTTTCACTATTTTCTTACAACTTTGTTAAGATTATCACCTTTATGAGTGAAATTCCCTAAAAACTGATGAATTGTGTTCACTAATTGTAGCCATTCAAAAAGACTTAACTTGTGTCGAACCGCCCCAGTTGTTCTCTATAAAATCCCCTAAAATTATTTTATTAACAAGAAACTAAAGTATAATTAACTAATTGTAAGTTTTATATAAGTCTTTAATGAAAACAGCTCTACATGTCGAATTTTATCCTTTATTTTCTTTATTATAAGTTCATCAACGTTCAGAAATTAAGATTAGCTTTTATGCTAAATAGCTTCTAAAAGCTTAAAATTAGTTGATCGACTAATAAAATTAAAAGTTTACTCTACACACACACACACACAAGTTTCCGCCACTAGGTGCAAGAAATTCTAGTTTTAAAGAATAATTTAGCTATTAGCTCAACTTTTTCCGCTTGTAAATTTTATGATTTCATAACGGCGCGGCGTTCTCATTAAATTTCAATTAAATTATCGTTTAAATTTCGCCTCAATGTACATAGTGCTTAGGATTCAATATCCAGGTATGCGTATATACTCGTATAAACCAGCTAACGTGAATTTATTAGAGATTTCTAACTATAAATAATCATCTTTATTGAACTTCATTAATATAATAAGTTTATTATTATTATATCTACATGTTTTAATAATAATTTTGTAGAGATTTTTCAAAAATAATTAAGGAATGAAGACGACTTTTTTCACGGTGCTTTTTTTGTGCAAAATCTCTTTATAATAAACAACAATAGCTATCGATTTTGAATCTAACGTGAGACGTGAGGGATGAGCTTTTTTTATTAAAGCTCTCTAATATGAACGTTTTATTATTAGTTATTAGTGATGGGGATTCAATGCGGTTGTAAGAGCAAATAATTAACAATACACCAAATCTTTCTTGTAAAAAATTTAAATTCATATTTCTAGTTATCAGTTCTATTGTATAGACAACGTTTATAAATTCCCTTTACGTTATAAAGTCTCCGTTAGAGCTTGTAAGACCTAAAATTATATCGGATAACGTGTATTTTTATGATATTAAAGAGGTTTCGCCTGTCACCTATACGTTATACGTTTACGGTACAGGTTATAACGGGAAGACGTTTACGCTTTACGTAAAAGATTTAAGCTGTTATAATAACAAGTGACAGCTGATGGAGACTAGCGATCTACGGATCGGTAGTCTCCATTTTGATTCAAGTACGCATACGGTCACGTGTTTTATACCGACAGTTTTTCATAAAATAACCTTATACGGTATGAAATGTAGAAGTTTTACGTATAACAGAGAGTTTATAACGTATCGGTGACGGGCGAAGACTCTTTAATATTTCTACTCATTTATGATAACTGATAACATACACGAAATCATCTCCGAATAATGCAAGATAAAGCCCCCCCCCAAACAACGATAAATCTGTACAGTGATTTCTCTCATCGCCACACACACATACACACAACGATTTAACTGCACAGTTTAAACTGTACAGATAAATCTAATCTGGTATGGCTCGACCGATAAAACCGTACAGGTCTCTACCATACGAGTACACATAACGGAATGTCTATTCATTGTCAGATTTATCGTATCGATTTATCGTTGTGTATATGGAAGGGGGGGGGGGGGCTTAATCGACGGTACTGGAGATAGATATCGAAATTAGTACTCGTCCAGAATTATTATTTTTGTAGTTGTGTAATTTGTGTCATAATAATCTTATAGAATAATATTATTAAAATTAATTTATAAACAATCGAATCGAGGTCCATGACTTTTAAATTATCCAAAATTAATTTGATTTAATGTGCACAACGTTGGCCCTGACTTATATAGAATTCTTCAAATTTCGAAAATAACAGAAAACAAACAAATAACAATTAAATAACATTCATTTATAACGACGGTGAAAATATACAGAAAATTTACGTTTTAATTAGATTCTTTAATTGGACTCATTACGTGGTAAACTAACTAGACGTATTAAAAAAAAACTTATATCTAAACATTGAAAAGTTTGTTTTAATTAACATTGTAAGCCCACTAACAAGATTATATCTAAAAATTTATTCTAATTAACAGTTATTTTAATTATTAAATATTCGATTATTATTGTAGTTTATTAACGAAGAAGAAAAAATTGAAATTTATTAATTTAATGTCACGTTTTCACTCGATTACCACACTTTTATTATTGATTTCTTCATCATAAACACCGATAAGACTTTTTCAAAAAACAACAACAATTGTTATAATTGTGTATAAATAAAAAGAATAACGACAGAATTGTAGACAAAGTTAATCAATAGAGAAATAAAATGAACACGAACACATTTTTGCCAAAGATCTAGAATCTAGATCCTACAGGATTTCAAATAAACTGTATAGAAAAGAAAAAGGAACAAGTCAATATAGAAACCACTTGTTGCCAATGTTGAGAATATAATGTAGAGAAAAAATTGCACAGTTGGGATATTTGCCTTGGGGAAATTAAAATATTATTTTTTTGTCATCTTCTTACAGTTGATCTAATTGGAAAATGTTGCTGCTAATTAAGAATTTTTTTTGTACGGTTTACCTTGTGTAAACATTTAAGAGAAATTGTGCCATATATTCCAAGTTGTTGTGCCTGCAGCCACAATATCTGGTTAGGAAATTTTATCCAATTTGCTTGATAGTCAATCCGGCCATATTAATATAGACGGAGAATACTTCTGCTACGTTTAATTATACCAACGCTACCAAAATCGTCTCAATTGATTTTATCGATTGGTATAAGAAATATGTTGTGTGTGTTGTGAATTGTGGAGTTTCTTTTTTAATCCGAAATTGTCATTGTATCGCCTCTAACAATCAATCCATTACCGTATTTGTTGAGATTTATTGTTATCATCAAGTGTGAAAATCCTGAGTTGATACCGTGTATGGTATAAGGTTTTTTTTTGGAGAAAAATACAGCCTATTGTCGTTTATTGGCAATTATTTCTTGACTTTTAATCGGAACAAATTCCTTCTTCGCTTTGTTTTTAGTCTATTGTTTTAGCAAAGATTTCCGATTTGATTATTTTTTAATTGAATTTCTTTAATTATTTCTACCATCTATGGTATCTTATAATTCTCAAAGAGGTACCAGCATCTTAGGTATTTCATTATCACTTGATTCTTAAATCATTTATAAGGTCTATTCATATCTCAAATTAGAATAAACAATCAAAGCGATGAATAAATGATTACGTAATTAGCTAAAATGGATTTACGTACAAATTTAACATCAAATAAACCATCTTCAACATTTATAAAAAGTTAAATTAACAAAATTATAAGTATAAACGGTCTGTTTTAGCTTAATCAACTCGACTCTTATGTGGTAGAAGTTATAAATTTTTTCATGACATCAAATTTCATACCTACAAAATGAATGTCCAGGTGTGTGTGATAAATACCTAAAGAGATAGTTCTGTAATTATTTATTAACGACTCTTATTATGCTCTAAAAATTGGGTTCAATATCAAGAAAATCTCTTAGGATCGTTGCTGCTGAATGAAAAATAAATAATGATTTAGGACGAAAAAAGAACTGAAACAAACAACACCAACAACATTTAATGACTCAATAATAATTCTTATTTTGGAAAATTATTAAAAAAAAAATACAAGTGAAATTCGTTATATAAATGAATAATATAGGACACACATTTTTTTTCAAAATTAAGACAAAAAGTCGAAAATTTATCTCAGAAATGTGCTAAATTACCCTTTCTTTTTATGCTAATTGCAAAATTAATTAAAAACGAGAACGAAAATGTCTTAAAATCTAGGCTGAATGGTCTATCTTGTTTTTGTTTTACAAAACTTGACAATCGTGCAAAAACAATAACATAGCCCCTTTACAAAGTTTGTTAAAAATCCATGATTCAAAACAAAAAAGTTTATTTAGATTTAAAATTGAGTTCTGGCAGCTTAACAGAAGAGTTTGGCAAAAAATTGATTATTTAAGACTAAAAGTTCTAAAAAACGAAACTAAACGTCAAGAATTTAGCTCTGATATCAACTAAAAGTGACCAAATAATAAAAGATTACTAAAAAAACACTGATATTCTGGGACAAGAATATCACAGAACCCTCATAAGAAGGCATTCAAGGCCCGATTCTTAGTCCCCTACTTAAGCTCGCTCTAGCAAAACCTTACCTTAAATAGACCTAAACGTGAATTTACAGACATTTGGGTGGGAATCTATACATGGACAGACCCTCAATAAATGTCTGTAAGCCTACCGATAGCTTGATTAAAGGTCTTACTAAGGCGAGCTTAACTAGGAGAAGAAGAACCGGGGATAAGAGTCTAAGCTCGCCTTAGGCAGACCTTGCCTTAAATAGACCTAAAAGTGAATTAAGAAATTCATTATTTAAAACTAAAAGTTCTAAAAAACGAAACTAAACGTCAAGAATTTAGCTCGAATATCAACTAAAAGTGACCAAATAATAGAAGATTACTAAAAAAAACACTGATATTCTGGGACAAGAATATCCCAGAAGCAGGTTTTAAACTCGAAAACCCTCATTAAAAAGCATCCAAGGCCTGATTCTTAGTCCCCTATTTAAGCTCACCCTAGCAAAACTTTACCTTAAATAGACCTAAACGTGAATTTACAAACATTTGGTTGGGAATCTATACATAGACAGACCCTCAATAAATGTCTGTAAGCCTACCGATAGCTCGATTAAAGGTCTTGCTAAGGCGAGCTTAAATAAGGGAAGAAGAACTGGGCATAAGAGTCTAAGCTCGCCTTAGTCAAACCTTGCCTCCAACTAAGCCTAAACCTGTACATGGATGGACCCTAACCAAATGTGTGTAAACCTACGTCGATTTAAGCTAAGGTCATGCTTAGGCGACCTTAAGTAGGGAATTTATCTTCTTTTCACGATTCAATTCAAATTCAACAGAAATGGATAATTAAAAAAAGCCAATTATAAGTCAAGACTGTCAAAGACTGAGTATAAATTCCTGCCTCTCCTCCTTTTCTCTCTACACTGGGTTATTATTTAGTAATAGACATCTCTGCAATCATGTTTTTATGGAGGAATACTTGTGAAGATGATGAATTCTGAGATTTATTCTTATCTATGAAAAACAAGCAAACTGTCCGTTTTGCCTCTATGTCTTTTGCATTTTGTATGTTCTTGATAGATAAAAAATTCAGTCCGACAATTATAAGAAGGAAAAAATGTGACAACAAAAGATTTACTACTTTCAAAAAAAAAGAATCTCGAACGTCAACGAACATGGATAAATCAAACTAAACAAAAACAAATAGACTAAAGTTTAGATGAAATTACACAGAAACAGTGGAATAAATACTCAGACAACCAACAAAAAAAATGTCTACAGGGGAATTAGGGGCTTTATAAAGAAACCAGCATAAAGAGTAAACTAGGGGCAAATTTCAATCAAGTCATTAATAGGCTTGGTTTTTACAGCACATTCGAATACTTACTTTGGTACAATTATGTTTCATTAAACTGTATAACAGCTTTGTGTGGATATTTAGAAATTCTTTTAAATAAAAAATTAATCCACTTTTTATTAAACTTTGTAATTCGTTGTTGGAATTTTTGAAATTTTGTATTGTTTAACAAGAAAAACGATTAAATTTCGGAAAATATTGACACTGTCCGTCAAAGCTCTCAAATTAATGTTGTCCACATTTCGCTTTTCTCCATTCAAATCAATTTGAGTGTGAGCTTCTTGATGATTTGTGATCAATTAAACAACACGACCGTATCAATCTGGCAATAAAATTCACATTTTATTGATGAGAAAACATTCATAAACATCCATATTTTCTCTATCCAACGACATTGAACTCAATTATTCTACTTATTTGTTTTTTGCTTTAGTGTTGTTGGTATAACTGAAACTATTCATTTTTTTGATAGCCCTGCAGCAATATCTTATTTTGAAAGTCTCTACAATCCAAAATTGATGTTTAATTAATAAATGTTTGTTGCGCAAAAAATTCTTGATTATTTCTATTTGAAAATTTTATAAATAGCCGTGAGTATCAAATTTAAAGGGAACAATTTTTTATTGAACAAATATTTGTTATTCTACAGTACAAAAAAAAATTCTACATACATTCACCCAGATGCAAAACATTGAAAAACAAGCGGTGGATATTTTTCACTGGATTTATCAATTTGTTTTGTAAATAAATCAATTTTTAAAACCCAAAATATGTCTTCAGGATATTGTTAATGATGGTCAATCTCGTTTCAGAAGTCAGTCGGACGGTCATCCATAGGAAAAGCTCACTAGCTCTGACCCCTGAAGAGGAGCCTCTCGATATAAACGTAAGTCTAAATCGATCTTATCCATTAGAAACTATAATCATATTTACACTATGGACTAGTTTCTATTCGATTCTGATAATCAATAACTAAACGTGAACGTCACAAATATACTCGACTATCTTCTAACTTGGACATTTTTAATTATTCAAGATGTAAAACATTGATTTCCCTTTAGATGAAACCAAAATATACTGGATTGTAATAGGACTCATTATAACACAGAATTACGACCCTAATTCTAATCTAATTTACGTTTCAATCCACAGTCAGGGATCTCTTACGATAAATTCAATTCTACAGGTTAGGTACATGTCCTTGCCGTGTATTTTTTTCCCTCTTCCATTATATTAAAGCCTCCATTCTATCTTTAGTTCATCCTAGGATTTCGTTCTATTAGATTTTTGCAAATATTGGAGTGCGTAAATCTTTTTTAAATTGACTCTCTTAAAACACTTGAGACATTTTTCTTTGTTCGCTATATACATGTCTTAAGACTATTTTATTAACTGAATTCAATCGATAAATCTCAGATCTGTCATCAATAATAAAAAGGTTGAAGATTTAATATTTTATCATCGATTTTTGTTGATAATGATCCAGAACTTAAGCCTCATTTTTAATGACATCAAATAAAAATTGTATAGGATTAGAAAATCAAAAGTACGCACTAGAAAAAGCTACTTAACTTTTGATATTTTTGTTTATTCATTATTTATTATCATTATTCGTTTCGTTAAAGGTCTATTCCAGATCCTCCCACCCGAGCCGTGGTTCTTGCCACACTGTACCTCGGCCTTCAAGGACTGATTTGGGTAAGCTGTCTTCCCCCAGTAGTCCCGTTCTTTAAATAAAGTCCAGGATACTGTTCAGGGAAGTACTTTTTATATCATCCGGAGAGATATATTCCTCTCCCAGGTACCACGCTCTGAGATGCTTCAAAAAATATGAAGGGAAGTTTCATCCTTCTCTTCACAGGCCCTTGAGATGCTTCCTCAGTCCACAGTGTCCAGTAACCAATCCTGTGATCTGTCTTAATTGTCTCCTATCAAGTTCTAGGACTTCTTTTGGGTCTTCTACGGTATGAAAAATGCAGAAATGTCTTTGACAAGAGCATCCCTGGTGATTCCTCTCAGTAAAGTTGGTGTTTTCGTTCCAATTCTTCCCTTATGGCCCTTTTAGCGTCCGCATAAGTGATCCCGGATGAAGGTTCAGGTCCAATTAGGGCTGTTTTGGTGTTTATTCATAACAATTTATCGTCACTATATATATTTTTTTTTTATTTTCTTTTATCATCGCAAAATTTTAAATAGACCGCCTCTAACAATAAAAGTTTTCTTCTTTTGGCAAGCAATAATCTACCGCTTGTTCGATAAAAGCCGTCGTCGAAACAAATTAAGAGTGCTTCACTTTATTCGTCTGTTTTTCCACGTCTAACCAAAAGTTTGTTCATCCAATTCTTGTTTCTGTTTCAATTTATTTTCTACCTTTAATAGAACAGTTAAGTATCACTTACTGTTTGCTAACCAACCGGTCAAACAAATAAATAAAAAATGTAATTTAATGAAACAAAAAACAAATATCAAATACCTACTCCATTTACCTGAATTTAACCGTAATTGTAAAGTAATAAAGACTCAACTTTAATTTGGAAAAAGGGAAAGAATTATGTAGATTTGTAACAAGTTTTTCGTTCATGTTTTCTTTCATAAAATACATCAATTTAAATTTTATATCATGGTAAAATAATACAAACACCAGAAAATTTACTCTCCATTATCCACCCATTTCCCAAACAATATTCTTTCAAAATCGATTATGTACATCTTCATTTAATGTTAATGAAATATGTAGTAGAAGTGTGAAGGTAGAGTAAGCTGGATTTCTTCGTTTTCTCATCGAATAAAATCCAGGGTTTGTATCGCTTTAAAGCTTTCAATTACTGATTGTTCTATTCCTAACCAACAGTTTTCTTCTAGATACAATCAGTTTGTCCTGTATACCTTTGTCTTTGTAGTAATGTCTTGATAATAAACGACAATCTTATCAATTTGATACTCCCTTATAATTGTGGATAAAAGACGTTATTTTATAAGATCTTATATAATTAATTAGTTGATGATTATAAGAAAATTTCGATAGTAATTATATCGTAATAATAGTGGTGAAGAAAGCGTTATTTTACAACTAGTAAACTCATCATATCATGCAACAGGCTCTCTCTATAAAGGGTGATTTAAAGTGAATAGACTGGAACGTTCAACTTGAATATACCCTTTATTCTATTGTAAATTAAATTTGAGGGTGTGTCCCTACGATAAAACGATGGTCGATTATTATTACTGTTTGTCTAACATGGAGGATTTTAAATTAAATGCAATTTAATGTAAATAGATGCATAGAACCGAAATTATTGATTATTTTAACTATTTTTAAAAATTAAATTATCAATAATGTGATCGTTAATGATAAGATATTGTGATAGTATTCAAAAAACTGCCACTGAACAGAATTGCAATTAATTTACACTTATAATTTAATTATTATAATTTTTTGGACGTTTTCAATAAATATTTCTCGTATTGTTTACGAATATGTACGATTAGTGATACACGTCAATTTTTAATTATTTATCCATCTCTTTTAAAACATTCATTTTATCTTATCAGTTATCATGATAACACATATAATATCAATTATCATTTTATTATTATAAAATTTATTAGTTACCAAAAAGAGTATGTTGCTATTTTACAAATATTAACTGTACAGGAAACACGTGTTGTGTTAATTAATGCGTTAGGTATTTTTTTAAAAAAAAAACACTGTAATGTATCTTATTGTTATGTATAAAAATATTATTAATAATAATAGTGATACATGTTATTGATAATGCCGTTGAATTGGTGTTGTTTTCGTGTTTTTCGTGATAATAATAGTGATTATTTTAATAATACTTATGATAATAATATCAACAATAGTATTAAAGCAAATATTGCAGCTAATTCGATTATTACAGAAAATGGTTATTATCAAAGAAGGAAAACAATACATTTTGAGACTGATGTTATATTTCATGCTATAGATAGGAAATTGGCAAAAGAATTCAGCTCAATTTTAAAACCAGGGGTTCGTTATTATAATTTATTATTTATTTATTCATTTGTGTAAGTATTTATAGTATAAATTTCTACACATTAGAATGATAATTTTAACTAGGTAACATCCAACAATACTCGACTATCTCACTGTTGAAAAGCATTAGATAGATGAGTGAAATTTATAATGTCCATTGTTGTTTGAATAAAATTTGATTTATCCCAGCTGTTTAAGGCTTAATTAATTAATAAAAGGAACCCAATTTGCAGTTGAAATTGATCTAAAGGATCAATCACTAGGATTTAGTCGAATCGAATAATAATAATAAAGTATAGTAAACTATTACACACATAGCTTTGTAGCAACACAATCACAAGAAAAATCGAAATTATTATTTCTAAAAAATATGAAATTATATTTTTTTGCTTTTATAGAGCTATAAACGCACTAAACACAGTGTTCTTATAGCTGGAAAGTAATAAAACACCCAGCTTAAGAAGTCAAGTAATACAGTGGAACTTCCCTACAACGAACGTCCGTATAACGAGTTTCTCTGTATAACGAATTTCGTAGAAGACATTGCACCTTGAATCCAAATACCATGTTAAAAACACCCTCTAAAACGAAGTAAATTTTCTCTTTAACGAATTATTCTACGAACATCACTCTTTAAATGGGTATTGGTAAGAAGGTTTTCCCACAGTGTAAGGGCGGGTTTTTCCGTAATTATGCCGGACGAAGGTAATAAATCCCGACCATAAACTATACTAAGGAGTTTCGGAGAATATTTTTGAATTTCTGAGAAAATGCGAAGATTTTTATGAGAATAAAAAACCGCTCAAACAAAAATTACAAATTATTTATCCAATAAATTGTAAATACATATTGTATATGTACCTATAACCCTTGCCAAATAACTTTGGTCTTCGAATACTGACGAGTGAACTAATAATTGTCACTTAAAGAGAAATGTCACATTATAAATCAAGCAGTTAGACAAAGATGCCAATACGTTTCATTATGGCGACCGGAGATTAAAGTTATTTGTCGACGACCTTACATAAAATGCATATAAAATACTATGAATGCACTTACACACGTTTTTAATTATGTATATGTATTCAAATAAAAAAAAATGCAAGTAAACGTTGCTTGTTTTGACACTTGACACTATAGGAACAAATTTTCTGTGTAACGAAATTTCTGTATAACGAAATTTTTTTGCGGATTTAGCGCTTTCGTTATAGAGAAGTTCCACTGTATCTTTAAAATTCTGTCAATCAAAGATCTGTGTTTTGTGACATTTTTATTGTTATAGGTCAGTGATGACGAACCTTTTTGAGAACTGGGTCAAATTTTCTTCATGTTTTTTATTCAATAGTAGCTCGGGGTTCACTAATTCAATGGAGTCACTTGGTTAAGGGGAGGAAAAAACCATTTAAAACTGCATTTTTGTGCCCCTTGTATGATATGACCCTCAACAAGAAGGTCATTTAAAAAGCCTATTGGGGTCAGTATCTGACCCGTGGGTCATAGGTGCGCTACCACTGTTATAGGTTGTATCATTTAAATACGGCCCTGGCCGTGACGAGCGATATTGTGTCCGGTACGCTAGTAAAAAGTTGGGAAAAACTATAACAATAGAAATTTCACATAAAAAAGATCTTCGATTGACAGAATTGTGAAAATATTACTTGACTTCTTAAGCTGAGTTTTTTATTAAGTTAAATACCGGATTTTTTACTTTTGACTATACAGGTTGATTCTGTGAAACTCCTATTAGTCGACTAGCGATTCGAAAAATATTTTAAGGATTTCTAGAAGGGTCCCTAGAGAGCATTTTAGCAAACTCAGAATTTTGTAGTTGGTCAAAAATTTCTCGTTTTGGACAAAGTCTCATTTTTCAAAAACGAGCAAAATACTCAAAACAACTTTGAATAGCTCAAGAATCCTCCCACAAGAAGAGATATTTTGTATTTTTTCTATAATTCAATGGAAAATTAGGTGACTGTTGGAAGGGTCTCCGAGTCATTTTTAAGGGCCCTACACATAGCTGTTAGTTTACACAATCATTTTGTTCAAGTACAAATTCCCAACACCATCATACATTCAAGAAAGTTTGTGCAAGCTCAAGTATGTGCTTGAAACATGTCGAGTTCGGATGACTTTAAGACAAAATTATAGGTCCTAACTCTACTGATGACTAACATTCGCTTGGATAAGCTTGCACATCCTTGCTCCATTCTTGGCGTTTTGCTTGCTCAACTATGCTTGTGCAAGCATGCATAATTGAATCACATTCTGTCCTCAAGCCGCTTTCACAAGTTTACTCAAGTTTACCCTACAGACTTTCAATTTACTTAAACAAAATGATTGTGGAAACTTGCAGCTGTTGTACTGGTCCCTTTAGAAGCTTTGCGTGTTTAGATCGTTTTCGAAAATTGCGTCATCGTTCAAAACGAGCGTACCTTATTAACTTCCAAATGGGCGACGATGTTCTAATTTTGTTAAAATGTTCTCTAGAGACTACCCTAAAAATCGTTAATTTTTCAAATCGCTCGCCAAATAATGGGAGTTGACAGGGCCGGCGCATATGTGCATATTGAGCCCTGCACAATGGCGTCAATCTAATGAAGAGCCAATATAAGATGGCAAAAAAAGGTGATTGAAAACATTGAAAAGTATGAATTATAATAAAATTATAAACTAACAAAGGGTGCAAAATAATTCACAGCAGAAGGGCGCATAACATATAAACGCCGGCCCTGGAAGTTTACCATAAGAACAATAATGTATAGTCCAACGTGAATAACCCGGTATATTCAAAATTGACAATGGAAACTACTTCTTCAACTAGAATTTTCATTGGTTTTGCTATTGAAACTAAGGCTCGTATTCTGTAGCTATAAGTAAGATAATCATCTCTTCAAGATAGTAGAGTTAACAATAAAATTATTATCTAGCTGTACGGATCTTCAGTCCAAAGTACAATTTTTTGCTTTCTTGACAAAGAATCCAAGCTCCTACGTGAATTATAAATGATATAAAATGATATTTACGAACAAGAAACGACAAAAACAACTTAAATCTCATTTTCTCTTTCCGCTTAATCTGATTTAAAACTCAACTCAATTACATACAATTTGACCAACTTTACTTTTTTTTTCAATTAATGAAACGAAAAAGGAATAAAAAAAATTAATTTGACATTAAGTGATATTGATATTCAATCTGAATTGAAAACGACAAGAAGAAACTTATTTGCCATGAATACGAAACTGCTGGATTACTGTCTTTTACAGATAGATTCACCTGTTTTTATAAGTTCTATAGGTACAAAATAAGGATTTTATAACCGTATCAAATCGATCAATTTCATCAATTTATAGTCTAAATTAGTCTTAATACGATTATGCGGCTACAATCTTATTAAACGCCTGCAGGAAATTGATACAAAATATTTAGTCTTCCAGTTAATAGTAGCATGATTTTAGACATGAAAAGGCTGTATATTTAGAAGGAATTTTAAGAGTTTTCACAAATTGTGAAGTATCTTGTAAAAAATAGTTTTCATTACAATTTATGTACAAGATTTATTCATGTTTCATGTTAACTTATGTAATATTATTCAATAATAATTACATTAATTTTACCAAAAATATAGAATAAATGTTTCCGTTTTTAGATTCATTTCTCAATTAGGTATAAATAGAAATATATAAAGAAACCCTCAAAAATACTTGTCCTTATATACCTGCTACAAGACACATCTAAAAGTGTATATAAACAG
Organism: Mylabris sibirica; assembly: GCA_039776855.1. NCBI lineage: Eukaryota > Metazoa > Arthropoda > Insecta > Coleoptera > Meloidae > Mylabris > Mylabris sibirica. The sequence goes on from CM077841.1 coordinate 7,489,208, forward strand.
GTGGTGATTTTGATGATTCTTTCTATGATTTAAACACCCCCAACCGGCTATTGTAAATATTGCACCCCTTGTGTTAAATCACTAATTTTTATTTACAAGTTAAGTCAAAAAACGTTAGCAGAGTAAACGTACTATACATATTTCAATATTGAATTTAGATTGAAAACTTTATTTTTATAAGTGGATCTTCTCGAACGATAATCAACTTTTATTGCTGATAAAAACCACCTGCAATTAATTACAAAACGGAAAAATGCCACTTTTCAATTACTCAATGTGAATCCAGACAAATCAATAAACGAATGTTGTAAAGATAATGTAATAAAATTGAAATTAATCAAGAATACAATAGAAAGTCGGATATTCTCACTAATTAATAATTTTAAGAAGACTGAAAGATGCTGATTATTTAATTTTTTATCAATGATCTTTAAGAAAAAAAAATCGCAAGCATTTTAGATAACGAAGCGAGTATCCAGTGCATCACCCTAGAAGCAGAAATGTATTGTTTAAGCCTCTTTTCAGTACAGTTACATGATGATTCTTCAGAATACCATTAATCGTGATTTAGATTCCTTAATGTAAATTAATAAATTTTTTTCCAGAAACCAGTTGAGGGAAAATTCAATCTTCTAGTAGCACCGTTGAAGATCTCGTTTAAGGTAGGATAATTTTTTTTAAAAAACAGTAAAAAAACCTAATGTAAATTAGTTTATTTTTTATCAATTTTTATTTGTTCTTTTTTTCTCTATCAATGTTTCCAATTAAAAACAGATAAATTAATAAAATAGATAATTTTTGATAGCTTTTATTAGTGTTCAATCAACTTGATCAAGTTGCTGAAACATTGACACGTGCCGGTGAGAAGCTCGGCTTTGAAGTGACTTATTGTAACGACGAAGATTCAGCACTTGAAGAATTCCAATCGAAATCGTATGATCTTGTTATTGTCGATACACGATCAAATAAAGGCTTAGATTACGATACATTATGTCGGTAAGTAGCAGACGACTATTATTTTATGATGATGGAAGATTATCCATAAAATTGAAATTTTCACCTGTAAATTTTACAAGTTAATTAATTTGAAATTGTGAACACTAAATTTGGAAGAATTCCCTTGTGAAATTCGTAGAATTTTAACAAGAAAACTGTTCTCAGTTTTTACATTTACAGTCTCAGTGTATCCTCAAGTTTTATTACTTAGCAGTGGGACTGTAAATTTATTTTAGATTGTCGCGCGATACTACAATCTTAATTTAAATGTTTATATTACACGAAGTACTTGAACCCACCTACTCGCTGTGCTTATTAAAATGTAGCAAGAGGGTGGCAAAAATCATCTACAGTAGACCGCCAGTTTATTGCTTGTGACATCGCTCGTCATTTACTTTATCAACTATACGTTGAATGATTGTAGTGTTATAATCGCAACAAATAAACATATAACTCCATTGAGAGGTCGATGGAGATTGAATTTGATTGGACAGCGCTAAGATATAAGATACATCACTGCAGTGACGTCATCTGCACGCAAATGCGGGCAAATCCCAGTTTATTACTTTGATTTAGATAAATTTCAATTTATAGTTCAAACATCTTATTGAAGAGATAGTATTTCTCGTATTTTCTATAAATAGAAAACACCCTTTATTCATCAATCATTTATATCCCTCGACAATAATCGTAGATATCGATTCAGACTATTCAGAGTCAATTAATCGAATGAGTGAAAAAAGTGAACGGGGGCGGAAAGGCCTAAAACATGGACATTTTTATAATTGTTTGCATCCCTTCAAATACATATAACCGTAAAATATTCAACACTGTGTGAAAGCTTTCCCAACAAATTTCCACTATAGTATCAGTAACACAAGGATTATTAATGTAGACGGCCAACAATCGATACAGCAACAAGTGAAACTTTCTCATCAAATCTGTTGCTCGTGTATTTAATCCAGAACAATTCTATAAATTTCTAAAATACAACTTCTTAATCGACTGTATAACTAAACAAAGCGGTGAGATTTACAGAAAATATCTAATTAAGTAATTAATTAAGAATAAATCCGACTTATGATGAAAAGTTATAATTCTTGTTAGAAAACACAATCTAATTTTATCTATGTGGCATTTAATTTGTTGTTTCATTAAAAATTCACAACACGAAATAATTGTGCTAGATCTATAGTGGCAGTTTAATTTAAAAGCAAAAGAGGAACACGTCCGGAAGTTGATTTCTGAAACTACTGAAACGGATAGCCGAATAATCAACGCTGAAAGCAAGTGTAACCCTCAACTTCCGGCAGGTTTTTTGCTTACAATTCGCCCCTTATCAGATGATGAATTGTTTTTCGAATAAAAGTGGCAAGATTTAGAAAACATTTTACAGCATTATTGGTTGGAATTTCTAAATAATTACCCTTTTTTAACTCGTTTTTTTCTGTGTATTTTATATCTAAAAAATGTAATGGAAGATGTTTGCTTGAATTAGAGTCTTTTTTTTTGGCAAATTGAAGTTTGTAGACTTTAGATGAGTTATTTATTTTGTAGCAAAGCTCGTGCTAAAAGTTATAATTAATATATGATTTATCAAAGGTGAAAGCTTTCAGTGAGTGTACGAGTAAAAAAAAACTCATTGACTTTAAAATAGCAAGAAAATTCAGTATTAGTTGCGAATATTCCCTAGTGGAATTTCCTTATCAAAAAGAAAGAAAAAGTAAGGTAATTTCAAGGGAATATCTCATAAATACCGAAATAATATAAATCCAACTCTGAAAATGATAAAAATCGACATAAGATACGAAACAGCACATAATCATTTACATTTGAAATAGAACTGGAGATGAGATATAAGCAGTCTGTTGTAGCTAACAATGTTGTTTATAAAAAGAGATATTTAAATTCCTGTAATGTCCCATTTTCTGTCAAATTAATGATTTTATTTTGTGAAATTTGCTGAGAATATTCCATTGTTGCTGTCAAATCAACAATAAACGTTATCAGTTTTTCATTCTATTTGACAACTACTGTTCTAACTAGAGTGGATTCACAATAATAATCTTATCCGACTCAATAACAATCTCAATTCAAGCCAGTTTCAACATTAATCGATTGAGAAATCATACAATGCTTCCATTTAATATTATACAGATACATATGTTTCAATAGATGTCTTGAATCTTGACGATGTTCGATTATTGAATTGAAAGCATATCCCAATAGAATACATTTCCAATTTTCCATATATTTTCTTTCTATAAAATTGTCAACAACAAGAATAGAATGTCCATATACAGGAGAATATGAGAGAAAATCGATCACATAGAGAAAAAAATTTGGAATGGGATTGACCCTGCAGGCCATTCCTGAAACTTCCCGCTAAGTTTTTAAAGGTCCAAAATTATTGTGAGGAGTACAAATTTGATTGGTTAAGGAATTTTAAGGTTATGTTGAAAAAACGCTTTTTCAAAAACTTTTGACAACGATATCTCGCAAACAAATCAACGGATTTTGACGAGCTTTGCGGCACTCGACGCAGTTTCTTGAGCCCTCAAATTATTGTGAGAGGTATAAATTTGATTAGTTAGGTAATTTTGAGGTTATGTTGAAAAAACACTTATTTCGATATTTTTCGACAACGATAACTCGTGAACGAATCAACGGATTTTGACGCGCTTTGCGGCACTCGACGCACTTTTTAAAGCTTTAAAATTATTGTGAGAGGTACAAATTTGATTGTTTAAGTAATTTTGAGGTTATGTTGAAAAAACACTTTTTTCGATATTTTTCGACAACGATAACTCGTGAACGAATCAACCGATTTTGATCGTTCAAACGGAATTCGACGTCATTAGTTAAGGTTAAGAGCTGATTAGATTATGGAATTGATCGGTACAGCAGCTTAAAAGTTATTTTGAAAAAACATGATGTTAACAAAAGAAATTTTTCGGTTTTTTTGGAATTTCTCAAAATCCATCAGGCCGAATCGATTCAAACTTACACGAAATCTAAGTTTGGTGGAACCCTTTCGAATGCCGTAAAGAGCGTTTCAATACGTCAATCCGTTCAAAACACACACACATACAGCCATACAGACACCCTCCCAAAAATAGTCAAAATAGCTTCCTAGGGCCCCAAAACGTCGAGATCTGCTGAAAATTCAATTTTCGAAAATCGGGGTGAAACCAATAACTTCCCGAAATTTTGAAAATTTTCAATTTTCTTAGCGGAAAGTTAAAAAAATATATAAATATAAGCTTACAATATTGAGAGAGTTTTATGAAAAAACACGAAGGTATACGGAAATTTGAAAAAGATTCATAGTGTAATTTGTAGGCTTTCCCAAAAAAATAACTTCAAAGAGTGCGGTAAAATAGACACTGAATTTTCCCCCAGTTTCAATTATTGTTGGAAATACATACAAATCGAGAATTCCGCATATATTCCCAATTTAAGAACCTTTCCAGTTTTATTCTATAAAACTTGATTGTGAATCTCTACAGATTGTCGATTTTGTTTTCAGAAATATAAACATAGACAATTCTAAACTTTTACTCCCTTATCTCGTCATCTCTAGAGGAATTAATTGATCGAACAAAACGCACATCAAACAGGAAATTGCAACTCAAACTTATAAACAAACAGTGAAAATTTCATCCATTGTTCGTGTTATAGTCACGTTAAAATGGGATTTGAATTGTAACTTTCACTGTTTAAACTAACTAAGCAAGTCGGTACATAGAACAAATCTCGGTGGTATAGTAATTGGATACAGTTTTAACTACAAGAAATCGGATATTTTGCTAGTTAATGGTGAAGATTTGTCGATAAATTTACGCTAAAACTTATGCGAATTGGTAGTGAAATTGTAACGAGTGATCCAACCGCCAGTATAAAATTTGAGGATAATCATTAGCGAATTTTCTGATACAGATTTTAAATACAATATGTTTAAATTTTCCTAAAATTTCCAGCAATTCTCACGTCGTTCGAGTATCGCTATCAAATCCTTTTAATGACTCAATAGAGTTTTTCGCTTTAATTTTCTTTTATTGCTCTTTAATCGTAAATTCTTGGAACTATCGTTGAAATTTAATTTATTTCTTATCACGACAATCTAATCGAAGCAAAATACAAATTTTCTTGATAACACTATATGACTGACGATCATATCAATAACAATAACAGACTTGATGATGTTCTCCTCGTAAAGAAAATGGAATTGCAACAATATTTCGAAATGGAAATCATAAAAATGGCAACATATTCTTCAACAGTAGCGTTTTATTTTTAATGATGTTTCATGAAAATATAGGAGATGCTTTATTTTCATTCTTCTCTTGAGTGAATTTCGTGTCATGTATTTATAAACGATATTCTTGATTAGAATTTAATATAAACAAGGTTCAAATTTGAATGAATCTTCATTAAACTTAATTAATATTCAGTTAATTTATAACGCGTCAAATGTCACATTTAACATACGGGCGCATCCACCAAAATTACAATCAAACGCCCGCATAAATTACGTATAATTTTACGCTAATTTACAGTAAAATTATCGATATTATTTATTGTTATAGATCGATTCGGAATACACGAGGTAGCCAACACACGGCCATTATAGCAATTGTAAGGAGAAGGTATATTGAAAGTTTCCATTTCGTTCAAATATCAAAGAATGAAATTTGAATATTTTACAGTCTATTTGAGAAAGATGATACAGCGATTATGGGACTCCTTGAATCCGGATTCAACAGGGTAATTTCATCATTTTTTTTTCCTCCCTTGAACATATAGGATTCGTGTTCTTATCAATGACACGAGAAAATATAGGGAAATGTATAGAATTCAATACAATACACGGTTGAATAAAGCTTTCAATGTAATATGCATCAATGTAGCAGTCTACTCGTGTTTATAATATTCAAACATATAAACACAAAATATTTCAATTTCCTTATTGATTATTCTTAAAGATTTTCTTTATTACAGTGTATTATTGAAAATTCTAGTATAATCGCTACAGTTAATGAGCTGCTTCAAATCAAAAATAACGATATGCAATTGTTGGCCCAACATGCTACTTGTCAAACTTTAACAGCAGCATTGGATAAATGTAAAGATGCTGTCATTATTACTGATGATGGTTATCGTTGTCAGGTATAATTGATTGAAAGTCTTGTATTATTGATCAATTTCCAATACGTATTTTTATTGTAAACAGTATGCTAATCGAGCATGCGAATCGTTCCTCAATCAACGTCTAGAAGATATGCATGGAAAAACGTTACAAGAACAAATCATTCAAGATTCAATTCAAATCAGTACGATGAGTTCATCATTGTTGCGCGGTCGTGAATGGTATGGTTTACTAACATTAAGGAAAAAGAATCAAGAGATTATTCAAGTTAGTTGTAAAGCTGTACCATTAAGTTGTGTTGGAAGGTGTCTATCCGATTCTTTTTTTGGATTTTTTGTAAAGTTTCAATCTCTATAATCGAGCTTGAAACTTATTTATAAAGTTATAAGTTTGTTAATTAGTTAGTTTCTAGGATGCCAACGAATTTTGCTCTAGTCTTCGATATAAATGTGAATTTCGATGCAGCTTTAGCACAATCTCGAGGCAGTATTCATTCGATAAGACGCGGTTCTATTGATGTCCGAAGTGTTGGTAGTGATTATTTACGGCGTACATCATTAGCCAAATTAAATGCAATGCCATTAGAGGCACCAATCACAAAAGTAAATCAAATAATACATTATTGAATAAAACTAACATTTTAAAATTTCAGGTGATCACTCTTTTAGATCAAGCTAGAGAATCATGCGGTTCAAATGCATCAATCATCCAATTGTTGGATAAAGCTGAAGATATGTTGAGGAGTACCGAATTGTATGCACCGCAATTTAAAGAAGACTATCGGATTAGATCAGATGAACCTGTCGTTACGGAATTAATCACAGCTCTATTATCTGTAAGATACTTTAATTAGATTATAGATTGATATTAATTAATTTTCGTGTAAATAAAGAAACAACCACAGCCGAATCTATCAGCAACATCGCGTCGTAGCAGTAACGATTCAGCAATCTATCGTCCAACAAAAGCTGGTATTATTAAAGTACCAACAGCATTAAGAGAATTACTTGACACTTCATTAACATGGGAATTTGATATATTCCGTTTGGAAGAATTAACAAAAAAGAAACCATTACAACATTTAGGCATGAATCTATTTACAATATTCGATGTTGCAAATACATTGAATTGTGATGAGAGAACATTATTTAATTGGTTGACAGTAATTGAAGCGAATTATCATACAGAGAATACGTATCATAATTCAACACATGCAGCTGATGTTATGCAAGCAACAGCTGGTTTCTTAGAGAAAGAGAAAATGAAAAGTATTATGGATGGTTTAGATGAAGCGACTAGTTTAATAGCGGCTGCAGCTCATGATGTTGATCATCCAGGTCGTTCTAGTGCTTTCTTAGCAAATTCAGATAATCCATTAGCTATTTTATATAATGATGTTACTGTTTTGGAATCACATCATGCTGCACTCACCTTTAAATTAACATTAGGTGATGATCGTGTGAATATTTTCAAAAATTTAGATAGAGAAACGTATAAATTAGCACGACATAATGTTATTGATATGATATTGGCAACAGAGATGACAAAACATTTTGAACATTTAGCAAAATTCGTTAATGTATTCTGTACGAAACCAACAGGTAGTGAACAAGAAATTGAAATACAACAAGATCATATCCAGTTGAATCTACCTGAGAATATCACATTGATCAAACGTATGATGATCAAATGTTCGGATGTATCGAATCCAACAAGACCGTTACGTTTATGTGTTGAATGGGCTAGACGGATCGCTGAAGAATATTTCCAACAGACTGATGAAGAGAAATCGAGAGGTTTGCCGGTTGTTATGCCAATGTTTGATCGTAATACGTGTTCAATACCCAAATCACAAATTGGTTTTGTTGATTTTATAATTAACGATATGTTTGAAGCATGGAATGGTATATTTCTATTAAATTAATTTATTTTTAAAATTATTATAAATGAATATATTTCAGCATTTATTGATATGCCAGAATTAATAAATTATATGAGACAGAATTATGTGCGATGGAAAGAATTCGATGAACAGGGACATACAACACTGGCCGACATAAAAAGATTACAAAATACTGTACTTATGACGCCAATGTTTCCCAATAAAGTAACAACAAGAAAATCAGACTGATATAGATTTTTCCGTAAGGATTCCATTTTTTGTTAATTATAATGATAATTTATTTAATTACACTTTTTTTTGGATCTTATTAGGTCACAGTGTTGACGTCAGTGACTTAAGGAACTTTATATTAAAAGAATTGTAAATGTGCATATCGTGCAGTGCATTCATAATTATCTTGTTGTCTATATACATACATATAATGTAAATAGAATTTCTAATACAAATTACATATACATATACCTCAATTATATACATACATACACACAGACATATAGATAAACATATATTGATGTACATTTTCTATCATATATAAACACAATGTTTGCATGCTGGACGTGCATTCTATAATTGTGAGATAATAATTTTAAATTATTTTATTCTAGTTTCACTCTTCCACTCTTCCTCTTCTTTTTTCGGATAAATTCTAATTAAAACAAATATTTCTACTATTCTTACTGTTTTATATTTATGATAAACAATAATAAAACAAATTTATTGATGTGCAATATTCGTGTCTTAATAAAAAACAAACTACACAATTGGCAATCTGAACTAGAACCACCTAGATAGAAAAACACAGCAAATCATTCGAATTCTCCTACTATGATAAAGTAATTGAACATAATTTTCGAGTGATTCTAGTTCAAATTGCCAGTCCCGTATATTTCAGCTCAGGGCTATAATCAGTTCCGTTGCGGCGCGTTTTTTTGGAATGTAAAGCAACTTTTAAAGCAACAATGATTGGGAGAGAAAAAAAATTCTTATGACAGGAAGGGGGAAGAAGATGCGGGAGATGGGGATCAGCCCGATTTGGAGCAATACTTTGCTCCAGCTTTAAGATCGGCTCAATTTTCGCAGGACCCTCTATCCGATATACAATTCAATTTTTTTCCATTTGCATCTATATACTTTGGAGTCGGTCAACTCGACCAATAAAGCAGGTAGTCAAAAAAATGTGCAAGTCAGCTAGAGTACGAGATTTAAGCTGTGGGGATTAAAGCTCTGTTGTAAAGCTTTTGCAAGTCTTTCAATGTTTTGTCAACAAAGCAAAAATTAGGAAGACTTAAAGGAACGCTTAAAATTTACCATACTCTCCGTGGTGATAAAATCTTAAAGTGTTAAATACTTAATCGAATTAAACTCGTAAAAGAGTGAAAAAAACAGGCCCGTAGCTAAGTTTTTCCCCCCTGAAAGAATCAAATAAGATAATAATCAGTAATCACACTCGCTGTCATTGGTCATACAATTTGTAAAGATAATTTTTTTAAACTTTTAACTGTGTTTCGAAAAAGAAATTTTATTCCCTTGTCCCCCCAAAATTTTCATTTGCCTCCCCCCTACTCCCCTGGTACTTTGGACTGATTACGGCGATGGAAGAAAAACAAATTTTGAAGGCAAATAAAACTACTCAGTTGCCTTACTTTCTTGAGATTTTCGGTTGTCTTGATTACAAATGTAGTAGACCATCTAAATACTGAGTTTTAATCACATTTAAAATCGAGCGAGGCATTTAAAGTTTGTCAAATTTTCTAAGGGAATAACTAAAGTAATAAAATAAAGCCAAGTAGTGACTCATAAAGTAATAAATCCAAAAAAAAATCGACAATTTCACCACTCGTCTCTACATGTTTTGGCCAAAACCTACACAGATGGTAGAATTATCGATACTATTTTTGATTTATTAATTCATAAAGTGCTACTTACAATTGAAAGTTCATTATTCTATTACTTTAGTCATTCCCTTGTTATCATTTTTGAGAAAAACGTATCCCATTTTATTATTAAAGAGAGGCTATCTTGCTTCGAGAGTAACCCTTAACATCATCAATCTGGCGATTATTTCTGAGCTGTATATAAAACTTTAATGCTCCAACTTATCTTAAAGTTTAAACTTGTATAACTTTAAGCATATAAAATCCGTCTAATCTGTTACTAAATCCACTGAAAATTAACATTTATAAGATTGTATTTGCTATTTATAAAATCTTATATTACATATAAATAAAAACTAAGAGGATTTTATCTAATTGGTATAATTCCCTAAAAATTGGACGAACCATAATTCGGATGGCATCAAATCTCGAAAATGTTAAATACATACAATCCAGAATTAACCCACATTCCAGTTTCTCCATAATTGTAAAGATTGGAAGATAATTTAATTTATTTCCAATATAATTATGATTTAGAATTTATCAAATTTGGGGTTAAAGTTTTGAACATGAATCAACAGGAAGTTTAATAAGCTTGCACATTCCAGTGGGAGTTTTCCAAGCAGGTAAAGTATTTTAAACAGGTGTATCTAAATAGGGAAGAAAATTGTCGATATTATAGTCTGTAAAGTGACTTAAGAGACAGACTAAAATAATAACACAATAGATTCAGTAACAAACAATTTGACAGAGACAGAACTAGACATGCTACAATTTCAGAAGCAAGATGGCCTTCGGTGCGCAGATCGTTTAAATGGACCCTGAGATCGTGTTGATGTCTACTACCCGATTTAAAAACATTGTCATAATTCTGGCAACGCCATCGAGTTCACACTGCGGAGTGGGAAGTCTACACGTATTTGTGACACAAGTGCCTTATATTTTCAGAACGGAATATCTCCTATAAGTAGGTTGCTCAAGTCCCGCCTTCGAGCATTTCAGGCGAAGGCCACCTTGCTTCTGAAATTGTACGTACCCTAGTGAAATATTGCAAGTATATACCTCGAGACTCAGAATATTAGAATAACTTTTAAGTACCAAAATTTTATAATGAGGTTCAACAATGGAGCTTATTCACAGCAATTACTAGCAGTGGTAGTTGGATTATTTAGTAATTTAGTAATTGCTGTGGGCAAGCTCCTTTGTTGGACGTCGTCATAAAATTTGTGACTAAAATGTCATTCTTCTATTCCGAGTCTCAAGCTATACAAGATACTTATTGAAAAATTACCTGCTTTGTGGAAGGCCGATTCTTGTACAAATTTTTATTAAAAACATCTGGTTGTTGTTACTCATGACGAATTTATAAAATTTATTTCAGTGGCAATTTTCAGTACCCCTGTCAAGTTGTCTATTACTGAATCTATTGTGAACTAATTTTATTACTTAAGTCGGATCTCTCAAGTCACTTTATAGACTGTACACAACCTTTTATTAATTTTTAATTCAAAACTGGGAAATTTTCAGAAACTTTAAGCCATTCAAACATGGATTAATGTTTCAATCTACAGTTTAGATAGAAAAGTTATTCAATGGAACAAAAACAGAATGAAAAGTATCAAGTTCAATCAAAGTTTTTCAAGTTGTATCGATCGATTCCCGTGAGATTCAGTCTAAGGAACAACAAAAAAAGCAGATTGGTGTTCGTTCTAGAAATAATTACGACGAAAATCAGATATTCTCCGATTTAAAATTTACGACAACCGTTTATAGATCGGAATAAACAAAGCCAATGCTCTTTTAATGAGTTCGTTCTTCTCCTGAAATCAATCTTGACAATCCGTAAAGTCGATGCTTAATCTCCAGAAGATTATTCAGCTTTTAAATTGATATTGTTTTATCAAATTTAGAAACAAATTTATTATTTCAAGTCAATTTGTGATGCTGAAAGCTTTTGAGTGTTGCTTTGTTTCGTTAAGTCTTTTTTTTATACGTTTATTCAGAGTATCTGATCTAAATGTGGTTAATTCTTTAAAAACTCTTATTAGCTGACGAGCGATTTCAAAAATATGATAAATTTAGCAAAATTAGAACCTAGTAGCTCATTTAGAAAAGTTGATCAAGAAACGATCGCTTCTGACTTGCTACATACGTAAAATGACTTTTTAGAATTCTACAAAAAGAAAAACAATGTTGGCAGGATCCTCCACTCACTAAGTCCTTTTTAAGTGTGTGGCAAATTTTTGAAAATCGCGACATCATCAGAAACGAGCGTTGTTTGACTAATTTTAAAATGAGCTACGAGGTTCTAATCTAGCTACAAATGACTCTACAAATCTTTGAAATATTTTTAGAGTCATTCGTAACTAATGGGAGTTTCTTAAGAATCGGTACGTACAATATTCGATTAAAAATTAAAAATAGCCCAAAATATGGCAATTAAATCATCGATGATACAGTCTAAATTAGGCAAGAGTGGTCGCGATGCATCACATTTCTATTTATAATACACGTGGTGAATTTTCGACTGAAAATAACGTGAAAATCTCAAAACACACCGTTTATTTGTATTCATAGTTCTATTTTTATAATCGATGAAAATTCAATCCGTCTTCCTCCAACAAATTTCGTTTACGATAAGATGACGGTGGAGTTATTATCGTAACTTTATTCATAACGCTGAATCTTTTATTCTAGAATGAACGCTGAATTATTTTCCTATTAGTGTATTTCAGTTTTTCGGCTTATATATTGTGGATAGTTCAAAGAAGGTTCAGTTTAAGCTCCAACTCCGATCGAAACGACAATAATCAGTACTCTTACAAAACACTCTAAACAAGTAAGTAATACTTATCGTATCATTGTTGATTTTGATAAAAATTTGTTGTCGGGTTTAGTGTCTTTGGTACCTTTGGTTTTTCGTGATTGGTGGGACGATGATGAGTTCTTCACACGACCATCTCGTCTACTCGACCAACAATTTGGTTTGGGCTTACGTCGTGACGATCTGCTAAATACATTCAGCACTCTACCAAGAAGTTCGCTATTTCGCAACAACTATCTCCGTCCATGGCGTACATCGACTGCTCTTCAACGGCAAGACTCCGGCTCCACTATCCAACAGGATAAAGATAAATTCCAAGTGATCCTTGATGTACAACAATTCACCCCTGAGGAGATAACAGTGAAAACGAATGGCAACAGTATCATTGTTGAAGGTAAACACGAAGAGAAACAAGACGAACATGGTTTTATTTCAAGGCATTTCGTACGACGCTATGTATTGCCACAAGAACATGACATCAACGGTGTTGTCTCATCGTTATCATCAGATGGTATTTTAACAGTTACAGCACCAAAAAAGGGGGCACAACCAGTCAATACAGAACGTGTCGTACCGATCACACAAACCGGACCGGCTAAAGCCACTGTAACACCAGCTGAAACACAACCCAAAATTGAACATCCAAACTAAGAGGCTGAACAAATTCTTTTATAAAAACACAAATGAATGTCTTTTTAATCATTCAAATTTACCGCCAGTCTTGCAGATGTCGCTGTAACAACTAAATATTTATCCATACTGAAAAGTTGATATTTTTGTAAATTCGTACACGAAAAAATATACAAATAATTCTAAATTATATCAAATTTTGTAATTTAAACTAATCCAACATAGATAAATTAATCAAAATAAAAGAAATTTGTAGTAAATTTTTGTCGTTTTAATTTCTACTTCTTTAGAGTCAGCATTCCGGTATGAATTCTAGTAACAATACAGCGACTAGGGATATTTGTTTTTACCCCATGTCAAAAACATTGTGGTTATGATTCGAAAATTTGAAATTATAACTGAAATTTTCAAAACAACTCAACAAATAAACGAAAAATTACAATAGGAAAAATGTCGGAGATTTCATTCAATGGCACCGATTTATTGAAAATTTTCAACGATCTAAACATCAATCTTGGTGATGTAAATTCGAACGTTATACACGCTTGGTTCGATACGGATTGTAGAAAAACCAGGAATTTATTGAATTGGATGTGTTCTTCTCTGACAACAGATAATTGTTTAACACCCCAAGAAGCCTTGGAGTAAGTCTATTTGATAACAATCAGAATACAAGGGATATAAATTAAATGTTTTTCTAGGTGGTCTCAAATTGAAACACCTCTAAACAGTATTGAATTAGAGAGGAACGTTCAAGAAATTGAAAAGGAGCACCCGTGTATTTTTGATTATGAGACGAATCGATTTGAAAATGAATTTCTGAAAGATGAATTGGAGATTGTTGAAACAGAGAAGAAGCATTACGATTGGGAATTGAAGATTAATATGAACGTTAATCGAAATTTATTAACAACAGTATCAAATTTTGAGAATAAATTGTATCGAGTGGAAAACACCAAAATGGATATGGAAGAGAAATGTTTGGAAGCTAGCAGAAATTTAGACGAATCTCATGAGAAATTATACAAACAGATATCGTTATTCATCAACAATTACACTTTGGTATTAAAACAAGTCTTAATATCCGGACAACAGATTTGTTTGTTTATGATAGAGTAGAATTAGGGATTGAATTTTATTTCTCTTGACTGTAACAAGGCTTATTCTTGGATACAATATTGAAAGTTAATCGTTCTTTAATACTGCTAGTTATAATGAAATCTTTTACATAAAAGTATAATGTCTTAAATTAGAAAAATGCCACTTTCTTATATTTGTCATAAATAAGCACCGATTTATTATAATTTGAAAGTTGTCCCAATATTACTTAATTGATTTTTTTAAATTTAATCAAAATTTATGTTGTAGAAAACTGATCAACTTCTAAACAATTTTAATATCGATATAATTGAAAATAACTACCAGGAAACGATTGATTCGATAAATAATTTATGTAATGATGGGAATCTAATAGAATTAGATAATAATAGTGAAGATATTCAAATTTTATCAGATATCTCCAAACGGTAATTTATAAAATTGATTTTTTTTATTAAATCTAATTCATATTCTTTAACAATTCTAGTATATTAGGCAGCCAATTGAAATTATTTCACAATGAGATGATAAAATCTAGTTTAAATGATGTTGTAATTAATTGTAATCAATTTAAAACGATAGATGAGTAAGTGTTGATTAATTATTAAAAATTATTGTATTCTCGTGTCCAATTTTTAGGGAAATTCTCAAAGTTCGCATCAATAAGAAGGAGAATATGAAAGAAATATTACTTAAAGATATTGAAAATCTTCTACAGAAAGATATTGAATATTTGTTATTACAACCAAAATTGTTGGAAGCTAAAAATAATTTAACCACAGTCCAGTAAGTTGATGGATTCGTTAAAGTTACGTTTTAAAAAATGTATTTTTAGGACTAAAAACCAACAATTGGAGCAAATCGAACAAATCCTGGACAAAATTCTAATGTATTTCGTCGAAATTTCAATTTTATACAAATTACATAATGAGAATATTGAAGATATGGAAGAATTATTCACAAATCTATGGAATTATATCAATAAAGATTTAGAGAGTTGTGGCCGAAGAATTGTAAATTTATCATCAATTTTCAATTATTTATTAATTAGATTGTTGTAGGAACACATGGAAGATATTCAAGAAAAATTCGCTTCATATAAATTGAATTATAAACCAAAACTTGCTGGTGATATTGCAAAAATCCTCAATTGTGATACCGATAATTTGGTGGATATCTCAAAAAAAATCGATTCGATATCTAAACAAATACACAAATTGGAAAAGAAACTGTTCGTGGAACGTTTAGAATTGTGGAAAAATTCAGCACAAAATTCGTAATTATACCACAAATTAAATTTCTCTTAATAATTACATAAAATTTCCAGATTATCTGAAATTAAGGTATTGAAACAGAGCATTTTTTCTGGGCCAACTACACGGATTGAAATAATACCATTACCGTTACAAATCGTTTTTAAACAAATCGATTCGAATAGGAAACGTCGTGAGGATGCTTTAACGATTACAATCAACGATTATAAAGAAGTTTCAGTATGTTATTTTGATTATTTGTGTTCTTGGAGTAATTTTTTTTTTTTTTAGAGATTATTGTCGGATAAAGATGGCCAAAATCGTCGACAATTATGGGTGCATTTCCTTGAAAATCCACAGAAATTATCGATAATTGTACAACAACAAAATCAGTAATTTATTTGATTTTATTTTAATTTTTTTGTTCTGAATGTATATAAAATTCCACCTACAAATACTATCTTACAATTACGTGTAGTTGAGATGATCGTTATTATTGTCCTGTTTATAATAATTGTGTTGGTGTTGTTGCATCGTTTCCATCTCCATATCAACATGAATCGGATTGTTTAAATCGATTTCGAAATTCCGATAATCGTCATGAATATTTCCTATAAACAAAATTATTAAAAAATTATTGTAAAATTTCCATAAACTCACCTAAAATCGTCCGGTTTAAAGCATGAACTATCTCATCTAATTGTTGTTGGTCTAATTTCGTGATTATCCTTGTACCATTATTGTTCAATGAGAATGATCGTTTTGTTCGTGACAATAATGGTAGCGTGAATTCATTCTCTGATAACGGCGTATCATCTATACCGAATTCTAAACATTTCCCACTGATACAATAAGCTTTTTTATTCGAACTACCACGAGAACAGTCAGTACCGAATGGAAACCATCCATCTTCACCATTCACTAGATAGAAACGATGGGAAATTGATTCATCTTGACAGGCGACACGACACGGCCGATCTGGATCCTCTATACAAAAATTACAACAAAAATTATCGTATTCTTATTAATTTTCTATTAATTAAAATTACCAATAGCTGGAGATATTTGCATCCCTAATCCGGATAATTTACGTACACGTATCTTGTATTTTGTACAAATCATTGAGGCGTGTTGATAGGGTGATTTAATCCGACCGCACCCCTATAAAAATTCGTTAATTATAATTTTTTTTCGTTCGAAATTGATGTGCACTTCTTGTATTGAGATCAATGGAGTTGTGGGCTTGTTTTCTAGTTAATTAAATTGGGAAAAAACGAGCCAAAAATGAGGGTATTATCACGCAATAACAATTACAATGAATAATTGTTGAAACAAAGTAATTAGTTGTATATTTAGTTTTGGCATATTCATTTAAAAGTTTAAAAACCAATCGTTACAGATACTGTGTTAATTATGGAAAAATATAGTGTTGGTAGTTATAGAAAAAGTAATGATAAGAATTAAACACGCAATCATGATATTGTTTGATCGTATTATAAATAATTTAAACAAAAAAAAATGAATAAGACCTATAAAAAGACTACAATTACAATCTAAATCAATCGAATAAGTTCAAGGTTTCCAACTTTCGCTCTCTTAGAAGTCTTAGATATGTACTTACAAATTGATCTGGTTGACAAAGTTGAATACTAGAGCGTGAATTTTTTCCTTTACTCATCACTAAACGTATACCAGTTCCTGGTGAGATGCAATTAAAATGACAACCGCTGGCACTTTTCCATTTTGTACTACTTTGTCGTGTCCTTAATCCAGTACGATAATATATCTCATTACTATTATTATCATTATTATTATTATTACTATTAGTATTGCTACTGATACGATCAATAATTGGACATAAATCTGATGATTGAACAAACATTAATTCATCATACATTGTTGTCTCACAACTAAATTCTTCACATCGGCCATTTATACAATAATGTGATTTACCGAAACGTGCACGTTTTAATTGACATACTGTACCGTCCGGAAATGTCCATCCACGGCTTTTTGTGCCACCGTTACGTTTCTGACACCATACCAAACAAGCTTCTTCTGCTACAAAATTCATGGAAATTAAATACAATTTTCGTATACCGGGTGATTCATATAGAGCAAAAGTTTTTACGGAAACTCCCATTATTTGGCGAGTGATTCAAAATATTTCAAGAATTTGCAGAGAACATTTAAGCAAAGTTTTGGCCTTGTAGCTTATAGGGAAGTTGGTGGAAAAACGCGTTATTTCCATAATGTAGCAATTTTCACTAACCAGTAATACCCGTCAAACGAGTAAGAATGACTAAATCCTCTTAAAATACAGGGTGCGGCAGCATGACTTCCTTTATTCAAAACTTCATAAAACCCTTTGTATCAATTAGAACATTTCTGTTTTGAAGATCAAATCAGATAGGTGACGTCCCCCATTCTCCATACACTGACTAAACCGATTTCTGTCATGAGCCATTTTTAATCGGTTCATGTGTGTAGTTGGTTGGCGGAAATCGCAACATTGTCGAAATAAAGCATTTTTACCGATTTCCCAATGAGCTACAAGGCCCTAATTTGGCCAAAAAGTTCTCTGGAACCCTCCTCTTCAAATCGTTGAAATATTTTTCGAATCGGTCGCCAAATAATGTAAGTTTTACATGAATCACCCGGTATGTGGAAAATTAAATAATTTACGATCAGTGCTAATTTTCTGCATCCCCGAACCGGTTAGATCTTTATCAACATCTTTGGCTCTCGTACAGATCTGTTCGCCAAACTCTCGTATCGTTAATCTTGGTACATTCAAGCATTGTTGAGCATGACAAGCTTGATATTTTTTATTGATCCCATCACAGTATTCACCACCATTCTGTGGACGTGGATTATTACATGTTCGTGTTGATACCATAATGCCGGTACTACCGGAACGTAGACGTCCTTCTTCGCCAAATAAACACCCAGAAGCGCATTCACTGAATGATCGCCAATTACTCCATCCACCATTAATTTTCTCATTATTTAATGTGGAAGTTTTCAATGAACTGCTACTGTATGCGGCACTAACTGGAAATCCACGGGATATACATCGGCCTCCTTTACACCACTAAAATACGAAATGAAAATCGTGCAAATTTGATAATCGTTGAATTGATTTCAAGAAAATAACCATATTGTGGCCACACATGGTGCCCTCTAAAGCTGGATGTGAGGTCCAAGTGTAGCGTTCTCGTTCACAATGAAGATCACGGCAAACATCATCTAGAGGCTGTTGTGATGAATGCCGACTACCTCTGCCATATTTTAGCATGCACTGTTGATCGGCATCGAAACGTTCACCGGGTAGTGCACCTTCGGCACTGTGATCTAATAGACCCGCTGAACTGCCATGGTCTAGCAAACATCTCGATTGAGGCGTCCTGAAAGTGAACAAATCAAAAATTTTGTCGATTTTGTCTTCGTTTAATCAAACTAACTCTAAAAAAGTTTGTAAATAGCGGCGACTACAAGTGGACCATGTAATTTTACCGCTGCCCAAAGTTGGCGACATTATATAACTAGTCGGATCGCAATCATTGTCAGCTAAAGGCCCATCATGACGCATCCCTAAACTAAAATCAAAGTAATTTCAATCGTGATTGTAATAATTTAGTCTTACTTATGCCCAATTTCATGGGCTACAACGTAAACGCTCTCGAAATGCCGCCCCTCATTCACTGTACAACTACTAGTTGCCGTACACATTCCTGCGACTGGAGCCAATCCTTAAAAGCGAACATTTTCTGATCATTTATGTTTCATATTTAGGAAAATCCTAAACTTACCGACTACCTGATTGGAGATTTTGCCGTGTTTCCCACGAACATACAGATCTAATCCGGTTAAAATCAATGCATGATCCCAATGTTGCGGCTCACGATCACCTACAGGATTTTTCGTCCTTTGCCACGTACAGAAATTCGAAAGGAATCGATCTATATCCGGTGGACGAAGAAGACCACTTGCTTCCTCTTTGAGAATTTCCAGTCGTTTCAAAACGAAATTCACCGGCCGGCCCAAACTTGGATCATGGTACAGTAATTGAACCTAAACTTCTCAGTTTCAAAATAAATTTAAAAAATATACAATCGTAACACCAACCGCATTGACCATTGCTAAAACGAATCGAATCAATTCTCGTTCAGTATCTACAGGAAAATTCGTCGTCATGTGTTCGAATAGATCACGATCGACGAAAACGGCAGTTTCAACAAACACTGGTGCTCCCGGTGGGAAAGTTTCTCTTTTCCGTCGAGTTTTCCTAATTTTATTTTTTCTATAATCATGATGGCAGTGTTGTTTATTATTTTTCTTAACAACAATATGAGGTGTATTTGTTGTATTTTTGTGGAATCTATCCGGTAGTGGATGTACAAGAAAATAAACGTCATTATCAGCATGAACAATACCTCTCTATGAAATCAACAACAAATGAACATTTAGGTCAACATGAAGTAAAAAAACAACTTACAATTCCACCACATAGACTCAGTGCAGATCTATCACCACGATAATAACAATCAACATCCTCTTTATGTACAGGTAAGGCATAAGATCGATTAGCGAATGTTTCCAAATAGGAGAATTCTTGTGCTAACAAATTCGAACTTGGTACTAAATTTAATACGAATTTTCTACCTAATTTCGGTGTATCTAAATGTAATTGATGGATGATACCGGTGGTTGGTGCAATATGTCGCGGATAAGCCACCGTAAAATTTTCGACTAAAACCAAAATTAATTTGTTGTTTGAAATAACGTTTCATGGGAATTTTGCCTGGAATCTGAATTATACAACAATTCGAGTATTTAACGCGCAAATTATAATTTTTTTTTTTTTTTGTTTTGCTATACTTCCGTACAATTTTCAATTTGTTTCGGCTATTGTTCTCCTGATTATGTCTATTTTTGTCGATATTACGATGGGAGCATTTTCGGTCTAATGATTTAGATACAAATTTGAATGCTATCAATGTTCGAATTTTGACTTTGTCTCCCGTTACTAACAATCTATAAATCAACAACTACTGATGGGAACCAACTAATTGTTTGTCGCCAATAATTAAAGAAAGAAAAAGCCAAATACAACAAATATCAAATTGGAATCGATCGTCAATGATAACAATAACAACAACAACAACAACAATAAAATTTACTTGACCTTTGGTAATTGTCGAAAATGTTTTTCCATTACATTACAGCCTTCAACTTACATTGTTTGTAAACCTGCTAAGTACAGTCACTGTCAAGTTTTAGCCTTCAGTAACTTACAAATGAAATCAATAAGAAATAAACCAACAATCGAATTTCAAATGTGTACAAATGTTACATAAAAATTTGTTGTATGTAACATTTTCTAAATGATTGAGAAATACATATTGAAATTAAATTACTTTCAAATTAGTGAATCTTTAAAAGTCATCAATCGGTTACACAGACCAACAATTTGTTGTGCTTATTAATTGTGTCTTTTACAATGATTAATTTTCAAAGTAATTTTATAACAAAAAAGTTCAAATTTAACACTTTCCATTCGTTAATCGAATGTCTTTGAAAGGCGCCTAAAGTAAAAGTATTCTTAATTCTTCAAGGGTATACAGTGAAAGAAAGACAGGAACTGAGGTAAACCAATATCGTAAAATAGAGAACGCTTAGACTACCAGGATATCCTATTCTTTATAGTTTTACCTTCAAGATAATTGGTTGGCAACACTGACAATCGGGCTTTATCAGATGCTAGAAGCAAATAATTGATCAGTAACGTTTAGGGCCAAGTTTTTGCTCAAGTTCCAGTCCTCACTCATTTTAAAAAAAATAATCACAGAGACGCAACAAAAGTTCAATGGCCACTTTTATTTTTGCTAAAAAGTTCTCTTATGGTTCAAAAATTGATAATTTACAACGAAATTGTCTTAAAACATTGACTAAAGAGAAGACTTCAGCTCTGAAATTGTCAAAAAATGCACGAATCTCCTTCTTTATGCTCTGCTATGCTTTCAAGTTGAAGGTTTAGCTTAAAAATCGAAAATGGTCAAAAAAACTGATGATTTATGACAATTTCTTAAAACCCAGAGCGAAAATCCAGCTCTCAAATCAATTAAAAGTACCCATATTGTTTTCACTTCGCAACTTAAATCAAAATTTGTGTCTCAATAATCGTTGAAATACGACTGAATCTCCTTATTTTGAAAATTCTTGAAAAACTGATGGACAAGGACTTAAAAAGTGACTAAAAGTGCCTAACTAGTCTCAAGTGTAGGTTCTATAAAGACTAAATGCGTCTCTATGCACTGATTACTCATTCTGCTCCTTGGAAAATGAGCTTTAGCAACAACACAGCAAGTGAAATAGAAGCTAAACAGGAATGTTAAAATAAAAATAAGGAAGTCACAGAAAAAACGCCATTAAAGCATTTTTCGCGTCCTTCAAGCTTACTCATTACTCAGCATTATTTCTATTTTTTTTATTATAAAATTTAAGTCAGAATAAAGCAAAACACAATATTTTGCATTAGAAAGGTGTTTTTTTAAGTGTTTGTAAGTTTCAAAAATTTTGCCCAATTTTTACATTAATTCTTTATAGAATGATTAAAGAGAAGAATTCATTTCTAAACTTGTCAAAAAGTGCCCAAATCTCCTTCTTTAAGCTCCACTATTCTCCTAACACAGAGACTTTAAGTCGAAGGTTTAGCTTAAAAATCTAAAATCTCCAAAAATAGTGATTATTTAGAACGACAATTTCTTAAAACTCAGAATGAAATTTGAAAATCCAACTCTCAAATCAATTAAAAGTACTTACCCATACTGTTTTCACTTCGGAACTTAAATCAAAATTTAGTCTCAATAATAATTTAGCTCAATAATTGCGTAAATACGATTGAATCTCCCTATTTTGAAACTTGATCGTTAACAACGAAAGTGCTATTCAAAAAGTGACTAAAAGTGCTTAAGTAGTGAGTAACGGTGCTTGAGTAGTCTCAAAGTGGAGGTCCTATGAACACTAAAGGCGTCCCCATGTACTGCTCCTTTGAAAATGAGCTTTAGTACCATTCATGAGCAGCAATGGAGCAACTGAAATCCAATCTAAACAGAAGGGTTAAAAGAAGAAAAGGGAAGTCATGGGGAAAAAAACATTATAGCATTTTTTTCGTCTTTCAAGTTTACTCATAACTCAGAACCAACCCTATTTTCTTACTATGACAATATAAAATTTAAGTTACTGTACTTTGCATTATAGAAACAATTTGTTTTAAGTGTCATTTTCAAAAATTTTGCCCAATTTTTACATTAACTCATTGCAGAATGCCTAGAATCAGTCGAGGGCAATTCAACAAACTTTTTACGACTCCCAGGTCTGTCCAAGTCGTAAGGTTGTTAAGATGAAGTGTAGATTCTACCTTTCAAACTATTTATTCATGGAAAATCAAACGATGAAAACGAGAAAATGTAACTGTAGCGTTACGCTTCAATAATCCTAACTGTACATTGTCTTTTTGTCCACATTCTAATTTTTGCTTTAAAGAAAGCTTTTACGAGTTTTACGAAACATTCAACTTCCTTAAACTTTGCACGTAATAAACTGTTCGTATTGCAATTTAATTCATCCTTTACAACTGTTTTAAAACTATTACAAAACTATCAGAGAAGATTCTAAATTTTGATTTCCTGTACAGATAATCATTGACCAAGTTAAACAGATTTTTAGTGTTTTTTTTGGCCATTTCAAGTTGTTTGAAATTGAACTAATTTGGTAGCATTGCCCTCAATTAATGTCTGAAAATCTGCCATTGACCTATTATACAACTAGAACAACAATGAATTATAACTCTTTTTATTTTTGAAATATGCATAATTGAGGTCGTTTACCAGTTTGCGTAAATTCTACAATGCGAAATATGAATTCATTTAAAAAATGGGTGGAAAAAACCAAATAAGATTCTTTGTTAATTGAACACAAATTAGCAATTCAACACAATACAGCCAACGTTGCTGGTGTTGTTGAAATTTTTCTAGCACAACTATAGATTGTAATTAAAGGAAATTACAGTTTTACACTAAATTTCTGAGTGTTGCTAATCAATCTGGCTTTTTCTCTCTATGTGCGAGTATTTTTAATTAAAACATCCGGACTTCTAATTACAATTAGGAAACAATCAGACAACAAGGACGATAACTTGGACAAAGCAAATAATAATGATACGAGAGAATTGTGAACAATTATGAACAATTATTTGATTGTAGTTATTTTTTTCGTGGCCAATTAAACGTTCATTATAAATAAATTTATGCAAAAAAAATAGTGAAAGTATAACATGTTTATAAATAAAAAAATGGATATTAAGAACACAAAATTAGAATTGTATTGGAGTGATTGGAATGAAATTGAAATTTTTCCAACTTTCCCTTAAATAAGTCGCAAAATCAAAAATTGCTAAGTAATGGAATTTTTTTTCACAAATCTTCAACTTTATGGTTTCTATAATTTAAATATTAATGAAGTAGAGAGAGCGAAACACACAGATTCCAGGCAACATTTCAAACAACAACGAAAATTTACCTGATTCCGGATTTCCTGCAATCACCTTCCATTCCTGTTCAGTCAATAATCTCCTCAAATCGTCCGAATCACTTATCTGAAACAATATTTCAACAGAATTCACCTTTAAAAAATTTCGATTAACGTGAGAATATTCCCAGATGAAATGTATTAAAGGTAATTTCTTCTTTGTGCTATTGTGTAACCTACAAATTTTTGTAATCAATAGTCTTGTGGTACAATAAGTGTTAGGTGACGGTTCGATTTTCAAAGAAATATTATGTTCTATTTCAATAGAATATGGATCGATTTTTTTTATATTTTCAACTAGATTTGGGACACAAAGTTTCCAACTTTAATTCTCTAAATTATTGTTATTCAACGATCAATACGTGGATGTCGGCTATATAAAATATGGATGAGGACGCGTCCTAATTATCGATCTTCTTTATCATTATTTTATTAATTAATCTCCCATCATAATTTTGATATAAATTAAAATCGACCTTGGTAATTGGCGATTTCGGCACATGTCCTACACGCACACAGATAGAATCATTGCACTATTTTAATCTATTATTTATTCCTGTATTATTTGTGACCAGAGAGCGTGCTAGAGGACGGGTCAAAAGCACGAGTGAATATCCGCCTATTCTCCACACATCCAACTATGAATTAAAACAAAATCGATTAATGTAAAAATCCAAGAGAGGTGTCAACAATATGTAGAGATGACATAGCGAAAAAACTAGATCTCCACACATATTTACACTATTCAGAAAGTAACCTACTGAACCAAAGAGATACGATATTTTGGATGACTAAGGATTTCTTCTTGTTGTTTCTCTTGTACAGGCAGGAAGGAGAAGATGAAGAAGAACAACAACAAGGAAGAGATTTTCAAGTGAGTGAACTCATTTATCTTTTTTTTAAACCGTTAATTTATAATAGTTTCGTAAATGTAATTACTGTAATTATGTTGATGGTAATATGACAATGTTTACACGATAATATGGGACTAAACTTTACCTGTAGATTTTCGACAATTTGGAAAATCGCAAAGGCGGCTATTAATAGCCGCCTGGACCACCCTCGCATGACCATTCCATTTATTCGTATCATACACTAACACTACCATCGGTGGTCCATGTTAGCACCAACCACATATCACTGACACTACTGCTATAACACTTTCCAAATTTCGTTTTATTTCCCGAAATTTAATCTTTGCGGAATCGTTAATGAGTTTGATCACCGGCAATGTGGATGGTAGGTCTTTTATACACTAGTTGTTGGATTAAAACTAGTCTGCAAACATGTGAGAGAGAGAGAGGAGGTTTTTTGATATAGTGGAGATTTTACCATTTCCACTCTTCACGGGCAACGAACCATGCACTTTACAGTTTTTCTAATTTTGCTTGTAAATTTTTATTGTTTTCTAATTTTTTCACATCTCTAAATATCCTTATCACTTATCCTCTATACTCTCTATAGATTATAACTTTTATTAACTTTGACATTGTAATTAATCGAAGAAAGATCCATAACGATATTAATTAGAATTCTAAAAAAGATAATCTTCTGTTGAAGATTCATCAATGATAAGAATGTTGTGGAATTAATGCAATTGAGGATGAGCGTGTAAAATACTGACAATGAATGACACAATGAGTTTCAATTTTTATTGTTTAGAAATATAATTGAAATTACGACAGTTTTATATAATTTTTTTTTTTTGAAATTTTAAAGAATCGTGTATTCTAATTGTCATTTATGGAAATTTCACTAAACATTTTTAATTACACTGTACAGAACTTCCGTACTTTAAATCTTTTATAATTATAAAGTGCCATAGAAGAATGCATTGAACTGTCTAAAATTCATAGAGAAGAATTTGAATAATGTTGTATGCACATAAACCTGTTTGTAACGATTGCATTTACAACTGGTATTTATCAAGCCCGGCCTGTAATATAGGAAAAAACAACTGTCCTAGGCGAAATACTTGAATCTAAGAGCAAAAATAGAGACTTGTAGGCTTTAAATAGGCGGATAATGACTCTATAACATCCAAATTGTTGAAGAAAATTGGAGTAATTTGGCGAATTAGTCCGAAAAAGGCTGTTTCATGCAAATTTTCCATAAAAAATCTACCAGGGATGATAATTTGAAAGGGTGTATAATTATTCATGAAAGAAACTTAAAGAGCTTGAGATTATTTATCGTAAGCACCCTTTATGCTCTAATAAATACAAATACGGTTAATTCAAAAGGAGTAGAGAAGGGCGGATTATTAGAATATAACTTTTACTAGTATAAAAATTCAACCCCTAAAAATCAGGTAATCCCTACAAAGACAGTTTAAGTAATTTAAATTTTTGGTAATTAAGCACCTTACACCCAAATATTTGGTAAAGTTTTAAATAAATATACCGGGTGATTCACTTCAAACGAAAAGTTCTTATGGCAACTACCATTATTTAGCAAGCGATTCGAAAAATATTTCAGTGATTTATTGGAAAGTGTCTAGAGATTATTTTAGCGAAATTATAAGCTCGTAGCTCGTTTGAAAGTTGATCTAAAAATGATCGTTTCGGACATAGGCAATTTTCAAAAAAAACCGAGTAAAGCACGCGAAATGACTAAGAATGACTCGAAAACCCTCCCAACATTGATTTTTTTTCGTTTTCTTTAATTTTATTCTAGAATGTGATGGAAAAAAAAACCGAAAAAATCAACGTTCGGAGAGTCTTGAGTCATTCTTAGCCGTTTTGCGTCTTTTTCTCGTTTTTTTTAATATCGCAATCTTGTCCAGAATTGATGTTTTTTGACCAACTTCCCAACGAACTTTGAGGTTCTAATTTTGCTAAAAATTTCTCTGGAAATCCCCCTATAATTCCTTGAAATATTTTTCGAATCGCTTGCCAAATAATAGGTATCATAAGAACTTTCGTTTGAGGTGAATCACCCGGTATAAAGCTACACCAAGAGTTTTACAGTAATTATGCAATCAACATTCCACCTATGCGAATTTCATTACCAGGTAATTTCATCAAGAACAGTGGCGTCGTAGGTGTGTAGATAGCTTTCCAAATACAGTAGAAAATTCTCATCCCTCCTACAAGTTTTAAATACCCCAATTTGTCGTTTAAAACGTCTGGTATATAATAATAACCATGGGTTTCTGAAAAATTACAGAATACTCATAAACCAAACCCCATGGTTATTCAAAAAATCACCAAAAAAAGAAGAATTTTATCACGTTCAGTTAATTCTACACCCCTAGGTTGTTACGCTACTGGCTATTGATGGACGCCTCTTTATAATAAAATCATCTCTCACGGAAATTCTTATAGAAGCCGTACAAAAAAGAGAGAAAAACAGTTTAAAAGACAAAACTCTTTACATCTACCATCTACTTTTCAATTGACGTCTTATTAAATTTCTTCCCCTTTGTTCTCAAAATACCCTAGAGATTTTCTTTTTCCATCTCAAGAATAAGTGCTATATACAGGGTATTTCTTTGTTCTACGCACATATGACTGGATAAATCTATTTCACTTGTCATTGTTTAACGTTTAGTAAATGATATGTTCGTATTTATTTTTTTTTCAATACATAGCGAAAATATTACCACCCACGTTAACACCCATTTAGAACTATCATTCTCTAACATATTCAAATTTATGGCGAAAGTGAAATAGATTTATCCAATTCTATGTAGGTAGAACCAAGAAATACCCTGTATATTCAATAATAAACATCACTTGCTGTCGCGTTGTGGTGATGGTGGTGGTGGTTGATTAGGGTTGATTTCTAATTAATCGAATCGATTCAGGATTAGAAAACAAAGATGAGTGAAACGCGAACCTGGTGAACTAGTCTTATCGTTCATGAATTGTATAAAAAAAAAACAATTTTCTAATTTTGGTTGTTTCAGAAGGAGTCGTTTTAATCTTGTAAAGTGTCTCTGTATTTTTTTTATTGATTTTTTTTTATTATAAAACCGACATGAATATTACCAGTTCTATCTAACCACTCTCACGCTATTGTACTATAGAGACAATAATAATTTAATATAATAGCCATTATTGACTGAATATCCGTAAGCATTAAAATTCTGTATATTTATTATATTATATAATAATATTGTTGTAGAATGAAATTTCTGCTATAAAATTGAATTTTTCTTCATTTAAAAACAGACAATTTGTTTCTTTTTTGAATACACACGTGTATACAAATTAATAAAATACCCACAATAATACCCACAATAATAATTTTAAAGAGCTACTAATTTGATTTTTTGCAGTCACCTTCACAAGGTGTTAACCACAAAAGAAAATAAAAAGCACTTTTATTGACAAGGAAAGTTACCACATACAGCACGTTTCAGTTAATAATAATCGCACTGCAACACCTACTATAATTAAATAATTCAATCACCACTTATGAAACAGTTTTTAAATAGCTGAAATGATATAGAATGACCCACAGAAATGTATCATACTTAATTTGTTCAGTTTTTAAGCCCCCCATACGATAAATCGAACCAATCGAACTGTACACTCTGGTGCACATAAAAGAGACGACTCGTGAACGAGGAATATCACGTTTTTCGGTTAGTGTGAGTCAGGTTGTTTCTCTCATTAGGCTAAGAAGGTAGCCAGGTGAAGGTGTTAGAATGAGCTTCCACAACATAAAATTCATAGAAAGTATTTTTTTATTCAGGTAAATACCCAAAATAGCATCAGTAACCCCACCCTCATCTTCTGATTTAATATCTTTCTCTACAAATCCTAACCTTTAAAAGTTCTGTTACATTGTTAAATACGAGAGCCCTCAATGCCGTTTTTGCACAACTGCACAAAAAGTGGTCTCTTTTATGTGCACTCGAGTGTACAGTTCTGGTCTTTCGATTTTCTCGATCCGCTAAACACACAACGATAAATCGAGACGACAAATTCTTTCTATTTTCCGGATTCTCCCCCCTCCCCTTCAAGTTTATACTAAATATTAGAGTGTTTGTTACCGATGAGTTCTGACGGATATTCCTTAAAGCACCACACACACACACACACACAACGATTTATCTGACGATCATATCGTAGAGATAAATCTGATCATTTTTCTTTCGCATCAGGAGATCCGGATTTCTCGATAAAACTGCACAGTGTTCGGCCATAAATCGGAAGGCCAAAACTGTACAGTTCGATTGACGATTACGCTCAGGAGTGTTCTGATAAGTAATAATAAGTTATGCAAAGAGTGCAAGACATACGGGCGGCCAAATCTTTGGGACAGCCAAAATTGACCATATTATTTATTATTAAGTCCTTTTGGTCTTTTTATTGTTTCTAATAATGTGAAAAATGTCGTTTCTTTTTCAGATTCAAAGAGGGGCTAAAACGCCTCTTGCATACGGGCGGTCAAAATTCTAAGGACGGCACTGATTGCAAAGTTTTATGACTCATTCGAAGTATTCTCCTAAATTTAAACAGGCATAGACTGTGGTACGGTAATGGTTATTTACTTTATAAAGATCGTAACGTCAATCATTACGGCAGTGTCGAAGCTAAGGCGCCTAGGGCAAAATTTGAATTTTTCGCCCCACAAAACTTATTTTGTAGAAAGAGAAACAATACAATAATTCTGAAGTGTAATTTAAATTATACATTAAAGCATTAAATATTTAAGAGTGAGTCTCCTTGAGCTTTTCCCCTACGGCCAGCTCTTAGCTACGACACTGCAGTATGGTGCTAGTCGTGAAATGTACCATAATCAATAATTACGATTAAAGAGACGAGACTGACATTGACATTGCATGAATATAAAATTCCGCCTTCGTAAAGTTAATCGTTAAGTTAACGTTAAGTAAAAGAAAATTTTGATGTACGCCACTGCTTTCGAATACGTTATAAATTATAAACAACCACTTTTAACCTTGTGATTTTACGATTTATTTTACGACTTTTTTAACAAACAAGAAATACTTCTATTATTGTTATTTAATACTAAATGAGAATTTTATAATTAACCTAGCTTTAACTATAATTCTCTGCAATATTGTTATTTATATATTTTATATTTAATCAATGGATTTAACCACGTGTATTTTTTACAATTAAAGTGTTAAATGGTTTTTCCCCTCAATTTATTTCAATCTCCTGTGCGTTGATTTGGTAAATTAACCACAAATTCACACCCTTAATTATATTATTTGTATTTTTTTGTTGTATAAGATATTATCATTATTAATAGTTACAACGTTTCTATTTGTTAAACAAACAAAGGCTAGTTTTAATCTTAGTAATGGAAATACCAAGTAGATTTTTCCTTAATAATCAATATTGTTAATTATTGATTATATTGTTATTGATTCAATAAATTATTATTTCATTAGGACAATTTACAAGGATGATTTTATTAAAGTACCTATAATAATAAAGTAGATTATCGTATTTGTTCTAGTTTGAAAATGAGAAAAACACGCAATGTTGGAAATAATTTATTTCCAAAAAATTGAAGGTCGGGATCGAGATAAAGAATTCTACAGAATGCTGTTATTTCAATCCTTATTAAAATACATATACCGATCTGGAAATTTTAACTAAAAATATTTGTCATTCATTAGAGTATTTTCTTGTAGGAATTGCCAGATGGGTATATTGGTATATGAACACTAATAAAGTATAGATGGATCAAAATAGGTTTATCCAAAATAATGGATGTGCTATAGAATGTATTATCTCTTTGTTACTCCACTGGTATACATTAAAAAAAAAAAACAATAGACTAAAGTGGACTACTCCGAAACCTTGTTTGGATACGCTGACTTGGGCAAACTTAGGTTGATCTATCTGTAACTTATACAAAAAAATTCTATATTTGGGAACTTCTGTGGTAAACAATAATATATACAGTGTGTCCGATCTAAATATGGTCGATTCTATAAAACTATTAGTTGACGATCGATTCGAAATATATTTGAAGGGTTTGTAGGGCGGTTCCTGAAGAGCACTTTAGCAAAATTAGAACCTCGTAGCACATTTGGAAGTTGGTTAAAAATACTCGTTTATGAAAATTTTAAGCTCATCAAAAATGTTTTTGACCAACTCCCAAATGAGAGACGAGATTCTAATTTTGTTAAAATGCTATACACGTAGAATGAATGGGGACACATTTACACCTGTTCTAGAATAAAATAAAAATAAAAAACGAAAAAATCAATGTTGGGAGGATTCTCGAGTCATTTTGCGTGGTAGTTTTTTCCAACTAATAGGAGTTTCATAGAATAAGTCATATTTAGATTCGACAACCTGTATACATGCACAAATGGAAATTATCCATGCAATACAATAATTATAATTTTTATCATATTATCTTGTAAAATAGTGAAATAATACACATATTTCGCTATCTGTTTTTTGTAATAGTAAATGATATGCATATGTGCCACGGTTAGTCTATTGATAATATTTATAAAAATACTGGGAATTTTTTTAATAATTTCCAAGGCTTCCTCGTGGCTTTTTTCTAATGGCACCACTTTTTTTTATTATTTTAAACCATTTATTTAAATAATAATCGTAATTTTGGAGAGAAAGACGTGATGTCTAACTCTAAGTGTAAGTTTTGTTTAGATTGTCTTTCAATAACAATAACAAAAAATTATTTATTTCACTTGTGATTTGTTTTATAGTTGAACAATAATGATTCCAATAAACTGTCATAATGAAAATTCCTTTGTTGATTTTATATTCTTTAAACGTTGTCCTTCTGTAAACATTCGCATTTGTGAATCACTGAATCGATTTCGTTCAACAAGCGTTCTTATTCTATTCGCTTTCAAAATTAAATACTAGAGACTGAATCGTTAAAACTTTCCTCAACTATTGAATTTTATATTGATTTTTTTTCTGATAACTACAGCCATTTGTTAGTGAATTACAACGCAACTTTGACACAAACGTGCAATATAAACAAATTATTCATCCATTCAAAAAACCGCGGAAATAGAATAAAGTTTTAAAAAATTATGTTTACTTTGAGTTTTATGTATGATTTATCGGTTTGTATAAATCGAATATTAAAATACAATTATTTGAGATTATTATAAGTGGGCAGTATTTCAAAATCTTTAGCACTTTTATTAATTTTATTCCTACATAAAATTTCAAAACTTCTAAAATCGTTTGTAATTCATCTACCTAGTCAAACTAAAGAATCTTCCAAAGTTTTTAGAACGTAAAACAGAAAAAGGCCAGAAAATTGACCAAGTAATCAAAGTTTTGTATAATGTTCAAATATGAACAAGACTTAGTTGACATATTACATGCTGGAATAGTTTGAACTTTACAAATTCATGTAACATCAAGTGATGTTCTTGTTTGAGAAAATTGGCAAACTTCCTCATACTACTCACAATTAGGAATCGGCAATGTTTACTTGAAAACTACAAGAGTAGACATAAGGAAGGTAAAATCGGTTTCACAAAAAAGTGACCGACTCTTGAGCGAGGAATATCACATTTTTCGGTTCGTGTTTATATCATACTAAAATCATCCGCTTAACAGAATATCTTTGTTCCCAAATCCCGACCTGTAAAAATTCTGTTATATTGTCACGACCGCCCTCAAAAGCCTGTTTTACGCAGTCTCAAAAAGTATCACTTTTTGGTAAAACTGATTTTACAGTCAAGCCCGATCTTAGCGAGTCTATTATTAGTTATAGATATTTCATTTATCTACAATTTTTTATGCCGGATTCTTGTACCTGGCGCCAGACCCAAAGAGAGCTGGAGAAGCAGGGTAATTTCCCCGGGGCCCGGAAACTCTGCAGGGGTCCGCAAGAGACCAATGATTTTTTTTAAATTTCGTCCAACACATACCTGAACTTCAAGTAATACTTCGCAAGGTTTCCAGTTTGAAAATAAGAATAAGCAAACTAACGTTCTGTTTTGTATTTTTCATAATCTTACCTTATACTCTAGCCCCTATAGCCCCTCGTAGCTCATTTGGAAGTTGATCAAAAGACGCTCGTTTTGGACAATGTAGCGATGTTCAAAAATGAGCTAAAATGGGTAAAAATGACTCGAAGACCCTCTCAGCATTAAAGTTTTTTCGTTATTCCCTATTACATTCTAGAAAAAATGTGAGAATCAATGTTGAGAGCATGTATGAGTCATTTTTAGTCGTCTTGTGTGTTTAGTTCGTTTTTGAAAATCGCAACATCGTTAGGAACGAGCTTTTTCTGATCAACTCCCAAATGAGCTACGAGGTTCTAATTATACTAAAATGATGTCCAGGAACTACCCTACAAATCCTTGAAATATTTTTCTCCGAAACGACCTTTTTTTGACCGACTTCCAAATGAGCTACGATGTCTCAATTGTGTTAAAATGATCTCCAGGGATTCCCCTGCACATGAATGAAAAATTTTACGAATCACTCGCCAACTAATAGGAGTTTCATAAGAATCGATCACATTTGAAACAGAGTGCCCGGTCTGAAAGTATACAATTTTTTCGTTTCAATTAAAATAATACAGCGATTTGAATTGGACAGTCTTTGTAGAATATTTTTGCAAAATTAGGACCTCGTAGCTCATTTGAAAGTCGATCAAAAGACACTTGTTTCTGATAATGTCGAGATATTTAACAAACAGTTGCACACTTGAAACGACTTACAATTAGAACGACTAGAGGATCCTTCCAACATTGATTTTTCGTTTTTCTCCATTTTATTCTGGATGAAGTGGCAATTTTAGTTCATTTTCTCTAGAATGCTGTGGAGAAAAACGAAAGAAATCAATGTTGGGGGTGGGGGATACTCGAGTCATTCTAATTGTAAATCGTTTTGAGTATGCAGCTGTTTTTTTTTAAATTCCAACGTTGTCCAAAATGATCGTTTCTTGACCGACTCTAGAGACCACACTAAAAATTCTTATTCCGTCTCTTTTTCAATTTATTTATCAAAAAACACCTAGAAAGTGCTTTTACTAATTAAAAACCAGTAAAGCTGATCTTGGAAATAATAAAAAAACGAACAATAACCATAACGAATTGACGTTAACAATATTATCAACATTCCACAATTGTAATTATTGGATTTTTTTAAAAGATTTAAAACCGAAAATACAATCTTATAATTTACAGAAAAAAAACCAAGCAATTCTAACTGAAGATTCATCTTAAATCAAGCATCAATGAAGTAAAACATTGTGGGTTTACTGTAATTTGTAACTATGGAAAATTCAACTGATTCGTCAGCAGAAGAAAAGTAATGTGTTGATAAGCAAGAATTTATAATCATCTGAAAGTGTGCTTATAATAGAATCGAATGAAAGAAGAAAGAAATGAGGAATTTCAATTTTGTACATATCGTTTTAATTACAATAAATAAAATAAATTATATGTAAAGAAGAGAGGGAACAATTCCAAGGTGTATAACAGGGGCGGCTCGGTTTTATTTATAACGACCGTCATTAATTATTTGTGCGGGTGTAACACCCCCACTAATTAAAGTTTCGAACCGTCTTTGGTACGCAATCACAAAAAAAAAACACAATAGAACCATTAAAAATTGAAGATTCATATTAGTTCTACATTGATAATAATTACAAATTTAAATTATTCACTAATTTTATATTTTTTATTAATTAATTTAATTTTATTTTAATTTTTTGTAGAGAATAGATAAAAAATATTGGAAAATTAACAAAATATCTGTTATTGAATTTTCGAACAATTCCAATTATAAAAAACACGATTACTCATAAGATTATAAAAAAAAATCAATTAAAATTATTAATTTTCAGTCTTTATGCATTGATAAAACAATAATAATTAATTTACGATCTGTTGTTTTGTTTGTTAAATTTAATGCATTTTTTAATCAGAAATACATAATAATAATAATAATAATAATAATAATAATAACGTATTTGTATTTGTATGGCAAAGGGGGAAACATTGGGGGAATTCGTTTGTTATTGATACATGTCTACATCAACCGTACTATTTGTAAGGAGCCCTTTACATCACTCACAAACAACAAAAGCTACCTGCATTGAAATTGGAACACCTGGACTAGTTTATTGTTGTTATTATGATTATTGTTGGGAAATGTTATAACGGAATCATGTCTTAACTGAAATTGTTGTTTTAATTATAAACAAATTTTGTAATTGCTGTCTGTGCTGTATGCCTGTGTGTACGTACACGTACAAACAATCTTGTTTTCTTTTTCTTGTACACTGTTGTTTTTTTCGTTTGTAATACAAACATAATGTAATATCGGTATGTTTGATTTTATTATTTTTTCGTTTTACCTACTTAATTGTTCAAACAATCTTTATCGTGACCCCACAATGACGACTCGATTCAATGAACTTTGTGATGATCACATCACAGTTGAAGCTGCCGAAAAAAAATCGGATTTAGATGTCATCGTTCGATATCTACTAAATACATTTTATCTACAGTAGTCAGTGCCGGATCTTCCTTATAGCAAAAATGAGCTAAAGTCCTGTCTTTATACAAAAAAAAAAACTTGTAAACGTGCCCTTATAATTATAATTTTTTTTAAAACAAAACATTTTATTAACAATAAAAGATTCTCTTATCAATTTATCATCTCATTATTTCAATTAAATTAAAAGTTATCAAAGAGGCCAAGCTGAATTTGAGATTCCGCCACTGATAGTAATCGAAGCGTTTCATTTTTTCAACAATCATCGTTTAATTATTAATCAACTTAAACTGGAGATAATGCGAAAAAATCTGATAATCACTTGTCTTTACAGTTCGAAAGCTAGCTGGAATTTATTTTGAAATGAAATCAACTGCCCCTTTTATAGTTTTATTTACCCTGCAGACATCGTAGCAGCAATTTTTCCCTTGAAATTCAAAGGGGTGCATTCTAGCTTTCAGCAACAATTTAAAAAAAAAGAAGTGATTCAAGTATAAAAACACAAACATACAAAATTTAAATCAAACATTTCTGGCAATTCGGTTATAATAATTAATGATAACGAACACGATTTATTGCAAATTTAGTGTAGTATACGGGCTATCCAGTCTGGAAGTAGACAATTTGGCCGTTTTTACCAAATTAATACAGCAATTCAAATAATATTTTAAGGATTTGTAGGGTAGTCCTCGGAGAACATTTGAGCAAAATTAGAACCCCGTAGCTCATTGACAAGTCGATTAAA
This sequence comes from Mylabris sibirica, assembly GCA_039776855.1. NCBI lineage: Eukaryota > Metazoa > Arthropoda > Insecta > Coleoptera > Meloidae > Mylabris > Mylabris sibirica. The sequence goes on from CM077841.1 coordinate 7,525,713, forward strand.
AGGCGCTCGTTTTAGATTATGTCGCGATTTTAGAAAAGTAGCCACAAACGTTTAATGACTAAGAGATCCTTCCAACATTGATTTTTTCCATATTTTTCATTCTAGAAAAAAGCGGAACGTTTATAACTACCTATTCCAGAATAAAATGGAGAAATACAAAAAAAAAATCAATATTGGGAAGATCTTTAAATCATTCTAAGTGTGCGCAGCAAATTTTTGAAAATCGCAAAATCGTAAAAAAAGAGAATATTTGACCTTACAAATGAGCTAATATTGGTAAAATTGGGTACCTATTGCCATACTGAACAACCTGTATATACACCCTTGCAATCCACGCAGATGAGGCTCAACAAGGTTTAAATCTCTTTTCTTCAAATATTTTAGTCCAATAATGTAAAAAATATCTTTTAATAAATGATTGATCTTGAAGCTCTTGGTAAGTCAAGTAATATTTTAATGTGTAGAGGGGTCCTTTTGTTACAGGGGGCTTGAAATTTTCCGTTACGCCACTGATGGAGAGATTTTTAGAGTCGAACGTCTCGAAAAAGGCGGTAGAAACGTAGAAACAAGCAAAGGAATGTAAATCTAGGGTAGTCTTAGAAAAAAAACTAAAATTCAAATAAGATTTGTTGTTTTTTTATAAAGAGTTGATTTCGCGTGCTAGATTTCAACCTTGGTTCTCTTCTGGTGAACCAAGAAAACAGGTCTTCCTAATTCGTTAGATCAAATTATAGCGAATTCTGGATTTTTGCGGTATTTTCTTAGACGCAAAAAATCTAGTTTCAAACACGTTTTGTTTAAATTCAAACTAGATTGTTTCTCTTTACAAAATTTATTGTTTTATATTCGATAAATTCAAATGATGTGTTAACCATTTTTTCCAACAAACACCACGTAGTTTACAGATATGGATCGAATCGGTAATTCACCAGGCATTTCCAGGGAATTTCATTTTCATTTTCAACACACAGTTCTTTTACTGCAACAAACTTGCTTTTTTTGGAAAATTTGTGTATTTCAATCGACTTTAGTGTCTCTTCCCCAAATTGCAGAGCGTATCGATCATGTGAGTTTCCGTTCGAATCGAAATCGCCCCACAGTCTCAACAACCAAGCCAGACGTGCCGACCGCAGTCAGTTACCTGTCGTTCACAGTTTAGCACGGAAGTTTTTAGTCTCTCTCTAACAACGGCGACTAGTTTATCATCGTGATTCATATTTCATCCTGCACATAGTTCTTGATTGCTATAACCGGTTAGGGTAAAAAAAAAAAACGAACAATATTGTGTTGTTGTGTTGCTGCTAGTTCAGATTAGAATCATTAAACCATCATGTCAACTCTACCGTCGATTCTATGTTGTCTCGTAATTTTCCAAATTATTCCCCAATTATTATGTGACGACACCACTATAATACCGACATATGCTAGTAAAAAATCAACAGATTTATTATCATCAACTATGGGTGTTAAAGCGTCCCCAACAAATATTCCTCTATCATCAGCATCACCACCAGGAGCCTCAGTATCACCATCAGGAGCCTCAACATCATCATCATCGTCATCATCATCATCGACAGCACATCCACTAGATTCAACAATAAAACCAACACGAGCTCCAACAGCTGCTGCTGCTCCTGGAGGAGGAGCACCTACATTATCCCTATCAACACAACCACCCTTAATTCATCAACATTCAACCGAATCGACACCGTCACCTAATTCAACATTGAAATCCTCAACGGCAGCAGAGAAGAATTCAACGAAGACCGAGAAGAATCCGGCAAATTCGATCTACAATCATGGTTATCTAACAAGTTTTGTCATCTTACTATTAGTTGGTGCCATTTTTTAAGTGATGAAGTTTATCAAAGGAAAAATGGGAGAGAAACCAGTGCCGTTATTGTTATTACACAACCAAAGACGATGAGTTTTCTTGAATTTTGTATTATATAAGGTTTCCAATATGAATTTCCCGATCAAGTTCGGAAAATTGTAGAATCTGTAGAATTCGCAGTATTTTTCAGTTTTGATGGAGAATTTCAAAAAATACCGAATTATTTTGGAAATCTTTATAGTAACTCTATTATAAAAAAATATGCATTATGTATGTGATATGATATGTAATCTAAAAATTGTATGTTTTTTCTTTGGAATTAAATTTCTAAAATTGCAATTAAATGTTTTTCTTGTTAAGAACAGATCCTGATTTGATTTCAAAACAATTACTGTTATGTCTTGAACAGAGTAGGTGTTATCAAATACCACCCACCCACCCACTTATATGTTTTTTAATACCATGAACACAAAAGAAAATAAATCTCCACTTTGCTGATAATACAATCATTAAAAAATACACATTGCAAAAAGTTGTTTTGTTTCTGTTCAAAATTAAATGAAAATCGATGTTAATTTATCGAAAATAGTAGTGGGTTATTATAACAATAACACAGTTATTACATTCATTTGATGAATTACTAAATATACAAATGGTTAGTTTAAATATTGTTTATGTTTATCAATAATAAGACAACTTATTGGGGCCCTTAAAACTAAATTTATGAGCTTTCAAGTGTCGTTTTTTTGTGATATTATCACAACAATTCTTGGGACAGTTCTAGCTCTGGGTAGAAAAAAAGCCTGTGAAAGTGAATGGTAAAATAAATAGACTGCAACGAATTGTAATAAATTCGTTTCAAATACGATATTGTTGTTTTTTTCCCTAATTTATTACAAATAAACGTTAAATACAGTGGCGGCTTTAGGAGGAGGTTGGCTGGGCGACCGCTCAAATCGCCAGACACACGAGGGGCGGCATAAGAACTACATACATATTCCTAAAGGGCGCTAGATTTTCTAGGGACGGTCCTGGGTGTATAAATTGTAGTATTCAATATGACGATATATTTTATACAAATTACCACTTATCGAAATTTATTACTGTTAATCCAAATGTTTTTCTAAAGATAAAATAGACTCAATAGACACTGTAGAGTGGTTAAAGTGTGTATTGACACTCAAATTATTGTTATTTCAGTCAAAATACACAATTCTATTCTAGGGTTTTGTTTACGAAATTGTGTTCGATATATCCAGGACCGGCCCGAGCAATAGAGGAGCCCCGTGCAAGGTTGACTTGCGGGGCCTTCAAACAATAGGATAAAAATTTTGCATTGACAGTTCTTGACTAATGTTAGATCTAAGGTTTTTTTTTATTATTTTCAATCTTGAGAAAAATCTTTCGGATAACAGGGTTGCGATAGTAATTATACTCTACTGGCCCTTGTTATTAAAAAATTGAAAAAGGGCGCACAATTTTAATGTTGCACTAAGCGCAGATAAAGCATACTACGGGCCTCTAAGTAAACAAGACTCAAAAACTATAAAATCAACGCTTTTTATTTTTATCTAATTGTAAATTTAAAAAATACTACGCTTAACACTTTTTGAAATTTTCAAATATTTTACTCTTAGCTCAAGAATTTCCAAAAAGCAAAATTCGATAATTTACAATGAAAAATAACTAATTTTTCATTTTCTTGCTTCAAACGCTTTCACTCAATTTCAGGACAGAATTTTTTACTTTTGATCAAGGTTTTGGTACATTTTCTTCTTAAATTTTGCAATTAAATCGTGAAAAAAGACGATTTAGACACTCAAAAGGGGAATATTCAAACACAGTCAATGAATTTTAAAACGATTTCTTCAAGTTTTAGTACATTTTCGTCCTAAATCATGTGTTTTCAATAAATTTTGCTTCTAATTTGTGAAAAGCAACTTTTGGTCAATTTTGACCCAAATTCTCGACTTTTAGTCTTGACTTAAAAAAAAATGTTTATGGTCGATCTCATTAATTTCTAATGAATTGCTATATTTTTAATCGATTTGTAAACCCAATCCTCGATTTTTAATTAACAATTATCTTCCTAAATTGGCATTTCTTCGCGAATTTTGTTATTGAATCATCAAAAAGGAGGGATTTGCTCAATTTTACTGTTGGTTTTGAATAGAATTTTTGATAGTGAATTGTGAAAAAGAGACTATTTAGCCATTCCGGCTCGATTTTCGAGATGAATCTTTGCTTTTTGATCAAGATTTCAAAAATTTTTTGCTCTAAATCATTGTCCTCGACCTTAGTTTTAAGCACAGGCCAATAAGTTGAGCGATTTAAGGACAAATAATTTATACCAAAAAAACAAAACACGAATTTATTTGTTGTGGGTCAGAAAATGTTCATTGTGAACCAATCAAAAATTTTTACCGGCTGGTCGTTGAGAAACACTGTAATAGACGACACTTATACTTATTTTTTTGAGCTGGATTTTAAAATTTCAACCAAAATCTTTAGAAATTAGTCTTTTAATATATTAGTTTTTAATGAATTTTTCAGTCGTTTTTTATATTAGTGTTTTAACGTTTAGTCTTAATTTTTATTCTATTATTTATTTTAGGAGAACCGAGCTACTTTCGTAATTTTTTAATATTTTTTTCATAGAATTCAATCGTAAAAAAGAACAGATCTAGGTGATAGTTGATTTTTAAGCGGAATTTTCGATTTTTAGTTTAGGTTCAAATCATCAATTTTTTAATTTTTAAGTCCCGAAAAGAGTTTCTATTTAAAGACTAAATCAAATCTATAAAAAGTATAGATGGATCAACATAAGTTTGCGTCAGTCGGTGCATCTAAACAAGGTTTTCGGAATAGTCCGCTAAACCGATCGTGTCTATTCGATACAATGTCAAATGTATTAGAGAGGGGGGGAGAGAGAGAGAGAATATACTCTTCATCGCAATTCTACTGTAGCCAAGATATACTGCGCGCTCATGGTCTCGGACAAACTTAACTTGAGTTTACTATAATTGGAATACTTATATTCAAGTAAATTTGAGGCGATTCTTACCGTATATGAAGAAGTACGGCAACGCTGCGGAAAGGAGCACTTTCATACGTTTCTTCATTTTTTGAGGGACCGCATCCACCTCTTGATACGTCCCTGTTTATAGGAAAACAACGTTCTATTTTCTTCCGTTCTACTACCTATACAAAAAAATAAGACTCGTAAAATAGTTTAGTACTTTTTTTAAAAATTAAATTAAATTTTTCCTAATTTTGAAAATAATTTCTGTTCACTTATGTATACAGAGATGAAAATCTAAATGTAAGGGATTCTTATGAAACTCCTATTAGTTGGAGAGCGATTCGAAAAACAATTCAAGGATTCATAGAAGGGTGCCTAGAATCATTTTAGCAAAATTAGAGCCTCGTAGTTCATTCAGAAGTTGGTCAAAAATTGCTCGTTTCTGATGTAGCGATTTGCGAAAACCAGTTATGCGGCCTAGAATGACTCGAAGATCTTCCCAACATTGATTTTTTTTTATTTTTCTCTATTTTATTTTGGAGCGCGGGCAAGTGTCTCCGATTTTTTCTAGGGTGCAATGGAGAAAAACAAAAAAGAAAATGTTGGGAGGGCTTTTGAGTCATTCTACGTGTTTACCTCGTTTTTGAAAATCGTGACATCGTCAGAAACGAGCGATTTTTGACCAACTTCCAAATGAGCTATAAGGTCCTAATTTCGCTAAAATGCTCTGTGGAAATCCCCCTATAATTCCTACTGGGAGTTTCACACGAATCGTAGACATTTAGATTTTGATCTCTGTATACAAGTTACAAGAGCATTCAAGGATAGGTTGAGAGCCACAAATAAGGGTATATACAATCTGTTTGGTGCAGTTCTTGAAGTGTATTGTTTGGATTTTATATACCGCACTGGCAACATCAATTAGAAGCATACGCGAAATATTTCGATTTCATCCGTTATGAAATAAGTCCAAGTGAGGCTTGTTGAGCAACCAAACAGAGATCTTACTGGATAATATTCTTGAAGCAACGAAATATTTTAACAATGATTCGAGTTAACATTGCCAGATCGGTAGATTGTGAATATTTACTACTTGCAATTACTTTATAATCTGCTTATTCATTTGATTTTCTAAACAAGTTATATTCCATTAATCATTCGTGTAAGGTAACGTCTCCTAGAGGACAAAAATGAAAATTGTTCCTTCAATATAAACAGCTACCATTTCTAGGAAACATTTAATATGCTCATAATGTTTCAAATTTTTGTTCTCTACACCTTTAACAAATACAATAACCAAGGCCGGACTATAGACCGGATTATCTTTAACACGAATCATTTGAAATTAAAATTAATTACGGTTTAAAAAAAAACACCAATAATGTAGATAAATAATAAACGTAACAATAGTTAATACAATTAGATTAACTAGCTTTTTGTGAAAGAATTAATAAGGTAATGTTAAATCCTTGTTCTAATAAAAAACCGGTAGTGAAACTTGAGGTTCTTGCAACCCTGGGAATCATAATATTGTTGAATAAAATGCTAAAAAAAATTGTTTATTCATGTAGAAACAACAGTCTTACATTAATCCTCCTAATTTGTTAACAATTCCACGTATTTCATTGATTTGTTTATTTGTTAATTCATTAGTTTTGATAAATTTTTCCAATTGTTTTACATTTGATTTTAATTCACTAATTATCTCATCATACTCATCTAATTTAATTTTCTTACTTAACGGTGATTGGATATCGTTAGTTTGATCATAATTGAATTTACCACACTTGTGTTGATATCGAACATTTGATAGATCTTCTTGAAATTTAAGAGACACTTCTTTTTGATTCACTTGCTGTTGAAATAGTTGTTGTACATCTCTATCTTCGGATAATTTCTTAAATAGACCATCGAAATTAGAATTTTCACTAAATTTTTGGTAAATATTCAACAGATTCACTAAAATTATTGGATTTTTATCTTGTAATAGTTTTAAGAATATCGCATAAATTATCGACGTTAAAGCAAACTTCTTTGAATTATTTTCAACACAAAACTTGGCTAATAATAGAAGAAAATCGCAGATTATCAATTTGAATACTGGAGAATTTAAAAATAATTTCATTTGGTTTAAAATCTAAAAAAAAATCACTATTATCTATAAAAACATTTGAAAAATCAGTACCAATAGTAATGCATCATCACTCATCTGATCAATTAGCGTTTTTGTAATTTTGCATAATTTCATTATAAAGAAATCAATGAAATCATTAATTTGATTTGGATTTAAATTAAACGACCATAATCGTTCAATAATTACAATTATTTTGCAATTATTTAATTGGTAACGATTAAAATCAATGTCTGCAATAATTTCAAACATTTCAACCTAAAAATAATTACAATTTATTTTCATTTAAATAAAATCGAAAAATTAATCAACTAATACCATAATTAAAGCATCATTAATATTCCAAAAATTGATATCAGCAATACTGAATTTTTCATATAAATCATTTATAATAGTTTCAATATGAAATCGTTGTGATAATGGGATATTATTTACATTTAACCATTTCCATACTGATAAATTCGTTGAATATTTCGATATTAGACTATTCTTATCGTTATTTTGCATGTTATTGAAAATTCGTTGTAGAAATATTTTTAAAAATACCAATTGTGGTAATTTTCCACTATCAAAATTGATAATTTTCAAGAGTAATGTTTCAATAGTCGCCCGGCAAGTTTTAGGTGCATTTCTACAATTTTTTTTTGTGTTACTCTATTTTTAACTAAATTAAATAATACCGTAATAAACTACTCCAAATCTCCAATGCAAGTAATGCTGACCAAATTCGATCTTGTAGCAAATTTTCCAGTAAAACCATCTCGATTTCCTTGTAATATTGTGGAAACACCACAACACTTACTGTAATATGAACTATAAGATTTTTAAAAATTCGCGAATCTGAATAGAATTCCCAATATAAAGTTTCAGAATAATTAAAAATCAATCTTATTACTGTAATAATAGGCAAATTCGAATCGTTTAATTCCGGTATAAACTTCAATAATGTACTTAAAAATCTCAAAATTCCTAAATTTGTTGAAACATATCTTAGTTCATCGTCATGATCATTATCTTTAATCAATTTCTCAATATTACAACAGAAATTAGTTTCTCTGGTGAGTTTTCTTAGAAAACCCTCATGATTCTCAACGATTCCGTCAATATTGCGGGTGATTTCGTGGCGATTCTGGTGCAATTTGAAATTATCAACTGAAAAACTGGAAGACTTCCATTAAATAAACAAGAAAAGATGATAAAACTCCAAAACTACCTGTAGATTACCACTGAAAACTTCACAATATCGTTGTCGAATTGCTGTAAATTGTCCCAATGGATTTCGAATAATTTCAAAGCGATTTTGTGGAGGAAACTAATCATTTTACAACACTGACTCACTGTTTTTAAATCACTACAATTCTAAAATAAAGAAATAGTAATGCAGATTTATAATTATTCAAATAATTACCATTCCAATTTTGTCGTAATTATTTTTGATTTCGTTCCCGAGAAATCTGATAGGTGATGAAAGCTCTGGATCTTTGATAAGAACAGTTGAGTGTTTTTGTGTTATTGAGATGAAAGTTTTCCAATTATCAATCATAGATTTTGTGTTTAAACCGGACAATACTTGACTTAATTTACACAAATTCGACAAAACTAGAAATTAGAAAAAATACAATTTTGTTATCATTGATAAAGTAATAATAAGTTTACAATTTTTTAAATCTATTACTTCTTCTTTATAATCAAATTGGAGTATATAGAGCATACTCAACAATTTCATGTGTAGATCTTGTGATAAACGAAACAATTCCAAAATTTCTTCAATATTCTTGAAATTATCTTTATATAAGTTTTGACTGTGTTTACAATGTTGGAAGGATTCTGATAGAATTTGTATTAAATTCGATGGTAAACTAGCAACATATCTATATTCAAGTTGATTTTCGTTTAATATTTGTTGGAAAATTTGTTCAAAAATCTTTAAAATTGTTTGAATATTTTGTAAATTCGCCCTTATCGTCGTTATATCACTAGAAACAGCCAATTCAGTGTTGTTATCAATAATCTGAAATTTATTTAGAGTAAATCATAAAGTTGGATTTTTAATAATAACAAGTACTTTACTAATCATTCGAACCATAACAGGGACTATATGTTGTAAGATTTCAATTTCCAATTGATCGATTTTATAATTGGGTATTAAATTCGATATTAATTTAATATTTTCTAAACTTTTACATAAATCATCACAATTATTCATCGAATCTTGAATGGTGAAGTTAAGGTCTATATTTTTGATACATGTCTAATATTATGAAAAAAAGGATATTATTAATTCTTGTTTCTGATGTGTTAATTCTTCAAAATTATAATCAGAATTTGATAAAAATTGGGAATTACAATCCATTTCACAGTTTAACTTTTCAAAATTGACATAGACTTGGATGTACTAGACTGCTAATGTGGGTAGAAATTTGTAGCCACCATGCGCAATAATATTTTTTGAGACTTATCTGTTGTTTCTTTCCAACAATGCAACAGCTGTATTTTCTGTCTTTGTCAACTTATCCACCACAATGTTTTACGCTGGCGGAAGTGGCGGATACTCAGTCAAATTGAAGGATGGATAGTGATAAAGAGTACGACTAACTTTCGAGGTAATTCGAAGTTAGTTACATTATAATCCAATACAAAACATAGGACATTAGCTATCTATTCCCTTCCAATATCTTTGAAAATTGAAAATACATAACCTCAAATTTGACATTAAAATTGGAGCGTTAGACACTGCCAGTCACCACAGGTGTTGCAGCGTTGTCAGATAGTTTTAAATCCACTGGGAAATAATGAATTTCAAATAAATTCTCAATTTAATATTTTTGATCGAATTAGTAAATCTACCTATGTACATAAAATTGTATGTTTAAAGAGAGTATTTGTTATTTTTTTGGTAATTAAAATTATGGATGTGCTAGAAAAATAATTGATCTGACAATGTTGAATGGAACTCTAACCACTACAACCTCGACTATAGTAGTTACGCAACCAACAATACGCTTATTTTATTTGGATATCGGTTTTTTTTTACAAGAAAAACTAAATGATATCAAAAACTATCAAAAAATTTGCTAAAATAATGTATTACAGATTAAACCCAAACATTTTATTATGTAACATAGTTACAATACTGTACAACGTAAGAATGTAATAGTTAAAGGCGACAATATTTCTTTCTTTCTATAAAATCTACAAAACATGGTAAAATTTCCACAATAAAGAAAAAATGGAATGATGTGTTAGCTAATTAAGTAAAGACGGCTACAATAAACAATTTGAACAACGATAACATCTTCTAAATTTCTTTTAAGTTATTCTTGCATCAGTTGATTGAAATTCTCTCTTAATTACGATAATTCTTATGGATTACTGGCTTAATATCATAGACCAATTGTAATATCTCTTTTATCACTGGTTCTTTCTGTGATACGACCGCTTTATTCATCTGCTCGATACGTTGTTGTGTATCAATTTCGATTTTTGCAGCAACATCCTCCCTGGAACCCATGTGTTTAGCTTCAAATTCACGGAATTGACGTTCGCGTTCTTTACGATATTTCTCAATTTCATCTTGGGCCTCTTCTTTGGCTTGCTTCAAACGACGAGCCTTACCTTTTAATTACATTTAAGAAGAAAAAAATGGTAAAATTATTGATATGCAATATAAGTATATGAGAGCAAGGGAGATCTCGTGATTAATTTTGTTACACCCATTTATTTTTAATAAATATTGGAAAATATGAACTTACGTTTACGGGCATCGGAGACTTTTTCAGCGGCACGTTTTTCAGCCGCTAACAACTGCTGAATACCTTGAGTTTGACTTGCCATTGTAATTTTCGATAATTACTGGAAATTATTCGTTTTCCTTGGAGAAATATCGATCAAGATTAAATGCTGCTGGTCGAGATTTAATAAACAGTCATATGATCGACGTCAATTTGACAATCGACTACAAGGTGAAGAGGGCGCCACTTGAACTAAACGTTAATTGCTGCTCCATCACAATTTAAAATATTTAATTTAATTTCAAGTTTTAGAGGATAATTTTTTATAATTTTAACGACGCATATTCGATGCAAAATTAAAGAAATTATAGTTAAATGAAATTATGTGGGACGAATTCGGTGTTTTGATGGGGTGTAAAGAAAAGCGGAATTGGCAACACTGTTCGTGTTTTCTAACCTTATTTTTTTCCAATAACTTCATCGATTAAATTATTCGAATTTTCTTGCAACTTATCGGAATGGTTTCAGTTTTACAATTAGTGAAAACTGTGAATTTTCCACAATTTTTAACTCAAATCCGTCGATTATCTTTAACGTCGATTCATCAACTCAAACAAAGTAATCATTAAATCCGTTCAAAATTGAGGTTAGATTGTAATTTTCTGTTTTTAGTTAATGAAATTCAGCAGGATAATTGTTTAATAATTAATGCGGATATCACACCTTCCAACCGTGAATCGTTACTATTGAAAAATGATAATTCAAAAATTTGTCCAGTTTGTGCCTCTGGTTTAGATATTAAACATACAGACGTATTGATTTTAAGTCAATTTGTACGATCCGATGGATGTATGCTACCAAGACGTGTCACTGGTTTATGTAATAAACAACAACGACGGCTATCGTCTTTAGTTACAATGGCACAGAAAGCTGGTAGATCAATTAATACAAAAAATTAGTCGAATTTGAGACTGGATAGGCTTTTTATATCAATTAGCAAGCAGTTGAGAAGCTGTAGCGTAGCTCATTTTTGTGTGATGCCCTAGTTACAAATCCTTGGAATATTTATCCAACTATCCAGTCTTAAATGATTCTGGTTGTATAATAATGAGCGTTTTTTTTTAAAGGTTTAATGCCCAATTTGAATCCTGCAAACAGCAAGAAAGACCCAAAAAGACGATATGGTTGGAAAAAATTCAATAAATATTTCGACGAATCTACAATTAATACTAAATAGAATGTTACTTTATTAAAATATTACAATATAATATAAAACATACACAAGGAAGAAAACAAAATAGTACAATAACAGTGTTTGATGAAATTAATTTTCAATATTTCTCATTTTCATCAATAAATCAAATCTTCTGTTAGAACGAACGCCTCTTATAATATTGCGCCGTTCTTCAGTACCTTTTTTAGTAAATTTCGTCTTATTTACAACCGCCGCTTTTATTTCTTCTTTCCTCGTAGTGGCTGCAGTAGCAGTAGCACTAGTCTTAGGGAATTGCGCAATTTTAAAACCAAATCTATTCAAATTACCCTTTACAGGCACTGTAGGTTTTGGTGTTTTCGGTCTAATAGAAAACGGACATAAGTTTACTTTGGGTTTAGCTTTTTCTTTAGATGGTCCAGGTGTTGCCTGTCTCATTTTCACCTCTGTTGTTGTTGTTGGTGGTGGTGGTGGTGGTACCGGCGATGGGGAATCTTCAATTTTCAAATTCTTCAAATATCTCGGCATCGGTGTCGTGGGTAATGGAATAAAATTGGCTGGTTTCTCTTTCTCTTCAAAACCTGGTGCAAATTTAACAAATCGCTTATTTTTAATTTGTTTACACGCCGATGTTTTATCATCAATAATTGAATCAATAGATGATGGTTTTTGACCAGATAATAATAATTTTGCACGTTCAATTTTACGTTTTTCATATTCAACAATATCCTCCATTTCACTGAATGCTTTCTGATGAAGTAATGCAAAGTTTGGCACTTTTTTAACACGTGATTGTTTTGAACTTGATTTGGTGTTTGAATGACTTTGTGTTGTTTTCTTTTGAGAATTCCCAATCGTACGTGGTGTGCTTGAAGTGAAACTTTTTTGTAATTCTGTAACTTTCTTGAAAGGTGTTTTGAAAATTGATGATTTCGATGTAGATGGTTGTGTACGATTATTTTCAATTTCTGTTTCATTTTCAATTAGGGTTGAATCGTCTATTATAATCACCGAATCTTCCATTGTGGAATTATTTTTATTTTGACGTAAAGTAATGTTGGAGAAGTTTAATCGTTTGTTAATCGGCGATTTTGGTTGGTACGATATTGATGGCTCATCTTCATCATCCATAAATACACTCGAAGTTGAATTACAATGATCAGTTTTAACAGAAATATCCTTTTTCGAATTGCTGTTGAAAACATTTTCTGGAGTCGATTTGCATAGATCAATGAGAACAGGACTAGCAACTGTAGATTTATTTGAAAACGTTTCTTTTACAAATGATTCTGGTGAAACGGCAACAAAAGTTTCACGACAATCATCAGTTGATGGTTTTAATTCTTCTTTAAGTTGTACATCTTCGAATACTAAACTTACACTCTTTGATCTTGAATTTCTATTGTTTTGTTCTAGATTTTTTAAATCTTCAATATTATTAACTGTAACATTTAGTTCGTAAGTTCTTCTTTTCTTTGCTGGTTTCTCTTCACTTTCATGCTGTTCATCCATTGAGAATGTTTCATTCAAATTATGAATAGTTCGACGTGATTTTAACGATTTGCTTCGTTTCTTACTACTCTCACTACTAGGCTGAGTTATATGAATTGTATTACGTTCTTTCTTGCTATTTACAAATGAAGTTGACGGTTTATCTGTTATTGTACTTTTGATGTTAGGAATTGTAAAATTAAGAATACAAGCTTGTTTTTTGGGCGATTTTTCAATCGATTTTTTACTTGTAAGCTCACCATCTTCTCTTATAGAATTCAGTGTTTTATTATTCATTGTTGTATTTTCTTTGTTGTCTTCATCTTCTCTTTGAAAATCAAAATACTTATCAGCAACTTTATCAAACAGACCGTGTATCTTATCGAAATTGTGTTGAACTATTGTTGATTTTTCATTATTATCATTTTTTTTAGCATAACGACGAGCTCGTAATATTTTTCGTTCTACAATTTCGGTTTTTATTGGCTTTTGAATGATTTTATCGATATCATTTGGTGTTTTTGATGTGTATTTTGCTGATTTTGTTGATGTAGGTTCGTCAAGAGTGGTAAAATTTAAAAACACCAAATCATCGGTTTTTCGTGGTTTTCTCGATTTCGATTTTGATGGTGATGGTGATGGTAAATCGACTGCCATTTGTCGTATTAATAAATTTCTACTCATCTGAAAATAATTGTTATTATTCACCAATACAAATTTAAAATTATAAACAATTATTAAATACCTTTTCATTAATAATTTCAAAGCACTTAAACAATTAAACACAGTTAAAATAAAACCGATAAATAAAAATTCAAGTTTTAAAAACTGATAAAATAAACGTTTATCGTTCTGAAATTCTTTCCGATTTAAAAAAAAAATTTGACCGTTGAATTCTCGAAATTGAATCTGATTGGCCGTCGTGATTTCATCCTTAATCAGTTCCACCAACATAGTTCCAAAGTTTAATAGATTTTCTACATTTAAACATACACAGGCAAAATAGAGGATTTTATTGAGTCACGTTGGCAAAAAATTACAAATTATGTATAGCCATGACAGTGATGCTACAAGTTGCAATTCGGTAGATTTAGCGATTTAAAATTAAATACCGTTAAAATTTAGACCATTATTTTTAAAATGTATGGAAAGTTGATGGATAATTGTAATATTCCTGTTTAACAACAAATTTTGAAGAGAGTATTGCAAATAAAATATTCAATATATCACAGAAAATATTATTATTTAGTATTTTCATTAAGAAAGATACGTAGAAAATATTAAGGTTTATTAATAAATTAGTTTATTTGTTTATTATTTTCAATAAAACTGTGTGGATACGATTTTAATCATTTAGATGAAATAATCCTAATCTATTCTAGTGATTTTGTATGATATTTGACAATACTGCAATTAGAGAAAGCGAGATGGATTGAATTGGTATCCAGGTGTTTTTATTTAGCTATTTTTGATTGGTGCTCATTTTCCACTGATTTCTAATGTTGAAAAGAAATCAACTGGTTCCATATTTCTATCTCTTTTAGTTCTGAATAGCATGACTTAAATCAGCATTCCAGGATATCCATAGTGATATCAATTTTTATACAAAAAATTCAATTATCGTCGATCTTTATCAGTTGTATTTGATAAAACGAAATCTTTCAGTTATTCATATGACTGATAAGACAAAATTGTGCAAGATAATTTATATTTGAAGAAAAATTACAATAATTAATATAAAAGCCCCCTTAAAATTAATAATATTGGAATTTATTGGTTTATTTTCCGGTTGGAGCCGGATTTATGTTGTTGCAAATAAATATATTAAAGCTTTAGCAAATTGGAATATTTCGGAGCCGCCCAATTTCGATTCACCATAAACACGATCAACGAACGTAATTGGTACTTCACCAACACTAAAATTCAATTGTCTTGCACGTACAATCATCTCCATTTGAAAGACGTAACCTTTCGATACACAACTTTTTATCAATTTTTCTAAAACATCTTTTTTATATAGACGGAATGAACCAGTTAGATCCGAAGCACCAGGTCTTAATGTTAATTGTGTTAAGAAATTGGCAGTGCGTGATATTAATTTACGTTTAAAATCCCATCCATATACACCACCATCACCAATATACCGTGTACCAGAGACAATATCGAAATTGTTTGATTTCTGTTTCTCGATGAATTTCGGTATAAATTTCGGCTAAAATTCAATAGATTAGTAGATTAAAAAGTAAATTATAATAACCGTATACGTGATGGCTTAGATCAGCATCCATAATTATAATAAAATTACCAGTAGCATATTTAATACCATGCATATAAGCAGTACCCAAGCCTAATTTCTTCTCTCTTGGCTTCAGTACTATTGTATCTTCACCGTAGATTTTCTGTAATTGTTTAGCAGCTTCTAAGGTACCATCAGGACTACCATCGTCGATTATAATAATTTCATAATCACAACCACTAGAATTTTTGTTTTATTGATAAGTTTATGAGAGCAATAAAAATTGATTAAACTTACCTGTCTTTCATATGTTTTACAATTAGATAGATTATAATTGGTAGATTGTCGATTTCATTATAAGTTGGTAAAAGTATTGAATATTTATCTGATGAATTATTGGTGTTTGTACTCATTTTTTTTAAATTTTCATTCACATCAATAAAAACACAAAATTTATAGGTTATGATGGCGGACAGAACAGCCAACGAAGCAAATATAGATATTTGCATATAATTATTAATTTTTGATATAATTCGGCAATTCTACAATCGATAAGATTGATAAGATATTATCAATAAATTTCAACAATTATTAAAAATTTCGATGTTTTTCTGTATTTTAATTATTTTTGAAATGAATTTTTTCGATACAATGTTGGTAGTGGTTTGACAATTGATGAGTTGTCAAATACGTCACACACTACGTTTCTTGAGATGTTCCACTTGATTTGGTAAAGTACAAATGTGAAACAACAGAGGGCACTAATAAGAATTTAGGTAAAAAAAAATTTTTGATTTTGAGAAATATTAATTTTAATTATGTGCACCATTTCATCCTCGTTCTTTCATAATTTCTATATTTCGCTCAAGAACGACTCAATAGATAAGCAAGCTTGCTTTTGATCAAAACTCTCTGCTCTTAATCGAAATTCGAACACATTTTTGAAATCAATTTTTGAGCAGTTGTATTTTTTTGTAGAGCAAACTTCAATAGAGGAGAGTTACAAGGAATTTTTTTAGCATACTTCCTATCAACCTCATTGTTTTTTATGAAGGAAATGTAGATAAAGAGCAAAATATTGATTCTTTAGTTTCAACACCAAATGATTTTTGATGTTTTTAGATTTTCAATTCAACTTTTTGCGCGTCCCTGATTCCTTCCATTTCGTCACTGTTTCTTCGCCCTTCTTTCCGCAGTGGCGTAACGGAAAATCTCAGGCCCCTCTACATTAAATGGGCGCCTCTACTTATATTAGTATAAAATATGCGTCATTATTAATGATTTATCTAGAATCTTTTACGCCTCTGCTTCCTTTTATTCTTTCAATTCTTCTTCCTTCCTTTTCATCTCTATAATTTTGCATATTTTAACTCTTAGATATTGTGTTATTTTACCTTCATTGTTCGTTCTTTCTTCCATAATCGAATTTCTCGTTCTTTTAAATAAATGATAAAGAAAATTATTTTTCATTTATGATCAATTAACTTATTGATTACCAATAAACAATGGTAAAATGTAATAGTTTTTATAATGACTCAGTTTATTCAATTACTTCGTAATAAGATTAATAAGTGTAGTTTTGTTTAAGATAATCGAGGCATAAACCGCAATATCGTTATAAAATCTACATTGTTAGTTTGTTTCCAAGTCTCATTTGGAAACAATGTCGACAATTTTTTATTACACAACATTTTTAATAAATCTAATAATCAATCAATATTTTCAAAATAACAATTGTATTTTTATTGTAAAAGAATTGGATAATTTCCAATATTCTTCTAATCAACTTCCAGTTGTTGTAATTAAGATAAAAAACCAATCCGACTATAGTTTAATTTTTAAAAATTACGGATGTCGTGGTATTATTATTGATAGTGCAAAACCGGAAATTATCCTAAAAGAAATCGAGAGTAGTCTACTTTTAAGTCCGGAACGATTTAATAACCGACGATATTTAATCGTATTGAACGATAATCAAAAAATTGATAACATCTTTCAATTAAAACAATTAAATTTTATTGCTGATTTATTGGTGATGAAAATTGTAAATAATCAAAATTTTACGAAATCAAGTCTTAATCAAACAGGAGAGACAATTTTTGAATTTTTTACTCATAAATATGTTGGTTTTGATGATAATAACGCACCAATATTGATCAATAAATGGTTTAATAAGAATCAAAGTTTCTTAGAAAATTCTAATCTTTATCCGGACAAACTCAAAAATCAACATGGACGAAAATTGCACATTTCTACATTAACGTATCCTCCCTATTCAGCACCTGGTAATTTACACATTCATCAATATTAATTATGTATAATTTAATTATAATTTAAGTTGTTGATAATAATGGTGGTTTTATGTCATTCTATGGTTCAGAATTAAGTGCAGCTATTTATTTTGCAAAAAATCATAATATGACACCGATTGGTTTTGTAAACGATTATCAATTATGGGGTGAAATTTTTGAGAATTTCACTGGCACCGGTCTACGGGGCAAATTATTGGATGATATTGCTGATATTGGTTTTGGTTCGGTAGTAATGTGGGAATCGGTATTTCGTTATCTTGATTTTGCTATACCGTTGATTCGAACATCGGTTACAGGCCTTGTACCAAAGCCAAAGTGAGCTGTAATTTTTCTCAAAGTTTCTCTTAAATTTTCTGTTTAATTATTATCAATAGGGTGGCTAGTGGATTGTTGACGCCGGTTAATACGTTCGGTCCACAAATATGGATAGGTGTTGGATGTATTTTTATTATTTCTATCATTGTTCTATCATTTGAATTTTATTTTTATAACCGCAATAGTATAATGTTGGAAGTCTATAATGGTGAAAGCCATGGAAGTTTGTTTCAGTATTTCAAAAAATCTATCGGAATTGTTTATAGGATTTTTCTAAGTCAATCTGTGACCGACACTATAATGCCTAAAGAGATCTTTACAAAAGTTATTGTGATAATATTAATGGTTTTCGGTTTACTTATCACTAGTTTATATTCGAGTAGTTATTCTAGCATTATGACTGTACCACATTATCAAAAACCAATTGATACAGTTAAAGATCTAGCTGATAGTGGTTTACATTTGGGTGGTACTGCTAGTGCATGGATTGAAGCTATCCTAGATTATGAAGAGCCAGAATATCGCAAAGTGGTCCAAGGATTCATTATAACAACTGAAGAAGATTTGGAAAAATACTCGAAAACGAGAAAATTTGCTTTCGCTTTAGAACGATTTACGGACAGTAATAAATATGATGGTTACAATACAATATGATTTTTACAATACAAATAATTTTAGAGAGTCATGCAATTGGTGGTTTCATCAAAAAAGATATCATTAAATATTATCGTGTGATGAAATACGATATTTATTGGACGTATTGTATAGTTATGACACGTAAAGGTTCCGTATTATTGCCGATATTTAATGATTTCGCGTTAAATGCATTAGAAACTGGATTAGTGTTGAAATGGCATGACATGGTATGTATACAAAAAATGGTAAGAACAATGATAAAGCTGATTATTATTTTAGGCAATTGATTCATGTTTAGATTCGTATGTACAAAGAGTTCTAAGAAATCCACAGAAAGATGACAATGTTGTTAAATTAAATTGGTCACATGTTGTTGGTGTTTTTACTATTTTATTATTTGGTTGTACGATTAGTAGTGCAATTCTTATTGTTGAGATATTCACATTTAGGGGTTATATTAGAGAAGTTAGAGAAAAATTCAAGATCTTCAATTAATTAATTAAATATGTAATTGGATCCATTTTATTGAGAAATAAGATCACCCTAGCGCATCCACCATTTTTACACAGACTAGAAACTGGCACAAATGAATGAAAATCTTATTAGTTGTCGAGTGATTCGAATGATACTTTTAAAGTGATCCTTAGAGAATATTTAAGTAAAAGTAGGACCATGTAGTTCATTTGCAAGTTGATCAAAAACTAGTTTTTTTCTGCAATGTTGAAATTTTCACCACTCAGCTGTACTCGTAAAATTAAATTATTAATTGTGTTTTTCGTTAAATAAATAAACATTGAATAGTTTTAACAGTCTGCGCCAGTGCTTTTCAAACTTTATTCTTACCGGTCGATCTGTAAATTTATTGATAGCTCTTTAAGGCAAAGTAATTTTTAGAAATAAGATCACCCGGCGCATCCACCATTTTTACACAGATTAGAAACTGGCACAAATGAATGAAAATCTTATTAGTTAACGGGTGATTCGAATAATACTTTTAAGGTGATCCTTAGAGTATATTTTAGCAAAAGTAGGACCATGTAGTTCATTTGCAAGTTGATCAAAAACTAGTTTTTTTCTGCAATGTTGAAATTTTCACCACTCAGCTGTACTCGTAAAATTAAATTATTAATTGTGTTTTTCGTTAAATAAATAAACATTGAATAGTTTTAACAGTCTGCGCCAGTGCTTTTCAAACTTTATTCTTACCGGTCGATCTGTAAATTTATTGATAGCTCTTTAAGGTAAAGTAATTTTTAGAAATAAGATCACCCGGCGCATCCACCATTTTTACACAGATTAGAAACTGGCACAAGTGAATGAAAATCTTATTAGTTAACGGGTGATTCGAATAATACTTTTAAGGTGATCCTTAGAGTATATTTTAGCAAAAGTAGGACCATGTAGTTCATTTGCAAGTTGATCAAAAACAAGTTTTTTTCTGCAATGCCGAAATTTTCATCACTCAAGTGTACTCGTAAAATTAAATTATTAATTGTGTGTTTTTCGTTAAATAAATAAACGTTGAATAGTTTTAACAGTCTGCGCCAGTGCTTTTCAAACTTTATTGGTAGCCCTTTAAGGTACAGTAATTTTTACAAAAAAAAAATGCATTGTAGATAAGGAATATTTCTTTTGGATTTTGTGAGGATCTTCTGCGAGTCGATTTTGGTTATATAAGAAACACTGGGTTGGAAATTGATACTAAACCAATGGGAAAGAACAATGAGCGACACAGGGAAGCGAAGGATTTTTGCATTGCAATGTTTCACGGTCAATCTTGGAATGTTGCTTTTTTTCAATTTTTTTTAGAACGTAAAGGACTAACTCCAAAATCTAAATGTAAGGAACAAATTACTGTAACGCTTTTGAGGGGTGCATAAGGCTCGTGGACCTTGTTACATAAAGTTAGATTTGATTTCACGCATTTTTCAATGAGCAACAGGGTCTTATTCTTGCTAAAAATATCTCTAGCGAGCACCCTACAAATCCTTAAAGTATTATTTTTACACAGATTAGAAACTGTCACTAATAAATGTTAACCTTTGTTGAAATAATATTAAAAATTGAGTATGATTTGAGTGATATTCCGATCGTGCCTTCCACTATCCTCCCTGTGATCCACCTTTTTTTACTGCTAAAATCTAAACATTTCAATTTAAAAAAAATTAAATTGAGAAAAGTAGAATAGATTATTATAACTCTCCTGTTCACTTTATATCTTTCCTATGTTTACTTCTATTTTTTGATGCTAATTTTCTCCTCTTTTTTACATTCTTACGGCATGTCTCCAAAGCATTTTCTCTTATGGTTGATAAAAGGTCTTATTTCAATTAATTTATTCCGTTTTTTTTGAATTTAGTATTTTGGTACTATGTTTTCCTTTTTTCTTTACTTACGACCTTGTTTTAAGCCTTTTCTATCGTGATAAATTTAAAAAGCTTAACAGTGTTTTTTCAAAAATTTTGACTAAACCAAGCCTTTTGATAAATTTACGAAAATTTACATTAAAAGTTAAAAAACTGAAGCAACACGGACAATTTTTGTAGGTTCAACATAATTGATATTATTTTTAAAATTTCAAAATTTATTTTTGAAAACACCCGTTCGGTGTCGCTGGTGTCTTCATAATTTGATTAGTAGCTCGAAAATTGGACGTTCTCTCTTATTGTACTCTCTTCAAATAAACTGTCAACATTTCGAGGTTAATTTAAATAAACAGAAATCGTAGAAAATTATAAAAAATGGGTAAAACTTGTAAAGTGGTCGTATGTGGAATGAAAGGTGTTGGAAAAACTGCTATTTTAGAGCAAGTCATTTACGGTAACATTACAGAAAAATCGGTATTTATTTTTTATTCTTTCAATTTTCAATCACTTATTGCAATATTTTCAGGAATTACATTCAACTATCGAAGATATCTACGTTGCTAATATTGAATCGGATAAAGGTACACGTGAAAAAGTCCGTTTCTATGATACGGCCGGTATAGAACAATCACAAACAACTACAGCAAATGGTACAACAAACCAACAATTGCCCAGACATTATCTGACAATAGCTGATGGTTATATCTTAGTTTACGATACAGAAAAACCAGAATCATTGGATGTTCTAGTTGCATTGAAGAAGGATATTGATAAGAATAAGGATAAAAAAGAGGTGACAATTATAGTAATTGGGAATAAATTTAAAGAATGCGAAACAGTCGATTTTGATTCAACGTTAAGTAAAGCAATGTTGTGGTGTAATCGTGAGAAAATACGGCATTTTACAGCGTCAGCCTTAGATCGTAACAGTTTATACGAGGCATTTATTTATATTACAAGCAAATTAAATCCACCACCCAGTAAAAGTACATTCACACCGTTATCGATGGGCCGGAAAGTCTTGAAAGATTCTAGTTGATGTTCCATCAGTTCTACGAGAATCTCCTTTGTTAAATACTCAATCGTTCAGTGTTTTTATTCGTTCAATTAGATGGGAATAAAAGCGTACCATTTAAAAGACATTATTTTATTCTTAAAATATTTCATAGATATGTACAGAAATTGTTAAAAATACAGTAATAATAGTTATAATGATAATACAATTTTACATTTCATCCACGCGTTTCTTCAAATTCTTGACTTCTTTCCGTATTACTTCCGGTAGATCTGTACCAACTTGGTCATTGAAATATTTCTCAATTGCGAAAACTTCCTCCTGCCAGAAATCTTTCGGTAATGAGAATAATTGTTCTAAGTCAATATTCTCTTTTAATCCTTCTGTATTAAGACCATCAGGTGTTGGTATATAACCAATTGCTGTTTCACGATAACAATCTTCACAATCTAACCGTTTCAAAATCCAATCCAACACACGACAATTCTCACCGAATCCGGGCCATAAGAATTTACCATCTTTACCTTTTCTAAACCAATTGACATGGAAGATTTTTGGTAAACGGTCAGATTTCTCTTCCATACTGAGCCAATGATTCAAATATTGTCCGAAATTGTAACCAAAGAACGGTCTCATAGCAAACGGATCGTGCATAATAATTTTGCCTTTGTGTTCAGCTGCAGCTGTAGCCTCACTACGCATTGATGCCCCAATTAAAACACCATGTTTCCAATCTTTAGCTTCGTAAATTAATGGTACACCGTTTGGACGACGGCCGCCGAATAAAATTGCTGAAATTGGTACACCTTCAGGATCTTCCCAATTCGGATCGATAATTGGACATTGTTTAGCCGGTGTACAAAATCTTGAATTTGGATGGGCGGCTGGTGTTTTTGATTCACCACGTACCCATGGTTGGCCACGCCAATCAGTTATTTTAACATTAGGATCAATTTCATTCTCCAGACCTTCCCAATAAACACCACCATCACTAGTTGATGCAACATTTGTGAAGATTGTATTTTTGAAAATTGTCGCCATTGCAATTGGATTCGTTGATGTTGATGTACCTGGTGCAACACCAAAGAAACCATTTTCTGGATTTATAGCACGCAATTCACCTTTTTCATTGAATCGCATCCAACAGATATCATCACCGACACATTCAACTTTATAACCAGGTAATGTGGGTGTTAACATTGCTAAATTCGTTTTACCACAAGCTGATGGAAATGCGGCGGTAATATAGTGTTTCACGCCTTTAGGATTCGTTATTCCCAAAATCTAACAATTAGAAATCGATTAAAATAATATTGATTTTAATTTAATTTCTATTGTAAAAACTCACCAACATATGTTCAGCTAACCATCCTTCACGTTGCGCGATAGTTGAACCAATTCTAAGAGCAAAACATTTTTTACCAAGTAGAGAATTACCACCGTAGCCGCTTCCATAAGAGACGATTTCATTAGTGGCAGGTCTAGAAGATTTATTCGTTATTAGAATGAAATAGTGATTTTTTTTTAATTCTTCAGACTTACTTGTGCAGGATAATAGTTCGTTCTGGATCACAAGGCCAGCTTGGCATTTCAATAAAACCATTAGCCGGTGTACCAACAGAATGTAAACATTTAACAAAATCAGCACCTTTATTTAATTTATCTAAAACATCTTCACCCATTCGTGTCATAATTCGCATTGATGTAACAACGTATGGTGAATCAGTAATTTGAACACCATATTTTGCTAATGGTGATGATACTGGTCCCATTGAAAACGGTATTACATACATAACACGACCTTTCATACAACCATTAAAACGATCCTCAATAGCTTTCTGCATATCGCTGGGTGATATCCAATTACCTAAAGTACCTTTTATGCCTTCTTTTGTTGATGGTATAGTTTCGGCACGTTTTTCCGTACAAATAAACGTTTTCGATTCGACACGAGCTGTATCCGCAGGATTCGTTCTAGCCAACCAACTATAAAGATAATCAATAGAAAAATTGGTTTATCGCAAAAATACAACTTACCAATTCTCATATTTCGGTAATGGAACAATTGTGCCTTGTTTTTGTAATAGATTCAATAAATGTTTATTTTCAGCATCCGAACCATCACAGATGTGTACAGTTTCCGGTTGGCATAATTCGACATTTTGTTCGATGAAATTCTGGACTTTTACTGAAAGACTCTTCAAACGACCATTTGTCACACTAACACCTCTGACATGGTTGAACAAGCCGATATTTTGATGTTGGGCATGTTTAATGAAACGACTAACTTCATTAGTACATCTGTAATTTTTTAGAAAATTATTATTCCTGAAAAAATTATAAACCAAAGGAAAATAGAATAAAATAAGACTTACCTTAATGGTTTCTTTTCATCGAATTCAGGCATTTTGGATTCTTTTTTAATTTATTTGAATTACAATAATTAAGTGTAACTTTTATGGTACATAGAATAGTAACCGAAAATATATTTCAGATAGATTTTATCTGATTTGGACACAAAACAACTAGTTCTGTGAAATTTGGGAATAAGTTTGATCAATGTATTAGCCAGATTAATCAACTTTTATTTGTTCAAAACAAAGGAAAAGACTGTTTTTTGGATATTGTGGAATAAGAATGGATTGAACATTTATATATACGAAAGTAAATCCTCCCTTCTCTTCTATTTTTGTATTCCCCATCAGACAAAGGAGAGAATCCCTCTGAATACACAAGAGTGGGAGGAGAAGGAACAAAGTCCTGTTGATGACAAAATTATCGTGTTGTTTTCAAATTTGCAATAAAATTTGTATATATTTCGAAATTATATTAAATCTTCAAATTGTTATCAGATAAAAAAGTTGATAACATTCAATATTGTTTTTAGTGGATTTCTATTAGAAATTACGGAAGTTGTTTATTGCTAAAAAAATTGAAAACCTTTAGCTTAAAATAGAAATTGTTCATCGCTTAATTTAAGAGTTGAAACTCCAACGATTGTATCAATTTGAACAAAGGATCTAAATGAGTGTTTACAATAATCTTGACGGTAATATTATCATTAAATTCCAATAAATGTATTTTTAACCTTTGAAATCATTTGTAATTAATCACAGTTTAAAAATCGAGGCCATTCAAAAGTCGACTTCACACCGAACAATTTGATTGGTGAGAATTGTGGGTGTGTTTCAACTATCTGTACAGAGAAACAGCTGATGCAACTAATGTACTTATTTAAATACACTTTTTTCATTTCAATGTAAACGTTTGAATTTTCTAAAAGAAACTATAACACCATTGTTGAGAAAGCAAAGTACGAAACCCTCAAGAGATTTGCTTGGGGGGGGTTAATTATAAAAATAATTCCTAGAATCAAAACGGCTCCTAACAAATTTCCTAATATTTTAATTAATTAATAGAGGTCAAAAAATATTTGTATGAAATATAAAATCATAATCAACATCATCATTACAAGATTGATGTCGAAATTACAAACATCTGTTACTAAACAAATTTTGTTAATTTTATCTGTTATAATATAGTAAAAAAAATATATTGTTATTAATTTAACAAATATTTTTATAACGATCTATTTTCAGACTCAATTGTACTGTTGCTAATTCGCGCTGATAACAAATATCATATGATATTGTTATTATTACGACTATAATAAATATTATACATATGCATTATAAAATCGATATTAACATACAATGATTGCACAATTTCCCTATTGCAAATACACATAAACGTATGTAAATCGATTGTATTTTTTATTGCCTGATACAATTGGTAATAATATTAAATGAAAAAATATAATGGCTTTAAAGTAATTAGCTTGAATTCTCATCTAGAATGAGAGTGTCGCAACTCAAATCGACATTGATTTAAGGATCAAAACTACATCCGTTGAAGTTCTCAAATCAGTTTAAAGTCTATTTTAATCACATACAGCATGGTTAAATATTGTTTTATTCAGTTTGGAAATTAACGAATTTGAACTTGAATCTTAAAATTGTAACGCTTAATAATAAATCAAGAGACATCTCACAATTAAATAATTAAAGATTCTCAAAGTCGATTTCCATATAAATTGTACTATAATATTATAATACAATTTTTATGCGAATCAATTTTGAGAATTCATCATCCCATATTTGTGATATGGATGTTTGGTTTTCCAAAATAAGAGAAAACTTGTCCAATTGGAAATATTACAAGAAGCACAAATATTTCACTTTACTTACTGTTTGTTAAAATAAATGGCAAAAATTATTTTCAGACATAATATTTGCTATTGTTATATTTCATGGATTAAATGGTTGTCTTATAAATTACAACAAATGATCAAATGGGCAGGATCTGCCCTAAAAATCAACTAAAAATGCTCCAATTCTCTCTCTTTTACGATTTAATGTTAAAATTTTATTAAGTTAGGATTTAGATCAAAAATACGTAGAAACATGCAAAATTCGGTAAAAACTAGTCGTTAAGGACCAAGATGTTTCAAAATCTGGCTTAAATGTCTAAAATTTAGTCCATGAGAGCTAATAAAGTGTATTAATAGTAGTTTAAATTTTACGACTTGATAAAAAAATTGGGCAGAAATCGAAATCTAACAATAAGAGGAAAAATGTCTTAAAACTTCGACTGAAAGTGCCTAAATTTGCTCCTTTTTTCAGAATTCATTAGCAAAATTCCTTTTTCTTTTACTTTAAAAAACGAAAGAATGTATCTAAAGAGACAATAGAAATTTTTTTTCAAATTGGTAGATAAAAATATCTTAAAACTCAGACTTCAAGTTGGAAATTCTGCTCAAAAAGCGACTAAATAATTTCAAGGCTGCTAAAAATTGGTGGTTTAGTAAGAAATTGCCTTAAAATTTAGACTAAAAACTGTACATTCATCTTAATAAAATGGTTTCTCAATTGTATCTTTTCCAAAATTTATTAGTAAAATTCGTTCAAAAGTAAAGCTTAAAATTCAATTACAAATTTTTACTTAAATAAGGCTACTGAAAGTGTCCAAATAGTCTAATCTTGAGAACAATAAAAAAAATGATTCAAATCTGTAGATAAAAATTTCTTAAAACTCAGACTTCAAATCGAGAATTCTACTCAGAAATCGACTAAACAGTTTCAAGACTTAAGCAAATTTTATTAAAAATTTATGATTTAGAAAGAAAAAGCCTTTAATCTAGACTTCAGCTTAAAAAGCGCTTGAAACGGTTTCTCAATTGTATCTTTTTCAAAATTTATTAGCACGATTTATTAAAAAGTAAGGCTTAGAATTCAATTCTAAATTTTTACTTAAATAAGCGACTGAAAAATCTATAGATAAAAATATCTCAAAACTCAGACTTCAAATCAAGAATTATGCTCAGAAATCGACTAAACAGTTCTAAGACTTTTAAGCAAAATTTGTTAAAGATTGATGATTTAGAAATAAAATTCCTTCAAATCTAAAGTTCTACATTCAGTTTAAAAACCGCTTATAATGGTTTCTCAGTTATATTTTTTTCAAAATTTATGGGCAAAATTCGTTAAAAAAAGTGACTGAAAGTGTCCAAATAGTCTTTTCTCGATACTATAGAAAAATCTGTTCAAAACTGATGGTTGAAATTAAAAGTATCTTGAAACTCATTGTCAGACTTCAAGTCTAGAACAGATCCAAGAGTTTTGAGTAAAATTTGTTAAAAACTGATGATTTACAAAGAAAATGCCTTCGAATCTAGACATTGTTGTACATTCTACTAATCGAACTATACAGGTTTTTTAAATTTAAGCATAAATCTAGAATTTGAATTTGTTGGAAATAAGAGCCTTGAAACAACAAATCAGAGATCACCACCTTTTATTGTAGAGTACTGTGATTAAATTATTTAGTTAATAATAGAATCCATTAATTTGAAGCGAATTTTCGAGAAAGAAATATATTTTAAAATAATAAACAGGAGTATATAAAGAATTTGGACTTTGTAAAGTGTGCGAATTGCAAAAATTCCACTGTCTCAATAATCTATTACTAAAAATACTGTTTATCAAACAGTGTAAAAGATAAGGAAAAGGGGGCTCGACGCTTTGCCCCAATTAGCACAAATTCTCTCAATTGCATCATCCTTATGAAAATGTGAAAAATAATTTCTGGGCCAAAATTGTTGACTCTCTTACCTTCTAAACAATAATGAAATTCCTGTCATTTTTGATCAATTAAAAAGTCCAAATACCTGAAAATTAGAAAATTAAAAATCAATCTATTTATATTAATCGTTTATTATTGATTTCTAGTTATCGAAAAGATAAAAATTATTGTTTATATATTTCTTCTATTGAAATTGATCAAATTTAGAACAGCAAAATAATTAAAATAAAAATCGACGAAAAATACTAAAACATTTTTTATCAATAAAGTTCAATAATTTAATTGCTAATTAATTTGAAATGCCCCCCACGTGACTATGATAAGATAAACTAGACTATGGAATAGAAAAAAAACTTACTTTATACTATATTTCAAAATCGTCTTATTAACAAAACAGGAATTCGATGTGGAAGGCAGCGTATGAAGCCTTTCGATATGGACGAACTTTGTGAGAAAAATACAATTATCTCAACAGGGTCTTCATCAATCGCAACAATATTATTGACAGAATTGGCATTTCACTTTATTACATTATGTTATGTAGTTTGGAGTTTTTATCTCGTTATTATTTTCTCTTTTTATTTTTAATATTATTGTTGATTATAAAAGTTGACCTGACCTGTGTTTGTCTATTTACTGACAAAATATTTACATTTTCACAATTAAATGATATTAATTATGAAATAGGGAGTAAATTTTTAATTTTACAGGAAAATATAACCGTCACTAGGTACATATAGAATTACTTAATTTATCTCAATATTTATACAGATAAGACAAGGGAGAAACAACACTTGAATTACGTACAATTATCATTATGATAAAGTTTTCGTATCCATGAAAACACGTGGAAATTTGGAAAAAAACGTATAAAAATTATCGGGTGATTGTGTGAAAGTTGAGAATTGACAGTTAATACAAGTCGTCTTTGATTTGAAAAAAATTATTAAACAGGCGTGCATTTATTATAAGCAGTATAACCTTCGATAAAGGTTAATAGAACTAGTCCTGCAACTTGTACGAATTCCTATTTTGTTCAAAAAGAAATTCCTTATATTCAAACATTTTTTTTTATTGGAAAAAATAAAAATCAAGATTTTCCGTTTATTTCATCTATCCTGTCTGAATATTTGGAATTAATGAAAGGTGAATGTACAGTAGAAACAATTCAGGGACACTATAGTGCGTTGAAATTGAAAGGTCTAATAATAAACAATTTGCAATGGTTGTTTTTTATGTGTTTCTTGTTTTTAATAATTTCTATCAAAATTATATAACTAAATAATTTCCGGTAATTTTTCTAATAATTAATACTAACGTTCAATTTCCAATAGTTTGCTTTAAAAGCTCCTCACTTGCTTCTTTTAGAATTCGTTCACGCCACACTTCATACTCTTCAATTTGATTCTCAATCTCCACACATTTTCTTGGTGGTTTCTTTACAATTCCTACAATCATCCATATTTAACTACTTTCGAAAACTTAATTTTATAACAATTAACCTTCTCGATTAACAAATTTAATTGTTTCGTCAGTTTTTGTTTTATATTTATCAACTAAGCCTAAGGACTTTGTAAATTTATCAAATTCGTTAATTAATTCCTTCCATTGTGTAGTCTTCAAACGACTAATTATGACAAATTTACTATTATCTATTTTAATATTTTTAAGCCTAAAATCAATAGTTTTCTTATCGTTATTATTTACCGATTGTTACTCTAATAATAAGAGTCGACAATTCCTATGAATCTCTTCTTAGTTGGCGAGCGATTCGAAAAATATTTCAAACATTTATAGGAGGGTGTCTAGAGATTATTTTACCAAAATTAGAACCTCGTAGCTCATTTAGAAATTGGTTGAAATCGTTAAAACGGCAAAGAAAGACTGGGGACCCTAGAAAAATTGACTTTTAATGTTTTTCTCCATTTTATTCCGGAGCCGGAGAAAATGTGTCGCATTTTTCCTAGAATACAATGGAGAAAAAAACAATGTTAGGAGGGTCCTTGAGTCATTCTTAGTCGTTTTGCGTGTTTAGTTAGCTTTTTAATAGCATGACCTTATCCAAAACGAGCGTTATTTGACCAACTCCAAAGTGAGCTACGAGGTTTTAATTTGCTAAAATCTTCTCTAGACATCCTATAAATCTTTGAAGTATTCTTCGAATCACTCACCAACTAATAGGAGTTTGAATTCGAATCATTTTGGAGTAACAGAGCGGTATAAAAGTAGCAATTCGGAGTGATTTACTTGCAAGCTGTATAAACTGCAGCAGCTGGATATTGTGGATGGTTAATATCTTTGATTTTCTCATCGTAATTTCTATAATTTTTTAGAATATCTTCAGCAAGGCCTTGTATAATTGTACAACTGAATTGCACACATAATTCAGCTATTGTTATTATCTTATCTAAATTTAAAATTTTTTCTAGATTATTTAAACTATTCTGATAGATCGTCTTTTTCAAACCGCTCAATTTTATCGCAGTTTCCTACAATGATAAACAAACTGCATTCAAATTTAAAGTAAAACTAATAAGAGATACTTTATCAAAATTAGTTCCGAGGTGTGTTGTTGCTAGATCTAAGCATAAAATAATTTTACTCGTATCATTGATGGTTTTTAACGTATTTTTAGATTGTAGAATTCGTAGAAATTCATCAGCTTTCCTGAAAAATCAACAGTTTTAAATGGTGATATTAGCGATACATTAAAGCTTAACCTTACTTTATTGTAGTATCATCCGAAATACCGAGCCTTTGAGAATTGTTCAAGAGGACTCTATTCATGGACATTCTGTTATCAGAGTTGAAAATTTCAAATTATTTACTAAAAAATCTGATAAGACACGGTTATCTTACTGATTTTGACGTTAACCTCAAACTTTTAAGATGTATCAGGTGTGTTAACTGAAAATCATAAAAATCCCTAATGTTTACTAGAAAAGTTCATGTCACATCATAGGTATTTAATGTTTTTGTGTTGGTATTTTTGTTACTAAAATTTGTCAGTTACGTTTTTTTTTTGTTGATAGAAGAAGAAGGTTAATTAGAAAAGAAAATAATTAAAATTAAAATAAAACGTAAATTAATTAATAGGGAATGGATTGTGTTATTACGTTATCGTCGGATGAAGAATCAGAAACACCAGCGAAAAAACCAAGAATAGATTCAGGTAATTATTTTTAAAATTATAAGAAATGAAAGTTTTCAGTACTATTATTTTTCAGATGAAGATGTGGATAGAGTGCTAGAAGGTAGTTGTATTTTTCGGTAAGAGTAGGGCTCCTATCGTACAACAATAAAAAATCGTGGGTATAATAAAAAGGTCATTAGAAATCTAAAAATAAAAATGAATCCTCTAGGTTGCCCCAATTGGGGTAACTCCAATTGTGGAAAGGGGTGGTAGTATTAAGTGCACAAAAATATCAAGCGTGTGTAGAGCGTGTTTAGCTGTAAGTGTGATTTTTTTCAGTTTTTATTGTCACAAATTACACTAAAAATTAATTAACAATTCATGTGTAAATGTGATCCAGCGATTTCTTAGTCGCTCTGCTGCAATCAAATATTTGTATACAGCACTTGATTATCTGGTTTCACATCCGATATGCTTCAAAAAATGTGTAGTTGTGGATGTACGAACATAGTGCATGACAATCATGAAAAAATCATCGACCTCCTACTTTTGGTAGTGGCAGTATAGCGTTTGGGCGGTTGCGTCTCGAAGGGTGGCTGTTAATGAGTCCTCCGTGGAAAGATCGTCAATATAATCTATTTGGGGTGTATTAAGCGTAAAAACTGAAAAAAAAACAATCAACGCAATTTTTTTATTAAATTTTCACTATAGCGTTAATAGTTAATACACCGACATCGGAGGCGGTAGAGATCTTGACTTTGCGATTTCTATCGGCCCGATTTCCGTGAAAATTTACACAGCGCTTTATTAGAATAATACAAAACAATCCTGAAAAAATCAGCCGCCTCCGACGATTAATGGAGACAGTATGGTGGTTCCGGATAACATGTATACATAAGAGCGACTAAAAAATCGCTAGGTGACACACACGGATTGTTAATTAATGTTTGGAATAATTAGTGGTAATAAGAATTCGAAAGAAATCACACTTACCTATGAATATGCTCCGCTTAAGATGGTGATATTTTTGTGCATCTTACACTAACTCTTTCTCCACAGGAAAGGTATCACCCCGATTTGGGGGAAGCCCAGGGGTTTGATTTTTTATTCTTAGATTTCTAACAAGCCTCTTATTACACCCACAAGATTTGATGGTTCGATTTATACAAACTTTGGAATCCAAGAGCCCTACTCTTAACAGTTTTTTTTTTGATTGTTTAATAATGATTACTAATGCAATGATGAATTTTAGTGGATCCCCTGAAAGGAAGTAGCGTGATTAAAAAGGCAAATGTTCCAAAAATCAATCTAAATTTTCGAGACAAGAAAAGAATTGTTATTTCTTATAAAACTAAAGGTAATGATTTATAATCAATCAAATTGTTATTCGTGCAAAAACATTGTCAGATTATAAGATAAAAGCGTAAAAATATCTGTTTTGAGTGCAACAAGCTAAAAGGAGAGTGATTTTTTTGAAATTTCTCTAACAACGTCGACAATCGTTCTTCATTAATCTTTTGTAGTCATTTCCAATAAAAGTTTGAAAAAATCTCTTCATATTTAAACGGGGTCTGCTTAAGATGATAAGAGCCCTTGTTGCCGTTCTTAACCCCCTTGGAAGAGAGAGTTATTCCATAACTGTGTATTTTAAACAGAATTTCTTAGTTTACATCCATAGATAGGATTATTCTAAAAAAATCTTTAAGAAATATCTTTTACAACAGAAAATGATAATTCAGTATAGTTCCCATTTAGCATAAAAGAAAAACGAAAAAATT
The DNA here is from genome assembly GCA_039776855.1 of Mylabris sibirica. NCBI lineage: Eukaryota > Metazoa > Arthropoda > Insecta > Coleoptera > Meloidae > Mylabris > Mylabris sibirica. The sequence goes on from CM077841.1 coordinate 7,559,067, forward strand.
AATGTTGGGAGGGTCTCTGACTCATTCTTACGATTAGCTCGTTTTTGAAAATCACGACCCTGTACAAAACGAGCGTCTTTTTGACCAAATTCCAAATGAGTTACGAGGTTCTAATTTTTCTAAAACAATCTCCAGATAGCCTCCTAAACATCTTTAAAATTTTGTTTGAATCGCTCGTCATATAATGGGAATAACCCTGTTTAAAAAAGACATGTTTTTTTTATTTATCATTCAAATTAAAAAAAGAAAACGTGTACTGTAATTTGACAATGTGGTCTAATTATCGTTAATTTGGTTCACTATACTTAAACGGGATTAATTCAACTCGTTTGTTCATCAATTTTAGATAATTGTAATGGTTTAAAAAACGGCTCAGCAGTAGGGCAGGCAATTGAAATTGAAGATAATCCGGCTGAAAATTCAAAAACTACAGATGAAAATTGCGTTAATAAAGGTAATTTTAAATATGTTGTAAATATATTCTTTTTAATTACAAAATAACTTACAGATAATTTCGATGAAAATCAAGATGATGAAGAAGTTGTTGACTATTTTAATCTAAGTATTATTTTTTTTTCGATTTAAACAATTGTTCTCGTTCTAAATGAGTAATTTTTAGATAGTGCAGCAAAAGATGATAGTGTTATTGAAGACAAAGAAACAAATAAAAATCTACAAATTGGTGATAGTGAAAAAGATAATGGTGATAATAGTGATGAAAAGAATCAGGAACCATCAACATCAAAAACACCAAATTTATCAAATTTAGAGTCATTTCTTGAAATTTGTACAAATTCAGTCAGGGAATCCCCTTATGAATCTCGTCTAATAGCTAGATACGATAAACTTAAACATATGTTTATAAAATGTGAAAATATTGATGTTGATGAGGAATTTTTAAGCAAAATCGATAATTGTAAGAGTAATGCAACAAAATCAGCAGCGGATGCTGTATTAGCATTTCGTGAAATGTATCAATTTATTCATGATTATATGGAGAATACATTGATTGAAATACCAAGTGAGAATTTAGAGAAAGTTAAGAAACTCGAGAAATCTATAAAAGCATTAATAAAGATTTTAAAAAAATTAGAAAGTCAAGAAATGGATTTATCAAAAGAGGATGAAGATTCAAATTATATTAAAATCGATCGTTATTCAACACGTTTAAATAAAGTCTATAAAAAGTATTGTCAATTAACTAACACAGATCCGCATAGTGGACGTTTATTACACCAGAAAATCCATTTGAGTGCATCTAAATATGAAGAAATCAATAAAGCTGTTGCAAAATCGTATAAATACAATAAATTCCCATCATATGTTGATATTGAAAAGGTTGTACGTAAATGTATAGAAAAACATAAATTACAATTAGCTGAATATGAAATTACTGAAGAGAGTAAGAAATGTTTTAAAAAATTGGGTGCAATCCTACAATCACGACGTAAACAAGAATTACATGATAATTTATCTGTTTATGTGAATGATCGTGATCCGGCTACTGAAGATCCCGAGTTGGATAAGCGTTTAAAAAAGAATCTAGATGAGGGTGAGAAGAAGATTCAGGATATTATCGAGAAATATGCTAAAATGGAAGAAACGAATATCGATAGCAATGTCAGTGAAGATTCTCATGATAGTAATTCTGATAATGAAGAAGAGGATGATAAAGATGAAGATGATGATGGTACTAATGATGAAAGAGAATGTATATAAGCGCCATGTTTTTTTTTATTCTTAGCTAATAAATTCAATTTTTATTCTGGTATCATATCAATACTTAATTCTTCACCTATATTACTTGGTGAAGTCTCCAATTCACCGATATCGTTCGATTCACTATCTAGTGATGGTTCATTACTGAACATTTCTGTTGGAACAGTGGGTGGTGCACGTTCTGGTACTAATTCTAAATAATTTTGCGATTGTAAATGTCGTTCAACTTCCTCCGGTGTCATATGGCCATCTGATAGAATATTATTGCTATTATGTCCAGTTGAATTCATTGATAGATGTATAATTGGATTGTGTGGTAATTGTCGATTTAAGGATGGTGGTTTTGGTGGCGGCGGTCGGCGTCGTTTCGGTGGCGGTATCGATTTATGTCCACTCATATGTGGATGGTTGTAGTTTGTTTCAATTTTACGCCTGTAATTGATTTTTGTTTTTTATTTCTTTTTTTAGAAAATTGTACAAGTTATACTTTTTCGACGATTCAATTCTAATCGATTCTCCATCGTCTGAGGAGTCGGTTTCTTCACTTTCTGATGTCGAATTGTCGATTTTCTCGTGTAATAATAATCGATCTAGAAGGAATGTACGATCGCGTGTCACAGATAATAGACGCTTCTGTGCTGTCCTTAGGGCTTCCATTAATGCTTCATTCTCCTAAAATTAATTAAAACAACGTAAATAAAGAAAATCTACATAAATAATAGATGTGTGTTGAAATGGTTGAAATTTACATAGACAAGATTGTGGAATTTTCGTTTTAAGAATTTGTATTCTTTCTTAAATTTCGATTCTTCTTGTGCACGTTCTTCTTCTGCAGCCAGAGCTGCTGCATTTGCCATTGAACGACAATACCATCCATCTAACATTATTTGGAAAAATACAAAAAATCTTGACTTTAAAACAAAAAATTATCTTTTTGAGGTTAGAAATTACAATAAAACATTTGACAGATGACGTCAAAATTATGACGTTGTCAAACGTAATTATCCTAATTGTAGCTCTCATTCAATATATTAAAATAAATGTATAGTCCTTGACAAATAACTTTGATTGTCGAAGATTAACGAATGAACTAATAATTGTCACTTAAAAGAAATACCACATTATAAATTTAAGAAGTTAGACAAAGATGCCAATATAAAACTACTGTCTTGAGGTAATGACTTACGGCTCCCTGGATGTTAAGCGGTCATCCTTTCTTAATGCTTTGTACGAGACAAAGATAGGTAAACATTATCTTGTCGCTATCTACGTAGTTGTAAAAATTAACACGGGAGTAGATTTGACAGATATTTTTCAAAGGGGGTGTTTACTTTGGCGCTTTAAGCGCTTAAAGCACTTAAAGTGCCGTTTACTTTGATGCTGTAAGCGCTCATCAGCACTGTTATGACATCATCATAATGGCAGCGTGACGTCATTACCAACGCTCACAACGCTTCTTCCATCGAGGGCGTGTTTACTTTGGCGCTTTAAGCGCTTAAAGCGTTCCACGCTTATAACGCTTATTTTAGCCGTTTACTTTGGGTTTTTGGCGCTTATGCGTCTGTTGACAGATACGACAGGAACCGTTTACTTTGAAGCTTGAGCGAATGTAAGCGTAGGAGCTCTGTACATAAAAATCAGCTGATTTATACAAAGTGGACGATGGACGATGAGATCGAATAATTTTTCTATTACTATCTGGAATTACAATCTTACTACACCTTTTCCAAGTGTAGCTCAGATATTTTCAGTCGTATTTCAGATTAGTGAATTATTATATTTATTTCATTATTATATTCAAATGAGGTACTGAAGATGGTTGGATTCAACCAAAGCTTATATACCGAAAATAGTAAATTATTACTGCAATTTTAATAACAACATTATTTTATTACCTATATCTGTTATTTATTGTATACGGTCTAAATTGAATTGAAATTAGGTATATATGTAAATAACAAATTATTATTTTGTGAAATTTCTTTTATTTTATTGAATTGCATTTTACTAATCTGAAATACAAATGACGATTTCTGAAATTAATTTGTTCCCTATTACTTTATTAACTACAGTTGGTAAAGGTGTAGAATTATTTGATGAAAGTGAAAATGCAAAAGCAAAAAATGAAATAGAGGAGTGTCTAATAGTCTAATGTTTTTAATTAATAGGTAAAACAAGGGCTACAACTACCCAGGCTTCCACCAATTTTTCAAATTTAACACAATCGCGCGCCACGCTTATTTTGCTTCTACTCGATGGAAGAAGCGTTGTGAGCGTTGGTAATGACGTCACGCTGCCAATATGATGATGTCATAACAGTGCTGATGAGCGCTTACAGCACCAAAGCAAAGAATACATACTACATAGAAGCTCAGATCTCGGGATTTTGTGGTTATCAAACTTTTAGTACCTACCCTGACTCACGAAGGGCGACACTTGTTCAATGTCGGTAAGCACATGCTAAGCACGACGATTTTATCAACCGAACTCATGGCCACGGTTGCCGATTCAGGCGAATTTCTATTAGATCTGGTGGAATTTCGACCCGTCTTGTGGATAAATCTCAGTCTAGTAGAAAATCTGGTAGAAAAGTAGAATGTCTGGTAGAAAAGTAGAAAATTGGTAGATTTTTTTTTCGAATATTTTTTGTTGATTTGTCTAATTAAATATAACTTTTGGAGATATTTACCTATATAATTTTTTATCTTATATTTATAATGGACATATTTGGATGTAGAAAAGGAATATTGACTTCAAAATAAACTAAATGGATTTCTAGTGGGTATCACGTGACCATTTAGTAGATTTTCTTCCTACGTCGTCGGCAACAGTGTCGACGACCGACCGACATTGAACAAGTGTCGCCCTTCGTGAGTCAGGGTAGGTACTAAAAGTTTGGTAACCACAAAACCCCGAGATCTGAGCTTCTATGGAGTATGTATTCTTTGACCAAAGTAAACAGCACTTTAAGCGCTTTAAGCGCTTAAAGCGCCAAAGTAAACACGGCCCGAGTAGAAGCAAAATAAGCGTGGCGCGCAATTGTGTTAAATTTGAAAAATTGGTGGAAGCCTGGGTAGTTGTAGCCCTTGTTTTACCTAGTATTACTATTGCATTTTCACTTTCATCAAATAATTCTACAACTTTACCAACTGTAGTTAATGAAGTAATAGGGAACAAATTAATTTCAGAAATCGTCATTTGTATTTCAAATTAGTAAAATGTAATTCAAAAAAATAAAATAAATTTCACAAAATATTAATTTGTAATTTACATATATGTATGTATGTATACCTAATTTCAATTCAATTTAGACCATATACAATAAATAACAGATATAGGTAATAAAATAATGTTGCTATTAAAATTGCAGAAATAATTTACTATTTTCCGTATATAAGCTTTGGTTGAATTCAACCATCTTCAGTACCTCGTTTGAATATAAGAATTAAATAAATATAATAATTCACTAATCTGAAATACGACTGAAAATATCTGAACCACACTTGGAAAAGGTGTAGTAAGATTGTAATTCCAGATAGTAATAGAAAAATTATTCGATCTCATCGTCCATCGTCCACTTTGTATAAATCAGCTGATTTTGATGTACAGAGCTCCCACGCTTACATTCGCTCAAGTTTCAAAGTAAACGGTTTCTGTCGTATCTGTCAACAGACGCATAAGCGCCAAAAACCCAAAGTAAACGGCTAAAATAAGCGTTATAAGCGTGGAACGCTTTGAGCGCTTAAAGCGCCAAAGTAAACACGTCCAAAGTATTAAAGTTTTTGAAATTTTTACTTGATTTTGAGCGGGCTTTTTACAATTTTCTGGTAAATACCTGGAAAATATGGTATTTAAAATCACAACCTCAACAGTTTATTGTTAATTTATTTGAATATTTTGAGCGCGAAAAACAAAACAAACAATACTACATTAGTCAAATGCATGCTCATAATTTTTCATCTTAGTTCATACATTTCAATGTTATTTGGAGACGACTTTACATGTTTTCTTTTAATTACTTGAAAGTCTATTAAAACTTACATTTTATTTAAAATTGCAATTAATTTGAGTACCACTTTATTTTAAAGATAAATTAAAATGACCCATCTACTGAACACTTCTGTGTTTTCAATTAAGATAATAGAGGGACAACTGTTGTTAAAATTCACTTTAGTTGATTGTAGCATGGATTTCACAAAAAAGTGACCGATTCTTGTGCGGAAATATCACGTTATTCGGTTTGTGTAAGTCAGGCTGTATCTCTTGTGGGTGTAAGAAGGTGGGCAAGTAGGAAGTGTTAAAACGAGTTTCCACATAGAAAGTATTTTTCTATTCAGGTAAATATCCAAAATGGTATCAGGAATGAAATGAAATGAAAAATTATATTAAAAGAAAGTTTTTATTTCGGATTATATTTCTACGGAAACTGAGACAGTAGCCGAAATTCGGTTTCGGTTTTAGAACTCGTTCCTTATAAAACTTCCCCCTTCACAGCTCGTTCTATAAATTGAACTTGTGTAATAAACTGTGACTTAGAATTTGTTTTTAAATAAACATAGATACTATTAAAATCAATCAAAATTTTATGATTTATGATTCTTGTGATTGCTTTTAATGTTATTACCATGGTTTTGATGTTCTTCTGATGATTCACTCGAATCATCTGAATCGTTGGAAAATGAATCATTACTATACCTTGTTTCTAAACTAGGAGGAGTTGTGATTGAAGTCCCGTTTACACACAAAAAGTTACTAGAAAAAAAAAACACTAGATCGTTTTGGCGGTAAATTTAAAAATTAATGTCTCATTATAATTTTAAATGTAACATATGATGAAAACTAAGTTGTTATAATTAACAAGGAACAATAGAGTGCCTTCAAATTAACAGATAACAGATTCTAATGCCTGATACAGGTATTATTTCATTATTTACAATAAAGAATACGAATGTGTTAATCCTTCTTTATTGCTGTCACGTGAAGAAACAAATCATTCTTGACTCAATTTACCAAAAAAATAATAATTAATTGAAATGCGTACTCAAACTTCGAAGTATATTTATTTTATTGCTCCAAAAACAGTAAAAGATTGAGTGTATTCAATAAAGACTCAAACCGAAAATAACAGGTAATGCTTAATCACAATGGGCCGTATTCTCTCCCTTTGATTAGCGTTAGAGACATCAATTAAATTCACTAATAGATCTATTAAAATTTGATCTATTCTTTCCTATTGATTAAGGATTTAAAGACGTCTATTTATTAAAATTTTAATGAAAGTTTTAATAGACGTCAAGTAGTGTTTAAAATATTCTCTAAATTGACAGATGTCAAATATCAAGCAAATATTTGCAAATATCGTAAAGATGGATAGGTAGAAATTTATTAGAAGCAAAGACGGGGCTCCCTGTCTTATTGTTGGTTTTCTTATTAGTAATTGGAATTTTTCAATATTCAAAAATTTTTCAATAGGAAAGATTTTTTTTTAACGTTAGTCATTTTACATAATTTCAATTCTTCCCATTTTCAAAAATTTCAGAAGGACATTTTTGCTTTTAATTTCTATGCAGACTATAGATGTTCCCTTCAAGTTGTTTATAACAATTATTTTATTTTTAACATAAATGAAAGAATTATAGGGAATTTATTGCAACTCCCTATATTTAGTTGAATAGAACCTATTGAAAATTTCATAATTCGTTTGAAGACTTATCCTAACAGCTCTTAAATTTTACCCTTGTACATAATTACTGCAATGTTTTCGCGTTTGGAGAGGTACCACTTTTTTTGCAAACGTGTGTATCCAAATAGGTGATCTTCATGGGATATACATACTTAGGTAGATCTTAAGCTTCAGCAATTTTTATTTATATTTTTATATTTATATTTTTATTTTTTATCTATATTTTTATATTATCTACTATATCATATTATCAAAAGAATCACCTATTAATTACTCTATTATACAATTCTGTACTAAAAATGGTATATTAGTAGGTATATTGAAGAATAAAAAAAATCTGATCTCAAATGTGCTCTCTGGAATTGTAGCAACATGTGCAAAAAGCCCAAATTACATTAAACAAATTTCAAAAACGACACTAATGACATCCACTAACTAATAGATTGTCAAAATAGAGGAAAGAATAGGGCATCTATTAAAATTTTGTTTAAAACTTCTATTATGATCGATTGATTATTTAGTTAGTGAATGTCTAATCAATATTTTAATCGAAGGGAGAGAATACGGCCCACTGTCAATTTCAAAATTTTGAAATTTTTTATTGTGTAAACTTGCCTGTAAAATAGCCAATAGGAAGCTAATATTTAGGCGCGCAAAATTCAAATCACTCCTCCTAGTTTAGAAACAGAGTATAGTGTTGTCTTCACTATCGTTGGATTCATTTGACTCACTCCAATCATCTGAATCGTTGGAAAATGAATCATCACTACTGTTGTCGTCACTGTGGCTGTATTCATTTGTTCCAGAATCATCATCAGAATCATTACTGTTGTTAAATTTATTTGATTCACTCGAATCATCTGAATCGTTGGAAAATGAATCAATACTACTGTTGTCTTCACTATCGTTGGATTCGTTTGAAGTTGGAGCTTCAGTTGTTGAATACTTACAAATAACATTCTCCGGCTTGTCACAGCCATCCAATAATTGATTAAAATATAATCCTTCTGGACAATCAAATAAGTAGGCAATACCATTAAAACACTTATAGAATTGATTGCAATTTTCAGCTGGTATATAGACAGACTCATTACTGTCAGCAGGCGGACATTGTACTGAATGGGCTGTTTTATATTTAAGAAAAAAAAAACATTAAAAAGAGATCTACTACTAAAAAGATGTCTAGGTACTACTAAAAAGTATTAACTTACATTCACTTAGGACTGTTGCAAGTCCTAAGAGGACGAAACATAGTAACTCTCTCATGCTTCTTAGTACTCACTTGAATTAGAACTGTGGAGAATAGCGTTACAGATCGACTTTTAAATACGAAGGAAAATTGATAGTCCAATAGAATAATTCACCTATGATGTACAATAATACACGATAATAGAAAAAATTTATTCTATTGACAAACTAAAAGACTTATCCTGTTTATTTAAAAAAAATCGATTGTATTGATAATATTTCGTTGATAATACTTAATGATCAGAGTCGGACTGGCCCGTTCAGAGTGGCTCGGGCATTAAGTCTTAGGAATCCCTTCATTTTTTAACTTCCCCGACCAGAGGGTAGGGAAGTTATTAGTTTCGGACCAAAATTTCGAATTCGAGATTTCACCAGATCTTTACGTTTTGGGGTCCCCTGAACACGTTTTTGAAGTTTTTAGCATGATGTCCGTGTGTGTGTGTGTGTGTGCGTCTGTCGTTTCTCCAACGATTACTCAAAAACGGCTTAACCGATTGCGTTAAAATTTGGCCAGCATCAACTATTCCGTGGACTTTCGAGTTGATTAGTTTTTGGTGCCAATCGGACCACGGGGGTGGACGGGGGAGGGGGTTGATTGAAAAAAATGTAAGATAACGTATTAATTTGATATCACTAATCGAAAGGGCATGTGCTTTTATGTCAGAAATAATACCCATCATGTGCGATATTTTTCAATCTGGCGACTTATAATGATTAAATTAATTAGATGGACAGTGATTCTTTACTAATCAAGTATGTACGCAAGACAAAAGAATAAGACATTAATATATCAAATATAAATCAGGATTTACGGCCGTTGTCTAGCAACAAGACTGTTTCGTGAAAGATCGAGTAGGTGTAAATAATTGCGTTGTTTTTTTTTAAATTTCGGTGCTGATTTTGACATCTTTGGTTTTGTTAAAAGCTTTACTGGAATATTTGTTTAATCTTTTGTTGTGAATTTATTGTAATGGATAACATAATGAGTAATAATACTTTTACTATCCATAGAGGCAGTAAGTAAACTAAAGTTTTCTATTTGTTAAGAATAAAATAACAAAATAGTAAAGATGATTATTTCCATAATTGAAAAGAAAAAAAATAAAGTTATTCTGGCGAGAATTGAACCCCGTAGCAAACAGATGTCAGGCGAGAGCGCAACCACTGTGCTTTTCGCAGAAATTTGACAATTTTCTCTTGATCGTAGAAAAATTTGTTTCTAATTAATGATTAACTACTGGGACTGATCAGTCGGGGAAGTTGCTAGGCCGGGTCTTCGATTCGACCCCTTTTCCAACTCGTTTGAAAGTATAGTAGATCGATGAGAAATTAAAAAAAAATTCTAAAATTAATATCTTGACAATGTTTCACTGCTTTCACTTCACATATCAATCATCTTATCATTAAATACTTAAATGAATTAAAATTAAATTAAAATTAAAAGATTCAAAGTCTGCCCATAAAAATTATTAGTATTTATGATTACATATGATTTTTAACAACATGTTTTGCAAAATTAAAAAAAAAGAACATTTAAAATGTATAATAAAATTAACTTTAGATAAATCTAATTTTGCAAAACATGTTGTTTCATGCAATCATAATTTTGATAATATATCTATATTATACATTCAAAAAAATTATTTTGATTTAGATATCATTGAACAGTTTTATATTTCACTTAATAAAAAATCGTATCAAGATCGCATCATTAATGAAATGACAAATTTTAATTTCAAAATTTTTCAACTTTATCTCTTATTATTTAATTTTTCATATTATTTATTAATTTATATTTATATTTAATAATAATTTGGTAAGAACATAATAACTTTAAAAAATATTCATAATATTAATTATTATTTAAAAAAAGGATCTGATGTTGGGTATTTGCCCGAAACACGTGTAATCCTTTATAAAAATAAACTTTATGGGATTTTGAATTCGTGTAATATTTAATAAATCATTAATAATATCATCCCATATTAGAGCATGGATCTTTGGTTTTCCAAAATAATACTACATTAATCAAATGCATGCTCATAATTTTTCATTTTAGTTCATACGTTTCAAAGTTATTTGGAGACGACTTTACATGCTTTTTTAAATTCCTTCAAAATCTATTGGGTTCGTGTGTCAGGCTGTATCTCTTGTGGGTGTAAGAAGGTGGGCAAATTTATAGAAAGTATTTTTTATTCAGGTAAATACCCAAAATGGTATCAGAAATGAAATGAAATGAAGAATTATAAAAAAAGGAAGTTTCAATTTCGATTTCCATTTCAACCGAAACTGAGACAGTAGCCGAAATTCGGTTTCGGTTTTAGAACTTAGAAATTGTGACAAATCAATCAAAATTTTATTCTATATCTTTGTTATTTTTCAATACATTTTGACTTCTACATACTTGTGAGGATTAAGATTAAGATAATCATATGGGTTTTACTTTTGTAATTTATTGTTTTTCGAGATTATAAATAAGTGAACTTCAATCTGGGATGTGGTGGGTTACTTTATAATCTATTTAATTACGTTACTAATTTTATTACTAGGATTTAAATATCTTAACAAAGAAAGAACTTCAGTTTTATTTGCTTACAATTAGTTTTTGTAATGTTTATGATTCTTGTGATTGCTTTTAATGTTATTACCATGTTATTTGTGATGATTATAATGATCGTATTTATGATTATTTTTATTTAAATCACTACTGATCGTCAGAAAAAATGATAATTAATGGATTCATGTGATCCAGAATCATCATCAGAATCATTACTGCTATTTGATTCACTCGAATCATCTGAATTGTTGGAAGATGAATCATCACTACTGTTGTCTTCACTATCGTTGGATTCATTTGATTCACTCGATTCATTTGAATCGCTGGAAAATGAATCATCACTACTGTTGTCGTCACTATGGCTGGATTCATTTGATCCAGAGTCATTAGAATAATTACTGCTACTAGATTCATTTGATTCACTCGAATCATTTGAATTATTAGAAAATGAATCATTACTACTGTTGTCTTCACTATCGTTGGATTCATTTGAATCGCTGGAAAATGAATCATCACTACTGTTGTCGTCACTATGGCTGGATTCATTTGATCTAGAATCATCGTCAGACTCATTACTACTATTAGATTCATTTGATTCAGTCGAATTATCTGAATCGTTGGAAAATGAATCATCACTACTGTTGTCGTCACTATGGCTGGATTCATTTGATCCAGAGTCATTAGAATAATTACTGCTACTAGATTCATTTGATTCACTCGAATCATTTGAATTATTAGAAAATGAATCATTACTACTGTTGTCTTCACTATCGTTGGATTCATTTGAATCGCTGGAAAATGAATCATCACTACTGTTGTCGTCACTATGGCTGGATTCATTTGATCTAGAATCATCGTCAGACTCATTACTACTATTAGATTCATTTGATTCAGTCGAATCATCTGAATCGTTGGAAAATGAATCATTACTACTGTTGTCGTCACTGTGGTTGGATTCATTTGAAGTTGGAGCTTCTGTTGTTGTGATAGGAGCTGTAGTTGTTGTAATGGGAGCTTTAGTTGTTGTGATAGGAGCTGTAGTTGTTGTAATGGGAGCTTTAGTTGTTGTGATAGGAGCTGTAGTTGTTGTAATGGGAGCTCTAGTTGTTGTGATAGGAGCTCTAGTTGTTGTAATGGGAACTCTAGTTGTTGTAATGGGTGCTTCAGTTGTTGTAATGGGAGCTTCAGTTGTTGAATTCTTACAATTAACATTCTCCGGCTTGTCACAGACATTCAATAATGGATTGAAATATAATCCTGCTGGACAATCAAATAGGTAGGCAACACCATTAGAACACTTATAGAATTTGCTGCAATTTTCAGCTGGTATATAGACAGACTCATTAATGTCAGCAGGCGGACATTGTACTGAATGGGCTGTTTTATATTTAAGAAAAAAAAGAAAAAAAACATTAAAAAGAGATCTACTACTAAAAAGATGTCTAGGTACTACTAAAAAGTATTAACTTACATTCACTTAAGACTGTTGCAAGTCCTAAGAGGACGAAACATAGTAACTCCCTCATGCTTCTTAGTACTCACTTGAATTAGAACTGTGGAGAACAGCGTTACAGATCGACTTTTAAATACGAAGGAATATTGATAAGAAGTTATAGTTCAGTCGTTTTACCGAGGCGAAAGTCTAGGATGCGCACTAGCAAAATTGGGACGGCAGTACAGCCTCTAAAATGGTCTTCGAATCTCTGATAGGCGTAGAAATTTTGGATAAAATAATGAATGTTATTTGTCAAAGCTTAGTAAAGAGACCCTCCTACTCTTTCTTAACACAAGCTCATCTGCGTGAATTCTCGCCTCTGGAAAACGACTAAACAGTAGCTTGAAGGCTTCCGTAATGCACGATATTAAAGTCCAATAGAATAATTCACCTATTAGGTATGTACAATAATTCACGATAATAAAAATATTTTATTGTATTGACAAACTAAAAGAATTATTCTATTTATTTAACTAAAAAAAAAACACGATTGTCTTGATAATCTTTCGTTGATAATAATGATCAGAGTCGGACTGGCCCGTTCACAGTGACCCGAGAAATAAGTCTTAGGAATCCCTTCATTTTTTTGAAAGTATAGTATATCGATAAGAAATTTAAAAAAAATTCTAAAATTAATATCTTGATAATGTTTCACTGCTATCACTTCACATATCAATCATCTTATCATTAAGTACTTCTATCTATTGCACATAATTTTTGATTCAATAACCATAGAAAAATAAAAAGTGATAAGCCGGCCTTTCTTAGCTTCGGGAGCCATTGGGCGATTACCCAATAGGCCAGTCCGCCACTGATAATGATTTAAGCAGCACTTCCGTTGAATGTAATCACACTTGTAATCACTTTCAACAAGTTTGGGCAAATTCCACCTGCCAAATTTTGGAAAATATTGCTTTAATCCTTTTAGAAAACATTGCAATCGATATTAAAAACAGTTTCAAAATCATTATCGATAACGGACTCGTTTTGCTCGTTAAGATTCTTATTAATTGGAATTTATCAAAATTTAGCCATTATTATTATTATTAGAATACGGCCCATTATAACTAGCTAAAGCATTCGTTAGGTACTACCATGGCGTGAATATTATAATGTTATATACATATAGTTATAATAAATGTGTAGTACATTGGTGAACAGTGACTCAAATAACCAGCTTACTTTGATCTTATTGTTAGTATGTAATTATATAATTTAATTGATTAATTTCTATAATATTTAACACTGTACTAACAATAATAACATGCTCTAATTGTAAGATTTTCCATTGTAATTCAGAATTTCAAAATTAAACGACTGTCCATAAGCGCCTTAAAATATATTCTTTCCAATTCTGTACCTATTATGCGTTTCAACATTTTAGAGAACAAGAGAGAAATTCTCTCTCAAATATTAGCTTTTTTCAAACATTGACAAAATTGACGAGTATTGACCCTTATTTTTATCCGCTTTATTATAATATACACCTTCAAAACTTATTGTTAGATCTACTAAATCTGTGAATGGAACTTTATCCTGTAGTTGTCACCAATAAGTATAGGCAACCAAGATTGCTACAAATAGCGAAGTATGTAGAGAGGTTGTAATAAAAAAGGCAATATTGTATATATATATATATATATATATATATATATATATATATATATATATATATATATATATATATATATATATATATATATATATACTTATTGTACTTATTAAAGTAGCATTTTCTATTCTTTCCATAGCCTACTTTAATCAATTTAGCTATAACTATTGCTTGTTGGCATATACAAAGTGCCTACATTAATTGACGAATATCTCACTAAAAATTGGTTTTAGGCATATGATGCCTTAGAACTTTTTGAAAGACAATTTAACGAGGTATCCAAAAATAATAAAATATACAGGGCGTTCCATTTAAGAAATTGAAGTTGATGCCACTTCCGGTGAAACAGGAAGCAGCATCGATTTGAAATCTATCCCAAAACATAGATGATAATAAACTGTGCAGCTTTGTCCCAAGAAGTTTTGTCATATCTTTAAAAATAATGGAGTTATGGCTTGGGGCCTTTTTTATAATACACCCTGTATATATATACAGAGTGAGCCAAGAGGATGCCCACCTAAAAGTATAAGAAGTTCTAATTGACGAAACTCTATGAAATTTGGTATGTGGCCGTTATAGAACATGAACTACCTCTGGAAAATATTTTCGTTGTTCTAGCAACCCCCCTTATATGGGGTAGTGCACCCTACTCTCTTATTTTAAATGGAATAGTATATTTTTTATTACATTTTTAGATTCTTTGATGAAATCGAAGAGGACTTTGATAATATGACCTATGGTTTAACACTGAAGGTTTTTCAGATATTTCAGCTTCTAGTGCAATTTTAATATTTGCAGTCTGTAGTTGATAAATTCATATTTTTTAAGCTATAGCATTTGAAGTGTTAAAATTTGGAATTTATGTAGTAAAAATGATGCACTTTTAACCAATTCAAACAGAACTGAATTATCTTTCAGAGTTTAGCTGAAATAATTTTTTCTTTCAGGCAATTTTCAAATTATAATATCTTGCTTATTTGAAATGGAACACCATGTTTTTCTTTATATGGCTAGATAGAGAAAAAAATTCTAGCATTCCCTATACCTATCGTTGATGGTTTTTCAGTTATCCAAAATTTTCAGTTTCGTCTAGTTTTCTTTCCTGAAATAAAATGTAAAACATATAGCAAAACAATTTTCAATTCAATTGTCACAATTAAAATGAAATTAATTAATTAAATTTGGGCTATCTCAATGAAATAAAATGGAAGAAATTGATAATTAATTAAATTAATATTTATTGCATTTGCTTATTGTGTATGTAGAATGTCCTAAAGTTGTAAAAAATACGGGTAAAATATTCAATATTAACGTCATTTGTGATATTTTGTTTTTTTGCTAAGCCTTCTATGCATTTCATTGAAGTTGGATTAGTTTGGCCTAGGCGACTAGACGTATTACATTTTCTTTCAAGGGAGGTGATTGGACGAAATCGAAAATTTTGAATAACTGAAAAATTATCAAAGATAGGTATAGAAAATGTCAATACAGCTAGATGCAGAATTTTTTTCTCTATCCAACCATATAAAGAAAAATATGAGGTTCCATTTAAAATAAGCAGGTTATTATAGTTTGAAAATTGCCTGAAAGAAAAATTCATTTCAGCCAAACGCTGAAAGATAATTAAATGCTCTACAGATTGATAGAATGTACGTTATTTGTGTTATTAGAATTGTGAATTTCAATCTTTTAACTGCAATAGTTTCTATGTTATGAATTTTTTATTTAAACACTGCAAAATTAAAAATTCCATGAAAAGTCAAAATATCTGAAAAACTTTCAGCGCTAAACCATAGGTCATATTATCAAAGTCCCTTTCGATTTCATCAACGAATCTAAAAATGTAATAAAAAATATACCATTCCATTTAAAATAAGAAAGTAGGGTGCACTACCCCATATAAGGGGGGTTGCTAGAACAACGAAAATATTTTCCAGAGGTAGTTCAAGTGCTATAACTTCCACATACCAAATTTCATAGAGTTTCGTCAATTAGAACTTCTTATACCTTCAGGTGGCCATCCTCTTGGCTCACCCTGTATACAGTATACTTCATAACAATACGAACATAGGAGAAACTTTGGCCACGCCTATTTAAACTACTTACATATTAGTTAGAAAGAGACAGAGATCTATGGGTGTTTAAGATGAAAAAATATGGTGGTATAATTTCCGCCCTCCCTTAGTGCTTTGACCAAACAAAACAATTTCTTTCGTACGAAAGAGCCTTGAAAACTTTTAATTTTAACAGATAAGAATAAACAGACGGTCAAAGGAATTTGACATCTCATTCTATTATTCATGGAACATCTGTTTAAACAAAGAAGGGACTATCCTCAGGACATTATTCTTTCACACAACAAATTCCACATTTATAAATTGCCAATTTCCAATTATATTACCCTTTAAATGCCTCATATTACTCTTACCTATTGAATATTTTGTTGAAAGTGTTGTAAAACTACCCTATTGTTCAAAATGTAGTTTGTTCTCATCCTGTCTCCAGGTAATTAACAAGTGCTGTTTCTGTTGTACCCTTGTTATCTACCGTTATCATTTAATTAAAATGGAAGTATTTGTTAAAGACAATATTGGCTATGATTAAAAACAATTCTTTCATAATTTATTTATTTATTTAACTTATAATTTTATTATTGTTTGTAAATATTAGATGAACATTTGTATATCATTATTACTTTTTGTCATTTTTTTCCTTTTTTTCAATTAATTAATTTACCTATTGTATTTGTAAAATTAATAAATAATTCTTCTATCGATAAATTTAGCTGATTTATTGTACCTTTATGAGAACGCATTGTAAACAGAGAAAAGAGATTTGAAAATAAAAATGCTTGAAAAATTATCTAATCCATTCTAATGAAAATCATGTTACTCATTACTCTTATTAATTAGTAACAATTTGTCAACATTAAATATTCCTTTATTTGTCTAACTTAATAATTCAATTAGAATCTTTTTTTTTAATCCATCAATTTAGTTCAACTTATTTCATGTTTGTTTTAGTTGATTGACTTACTCGAATTAATGCTATAATTACCAATTAATCGAATAAAGATTGTTGTGTGAAAGAATAATGTCCTGAGGATAGTCCCTTCTTTGTTTAAACAGATGTTCCATGAATAATAGAATGAGATGTCAAATTCCTTTGACCATCTGTTTATTCTTATCTGTTAGAATTGAAAGCTTTCAAGGCTCTTTCGTACGAAAGAAATTGTTTTGTTTGGTCAAAGCACTAAGGGAGGGCGGAAATTATACCACCATATTTTTTCATCTTAAACACCCATAGATCTCTGTCTCTTTCTAACTAATATGTAAGTAGTTTAAATAGGCGTGGCCAAAGTTTCTCCTATGTTCCTATAGTCATGAAGTTTACTGTATATATATGATTGTATTGTTATTGAATAGGGGTGACAATTATGGGATACGCAGTATACAAAAAAAGATTGTACAATTTCATATATTGGCCACTAGATGGTACTGTTAATGCAGAAATCATTGTATAAATGATTCGATTTAAAATAGCCTATTGAAATTATCCCAGGTGTCCCTCCTTTAATTATAAAAAAAAAGATAAAATAATAAAATTATTTTTAAAAGTAGATTATCTCTATGTTTTGACTTTTAATTAACTTAGGATGTTCATAAAGTTTTCTAGTATTCTGAAGGATGAGTATTTTTAAGTACTTAGTAGAAGATATATTTTAAAACATTATTTTCCCAAATCATAATATTTTTGGCAAACTTTGCTATTTAAGACGAGACTTTCAATCGAAATCCAAGCTAAACTCTTAGCATTAGTTCAGGTTTTAAGAAGTTTTTGCCTTACATCATTAATTTTTTAACAGAATACAGACTGCGTCCCTAAATTGTCAAATGGAGGAGATTTAAACATTTTCAGTCAATTAGTTGAATTATTGAGGTTTTATATCATATATACATCATAAATTTTTAAGGATTTTTAATAGTTTTTGTTGGTTTTTCAGTTGAAGCCTACATTTTGAGACACTTTAGTTTCAAATCGTTTTTTTCAAAAATTAAGAAATTAGAACTTTTCGTTATCAATCTACTTTTAAATTGAATTTTTCACTTTTAGTTTTATGTTTCAAGAAATGTTTGGTATAAATTTTCAGCGAATTTTACTAATAAATTGTGAAAATATTTTAATCCATTTTAGGTAAGTATATATTCAATAATCATTTTTTATTTTTATTCGTCTTTAAATCATGATTTTTTAACAATTATTATTGCAGAATTATCAAAGGGAAGAAGTTGTATTAATTTTAGTCGATTTCTGAACAAAATTATCATTTTTTTTGCTTTTTTTTATCCAAAATTTAAGGCTTTCCTCCGATGTTTATCAAGTACCCGAACTTACGATGCACACTTTTTATTACATTACAGAAAATAAGGGGTGAAGGCTAATAATGGACTGTTGGATATATTTCTATACTTGATTAGAGTTCAAACAACTAGATGGCGTTGTCCTGCTAGCGCATTATAATTTTTTTGAATTTTTTCAGTATTTCACAAATATCTTTCAAAACAAAAATTTACAGTCAGAGAATTTATATGGATTAGTGCAACTATAGAAATAATGAAATTCGTAGAGTAGATGCTACAAATATTAAATTAGATTTACGTATTTTCTTGCTATTTAAGCAGCTTTTGAGTTCTTTAACTGACTTATAGATGGATCAAGTTAAGTTTGCCCAAAATCATGGATGTGCCTACAGTAGAAGTAGAATGGAGTGTATCCCCTCTTTTCATTTTTTCTCTCTACCTCTCTCTTATTCTACTGGAATACATTAAAAAAAAAAAATCGAATAGACACGATCGATTAAGCGGACTACTCCGAAAATTTTGTTCGGATTCGCCGAATTGGCAAACTTAGGTTGATCCATCTATACTTACTTAAAAATCATAAGACATAAGATGTAAGCACATACCATTGCATATTTTGAGCTACATACATATCGATGTATGCAAAAATCGCAGAATTTTTCTCATTCTTTAAGTAGTAGAAAAATTAAGTAGGTAAGTTTTTTTTGTTTTTGATATATCTTGCACCCATTTATCAATTTTCGTAGAATTTTATGGAGGAAAATTTTGAGAATTCTCCGTGCATATATGATTGATAGCTTATTTAGCGTCAACTTATCCAGGTATTGATCTGAATTTTGAATTATAAGAGAAAGTCGTTTAGTTTGTTTCTTTTTTACTTATTTTATTAATGGTGACAATGATTATTAATCATTAATTTCTTGCTTTCTCTTTCTCAACCAATACATCGATCTTCCTTTTGTTGACCATTTAAGCAAATACGGTCGCGGTCATCCGGCCATATTGATAGATAGACATATGATTTCTTAAGTCTATTGTTCTTTCTTTTTATTATTATTATCATCATTTTTTTTTAATACAAGCCTATTAGTAGGTAATAAGTATTGAGAGCTGTATTTGATTATTATGCATGTTGCGTCTTGTTAGTGTATAAAAGAAAAAATAAAACATTCACGGATCTCTATCATGACCATCCATACAAGGGCTGTTGAAGCAAATACAGAAAGCTAAAGAAGAGAAAAAAGACAACAATACAGCAAATCCCCCGTTAGACGTATCTACATAGAGTCATTTATCAATCTCGACAAAACAATTCCTCCATTGGTGTCAAGACTGAGGTGTAAAAAGCCGGTGAGAAATCACTCCGCACTGGACACACCTTTGGTGCGAATTTCTATCGAAAATTTGTCCGCCCTTTAAGTTTCCAATTATTTTTATATGTGTATGTGTAAGTAATTAGTGCCACGTACATGAATTCAGATACGTACATGGAACGAATAATATTGAAGGTTTTCCCCCTACTTCCAACAGTACAATTGTATGTACATACACACACACACACATACACGCGCGCTTTTTTCGTATTGTTTTTATCGTTGAAAATAGGACAATATGTGAAAATTGTATGATGGCGAGGACGACGGCGGCGGTGAACGGCGGTGGCGGGGGAGTCTGGAGAGTTTTGTGCTCTGGCCAAGATACCTGCACGTCCACCAAGCGGTCGATCTCTCCCAGGCCTCTGCATATTGATTAGTTTTCCTTCCAGCTCAGCCAGGTCAGCACGCAGCTCCAACGAAATCCAAACAAAACCAAACAGAAAAATAGATGGCAATTTAAAAAAATAATCAATTAATGACTTTTAATGCAAAAATCAAAAAAAAATTATAAAAACATTGATAATTTAGAGAATTAGATAGAGTAGATGAGAATCGTCCACCATTGTTTGGGAGAAATTGGGCGTGACCGATGCAGTGTTGAGAGGATTCGACTCTGGACCAGTAGAAGAGATGCTGGAGTGTTGGAAATCTGTGCCCCGCCTATATAGAGCTCGTCCAATGGCTGTTGTAGTCAACTGTAGGAAATGTACAGTTCGACTAAAATTTACAAAACTTTTCAAATGATTTATTATAATTATCAATAATAATAAATTAGAGAGTGAAAGGCGTGCTTCTTCATCATAAATATTTATTTAATTCACTCAAAATTAGATTAAAAGATTATTGTGCAATTAAGTTTTCGAAAGTTCTATCAAAAATCAGCAAGATTTCCCCAATATTATCGATTAAAATCAATACATTTTATTTTCATCGTAAATCTAATAAAATTTGTAATTAATTGGTATTTTAAACACACATTTTTACGATTTATAAAGTGTCAACAATCTTCTTTTAGATGATGCCCAATCGAAAATAAAATTTGCATAATCATAAATGCTGACCATAATCAGTCTAACGACTAAGCAATAAATTAAAAATTGTCTAATCATACGTTTTTAATTTATTTTTGTCTTTTAGTCAATATTTCATTATTATTATTATTATTATTATTATTATTGTTATTACTAACATTTGATTTGTAATAGAATCGAAATAATCAACAGCATCCGGTAATAACGAGTAACAGATTGTCAGAATCAGTCGTAACTTATGTAACTTTTACATAAATAATTCAATTTTTTTTTTACTTCATTTGTTTGATTTATGCAAGTCTCGGCGGTTTTTTTGTAATACATACCAACATACATATGCGTCTTTTATGTGTTTTTCTGTATATGTATGGGTGTGTTTTTTTTTACTTCTTTTGTTAATCTGTGGTCATATTCAGCCAAAATAATACAAATCGAACTGTGCCAAGGTTTTTTTTTTAATGCGACTTCTTTTCCAATAATTGGACGCATGTTAGGACGTGAATTAAGAAAAGTATAGTTATAAATAGCTATTTCCTTTTGCAAAAAAAACACACTAAATTAATTTTAATTATTTCATTGGAATTTGCACAAAATTCAATTCAATTCAATTCACTTAGGTGTTTAGCAATCACCATGAACCATAACCTGGTGTTATCAGCAAATTATTATCGTAGCTAGGAAAAATTTTGTGTAATTTGACGTCTTTCTAATAAATATTTGTGCATTGTTGATAGCTATTTTAAATATGTCAATTTTAGTACAAGATGTCAATTATTATTAGCTGTATTCTCATTTCAGTCAAGTTGAACTTGTTTGAGTATACAGAATTTCTTTTGCGATTGAAACTTTCAGCTTTCAAAATTTCAGCTTTACTGCGAAGAACACTCGGGTGCACATAAAGGAGACCATGCACTTTTTGTGCAGTTGTGTAAAACCGGCTTTTGAGGGCGATCGTAACAATACAGTACTTTCAAAGGTTAGGATGGAATGAAAGATATTAAATCATAAGATGAGGGTGGGGTTACTGATGCCATTTTGAGTATTTACCTGGATAAAATTAATTAATTAATTAATTAATTAATTTACTAGACATATAGGTACAGTGAAGAGCATATAAAAGAAACCACTTTTTGTGAGGCTGTGTAAAACAGGCTTTTAAGGGCGGTAATGACACTATCGCATAATTCTTGCTAGTCAGAATTCAGGAAGAAAGTTATTCAATCAGAAGATGGGGGTGAGGTTACTGGCGCCATTTTGTTTATCTGCATGTATATATAGGTATAGGAAAGTCTTTTCTACAAATTTAGATGGGTTTTACTTGTGGCATTTTTCGTATTTACTCACCTACTTAAGTAGAGAAATATTTTTAAAAAATTTGGTATGGTGGAAACTTGTTCTAACACTTAATACTTACTCATATTCTTACACAAAGAGCCTGATTCACACGAAAGACGTGATATCCCTCGCTCAAGACTTACTCGTTACTCGTCACTGTACAGCTAGATGTATGGAAAAGGTGCCGATAATTTCGAGGCTGTGTAAGTCAGGGTAACAAGGTAGGTCCTCACAATGGCTAGCAGGTTAGAAATGGAAAAAAAGATATTCAACCAAAAATAGTATGTAGGAATAAGGGTGTTATCTTATTTATTTACAGAGCTTTACACGCCCCTATATACTCTTTCCTTAAATATGGAGAAAGCTTCGAGGGTCGTCACTTTTTCCATACACCTAGCTGTACATTATTTTCTATTTTTTAATAACAAGCTGAAATGTTATTTCGCCTATATTTAAGACATTCTTTTATTTGTTGCTATCTCAGAAATATCCCCTTTGTGGGTCTTATTATCTGCCCCATATTCCCTACATCTGTCGCTGTCAAAAATCCATACTTTTTGAAAGTAGGAAGCTCAATGAAGAGCCTTTAATTACGCCTGTCGCATGCCAAAACAAGGCTTAAGCTTAGTTCATATGAAAACGTGCTCAAGCGTCTTTTGATAGAAAGCTTTCAGCTTGGTTTTCATACCGAGTGGCGCGTTATCCTATCGTAGGCAAATTATTCAATTGTTTAAAGCTCCTATATAAAGGTGGCCCATCCTGATTCCTGATGGAGACATTGAGTAAGCCGCCATTGTTATAGCATAAAATGGGGCCCTAAGATCTCTTTTGCCCAAGACCCCCAAAATTCTTATCGACCGTGTAGTTTATATTTCGAATTTTATTGATTAATTTCAGTCTGATGTAGCCTTTAATCTCGTATAGTCGGTAGCTGAAATATATGAAATTTTCTCCAAATTTCGCTAAACATTCAAAAATATATACCGTATGGTTCCTTTGGAATAGATACTTGGGAGAAACATCGGTCCCGCCCATCTATACTACTTACATATTAGTTAGAAAGAGATAGAGAGCGTAGATGATTTAGAAATTAAAAATTATGGCGGATATCACCCCCAACCCTTATTTATTTGACCAAACAAAGCAATTTCTTTTGTACGAAAGAACCTTGAAAACTTTCTATTTTAAAAGATAACAATAACCACATGTGTTTTGTGTGGATTTGGTATCTCTGTCCGTTATTCATGAAACATGTGATTTGACAAAGAAGGGACATGGGCGGGACCAATGTTTCTCCCATGTATCTATTGAAACGGCCTTTGCCTGTATGTATTTTGCATCAACTCTTCAAAGTTAAGTTCGACTGCAAATTAAGTAGCCCTAAAGCTGAGATTAATTGTAAAATAGCAATAATTTAAAATGTTCACAGTACAATTGTTAACAAAAATACAATACACTTAAAAAAATAGTGAATGTTAGTGTATTATTATTGTTGTTTTCCCAATAGGTATGCCAGTATAAAAGCCAGCAGCATTCTATACAATACCCACACAATCCTGAACTGAAAATGTTATTTGTGTCCTGCAATCATCGGAGGTCTTCAAACCCATCTACTCAATTTGTATTCATTGTTCATTATAGCTTCTGCTCTTTTATTTTGTGATGAAGCTACTAGTTGCATACAGAATTGAGATTTCCCAATTTCATCATTGTATTATGATTGTTGTTGTTGTTATTATTATTAAATAAACAACTCATAATACACACAAAGAATCAGAATCCAAAAAGATGCATTAAAAAAAGACACCAAAAACATAGAAATATGTACCTGTTTGTTACGCAAAAAGAAAATCTCAATTACAACACGTTAAGATTATGCAGGATGCTGGATTTTTCGCATCATTGGACCAAACCAAGTTTCTATTAAAGAAACTATATTCTGTGGTAAAGAGAATTTTTAGATATGCCGATCATCACATTCATGGATCAATAAATATGGAATATTTGACGAAATTGCTTAGGTTGTCCGCAAATTTCTTCAACCACAACAATAATCTTCAATATTATTGTTGCAATCATAACATAAATAAATAATCAATATATATATAGGGTTAAATTTATTGTTATACCGTTATAAGAGTGTTTCCTTTTAGAAATCTCTTTTCCGTCTTTCTATTATCATCGGTTGGTTTGTCAAGATGTTGCTTTATTGATGATGATACGTTTACAAAAGAGATAATTTAAAACTAGTTAGTTGTTATTAAGTTTATATACCGTCCACTGGGCAAATATCTGTAATGATAATTTATATATATATAAAAAAAACAAACAGACATCATATGGCACGTGCTCAACCGCCTATTTTCATCCTAAATATACGATGACAATGATAATAATAGAAAACATAATCATCCATCTGGATTGGAGACGATGCCGTGACGATAGTTAATCTAATAGAAAGAAATACTAGTTGTGAATAGTTGAAGAAAAAAAGGAGAAAAAAAAACAACGTGGAGAAATGCGGAAGTCGACACCTGTCATTACAAGTCCTCAATCACTATATGTAGCAATACCATATACTACTACTACTATACCGAGTGGCCCACCTAAATATTACTTATTTTTATCCAGCAATAGATGGGCAAAAATCAGCTACAATAGACCGCCTGTTTATTGATTGTAGCGTTACTCATTCACTTCATCAACTATGTTGGACGACTGTAGTGTTAGAATTGCAACAAGTAAACGTATAACTTCATTGACAGGTCGATGGAGATTAAGTGCGATTTCAGAGCGTTTTCATATATACGATAGTTCAGAGCAGTGACGTCAGGAGCACGGAAATGCGTGCAAATCCCGCTAAGTTATTATTGTTTTGGTAACAGCAAAGAGTACGAATATGTTGCTCCTTCTTTATTGGTGTCATATAAAAAATCCCTTATACTTTACTATTGTCTGTTTTTCTGATAAAAATAAATGATCTTTATCTATAATTTTACGTTTTAGCGATTTTTTTTTAAAAAAAATTAGCTTATGACGAGATCCTCACTTTTGAATTTCCGAAAAATTTTTTCACAGAAGTTCGTTTTGGGACCTCAAGAACCCATATCCACCGTTCGTTAAAATTTTTATATATATATATATATATATATGTATATATTTATATATTTATATATGTATACCCACGATAACTGCCGTAAAAATAATCCAATCTTAATGAAACTTGGTACAAAAATCGGTCTTTGGGAGAGCTTGGATGAGTTCGTTGGCGAGACTGGTAGGGCCAACACTTTTGGAATAAGAGCTGAAGAAATGTTAAAAAAAAATCATTTTCAATATTAAATTTGCTTAGATTTGGATGAAAATTAAAATAACAGTAGAGCCGACCATTCTCTATTATCAAGAAAAAAATCATCAAAATCGGTTCGTTGGTTCGCATGAAAAATGCAAAAATCTCTTTTTTGAGTATAAGTAGTAAAATCGAATATCTCAGGTGGCTATATGTTCTGACAATTGATATTAAAAAAAAAAATTGAAAATCGCAGAGAGCAAGTAATTTTGACAGTTAATATTAGACAAACATCTAAAGATCTAGTATGTTAATAGTAGCATACTAGATCTATGTAGACAAACAAAAAATTTTAAACGAGTGAAATTTTATTAGTGTTTCTTAACGTTTGTGAATTAATAATATTTCAGCATGTAGATACATAAAAAAAATTCGCTATATAAGGTACTTGCTGCCTTTGTATATTTTTTTGGGGAAGAATAGGTACTACATAATACCACTACTGGTACTTACAGGAAATTCAATTTATTAATTAAAATCAATAAAAGATCATAATTATTTAACAATGTGTTAAAATTTTGAATTTTTGAGTTGTGTAAACTTGTCTCTCAAATATCCAATAGGGAGCTAACATTTTAGACGCGCAAAATTTAAATCACTTCTCCTAGTTTAAAATTAGAGCATAGTTCTTATTGAAACTCACCTTCCTTGGCGAGCGATTGGAAAAATATTTCAAGGACTCTTAGAGTAGTCGCTAGAGAAGATTTAGCACAATTGGAACCTCATAGCTCATTTTGAAGTTGGTCAAAATTTCGCTTCTGATATGTAAAGATATTTAACAACCAGCTGCACGCATAAAATGACTTAGAATGACTCAAGGATCCTCTCAACATTGATGTTTTTCGTTTCTCTTCATTGTATTCCGAAACAAGTCAAAAGGTTTTGCATTTTTTTAGAATGTTGTGCAGGAAAATGACAATTTTGGGAGGATTTTCGAGTCATTCTTAGCTTGTTTTTGAAAATTGCAGCATTGTCCAAAACGTGCGTTCTTTAACCGTGTAACAAATGAGCTACGAGGTTCTAATTTTGCTATAAGATGTAATAACATTTAGGTGGTCCACCCGGTATGTATTACTTCAAATCTAATGTTTGGGAAAGAAAAAGACAGATAGATAGAGTGAAGTGTTTATTTGCAATCGTTGGATAATTCAAATAACAAATAGTTGAGAATTTTTCGTAATTTTTGTATCTAAAATTTTTACAGTTGATTGTAGAGGAAGTTATAAGAGAGACATAGAGAAACGCCCAAAGTAAACGGCCTTCGACTAATCTCTTTTTTATGATTTTGCAAAGAAATTCTAAATAGAAAGCCAACTAATCTAAATGTGATGTTTATTTGACAACATTTCCTGTATTATGTGGAATATTCGTTAACAGACGAACATATTAGGAGCGTCTCAATTTGCTTATAAATGATCCCCATGTGCCTCCTCTACCATAACCGTTACAACACTCTGAAATTAGAAAGAACGAACGAACGAAAAAAAACGAGAATTAGCATGTAATCGAAATTAACTGAAAACTATCGAAAAACACGTAAACAAC
The DNA here is from genome assembly GCA_039776855.1 of Mylabris sibirica. Lineage (NCBI taxonomy): Eukaryota > Metazoa > Arthropoda > Insecta > Coleoptera > Meloidae > Mylabris > Mylabris sibirica. The sequence continues at coordinate 7,586,378 of CM077841.1, forward strand.
ATCAAAATTTCGGTGCGTGTTTAATGTAATATTATTGAGAAACCCTTGTGTCTTCTGCCGTGTGTCGTCATCATCTTCAACCAACATCATTTCCTGGCTATTATAGAGGGGTCGGATAATTTAAAGAGCCGTTCGATTGTCTTTTCTTTGTCTTCTCATACTCTCCCTTCAGTTTATGTATGTGCTGCTTCTTGTTGTTTTTTTTTATTTGTTTCGGTTGTTTTTCTACATATGTCTATGCTACAACACCGAATGAAAGTGTTGGCCAGGTGAGATGGGTGCGGGAATGTTAAAGAAGATACTCCGGGACACACCTGAGCTGTCTTGGCCGTTAGACTCATTTCCTTACATATGACTTCCGATCCGCGTCACTTACGAACAACACATTAAAAGTCTTCTCTTGGAAGAAGACGGAAGAAACAAAAACCCATACATCTAGAGATGGAAAATTATCGATTTTTTTCAGTTAGACTAAAATAAGCTAAATTTGATTAGAATAGGTTGATAGTAATAATAACAGTAGGCGAAAAAAACCAGCTGCTTACAGCGGGATTTTTGTCGGTAATTGAGTCAGGGCCGGTGTAATGCGGTTCCGCTTGAATCAATCCTCCACTATAACCGTCATCATCTCGATCGCCCCAGTTAGTTCCTATTTCCCGTCTGAATTCGATTGGGAAAACGCAAGGTGGACTATAAAAATATGATCATAACAACAAAAACACATGCCACAATTAACAAAAATCAATTTAGTCGTGGCCTAAAACAAGATATTGAATTTTTTTTAATCTATTTTAATCTGGACTATGGCAGTGATTTAATCCCGGTCTCGTGCACCGTGCTGACCTTTCCGGATCCTCTCTAGCCCAGCCTATAGTAAGAGGATGAGCCAGGATGTAGGTAATAGGATGTTAGGTCCACATCAACCGGGTTTCACTTGACTTTTACGGTTTCTTTGGTGCTTGCATGCCGTATATTTTCATTTTAACTTGGACATTTGATACATTTATTTCAATAATATCGTTGTCAATACTATTAGGTAAATATATAAGAAATCTTCGATTTTCTTTCCTGTTTTGTTTGTATACCTCTCTATTATTTATATATTTTAATATTTTATTGTTGTTCTCCTCTGATGTGGACAGTTATTACTGGTATTGGCCTCTGTTTCCTGAATCTATCTAATTGATAAACATAACACGATGATAAGAGTTTTATAAATGGATGGAAGAGGCAGGACACTAACGGTATATGTTTCTCTATTATTAAGTGTCTTTCAAAACAATCATTGCACACTCAATACACACACACACACACACACACACACATAATCTACTGATTTCTTTTATTTTAAGCCGATAACATTATTATGTAAAACGGGGGAGGAGGTGGATGAATGGATGGATACTGCCAGTGACAATAACAGTTTACGTAACACACGTTTCGATAGGTATTTGGCAATAGATTCATTGTAATCAACAAATACTTACTAATCATTTGAGAATAGGAAAAACAATTACCGTTTTCTCTATTACTGTTTTTTTTTCCTAAATAAAAGGAGGATGGTCGTCTTTAGAATAAAAACATAGAATTCTCGTTAAGTATTCGTTTTATTGTTGCCTAATTAATAATCAACTGTTGAAATTTACAGTTTCTTAGATAAACTACATGGTGGGAATTTTTTCGTACATTAACTTATGTTGTACTTGCATGGAAATTCATAAATCTCTCTCTACAATTTGGTTAGACAGTTGTCATACAATTAAGTAGACTTTAGTCTGTTCAGACCTAGTTTCGAAATCGAGTCTGTAATTGTACACATAAATATTTTATTGGCAGATACGTGCCAGTATCCGTTTGGTTGGAAATCAGTAACACTTTTTAATAAAAAGTTTTATAGAGCAGAGACAGAGAGCGAGAGAGAGCTGAATGCAGGGCCGTAGCTATGAGGAGGAGCAGATGGGCCTGAGCCCCACCTATTTTGCCTCCTGCCTTAAGAACCTGTTATACCACTGTTACTAGAAAAGTTGCCCTACTTTCTAGAAAACTCACCCCACTTGGAACACTTCTCTGATTACGGTCCTGGCTGAACGAAGTGTAGAAGAAGGCGTTCGTTATTTATAACTAGAATTTCTTGCAACTGAGATTTTGAAGAAGGCTTAAACCTAAAAATAATAACAAATAGAAAGCGATTTTGTCTTCTTTAGGGAAAGTAGGATTGATAAATCTTTATCAAAACAATCATTGAGGATTTTAACTGCTGTTGAGAATATGAATTCTAACAAACTAGTTGAAAAAATTGCTTGCTGTTGATAAAAATAACATTTTTCTCTCTCAATTCTTTGATGTCATTGCTTAAAAATTGATAATTTTGGGCAAAATGTCTTAAGATTTCGACCAAGAGTCAAAATTCAGCTTTTAAGTTGATAAAAATTAAATTAAAATCGATCTTTCAGAACAAAAGTGCCTTAAAATTAAGACTTAAAAATGAAAAAGCGATTAAAGTGCCTAAATAGTCTGAGAATAAAATTTACTAGAAATTGATGTATCTGAAATCTAGAATTAAAGTTAAAAAAGCTGCTCAGATAACAACTAAAAATGCCTAAAAAATAGCTTCCTTTTAATAATTTAAAAGGAAACTCGCTAGAAGCTGATAACTTATGGTAACATTATCTTAAAATCCAAATTAGAATTTGACAATAATGTCAAAAATTGTCTTCTTTCTATAATTTTAGTTTTTAATTTACCAGGAACTTATGATTTGGGTCAAGAATCTCTGAGAATCTGAACCTAAAAACTGAAACTGGGCTCAAAAAGCGTCGAAATTCTTAAAATCCTCAGCAAAATTCGTTAAAAACAGATAAAAATGATTTGCTCAAAAGCGACCAAGTTGTCTTCTTTTTACGATTTATTAGCAAAAATCTGATGGTTTAGGAGAAAAATATCTTAAAATTTATACAAAAAATCTAAAACAAAGCAAGAAAATCGACTAAAATTTGTGAATTGTTCAGTTTTTCACAACTTACAATTAGCAGCAAAATTTTCTAAAAGCTGATGATTGCGTATTGAAATGTCTTAAAATTTAGATTAAGCCTCAAGAATTCAGCTCGCAAATTGATTATAAGTGTCTCAATAGTCTTTTTCCACGACTTTAGAGTAAAATTAGATAGAGATTGATAATTTGGGACAGGAATGTTCCAAAGTTTAGATAAACTTAAATTTAGCTTATGCATTGATTAAATGTGTTTGAGTTCAAAAGCAAAAGTTGCTCAAACTCAAAAAATTCTGATTAGGACCGAAGATCTGCGGACGCTTGATTTGCCTGTGCATTTAGTTATGCCTGCTGACTTAATTAAGCCTCTTTTGCTTACAGCAAGCAATAATTTTTATTATTATTTTTTATTATGCTTACTCAGGGAGACTTAGTTAAAAGGAGTTCGTACTTTTTATTACATTTAGTTTTTAAGATTGATTATTATCAAAAGTTTTACGTTCTTGAGCAAAAAAGAAATTGCATTCTTCGCCTATATCTTCAACGTATTCTTTTCTGTTTCACGCTCAATAAGGAGAAAAGATGAATCTATTTTGATCGAGCAGGTAAGACCACAACACCTCAAAAAGTTACTCAATTTTTACAATTCTTCACGATTATTACAGCATTTTTCTGAGATACTACATCATCTGACGATTATTTTTGCTACCTTACTAAATATTCTAAGCATCAATCATTAATGAAAAGTCGTTCAGAACAATGCCTAAATTTCTGAGAATATTTATCGAGGTTAAAATACTAGATGGGAAAGAATCAGGAAATTTTCAAACTTTAATTTGAATATCTGTTTACGACAAATATTGAAAACAATAGCACATACATAATAGCTCTAATTATGCCTTATGTGGCTATCAGTTAGGAAAATTAATGATAAAATTAAGGTCAATGTAAACGTAAATATGCTAATACAAGAGAAACAACTTCTGTACCCTTCGTGTTTTTTGTTTTCTTCAATTTCCTCTAGCGAAAAAAAAAAAAAAAAACTACAACACCCATCTCCGAAATTGCTTCTTTTCTTTTGTTAATGACTTATTCGTGTATTTTCAACAACGATAGGCATTCAAGAGTGAAGAATAGCAGTTAGTTAGAGGACAAATATACATTTTAGTGTGATATGTTGTGGTATAACAGCCGGAAGTCGAATGGCCGCGCTGAGGGCGGAAACAGGCGAGTGGATGGTCATGTAACTCTCTGTTACATACAGGTATACCTTTATAAAGATGTGTTCATGGTATCTCCTCTGGTTAATTGCACTCAGGAAGATACATTTCTACGTGTTGTTGTTGTTGTTGTTGTTGTTGTTGTTGTTGTGTTGTTCTGTCTTAATGTTACTGACGATCAACAACCACTCCCCCATTGTTAAGCGATATGCGTCGCTGACATTCGAGCTAATAGCATTTTATACGTTTACTTAGAAGAAGAGGAACAAAAGCAGAAGTCAACGACGAATTATCAATTAAATTCGTGATGAATTATTAATAAAATAAAACATGTAGCAATTGAATTGTTTTGTAATTGAGGGATTCTTATCTAGGTTGAGGGAATTTCCACTAGGTTTTCAGATCGGTTTCGTCAAATTTTGTACGATTTGTAATTATAGAATTGTAACCACAGAATCTCATTATATGATAAAAGATGATTTATACATAAAGGTGTGTGATTCATTAGAAAATATTGATGATTCAGAGTCTGTATCACGCCATTCTTTACCAGAAGATTATCCATATTAAAAACATGACATCAAATTTCGTGTACCTACCATAAAAAGACAATAGCAACAATCATTACTTTGTTATTTATTAAAGACAACATTTAGCACATTGGATTCAGTGGCGTAACTAGAAATTCTGGCCCCCTTGCAAGTTTCCCGGGAAAATTTTAGGTATATGTGGAGCTTCTTTTATAATAACTTGGCAACGGTGGTGGGAATTTATTTCAGATTGCCGCGCGACTATCGTCAGCGCACGCACTTGAACCCATCTACTCGCTGCGCTGATAAAAATCCAGCAAGATAGGACAAACATCAGCTACAGTAGACTGCCTGTTTATTGTTTGTGACGTCGCTCACTCACTTTAGGCTTCCTAGACTAACGAATGAACTAATAATTGTCGCTTAAAAGAAATCCCAAATTATAAATTTAAGGAGTTAGACAAAGATGCCAATATAAAACTACTGTCTTGAGTTAATGATTTATGGCTCCCTACACGTTAAGCGGTCATCCTTTTTTATTGTCATTCTCTTGTCTCTTGTCGCTATCTCCTTGTTGTAAAAATGAACATGGGACTAGATTTGACAGTAATAATTCTAGTGTTACAATGTCAACAAATAAATAATATTGAGAGATCGATGGAGATCGAGCCCGACTAGACAACGCTCATATCAAATTTAGTTCAGAACAGTCACGTGATGAGCACGCTGGAGCGCGCAAATCCCTCTGCTAAATAATAACTAACAATTATTATTGGATATTATTATCAGCTAGTTACACATTATTGTTCAACGATTCTTCACCCTTTCCGCCGAAATTTTGTTCCGGATACGTCCCTGATTCAGTGGCGTACCTATTAATTCTTGCCCCCCGCAACTTTCCTTGACTAAGCTCTTATGAAAGCTGCAAATTTGTTAGATTTACCGTCTGAACCAAGTTCCACAAAAAATTCTGATATTCTTTTCGAAAATTAGTCCCTGTAGGGTCTAACAGGGTCTGATCGGATTAAAATCGATCTGTTTGTGTGGCAATATTCTCTTCTACCTGTCCATATCGAGTGTAGACGGACACGTAATGGGGAGTAGAACTGTATGTATATATTTTCAAACAAATCACCCCTTTCTACGATTTGAAATCACCCACAAAGTTTCCCATAAAAAAAATTCAAATAATAACTATTTCTGATAATAGTCAACGGGCCCTTTTAACGGTTAACTATTTATTATCATAACACCTAGAAACCTGTTTTGTTATCCATTTCCGTGCAATTTTTATTATTAATGCAAGTCATGCCTCTATGTGAATAGCAATAAATTATATAAGCTGAAATATTTATAATACCATGATAGAAGAGGAGACTGCATCTGTCTTGTGTGACTGCGGAGACTGGAACCGTGTGACCATAAGATAACCCTTCCGCTTCAACTAACCCTTGGTCCAGCTCATTAAAATCTTTGTCCTTTTCAATACGGACGATTAAGAAGGAAGTTTAGTATTGTGTAAGGAAATAAAAAAATTTTCTTGTCCATAGTTATAGTGTTTTGAATCCTTAAACAAACAGTCCAGGGACATTACCAGAGAGGAAAATAAATGGTTTCATTTATCTTTCAGGTAGTGTATTTTCTGTCTGTTTTAACGATAATAGACGGCAATTATTGTATTTATCTTTCTAATGGGGCACAGTGGCAGTTATGGAAATTTTACTACCATACATTTTTAAAGAATAATTTTCAAACTTTTTAAATATTTCTCTCGTATTTGTTTCTTTTACTGTTTGTTTATAAGTATATCTATATAAAAAGAGGCGTGTGCGTGTATTTGTTAGTCCCACGAGTCTCTATATGTATTGTAATAATAACGGCCGTGTAATAAAATGATCAACAATCCCCAAATTAAATGTAACACGAGATAGAAGAAGGGACACGCTATCCGGAGGCTGTGGCATTTACGTTGACATTTCCTCGACTCCCCTATACAGTGATGTTGTTGATGATGATTGAATTGCCGGGGCCACCACCCTCAAACAAACTTTTACCTTCTACTAAATATACAATCATAATATTTTGTAAATTTTCAGCTTATAGCGGTCGTGATTAATTTGATTAACAGTTTTCTCCAATGACATTTTCGATTCTGTACATACGCGGATGTGACTTTGTATGGTGAATGCACTCATATTGAATTGGTAAGCAGAAATCGAAGAAGACTTTTATGAAGAATTGCGTACGTTGTAGTTGTTGTTGCAACATCCGATCGGCAACAATAATAACTACAAACTACGACAATATTAAACAAATAATAATAATAATTTATTTGTTGATGAACGAATTAAATTGGAATATTAGTATGTATTATTTTTTTTGTTTGTTGAAATTCCAAAGCTTGTTCAGCGATTAATTAAATTAATCAACACATATGTCAGAATTTAGAACAATCATTTACTAATCAGCAGATTATGATCGATAACGGAAACGAAATTTATCGACTTTGATGTGTCAGGATTATGTCGTATTCAGGGACGCCGAGATATTGAGCGGACTGCGGGGAGAGTCTTTATGGGCCCTTCAACACTATAAAAATACACAGTAGTTTAAAAAATTTCTACCAAAATAATAAAGCATATCGAATTCTATTGCACGAATTTATAGGGTAGTCTCTAGAGAACAATATTGGACCTTGTAGCTTGTAGCTCATTTAGAAGTCGTAAACGCAAAATTACTTAGAATGACTCGAGGATCCCCCAACATTGATTTCTTTCGTTTTTCTCCACAGCATGCTAGAGAAAATTCAGAAAATGAAAAATGATTGCCACTTGTTCCAGAAGAAAATGGAGAAAACGAAGAAGACTTTGGTGTGTCAGGATTATATTGTATTCAGGGAGAGCCAGTCTTTATGAGCCTTTCAAAACTATAAAAATACACAGTGTCCGACCTGGGAGTTTAAAATTTTTCTACTAAAATAATAAAGCACATCGAATTATATTGTAAGAATTTATAGGGTAGTCTCTAGAGAACAATATTGGACCTTGTAGCTCATTTAGAAGTCGGTCCAAAAACGCTCATTTTGGACAAAACAACTGCGAACGAAAAATGACTTAAAATGACTCGAGGATCCTCCCAACATTGATTTCTTTCGTTTTTCTCCACAACATTCTAGAGAAAATAAAAAATGATTTGCCACTTGTTCCAGAAGAAAATGGAGAAAAACCAAAAAATCAATGTTAGGATAATCCTCTAGTCATCTTAAGTCGGTTTAAGTGTGCAGCTGGTTGGTAAATATCTCAAATTCATCAAAAATGATCGTTTTCGACAGACTTACTAATGAACTACGAGATTCTGATTTTGCTAAAATACTCTTCAAGGACTACCCAATAAATCCCTAAAATCTTATTCAAATCGCTATATTACTTTAATTTTAAATGGAACAGGCCGAAGACAATGTTTTAAATGTGATCAATTTTTATGAAACTCTTATTATTTGGCGAGTGATTCGTGAAATATTTCAAGGATGTGCAGGGGAATCCCCGGAGATCATTTAAATACTATTAGAACCTTGTAGCTCATTTAGAAGTCTGTCAAAAAAGCTCATTTTGGACAAAACAACTGCAAACGCAAATTGACTTAAAATGATTTGAGGATCCTTCTAATATTGATTTCTTTCGTTTTTCTCCACAGCATACTAGAGAAAATGAAAAATGATTGCCATTTGCTCCAGAAGAAAATGAAGAAAAACGAAGAAATCTATGTTAGGAGAGTCCTCTGGTCATCCTAAGTCGGTTTAAGTGTGCAACTGGTTGGTAAATATCTCAAAATCATCGACGGACTTACAAATGAGCTACAAAGTCCTGATTATGCTAAAATGCTCTTGAAGGACTACCCAATAAATCCTTGAATTATTATTTAAATCTCTGTATTAATTAATTTTAAACGGAAAAATTAGACCGGACACCCTGTTTTAAATGTGGTCAATTCTTTTAAAACTCTTATTATTTGACGAGTGATTCGTAAAATATTTCAGGAATGTGCAGGGGAACTTCCGGAGATCATTTTAGTACAATTAGAACCTTGTAGCTCATTTGCAAGTCGGTGAGTAACACTAGTTTCTGACGATGTCACGTTTTTCAAATGAGCTAAGCACGTAAAACGACTAGAAATGACTCGTAGACGCTCTCAACATTGTCCAAAAAGAGCGTCTTTTAACCAACTATCAAATGAGCTCCGAGGAGCTATGGATAGGGTAAAGGTAAGATTATGAAATATATTCATTCTTTATTCATTCTTATTTTCAAACTGGGAGCCCTGCGAAGTACTTGAAGTTCAGGTATGTCTTGAACGAAATTTCGGGCCTCGGACGAAAATACCCGTCCCGTCCCCTAGACACTTGACGGGTCTGATTGTATTGAAACGAAAAGCCACAACAATTGGACAACACCAACAAGAAATAAAACGCGTCAACAATGTCCATGACACAATAATTTCGTTTACGTAATTTCAACCACTATGATTTTTATATCGTTTAGGATTAAATTTCCTTAATTTCAAATTACGAAAACCAACAACAGAAAGCGTAATATTGTATCTGATGAGAACATCAAAGCGTGCTCTTGATGCGATACTAATTGTATCACAAATTTTATTGTGATTTTCCTCATTTCTAATACGTTCTTCCTTTAATAATATTTTTTTTGTTGTATTTTTATTTTCAACAATCACCGACTTAATTGGTGAAAAGTTGTAAAAATTAATAATGAAATACAACAAAAAGCAACTTTTAATTCCATTTATTATAATCGGTTCGTTTAATCTCACCGAAAAATAAGAGAAATAGGTGAGCGTGTGTGTGTGTGAATTGTGTGAGAAACTATCATAAGATAGATAGAGAAACATGGAGTGTAAAGGAAAGATGCCCGGATTTATATTATACACATTGTTCACATCCAATTTTTATTGTTTCTCTTGTTGTTGTTGTTATTGTTGTTGGTAGGAGATGTCCACGGTCTGTTGGTCATTTCTACCAAGATCGCGTCTCATCATCCTCCTTTTTTTTATAAACGGATGTACACTTGGCACGCACTCCTGTTCTGTACCAACAAATCTCCAGTACCGTACTAGGAATATTTATTGATTCAACAATTCATCAAAGAATACACAACAATTATTGTATTGTGATTTGATTAACAATTCGATTGAATTTTGTAAGTAATTTTCCGTTATATTGGGACACAATTAAAAGACTATTGAGATTTCCGCTAACTAATCAACTGTACAATTCTCTACAGGAAGTCTAAGTACAATCTATAGAGCGATTTTCATTATCTCCTAGAGAGAATCTTAGCAAAATTAGGACCTCGTAGCTCATTTGGAAGTTGGTCAATAAACGCTCGCTTGTGATGATGTCGAGATATTTATCAAGCACATAAAATGACTCAGAATGATTCGAGGATTCTCTCAAAATTGACTCTTCGTTTTTCTGCAACCGGAAATTTTTTGCTTTATTTTTAGAATGCTGTAGACTGTAGAGAGAAACGAAAGTCATTCCAAGTCGATTTGCTCGTTTTGAAAATCCAAAACGAGTGTTTTTGGCCAACTTCCAAATGAACTACGTAGTTCTAATTCTACTCAAATGACCTCCAGAAACTACCCTATAGATCCCTAAAAAATTATTCGAATCGCCACTCTGTGAAAATTTGATAAATCTCAGAGATTGGCTTATAATTCTCCCGATTCGGTACTGTATCAATCCAAGGAGATGAGTAGACGAGATACATTTAATTGCTTATCTCTCTCAATTAAATACGTATACGTCTAGTGTGGTAATTAGACGATTTACTGGACTATATCGAATCCTGAAATCCATCCGTTCTCTCATAATTTCATCTCGTCTGACAGGAAACTGAATCAACTTTTATAATACCTACATGTGCCCCGGTGTGTGTGAGAACACAGGAAACCCACCAAGATATACCTTTGTTTTCTCATAATTTACTCTCGAAATTCAGATGAGACTGTGATGAATTTGATGAGAGTTGAAAAAGTTAAAGGAAAAAACAAACATTTTATTGACGGCTGCTGAATCAAATTGATCGAGCAGATGGTTTTAGTCTCGTTGTTATAATCAGCTGATTTAAAAGGCACGTGCCTGCATGTATCGATACAACCAATTCTCTCATCATCATCATCATCATTATTAACAACCACATCATCATCATCATCATCGTCGTCAACATCCTTCCTCTCCAATGTTATAAAACAGAGAGAGACTTGACCGTTTGCGTGAGAGATACTTTCAAGTCTGTCTGACAGCTGGTTAGTAGACATAGTCAGCAGCCGGCCCTACGATCTGTCCACACACACACACACACACACACACACACACACACACACACACACACACACACACACACACACACACACACACACACACACACACACACACACACACACACACACACACACACACACACACACACACACACACACACACACACACACACACACACACACACACACACACACACACACACACACACACACACACACACACACACACATACAATATAATCACCTATAATGTAATATCTACCGTATTATAATGAAAATAAAAATAATAATAATAATAGTGATGAACAACCGCGAGACTACAGCACGTGCCATCAAGATGCATTGTTGCATTGTATGCTAAAATACGAATAATTGTTGCGTTATTTTTCTATTCTGCTCGTTTTGTTGGTTTATTTTTGAAAAATTAAAAATGTTTTGATGTTAGTAACAAGACAATTACTTGTCATAGTTCTTATAGTAACTCTTATTCTTTGGCAAGCAAGTGGAAAATGTTTCAAGGATTTATGAACTAGTCCTTGGAGATTTTTTGAGCAAAATCAGAGCATCGTAGCTCATATGCAAGTTGGTCAAAAATGACCCTTTTGGACAAGCTTAGGATTTTCCAAAAACGAGCTAAACGCGTATGTCGGATCCACACTAAGCCAACAAAACAGAAATTTTAAGTTTTTCAACAATTCTGCAACATTTTAGCAACTTTTTTGTGTCAGCTCGGTTTTGTTGACGGATTTTGCAACAATTTCGAGTTCCGTCTGTTGTCGGTAAATATTAAAGTGTTTGTGTTTCGTTGACTTTCTTAGAAGCTTTATAATTTGAATGTAAATGCCGAATTTTGTCTGACATTCGTAAAAGAATTGTTAAAACTGAAACGTATTTCGTTAGGCCAAGTAATGTTGTTTTTACAACTATCTTTAATAAAAGGCCGCACGTCACTTGCGCGCTGCGGTCAGTTTTGTGTTAATCCCCCAAGTTAGTTGCGCGCGAGCTCTGAAAATGCAATGAAAGCTGGCATGTCACTTGCGCGCCGCGGTCAGTTTCAACCAGTGGGGACAAGGGTGGTAGTTATGTATGTATATATACATGTAGAATAGGAGTAACTAATTATCCAGTTTTCATTGTTAATTGCAAATTATCCTGCAGAGTACTTGAAACTTTTTTATTTGACTACACTACTAAATTTTCTTTCAAACAGGGCTGTTTCAAATATGTTAGGCTCAAGCTTCTGTCAAAGCACCAATGACATGAAATAAATATTCTTAACATTTAAAGAGAAAGTTTCTCTGCTAACTTCTAAGAAACCCATCTGGAATTTCCGAAGGCATTACATAAGTGGATTACTTCATGCCGGCGCGCTAGTGTCAGGTACAGATTAAAGCAACCCTTAACTACCAGGTAAGAAAACTGACCGCGGCGCTCAAGTGGCGGATCACCTAATAAAAATTTTCAGCTCCGTGACTTGTTTGTTTTCGCAAAGTGGGCCTCATTCAAGCTTAGCAAAATATATTAATAAAAAGCAATTGACCGAAAATCATCATCTTCGTCTTCAGCATTACAAAAACTGCTTTAACGAAACATGCTTTTGGACATGCTTTAGTGTGGACTGCAGACACTACAAAACTGAAAAATTAAATGCTTATTCCTGTTTTGTGCCAACTAAACGTTTTGCAATGTGGACTTTGTATTGAATTTTCCGAAGATTCTAAGTTTTTGTCTTGTTTCCTATTTTTGTTTTGTTGGTTTAGTGCGATCCGGCATAAGACGTCTAGAAATGACTCGACAGTACTTCGTTTTTTCTCCATTGCATTCTAGAGAACATGCAATACATTTCCATCACTTTTAGAATGGAAAAAAAGAAAAAAATCAACGTTGGGAGGATCTGCGAGTGATTCCTTTTAATTTTTCGTACTTAAAAATCGTGACGCTGTCCAAAACTAGCGTTTTCTGCCCTTCTTCCAAATAACCTAAGAAGTTCTAATTAATTACCAGGGACTATCCCATAAATTTTTGAAATATTTTTCGACACTTATAGTCTTACGTAAATAGTATCTGCAATGTTGTTTGAACGGTAAAAAAATCGCTCATTTGAAGGTCTGCATTGGGATGAGTAGAAAGCAGTTTGTCATCTTGCAAGCGCATATATCGAACAACAGGACAATAAGACAATGAGACAGGAAAACAAATATTAGACAACAACAACAAAAAAGAACGACTGAAAATTGCTGTAATGAACATTTCAACTTGACAATTCATCTTACCAATTGTAGTTGTAATAACAATAATGATGATGATGATGATAAAAAAGAACGACCTAAATCTAGGATAAAGCATTTAAATACATCGTCTTCTTCACGGCCGATCTGTTATAGCAATAAATTTCGACAATAACCAGTTTATAGAACGACAACATCGTATTAACCTAGAACAAGTCTAATTCACGCAATTTTCCAATGATTCATCAACATTTAAATTCATCATATAGAAGAAAAATCACCTATTTTTATCAATAATTAAAGGAAATTTAAATAGTGCGATTACTTTAAATTGAACTTTGATCGATTTATAACGAAATCGCCGTCCTTTCCGGGATAATTACGCAATTATGCTGTAATTACAAAAATTAGATTGCATCAGGTGCACAACTACTCATTTCATTGCTTTCCCTGTTTGTTTTTCTATAATTTTGCGATATTTATAAATTGATAGGAAGTGTGGTATAGTTTTGGTATGTTGGAACTTGGAACCGTCATATTTGTTTGATGGTCAACAAGATCAAACTTTATGGCGCCGTATACATCTCAAAATTCAACATTTTCTTTTTGGTTATTATTCCATTCAAGTCTCCAGCATCCGATTGTGTTACGTTGCGTGTTATACCAGCTGATTTTATCTGTTTCTCAAGACGGCCACTAATCTGGTATTCTATAAGTTAGACATCTACAGAGCGACACCTTATCAATATTTATATTCAAAAGAAAATAGTACCAAGTAACCAAAAAAAAAAAAATGGAATACATATGCCGTTCACTTATATAAATTGTGGAATAATCCGTAATGCAAACATAACAAATTTTGTATGGTCATATAAGGGACAAAGACTCTTGAAACCATTTAATCTCATAACGGAAGTTAGTCTTATTTCCTGTATGACTTTAACGCCTATTGCTGTTTGGAGAGAAAAAGAACCGGTTACAGGTAGTCACCAGTGTCTGTTTTTTTTTTGTTTTTTTTTGTTGACATGGATATTAGATATATGCAATATAGAAGAAAAGAAAAATGAAAAACGAGCCACGTACAACACATTAACCCTCCTATTTTAAATTACACCCAAATAGAAATGACCAAGGGCCGGATTTCTATCGAAACCAGTTATAGAAGAGACTGACTCGTGCGGACCTTTCTTATTTAGAAAAAAACACCTCATCAATTCATCAAGACTTCAATAAGACTTTTAACGGACTTTTGAACGTAAAAAGATCGCCGTTCTGTTTGATTTAAATTAACATAAAATTGATTGTAATCAATTAGCTGAACGATTTTCTCTTATCAAATCATCTATTTCTTGTTTGTTACTATTGTTGTTATTTTGTATTTTTCTGTTTTAATTGCGTGATTATGTCGCCTTATCGTGGTTGTCGTATATAGAAAAACGGCGATGCGGGCGCCGTGACGCTCAGTCTCTCACTTCTAAAGTTGGGTGTTGGCTGCGACGCGTTCAGTGTCCGCACATTCGTGCATAATTGATGCGGTCGGTGCAGAGAAAAGACTACGATACAAAAACACACATATAGCGGGCGAGCTTAACATTACCCCCCGGGGTGGCAGGTGTCCCAGTTGTTATGGTTACGGGGAACGATGCTTTCAGCTTCGGGATATCGACCTGCAGCAAACTGTGGGCGTCCCCACCCAGAGACGTCCTCTCCCGGGCCTCCGTGTCGGCGATCTAATAATAACACACAAACAACCCTTATAGGTGACATAATTGTTACATATTATTATAGAATTTGGTGAAATTCGGACGATAAAATAGAATTTGCGTCATATTGTAGATCGATATTTTTCTTAAATCATGCAATATTAGGAAGAGGATTGTTTCCCCTTTTGTCAAATGTTTACCTGAGATGACTCAGTCGACTGAATATCCAAGGGGTGAACGGGGTGATTTGTTTGATAAAATAGCGACTAGAATATGGATCGGATAGAGATAGCTAATGTTGCAGAGAATTAGTGTTGGAACCAATGAGATTGCGTCTGGAAGACGCCGTAGTCGTTGCCAAGATACCGACGCTGATACAGACACACAATAGCAATGACGCCATCGGATTTGGCGTCACCTGCCCAATTCCAGGAACTGCCCAACGAAAAAATCATTACTGGATATCTTTTAGCAAATACTATTACCTTACCCCCATTGTTACATTACGCTTATAAATATTTCATGTGTATACAGTTTATAATCGATACAAGTACAGAAAAAGTCACTAAAATTGATGGAGACTCACATTAACTGCCTCATTACTCTAAAACTCGTCCCCCTAAGCCAACAATCCAACCATTTTCAACTAGATAATTATTATTCTCTTTTATACGCATTTTTTCTCTCTCTCTCTCTCTCTGTTAACGATAGGGGAAAACCTAAGATCATTAATAACGGTTACTGTATGGTCACGTGTAGTGACGCAGTTGGCACCCCTGTACCTGGACACACTGGACACTTTACCTAATTAACAACTACACACATACATACGCACAAATACATTAAATAGGAAAAAGTCTGATGTCCTCCCTGCAATTGTGTAATTTAGGGAGAATTCACAATGGGATGGAAGAAATGGAGGTAAAATGAAAGTAGTCACGCTCACCAACAACATTTTTCTCCATTATCAACGACAGAGGTGAGTGAATAAAAGAGGAAAAATTACGAAAATGGTTAAATTTATATCTACACAATAGTGGTCAATACTAACAACAACAATAACAACAACAACAACAGCAACCCTTTATAATCTGATCTCTCGTTATCTGATGACAGAATCCTAATGGATAATTAGCATTTTAGAATTTATACGAGTGAATTAATTTCAACTTAAGGATAATCTGATGAAAGGGAAAAATGGACTGTTACGATAAAAAAAGGGGCAAAATGGAGAAAAATAATTTATTTTAAAGCGACTATCATCGATTCTACAGACAGATCTTTATTTCAGGACCGTCGTTAGCGCTCAGGCAACTGAGGCACTATATGAGAACGGCACTTCACAAGGGCGCCAAATTTACCACCAATGTTAATTTATGTCCAAAATGTAAGATATTATAAATCATCAATTTTTAATAAATTTTGCTAACAATTGAGTGGCTCAGAGGAAATTTTAGAAAATATAATCTTTTACCTCTCATGTATTGCAGTGTATTTTTTCGGTAGCATAATTTCCTTTTTCTCCTAAATCATGGAGTAATTTCTAACAAATTTTGTTATCGAATTGTCAAAAGAACCTAAGCTTACAGTTAGTGGATTTTTGAACTGAACTCGACAGTTCCAATTAAATTTGGCTTTTTAATGTAAGAATGCAAAATCTATGACTCTTTGGCTAAAGTTTAGCGCAACGTTTTTGAGTCTAAAAATACAAAAAATGTGACTCCTTGGCTCGTTTTGTAGTAAAATTTAGGGTAATTTCAGTCTTTCAATCTAGATTTTAGAACATTTTTGCTCAAGTCATCCATTTTTAATGGACTAATGTTTTAAAT
The DNA here is from genome assembly GCA_039776855.1 of Mylabris sibirica. Lineage (NCBI taxonomy): Eukaryota > Metazoa > Arthropoda > Insecta > Coleoptera > Meloidae > Mylabris > Mylabris sibirica. The sequence goes on from CM077841.1 coordinate 7,603,216, forward strand.
TGTGGCGAGAATTGAACTTAGAAATTTTTTACCCAACTATGGTTTTAGATTTCAAAATATTTTCATTATAAACCACCAGATATAAGTCCGGTTTTTCTTCCATTATTACTTAAGCTTGCCTTTAATCGACCTAAGCGTGAACTTACAGACATTAGCATGGCGACCTGTACAACGATAAACTTTCACCAAAATGAGTGTAAGCCTATCGTTAGCTCAATTTAAGGCAAGACTTTGTTAAGGCGAGTTTAAATAAGACAAAAAGAACCGGGCCCTAGGCACGTTTGTAAGGTTTTAGAATTGAATTTTCCACTTTAATCTAGACTTTAAGGTGCATCAATTTTTTTTTAAGTATTTTCAGATAAGAGAAGGTTTCCTAACTTACTGTGCACAGGGTCCCTAGATCTAGAGCCGGTTCTGGATATTAGACATCTATATTAATTATTGATGAAAAATAGTTAAATAGTCATCAATTGAATTGAAAGATCTCTTTAATGCAAGAATCTTAACTAAAAATGATCTTGTGTATTGTTTTTCTTGTCGCATTTTAAAACAACAAGTGACTCAGGATTTTGAGCCGGTTAAGAGAGAGGGGCATGAGGGCAGCACATATCCTCACGACGGCCCTGCTCTATCTTCTCTACTCTCCTATATATACTTTAATGAATAATTGTCCGTTCATTAGTTATATTATAACGGAATAATTTTATAGAATTCCAGCTTAAATTACAGGTTCATTTGCGTTAATTTCCATTCAATAATTGAAATAAATTCCAATCTTTGATTTGTTTACTTTCCAGTTTTTCTTATTGTGTTTCATGTTTAATTAGCTTACGACTTATTTTCCACGAAATATTTAACACATTTCTTCACCTATTTAAAGTATAGACGTTTCGGTTTTATTTTCAATCTTCTCGTGAATAGAAAATGAGTTTTAATTAGATGAGTTTAAATGAAAGCTGACGTGTATACTTATTAACGTCATATTCATTTCACCTATTGCTTGGATGTTTGTGTTATCAGCTCGTTCAAGGCTATAAAAAAATTTAAATTGCACATTTATTTGTATGTATGTGTATACCTATCGTATCTATTTTAGTTGGATATTAATTTTTCTCAAATAATATCATCTCTCGATACGTTCTTATCATTGGCAAAAATTCCGAATTTCCTGTTAAAATTGTTATCGCAGGATTTTCGGTAATATAACCATCGGTGTTATGACAGATAATTCTCGCTTTTATTATTTTTATTTTTGTTATAGATAGGAATATCAGGTGCTATACAGGGATTCTTAACGTCGCTCACCTACAGGTCATTATCTTGAAGAGGACATCCTGCAGTTACAATCATTAGGTGATATGGGCCCGCATGTATTTGACTGTCTATGTGTGTTGGCTGTTTATTATTTTATGTTTCAGCTTTTTGCTTTATAGCCGTATTTGCTATCAGCACCTGCAAGGCACACGGTATACATCCATCAGGAGCAGGGTATGTAATTATAGAAACATTAAAATTGTATTCGAATAAATTAGAAGGAAGATATCGAGGGAAATGCGCTGGAAAATCTCATAGATCACCGAATTTACTCAATTCAATTGCGACAAATCGGCTGATTTTCGTCAATGAAACCACAACATATGCACTTGGATGTTGAAGTATACGATGAAGGAATACACTGGGGCACCAGCTGATATTACAAGATGCATCCCTGATCAATGTAGACGACGCGACCGGCAGATGTTACACATAAAGAAGACAGAAGGCACGCGCCTTTTTTTCACCATCCAACAATGACTACACTTTAACACTTTCAAGATGACCGTTTGACAATAAACATCGAATTTCATGCGAATTTCCACGAAACCTCTAAATTTTCAATGAAACTTTAACCGAAACACGAGCAATATCGACTTTTTTATCAAGAAAATCGAGGAAATTACCGGGAATTTAAGCGTCAGCTTGTATGGAACGAACTCTAGACAGAGGATAACACCCTCATGATACACCTGAGTAAAAAGTACGTTGATAGAGTTCGAAATGATGGTTTTCTTGGCACGTGCCCTAACGACTTTTACTTTGTGTTATTATTATCGTAAAGTCATATGGGGGTAGATTTGGATTAAAAAAAAAATAATCTATAATTTAGTATAATCATCTAACACGAGTTGAGATAAATATTGTATAAAATATTCGAATTATCTCATCAATTTTGATAAGCTTGTAAAAAAATAGAGACATTTAAAAAGATAGGACGACATATTTTCTCGAATAATTACCTCTGATAAAGACTGTGTTGTATGCGTTGTTTTTCCTCATAATTTTTGTAATTATCTGAAAAATATGCAAAATTATGAAAGGAGAACTCTTCAAATTGATAACGGCACATACGTTTATAACTGATAAGGAAATGACATGTTTCGAATATAAAGAATGTTTTTTTTGTAGTTAAGAGAGAATATGTACGTGTATTGCGAGCAAATCGAAAATGCCGGATAATAGCGGAAATTCACAAAAATCCAGACGATTTTTCTTTTAACCGTATAAATAAATCAATTGATAATTGTTTACGTATTGAATTCAATCAGTTTTGTTTTGCTGTAATTAAATATTCATTTCGAATAAATTAAAAATATTTAAGAGAGAATACTGGTGTTGTTGTTGTTATTGTTGTTAATGTTGTCGAAAAGGATCAATAATTTTTCGTTTGAATGGATTATTCGTTTTTGTCAACTCTGCTCTATTGTTTTCTTTTTTCCTGTACATCCGTTGACATCTATAGTTCAATTATAAATGTTAATCAAGACCTGAAATGTTTTCAATCGCCGGCTGATCTTTAATCTTTTGACCCAAGATTTGATCTTTCTTTTTCTTGTCATAAATGTAAGAAATTATAAAACATTGGAAACCAAAAAAGAAACGAACAGATTTTATCGGCAAACCCCCCAAAAAAAAAATACCAAAACAGGTCTAACTCTAATTCTTATCAATTGTAAAAAAGCCAATTTCTGCCACATAATTTCCCATTACAATGCCTGATTTAAATATGTTAATTGTGAATTTTCATAGAAACAAGAAACAAATAGCACACCAGCTGTTTCCGAATGGAATTAAATTGAAATCTCGACGCTATTTCTTCTAGATTTTAAAGCTGAACCGTCCGACTTTTGGCATAATTTTATCGGACCCATCGACAAACAAACTCTTAAAAATGACAAAGGGTTTAAATTTAGATCAAACAAATCTAACGGTCAATCCTGGGAAAAAATTTTCAAGAAAATCCACGATTCTAGTTTTGATAGCCATTCAGTCTTGGAATAACATAAAAGGCTAGTTTGGTAGTTTATCAAAATTTCTTTCCGGAATTCGTTAGTTGGGTCGAAATCGGATTTGCAGGCCATGGTCCATTCTTGGCCAACATAAAAAACATACAAGACAATAGTGACCATTTTTGACCATCGGTCTAACGATATCTAGGGCATATTTAAATTGGGCCAAATTGCTATCGTCATTGGAATAGAAGGGGTCAAAAGGGTATCAACCGAATATAGGTGGTGTAGGCAGGTAGAAAAATTTACGAATTTGAGACCCGAGTGAAATGACCACGGCTCAATGGTCAATGTGGAAGGTAAGTATGTATGTGTATGCAGAATAAAATGATTTTACCTGGACAATATTGAAATGACCATGAGAAAATTTTTGTAGAAGGATTTGGTGTAGAAAGGATAATTCAGGTAGATGCAAAGGATGTGAACTAATTTCTATTGGACTAATGTAATAAAATAGAGCTTCGGCCGTTGAGTGACCTTATGACCGGACTGATTTCTTTTTTAATAGAGACAATTTTTAAAAGTCCGGTAAGGAACGTTAGTTTTGGGCAAGAACCTAAAAGGACCGTCTTGACAGCAAAATGTAACGGTCAGAGAGGACTGTTACGAAAAATCTAGACCGGAGCCTAAAAAATTCTAGACTTGAGTCTGTCAAAAGGGCCAAAAAACTGATTACTTACTGATTTCGATCGTTTTGATAATTTTGAGTTTTTCAATTGAATCTTCATCAACTTCAAATTTTGGGCAATTTTCTCTGTTTTCGGGCTTCAATACCAGATGCTACCTGGAAAATCCGTTATTTTTTGAGAAATAATAGATTTCTGGGAATTGCTTAATCGTTTACAACTTCTCAACGGTTTCAAGTTTTTAACTAGAAAGTTTTACAAGTTTCTTTCCTTACCACCGACCAATGATTGTAAAGTTGCCACCCCTTGAAGCGCAAAGATATTTAACCCTTTTCCTCTATTGCTCCAAATACACTATGATATTCAACCCTTTTACTCTTATCCTTGTTATTCCTAAAGGATTGACGAGTATTATCTCTTTTATTGCAAGTACAATTAGAAGGATCTCTTGTGTTATTATTACCTGAGATGCTAGAAGGATTCAGTTGTATTTTAGCAACGATGAGAGAATATTCTAATGAGCTGTATATACGATTTTTAGATTTAATTTTAAGAATTTATATCAATTTTAGTTTAAGTTATAGAATAAAAAATTAAAAAAAAATCAAAAAAATAGAAAAATATTTTAAAAAATCCTAGTAAATTCGCGTAAACTATTGTGATATTGTCGTGTAATATTTTTGTTTTCTTTCGTAAATTTTATTCGTAAAGATTTATTTTATTTAGCGTTATATTCTCGCGTCTCTCCTATTAATTACGCCGCGTTAATTGTCACGTAAATCCATCGCAATTATCCCGAATTCGATTATCGTATCGTGTTGTTCAACAATTAATTTTATCGTAATTTTTTCGTTATTATTGTCGCCGTCGTCGTGGTTGAGATCATACGAAAGTAAAAGCTCCCATTTTCTTTCTAATTCCTCTACCTGTAAAAATAAAAAAAAAAACTAAGAGTAAATTTATATTGTGAGTAGATAAGCTGAAACAAAAGTGAAGATTTGTTTTTTTTTTTTTATCTTGGCACGTGTCTGAAAGCTACCATCATCATCAGCTTAGATACTTAAAACATCTACAAATAACAATAACAACAGTCGGGTCATCAGACAGATATCCAGACAGGAGACAACATCTCATCAATACACAACAAAAATGTTTAATGGTGAGTTTTCTAAACAAAATCATCTTCCATTTCTATTATCTTCGAATAACAAGATATTACAGGAATTCTTTCGATATCTGTGTCTAGTCATCAACAATTATTGCGACAAATTATCAATTAAGATGAATCATATTAATAACAATAATTATCGTGTTCGTTTCGTTTTACTCTTGCAGTATAGTGTTAGATTAATTGTTTTATTCAATTTAACACCTGTATATACAGGCTCGATTTGTTGGTATATACCTGTTGAGGCTGGCGTCAGGTGGGACACATTCTAACAATTTGTAGCGCACTTAATATCGAATATCCAGTAGGACTTGTTTTGCGTTCAAGTTTTGAACATTTTGACCAACTTTTTTTATGTTTCATTCACATATATTTTATGTTAGAAGATGTACAAAACTACCGTTCAATTTTACAATATTTAATTAGTAATAATTTGATTATGGTTGCAACAAATTTCTGTTTATTTTTTGGGAAAGTTGTACGGTAGTAATATGTAAATTTAGTAAGAGAGAAATCTTCCCAATTTGTTGTTTTCTTCATGATCCATGTAATTATTAAAAAAAAAAAACAACATTTCATATAATATAGAGTAATCATGGTAATAATAATAATAATAATGATGGTAAAAATTAGAGATTTTTCACGCGCAAACGCATTAAGAGAAATCGAAATTTATTCATCTGAGGTTTTAGAAACTCTCACGTACGACGACGCGGTCTTAAGAAATATTCATCTTCGACGAAATGGAAACGTACACAGAGGGGAAAAAAACGAATCATATTTGCATTTTGCGTGATACGAATTGAATCAAGTGATTTGCTTTTGTGATTGTTTTCTCGGCATTTTTGCAACAAATCAAACAGAAAAGAAAAGAAAACAATTCTGAAGAATGAGAAGGATTTTTGCAAATTCCATAATGTTCCAATGTAATACCAACAAGATCAATCGCTTGATACAAAACAGTAAAAAAAAACAACTTTCTAACTTGCGACGTACAGGATTTGCTCAGAATTGCTCAGAGGCTCACAAAGCCCAAAAAGCGCTGTAATAATTAGAGCCCACTGCTCTTACTGACAATATCTTGAATGTCACAGAAAAATTCTTAACGTAAGCTTGTCTTATCTTTGCTTAAAAGCTTGAAGCAAGCTTTTCTCGGCATTTTTTGCAACAAATCAAAGAGGAAAAAAGAACGATTGCGAATAATGAGGGAATCTGTGCAAATTCCACAACGTTCCGATTCAATCGCCACCTGTAATATAGCATAACACCAAGCTTTCTAACATGCGATGTACAGGATATGCTCAAAATTGCTCAGAGGTTCAAAAAGCTCCAAAAACCACCGTAATGCTCTTACTGACACTGTTTTGAATGGTACATAAAAGTAATCAACGCAACCTTATCTTATCTCTGCCTAAAGCTTCAAACAAGCTTTTCCTTGGCAGTTTTGCAACAAATCAAAAAGAAAACAAAAACGATTCTGAAGAATGAGGAGAATTTTCGCAAATTCCATAACGTTCCAATGCAATACCTTTAAGATCAATCGTTTACTATAACACAGCAAAAAAAACACAGCTTTCTAACATGCGACGTACAGGATTTACTCAGAATTGCTCAGAGGCTCACAAAGCGCGAAACGCGCTGTAATAAATGGATCCTACTGCTCTTACTGACACTATTTTGAATGGCACAGGAACATGGTCAACGCTATCTTATCTTATCTCCATTTAAAAGCTTCAAGCAAGCTTTTTTTCGACAATTTTGCAACAAATCAAACAGAAAAAATCGATTGCAAAGAATGAGGGAATCTTTATAAATTCCATAATCTTCCAATGCAATACCAACAAGATGAATGCCTTAGTGCAACACAGCAAAAAACACAGCTTTCTAGTATGTGACCTACAGGATTTACTCAGAATTGCTCGGACACTCAAAAAGCGCTGTAATAAATGGAGACTACTGCTATAATACATTATCGTCTCTCTTCTTAAACGCTTCAAGCAGGCTTTCCTTGGCAAGTAGACATGTTGATCACATTAAAATAGATAGAGTATACTTGTCTCCGCTTAAAAGCTTCAAGCAAGTTTTTTCTCGGCATTTTTGCAGTAAATCAAACAGAAAAAAAAAACATTCTGACGAACGAGGAGAAATTTTGCAAATTCCATAATGTTTCAAGATATATCGCTTAGTGCAACACAGCTTTCTAACATGCGACGAACAGGATCTGCTCAGAATTGCTCAGAGGCTCAACAAATGCGAAAAGCGCTGTAATAAATGGAGCCTACTGCTCTGAATGCCACTGTTTTTAATGGGTTAAAAGCTTTAAGAAAGCTTTCTTTGACAAGTAGCCAAGTTAATTACATTAAAATAGATGGAGTATAGTTGTGCAGTTTTGTTCCGATATTTGTTTACATTGTGTCAGTTGAAGTCTTCTTCAAATTCTTTGATTAGTTCTTAGTAAATTTCGTTTTTTGAGTATTTGTTGAGTTAAAATATTCAGCCTTCAATTCATCTTTCGTCATTTATAATATTCGATCTGCTAGTTTCTTAACATATTAGAAAATCTATGTTTGATGAGTATTGACCCAATTAATATTTACGATAAATTGATCAATTATATTACCGTAACAGGAGCAATTTGTTCGATAATCTAATTATAATAAGACTTTCACTTTCTCTCCTATTTAACGTTTATACAAAAATGATTTCATAAATTTCCTCCGCACTCTTGTTGCATTTCCATAATTTTTTTTTTAATAATAGAAATAACTCAACAGCAATAAAATAAAAACAGAAATCCTCTGGTATTTTATCTCAAATGTTGTGTTACTTTTCTGTTGCTGTGATAATAATTAATTTCGGTCAGTTGTCGAGAATAATGTGAAAAGATTATGTTTCCAAGAAGTTTGAACAATAAACGAAGACGTCCATTAAAAATGTACCAACTTTTTTTTCCTCTTTGTTAAATATCATTGTAATAAAGAATTCTGGTTGTCACTAACTTGGCCGGTACAAGAGAAACAAACAGTCTCATCTTCCCATCTAGATGTGAGCTATAACCGAAACTTGGTCATTATTTTGGACGATGGAAGAAAGTACTAAACAACTAGATTAGACTTGTTTTTTTTTCTCTCGTCGTTTTACAATTGTCACATGTTCTAATTTTTAGGAAAACAAGCCGAAAATTTAGGTATCTTTTTGTAATTCTCCCACAGTTAAAACAGAGCCATAGGTCATTTGTAATGACACTCAAATTCGACAAGATTATGTTTAGATTATAACAAATAAGAAGAGCAAAAATGTAGATTAACCAGTAGTGATAATTTGTGAAATTTTCAGTACAAATCAGAAATTATAATTATGATGACATGTTTAATTAATTAAACGAAATTAATTTAAAGTCAATTTCTACTTTTAATTGTATATGTTTACTTTTACTCAACTGAAACCGATAAATGCTATTATTATGGACGTGTGGTGTATTATAAAACATTTCTCTTAAATTAGTTTTCCTTTAATATTTTCCTCTAAGCCAATTTAGACAACAATGTAATGATATAATTCGTGATAGCTCGACGTATTCTTCTTGTGCTAGGGAAAAATACGAGAACAGAGTTAATTTGGAAATTGACAAAACAAAATCTCTAACATAGCGAGACTAAATACAACAATTTAAATAATGATGAGATCTTGTAATATTATGGAAAGTGGACATTCTCAATATTACCGAAATTCGGCCGGGTCTTACTTATTTTTTGTCGTTTTGATTTATTATCAACAGGGTTAAAGTTGGACGTTTACAAGTCTTGACCCTTGGCTACCTGAGGGTCAAATCTATTGACCCTCACAGTTACCCCATATACAAACAACATAATCCCCTTTATGATGTGCGGATGGCGCGACTTTATAATCAATTATTATAAAATTTATACCGCGTAAAATTTCAATGGGCGTTGGTATTGTAATTTGCATGAAATCCGTTATACGTTTCTACCTCTTGAAATTATTTTTCGTTATTGTTTGTTGTGTTTGTTAAAGAAACATCGATGCATTTACTTTTAAAATGAATCACTTTAGGTGATGGAGAGTTGTATAATTATCTCTAAATAACTAGTAATTAACAGATGCTAGGTAGTTAAATAGGGTAATTAGTCGCTTTCACTGAGACTATGCCAAAATTGTTAATTTTCGTTTGGATGTTTAAAAGTTGAAATTATTTGTAAAGTTAAAATACAATTTTATATACCTTTACATGGATATGTCTATAGAGATAACCTTCAATTTTTGAAAATATTTTATCTTTAATCCATCATAAATATGATTATTGGTATGAATATTTTGGAAAATTTGTTGATTAGAGACAAGGCAATTATTGTTCTAAATGCCGCAGGATAGTTTTCTCAAATTTATTATCGATAATTTTTCAAGGAGATTACCATTAGTGCCACTACTTTTTCATCTAGGTGCCATTAAGAATCGAAAACTTGAACAAAATACGTCCTCAAAATATACTCCAAATACGGCCAACTAGTCGGCTTGACCTGATAAATTGAATAGCGTGGGTTAAATGGGCTACAACCAATAGGGTAAATGAGCGATTCTCAATCCATGGGTCGAAACACAAAATTTTGTCGCAAAACACCGAATAATATAAAAAATGCTATTTTTTCTTCTAAGGGTATTTGTCAAAAATTTTCTTATGACGATGGGAACCCAGCACCCCTTCAAAAGTTTGAGAGACGCAGGGTTAAATTACTCAAATCGTTTATTAATGGGTAGTTATAATTTTCAGTCTAAATTCTTATGAAGAATTCATGCAACATACAATTCATCCCTTAAACTACAACCCTCAAGAGTACATACATTTATTTGGAATAAGTAAGCTCTCAGATAAATGAGTAAGCTCTGAGATAAGTGAGCTGGAAGAATACGAAACAAAGCGAACATATTGATAGATAATCATTGATAATTTCATCCCTTGTCGAGAAATAGAAAAATAGCCCTCTGAGTTGATATTTGGAAAAAACTGATATGGCAAGACTTACCTTGACTTGAGAACGGGCATGAATGATAAAAATTATCAATATTTGAAGTTTTCACGTTGTGATTGAACAAAAATTGAGTAAAAACTTCAGTCTTTGTTAAAACTATCAAACATTCTGAAACAAGTATCGAATTATTAGTCGTCAAGATTATGTTTGATAAAATGTTGATTAATAATTAATTATCCCGCTTATGTGTTCTAAAAACTTTCCGAACATTAAGTTTTTTATATGGAATTGATCCAAATTGTTGTTAAGGCTATGGGTGTTCAAGATTTTTTTTTCTTTCAAAACACAATTCCAGCAAGAGATCCTCAGGGATCTTTTAGAACTGAACAGCTTTTTAAATCTTCTCTTACTGTAGTTTAAGCTCAACTTAAAACAAAGTAAGTAGGTAACAAGGAAGCTACCTATATACTGGTCTGGCAGTGCCAAGTTGAAACATACTTTATAAGGCTCGTTAATTTACTAACATCATTACAAACTAACTGGGTATGAAATGCGAATTTTTTTTCCTTTCAAAACACAATTCCAGTAAGAGATCCTCAGGAATCATTTAAAACTGAACAGCTCTTTAAATCTTCTCTTTTAGTAGTTTAAGTCCAACTTAAAACAGAGAAGGTAGGTAACAAGGAAGCTTTATATTGGTCTGGCAGCGTCAAGTTGAAACATACTTGATAAGGCTCATTTATTTACTAACATCATTACAAACTAACTGGTTATGAAATGCGAAATTCGTTAAAAACGACTTCTTTCTAATTTATTTGAGAAAGTAAAAAAAGTTCAATAGTTTTTAGAACGGATTCTGTAGCCAAGACGCTTTAGCCTTACTATATTATAAGAAAGTTCAGCTGCAGAATCTGTGAAGTTCCTGTCGAATTTCATAAGCACAAAGCGCTCAGTTTCTATTTTGTGACCGATCTTTAGCAATCTAAACAACAAGAAAGTAGCTAGTCTCTGATTGGTTTCTCAGCGAGTGGAAACGAAGCTTTTTAAGTTTATAAAATTTTCCAGGGCTACAAACCGGAACTGAATCAAAAACCGGAAAAACAGAAATCTTGACTGGAAGGTAATCTAGAGCTCAACCAAAAACAAATCGGTCTTTTCGGTTGTTTTTTTCATATCTTCTTATTCTTCCCTGTTCTGAAACTGTCGATTTCGATAATTTTTGGCATATAGGTGATGCATTTCATTTGCTTATTTTGTTGTTCATGTCTATACTCAAGTTCAAGAGAGATACTGGGGGTTGAAGTTACCCCTGCAAAATTAGTTTTTTGAAAATCCCTGGAACCGCTCAATATTCGTTAGTGATTTATTTACTAAAAAATATAGATTCGCCAGTCCTATCAAAAGGTGTAAGCCGAGTTTTCATCCCCTGTTGAGGGTTAAAGGTATAGATGATTATATGCCAATTTTTTACGTTTTTTTTTTGCGATTTTCTACCCCATGGTAAAATATAACGCCATGAAAATCATTATGCTAATAGAAAATTATAAAATAAAAGTTACTTACTTGTTGGATGGTTTTTCGTATTTAAAATATTTACCCTACAAATAGCTCTTAGGGGGTTGTACCTTTTAGGGTAAGGCTGACAAAATAGAAAATTAATAATTTTGAACTGAACCAAAAAAAAAACCGTTATTTTTTCAGGAACGAAAACCAGAACTGAACCAAAAATATTCCTCTTAATTGAACCGGAACGAAAACCGAAACAAAAAATAACAGTTCGAAACCCTGAAGTTTTCTGATTTAAGAAGTAATTTTGAATTTCTGTTGAATCGTAGATATTCGTGTAGAAGCGCGGCAAAACTTAGGCGCATTTTCTACTCTTACATAGTAGCTGGTTGGGCCTTGAAAAATTTCGACCTATAAGTCTAATTACTTTGTATTTGGGGTGTACAAAGAAAATTTTCTTCTGTAATTTCTATGAATAGCAATGGACAATGTAGAATTTAGGGATAAAACTACCTGATTCTAAAGATAAACTGTCTGTATGACTTGTAAATTATTCATTATTGATTGTTAGCAGCGGGATTAGCCCGTATTTTCGTGCAAATGACGTTACTGCTCTGAATTATTCTAAATGTAAGCGCTCATCACTCGCACTCGATCTCCATCGACCTCTCAACGGACTTGTACGTTTATTTGTTGCGATTGTAACACTATGATGGTGAAGTCAGTAGCGATGTCACAAACAACAAATAAGCGGTCTACTGTAGTTGATTTTAAGTGGGTATAGGTTCAAGTCTTGATGAAATACAAACATATAATTTGGGATTAGAGTAAAAATTGAGAAACACGTATGTCCATGGTGTGCGCTGACGATAGTCGCGCGGTAATCTGAAATGAATTCCCAATCCTCTGCTAAACTATTACTTTGTCCACCGCACAAAATAATTTGATTTACCTATAAGACCCAAACAGCTAATTTGTTTTTTTTTTCTACTGTTACGTTGACAAATCATCCTACGTAATATCCTGCATTTCATTTAAAATCAAATATAGAGAATTTGAACGTTCAATGGCCCAATATTGTGTATGTAGCTTTTATAACAAGACACATGAAGAATCAGTTAATGCCATCAAACTACTGTCTATATGTTTTATTGTCAATCTGTACGTGATTCTTCGATCTACTGTTATGTCCCTATTGTATTCCGTTTATTGTTGTTGTTAAGATTACTTAGATTGGTGATGGTGACTATAAAATCAATAATTTTCTTATCCATTTACGGTTGTAATGATGACAATTATAAATGAAAAGAAAATATACCGTGTTTAGAACATTTTCTAAAAATTGATTTATGTAAAATTTCACATCATACCAAAAACAATGTAAACAACTTGTTTATAATTTTATGAAAATATTTTATTGATAATATTTGTGGCAGGTATTATCATTACACATATATATATACAAATACACACATGCACACACACACACATAGATAGATACCGCAACATGTCAGTGTATACTGATGTTAATTTCACCACTTTTTCCGATATGGTATCAACGATAAAGCGGATCCAACAATAGGATCTGTGCGGTGCCCGAACGATCCGTCTCCTATTCAGCTATAAGGAGGGTGGCAGTTAATACACAACATCATTCAACACCCTCTCTCTATCATTGGTGTTGGATAATAAGGTCAAATTAAGTGGAGCATAAGTATCGAGAATAAATATAACACGATGATGATGAATTTAGCAAACTCTAGAGGGTAGTTCGATCCCACAATACTATTGATGTTAGATTAACTGTAAAAGTACACAAGTAATTGAATGGATTATCGATGGGGTGGGCTTATTGTATGTACAACACAGATTGGGGTAGTTTTGTAAAGTCAAAATAATCACCTTTCAATCATAATAATGACTTTTACGACATTCACAAGAGAGACAGTATTTTACTATATATTTAGATAAAATTGTCTTATACCTGCCGCCTTTTGCCAATTTTTCTCCCTTCTACTTAATTGAACAACGTAACAGGTAATAAGGTGAAAGTTATGAGACCATATCAGCAAATCGATAATGAATTTTCCAAGATTTTCCCGTACCAAAAACAACCCTAAAGATCGATTTATATTATTGAATGATTTTTCTGTTATTTATTCTTCTAAATAATAATCAAGTGTGTGGAAAAGGGCGGAAAAGTATACGTTATTATCGCACACATACTCATTTAAATAAGGAGAGAGCTATGGAAAAAATGCGATAACTAGAGGGAGAATCATGTTGCAGATCTCTCTCCTGCCATCGTCAACGTCCATCTGTTGTCTTTGTTGAAATACCTGTCTCACCTCTATCTCTATCCCCACTCTGGTGTATCAATGTGCCAACCAATGGGAGAGAGTTTATAGCTTCACCCACAAGCTGGGAGAAGTGAAGTGACTTGATCTTTTTAACTCACTTTACGTTGCACGTCTTACGGGACAACATCTCTGGTTTTTTTTTACCGAATTTCTGTGAGTTTTCTTACCTTCCCTACACGGTTGTTTCAATTATAAGGGAAAAGGAAAATTTGTGTTTTTATTATCAATAAAGTGGTGTGTGCAATTGCTGTTCTTCGATGATTGTGGTCTGTACCAAAGTCACGGACTTTGAGTCGATACGAATCGATTCTTAGTGAGTGCAGAATTTCTGTTCATCTACCGTTGATATTATTTTGGAGAATTTCCGATTGTTCCCCCAAAAAAGTTGATGTTGCCGTGCTACTACTTGTGGATAATGTGATGGATTATCGATTTTATCACAAAAGGTAAGATTCCATCTTATTCTCTATACCTACCCTTTGACCACAAGCGATTATTAAGATCCATAATTTACTCAAAATTACCCCTTGGCTCCTCTTATCTGTATCAATTTAAATCGCAAAATGCCCCCGAAAAAAATTCAATATTTTTCACCCTTGCATTAACTGTAGAGTAGGTGTGGTGGTTAAGGGGTAGATAGCGGATTGTCCTTTGTCTAATTCCAGATTGGGGGAATCTGGGATCACGAATTATATGTGTGTATGTGTATATTGTGCGGGTTACCATGGAAATTAGGACGTACACAGAACTTGGAGGGTGTTTATTGGACGAGGGAGAATTTCATACGTTCCGCCTTATCTTATCTCGTTACAATAACGTTGACCGTTTCATTATTCATAGACGATTGTTGAATCTATCGATGAAACTATAAAACTATAGTGTAATGTCGAAACAAAAAATGTCAATTAAACTACATAAGGGGTGCTAATGTCGGAACTAGAGTAATTTATAAGAAATGACAATTTTAATAGTAAGGGAGGCGATGTAACCCTTTAATTAACAGTGGATGAAGAGACTTACTGTTGCCAAAAAAAAAGTAACGTAATTTATATTCAAGGTCCTCACACCGCCTAATTAAGAGATTTTTGCTATTTTTAATTAATTAATTATAATTGTGGATAACACACAATTGTAGCCGCTCTATTAAACCCAATCATTTCTGTTTTTTTTTTGGAGGGTGAATTTAAGTGAAAGTAGAAAGAATTCTTCGATAGTTTTCATCGGTCATCAGATCGAATTTGGGGATGTTTTACTATTTCAACATATAGAGGGTTGTTTGTGTGTGTTTGTGTGACCTGAGGCCATAGTAATACACTGTCTGTATGTGATATGTAGCCATGGAGACGACAGGTACAGCAGACTCAGTAGATCAATAAACAGGTAACGACGCCATCTTGGCCCGCCTGCTCTCCTGAGATTGACAACAGTGTCTACAATATACATAAGGGTGGTTAGCACACCTATACACCTATACATTCAACTATCCAATAAAGTTATTATAAATTAATAATAGATGATAATTGATAATTTATACCACCTCTCTATCTAATACAATATCAGATGTGGATTTTCACATGACACCCTCAACGTAATTCATCATTTACTAATCAAAATGTTGAATTGAAGTCAATATTGGTGATTGTGTATAACAAATTGTACCAACCCTTACTATTGTACGATTTTTTTTTGTTTTGTTTATGTGTAGATACGGTATGGGGTGAAGGCTAAATAATCTCATCTCTTTTGTATCAATGTAGATTGGATTTATTGGCATTAAAAGGTCAGATTTTAGAATTGCAACCCTTTCAATTGATGATTATAAAAACAACCACGACCTATTTTATTGCAATCATCATTAAAAAATCTACAAATACGTGCTTGATAACGTTGAAAATAAATGAATAAAATAAAATAAAACACTCAAAAATTGAGATGAATTTAATCATAAATGATCTGCTTTTTCCTCCCTCAAATCGTTATCGGTTATAATTAACGTCAATACATTGAATTTTGATGACTGTTCCATTATTGATTCAGATGTTTTTGATTGTTATCACAATCAAGATGTATTTTATCTAAAATTAAATAACATATAAAAAATTGTTCCAATTTTATTCTTCTTAATTCTAAATTAGAGAAGTGCATGTATTGTATCTTGGTAAAGCTCAAACATACACGCGTTCTAGATAACTAACGAATGTATCAAAAAATCAGATTTCATATAATTACATAAAATACAACAAACATACATGTAGGTATGATTTATTGTTGTTGTTTGTTGTTGTTGTAAAAAAAAGAGAAGAGAGACGGGTGCTTCTACTACGCTTTCTTAATTTAAAGATGAAACAACTTAACGATCATCCAGTAGACCGTAAAGAGTAGAAAACTGAGAAATAATTGATAATAAAATTGTAATAATCATCAAAATTACGGTTGATAAAAGTCTTTCTAATGAGTGTAATCAGAAGATTGTTGATCAAATACAGATAGACTTTAGAATAAAATCAATCATCTCTAAATAAGTTAAAAATTATTGATAAAAAATGATAAAAGACAGGTTTTTCCCGATTTCTATTATTTGTTCCGATTCTGTCAGATTTACTGATAATTACAGAATCGCATATTGGTTCTCATTAATAGGGGTTGATGACCTATAAAGAGCTTATATTTTAGATAATTATAGCACTTTTTTTTGTTACAAATACATTGTCCGTTCTTTAGTAATAATGGAGATTTTTTTTAAATAATTTATAAGATTCTTACCCAAAATATTGAGCAATTTCTGATTTAATAATAAGCGGATACAATTTCAAACGAGACATATTTTCACTTTATCAACAATTTTAACGAGCTCTTTTATCGATAAATCTTAATAATTAATATTAAGAAAGATATTTCGGATCATTTAGCTTGTTTGAAAATATAAATTTGATGATTATTTCTCGATTGGTCACCAATTACAGTCATCATCATCATCATTGTTATGATGATGAAAGACAGTCGTGTATATGTTGGTAACATTGCGTGACCAAAATGCAGCTTCTAATGAAATCTCCCCTGAATATTTCATCTTCATTGAGCGGAACTAAGAGACGTTCGTCATATTATCGTTATTATCATTGTTATTCTTACAATAAACATTTTAAAAAAAGTCCACTATTGTTTACTTAAATTACTTTCTATATTGAAGATGTAATACTTGATGGAGAACCATTTTATTAATAATTTAGAAAACTTTCATTAAATTGTCGCCAAAATATTCGAGATGATTTCCGGTTTTTATCTGGTAACCCTATCGTTTTCAATTTTTAGGTACATAGATACAAAGATGCTGATAGCGTTATCAGGGAAAGCCAAACACGAAAATACACACACGATTTTATTATCCGAAGAATATAGAGGAGTGTTTTGAGAATTTCCAAGAAATCGAAAATTTATTGATAAACAAGCATGTCCTCGGATTTTTCAATGATGTAAATTGTGAAATTTCGACCGCTAATTATTTTCCATATCGACACACATTATTTCATAGTTTTCTAAGATTATTTCAAAATTAAACAAAAATTATCTTATCAATACTTAATAATAGTGGT
Organism: Mylabris sibirica; assembly: GCA_039776855.1. NCBI lineage: Eukaryota > Metazoa > Arthropoda > Insecta > Coleoptera > Meloidae > Mylabris > Mylabris sibirica. The sequence goes on from CM077841.1 coordinate 7,620,783, forward strand.
TTATTCTATTTACAATCAGTTGTTGAATTTGAAAAATTGCAATTCTGATAAAGATGCACTAAAATCCGTCGATCAAAACTGAAGCATCTTATGATAAGGAATGTAAGAGATGCGATAAGGTTTGAGGAAAGTATAAGTGGATCAACGATTTTTTGTTTTTTTGTTGTCGTTGTGTACAAATAATGTTTCCTTGTTCAATATTTGTAGAATTTTATTTATTTTTCTTTTCTTAATCATATCATATTTGTGTTTATTATAACCCTGTTTCATTTTGAAACAATAGGAAGACGATCGATACACCTCTGTTTATATAAATCAACAACACAACGAGATAAGAGAGATCGTCGTCTTAATTATTTGAAGAAAATTTAATAAATTTACAAGAATATTTTTAATTATAGAAAAAATCAATAATAAATCAATCGAATAAATGACGTAAATTCGCAATAATTAAGACAAATAATATTAATAGGTAAAAAAAAATATATTGATGCTGAATGTGCAATGTCATCGTTGTTTAACAGTAGAAAAACATACATAGCCACTTAAGTTACATCTTTTTAATATCTATTTTCTATTTGATAATAGCGAGATTAAGTTGCATGCATATCTACCTTGATGTGAAATTACCGGAGATATATGAGCACAAATCGAAACCGACCATGAAAACCTTATCACGTCATCACTATCCTGATATTTAATTGATTTTCATTCAAAAACTCCAATATTTACAATAAAATATCCTGTATTTGTGGTAGGAAGAGATGGGGAATAAAGGTATATACACAAGTAATAATAAAAGGCTCGCTGCACGAGTAAAATATAATAGGGGACTCCAGAATTGAGCACACGCCATCCAGTAGCAGGTGTTCTACAATAATAATAAAAAAAAAACGAGGAGAACCCACCAATAAAGGGCAGGTGGAATGAACATATGCTCCTATCTATCTGATATATTCAAATATGTTTGTATCAGTTATATAGATGTGTGTATTTTTACGCAACGTCATCTCTTTAACGGATAAATTCACGAATAAATATTTAGGTGAATAAATCAAAAAAAATACAAATGGACAGAGAACGAGAAATTAATTGGGAGTAATTAACTAATTTATAATTGCCGTACAAATTTCTTGAAATTTATTCAATTTTAGCGAATTTTTTTAAAAAAAATTAGCTTATGACGAGATCCTCACTTTTGTTTTATTTACAGAACTTGATATCGAAATGCAAGGCGTTGTCTTCATGCCCCAAAATCCGCAACAAGGCTCGCCGCCACCAAATAACACACTAGGTGAGTTATAAAGAAACACAAACTAAAAAATTATAATTAAACAAACATTATTTAAAATACTTGAATGTTAATTAAAATCAGGAAGAAAAAGGTATTCAAGTGATTATTTAACATTATCTTATAATATCGACTACTTCCATGTTTTCTTTTAGAATTTTTCCTTAATCGAATCAGTAATCGAGAACTTAGAGATTCAGGAGCTAGAAACCTTGAGAAAGGCTCTCTAATCGATATTAAAACGCTTCAAGATTTATATCTAATAATAAATAAAGACGGATTTGTTAGTTTTTATACGATACATCATCTCAAATCTCGATATTTGAGTACAACGAGTGGAATATTTTTTCAATTATTCAATTATTGGATAAGGGTTGATTTGATAGGAATTTAAGCAATTGATTTAAAGCAGGAGTTCTTAACCGGGGGTGCGGGGACTTTTTCTTTCTATTATCTAAACAAACACAGTTACCTCTGCAATAATATTTCAATAAAAATCTCATATTCGAAGGGGGATGTGAGATCATATTATGAGAGTCATTGGGCATTGGGGGTGCCAACCTGCAAGAAAGTTAAGAATCCCTGATTTAAGACAAAACAACTGTTTGGTCTTAATTTTTTTTTAATGGAGCTTCATGTCTTTCATTATCTTTCTAAAGACAAGAGTATGATTCTTTATCTTTAAAATTATTCACAACATCACTGTTCATTTTTTTTTTTAATTTTCCCCAATTCTGAGAAAACTAACAAACGTATCGGGAAAATTCCTAGAGCTCTCGAAAGCTCTTCTAAATTTCTATCTAAATCACTTAATAAATATTTAAAATCAATAATATTGGCTATTTCTTAGACGGTTATGTAGGAAAATGCAGGAAAAAAACAGGATCCAACCATTTTCTCTGCCACTCAGAATTTTATGAAACTTTTCTTTAACGGAAAGCTTCAGGACATACACCTTGAAATGCTCTATCCAACGCACTTTTATTATTCACAATATCTTAAAAAATAAGCGAAATATCGATGTTTGAAAATTGGCAATTTTCGCACGCTGAATCAAGTAATAAGTCGGTAGGCCCCTTAATAGATTTTACTACAGGGTAAATAATTTTATTAATTACACAAGAAGCATAAAAGTGGTACGTAATCGTTTACAACTTCAACTCCCAAAAAGGAATTAAAATCGGCTCATATTAATATTAAGAATTTAATATTTAGCTTTTGGCACACTCCATGTATTTGAGTGTGAGCACAAATGACAAAAATCTCATCCCTTAGAACAGTGGTTCTCAAGCTACGGGTCGCGACCCATAATTGTGTCGTGGTAAATTTGTTTCAAATCGCAAGACATTCAATTTCAAATATTTTTTTCTATTTTGCGTCTATAATAGCGTTGTTAGTATAACAAAAGGAGTGCTTTAATAGCCGTAAACGCACTCCTTTTGGGTTCTTTAATAGCTAATATAATTTATTTTCTCAAGGTTAGCACCTTGCGCATACGTCTTTCCTATTCTATGTGGTTAGTGTTGCGTTGAACAAACGTCAACATTGACAATATAACCTCAAATTATTTTGTGTTTTTACTTATTTATCTTCATTAAATGTGTAATGATTATAAACGATTACATGAGACGTATTGCCAGAATTTATCATAATCCTAGGTACGTTATTTATTGATACAAATTTTTTATTAAATTTATAATTGCCACTCACATTTGTGATAGTTTCTGAATTTAAATATAAAGAATCGAGGAAGTGCAAACGAAAAAACAATTGAATCATTTTAAAATGTCGCTCTAGTTAATACCAACTGCCATGAAATTCCCTAAATTTCAAAGGTTCAATTTTTATTAAAAAAAGGTGCAAAATAGAAAAAATAATATAACTCGCACTGGGGCGCTCATTTTTTGAACTTGGTCTCGTGCAGGAATGTACTATTTGTTTGGGTACTGTCATTTGTAGAAGATTACTTTTGCCCCATGCTCAAAAGTTTGAGAAACGCTGCCTTAGAATACTTGTACCTATACTAAAATCAGAAGTTTCCTTGAAACATATTGATTGGAGCTTTTAAAGGGTGTATTCGTTAGTTTGATGTTCTTTTAAAATAGTTTAAATTAACCCCCTTATTTTTGTTAGTAATTAACAATCTAAAGTCGTATCTTTCAGTCATTCGCAGTCTCAGTAAACATAAAATTATAAAGCCCTGCAATGTTTTAGATAGATTACGATTGAGTCGAGTTGATTCAGTTGTAATAATTAGACTGTACAGTTTACACGTGGTAGATAAAAAGCGTACATTCTTTCTTTATTTAATAGCAAATACAAGAGAGACAAAAAAACACGATTATAACGTCATATTGGACTTAAAACTAGTAGATGACAATAGTTGATAACAATAAGAATTCTTTGATGTATTTTGCAGTATACACAGTTTTTTCTTTTTACATTTGTTTCTAATACAGTACTTTAATAATAATTAGTCACTAAAGTGTTTTGCAATTAGATTATCATTGAAGTATACAAATTTTTTACGTATAGATAAGAAAATACATCTTTTATCCATAGAAATTATACCTACATAATAGGATCAATATCACAAATTAGATGGATGATGCACTTAAAAGGCGGTTGAAATTAACTTGATAGATAAGATGATAACAACTATTATTTTATATGTAGAAATTAGATTTAATTACAAACTAAATTAATTTAATTTTGAATACAAAATAGAAACGTTATTTTGGGTGAACAAATTGAAAGTTTAATCAATATAATTAATTGTAGAACTACGAGAACGTATACTTCACCAAATTCTCTATCATATTGACTGGAACAATAAATAATGAAATATTACAATTTTATAGACGGATCATTCCAAGTTTGTCCAAGTTGGTGCATCCAAACAAAGTTCTTGGAGCAGTTAAATTAATCAATTTTGTCTATTCGATTATTTTTTTTTAATGTATTACCAGTGGAGTCAAAGAGAGATAGTACACTCTATTGCACTTCTACTGTAGACAAACTGGGGTAAACTTATCTTGAGTCTACTATACCTGTTTATTTAGAACGTTTCCTTATAAAATCCTCTCTAAAGACGAAAGCGTCTTGAAATATTCCCATATAGAATAAAAACGATTGAGTATTTTTGGTAATTGATTTAAGCTTAATTGCAATGTAGAAAATTAAATAAAATATTTTAAACGTATACAGGTTGCTCTACCATAAAGTGATCTTCCTTGAAAAATTGACATATTGTCTTTTGATTTAATTGTTTGAAAAAAAAAGTACTTAAAACCGGTTCTTATTTAAATTGTTTTTTTCACTATTTTCACCTGTTAGTCTTGTTTTATAAATTACACCAATGGCAGGGCTGGCATAAGCGGGCTTTCAAGGCCTGCATTGCAAGCGGGCACTTCTCTTAAGGGAGGCCAATTAGCTCTTAGATAAATGTACTTTATTTGTTTTTTACTGTTTTCTATGGAACACTTAAAACATTTTCTTCAGTTTAAAAATGAGTAATGAACATTTATGGGCACCCGTCAATTTCTATTTTGCTAGAGTTATAAAAAAACGATACAATAGTAGAATTTATTTGTATTTGTAAGAGCGCCATTTATAATCTACAGGGTTTTTCACACTGGACTACACTGTTCTTATGGCAAGTCCCATTATATGGCGAATGATTCGAAAAATATTTGAAGGATTTATGGGGTAGTTCCTGAAGATCATTTTAGCAAAATTTGAACTTCGTGGCTCATTTAGAAGTTGATCAAAAACCCTCATTTCTGACGATCTTACGCTTTTTAAAAACTTTGACTTGAGGATCCTTCCGACATTGATTCCTTTTTTTTTGAAATGAAAGGAAAAAATCAATGTTGGGGGGTCTACGAGTCATTCTTAGTCGCTTTACATGATAAGCTTATTTTTGCAAATTGCAGCATTGTTCAAAACGCACGTTTTTTGAGAAACTTAATGGGTTCGGGAGCTCCAATTTTTTTTAAATGATCTACATATAGGTCTCCTTTACAAATTTGTGAAATATTTTTCGAATCACTTATCATTTAATTGGAGTTTCCATAACAATTACATAGTCCCTTGTATACAGTGCCGGCTCTAACCCATTTGATACTACAAGCAGTCAAGTTTTTGGCGCCCTAGACGCTTAGTTAACCCTCAGTGTGTAAACTGGGTCTTTAAAGTCGAATTTCTCTCCAATGAATGGAGGTGACCTAACTTTGGCTACTTCTGGGCCATATGGTAGGCACATCGAGAAGGAACCATGAATTTTTTCAAGTGTTTGAGAGCCTTGCAACTTTTGAAAACTCGCCTGTTTCCTAAAAAAAAATATGAACAAATAAATAGCATTTAGGTAGGGGCGCCTATTTCGACTTTGCAACCGTCTTCTAATCTAGCGCCGGGGCCTTAAAAATTGGCGTTTCTTGTTTTTAAATAAACAAATAAATACAAAAAATAAATAAATAAATCGTTTTATTATTGCTTATTTGTTTATATTTTTCATTAGTATTATTATTATTTTTAATGAAAAGTGCCATAATTATTGCACCGTGACATCAATTATTTCACCTACTGATTAAATGATCATTTATGATAGACAAGTCTTTCATAATTGCAACAGATTTTTCTTAATTATTAAATTATCATTAATTATTAAGAAACGTTTATTCTTTTATATCTATTCATCAACAACTTGTCTCTTCGTATGAAATAATTATTTTTCATGTTTTTTTTCCTTCTTTTATTGCTTGTTTATTATTGTCGTCGTTCTTGTGTGTAAAAAAGGTGAATAATCGTAAGAAATGTTTTCGTATTTTTAAAGGAAACAAAAACCTGTATGCGGTTTGATTTTTGTATATGTGTTAGTGTATATCTTATTTGTGGTCCATAATATAATCATTTTAGTCTTTCCGTTCCTCTCAGTTTCCTCTCCTTGAAGATTGTGGAATAAGAAAAAAAACAACAACAACATCCGAAACAACAATTGTTAAAATTCTACATTTATTATTATTATTATCATTATAATATATAGTGGTCAAATTTCCCACACTAGAATTCCAAGACATTCCAGATTATTTCCTTTCTATTAGGGAAACTCTCTTATTAATTATTACATTGAATTTGGGTAAGTTTTATCTTATTCCAAATACAAATTTCCTCTTATTGACCAAGGTGTGTGTGTGTGTATGTGGAGTATATCGTCTGAAAATTTTCCAATGACGCTCAAATTTCTCTCTCATTGTCTCTCAGTTTTTCATGGTCTACATTGTGTAAATTGCAACATGTACGTATGCCGCCAATATATTTACAATACATACATTTTTTTTTTCGTCAAATAACAACAATAATAATAATAATAATCACATAAAAGAAAAATGTGGGTCAAGTAAATGATTGTCGTTTGACGATTACAAATTTGTCGTCGTTGTCGCACTATTGTAACAAAGAAGAAATTTTTTTTTTATCAATGGTGATTTCATGTCAGGTATACACACAGAATACATATTTAAATAGATGAAATTGTTTGTCGTATTGATATAGATGTGGGGGGATTGGGGTGTGGTGAAATATGATGACAATACACCGAAAATTAATGAGAACACTCTTTCAAATTATCAACAAATATTTAAGTTGTGCATATTTTATTAATATTAATTGGTACTACCTCAAATACAGGTCGAGGATTTCAACAGAATTACATTCGAATAAGTGATAAATTTTCATAGAATTTTATAATTAATTAGTAATCTTAACTGCATCAGTGTAAATGACAACAATAGTGTTCTTATATGGGGAAATTTCAGATATTCATGGCCAAATTTGATTGATTGTAATTGGGGGAAAACCAAATATCGGATTGTTTATAAAGAAGCAACTCATTTCTCCATCCAAATGAAACTGTAGACCTCGATTTAGACTTAAATTTCCGAAATTTTGACAATTTCCTTTAATCGAAGGCCGTGAAAATCACTAGTTTTCAATCAACTGTCAAATCAATCAATGTCAAAATTTATCACTTTAAAATCATTCAAATCTTTAATTTGTAACAAGATCATAACTTAAGGAATTGGCTCATAATTCAACATTGTTCCTTTTAAATGACAAGTCGACTGCGCTGTTGTAGATGAACTATAAAGTAATGTTGGGATAATCTTGATAATTATAGGTAAATAAATAAATAATCGAATGGAGCAAGGATACATGGAATCTTAAATCATTTAGGTATTTTAAAACATGGAAAACATTTTAAATTACATTAATTCTATATCAAATCATTTGATGATTGTTTGTTTATTTTAATGAACAATAAATCGAATCATTCGTTATATTAGTTATAATAGTAAACATAAAGTAATTACAATATCGAACGTAATTTGTATGCTATCCTTTTACTTTCATTTAATTGTTGTTTATTATTTATTAAAAAAAAAGAACAAAGTTTTTATTTATTTATAATTTCAATATTGAATCTAATGTCATTAAACTTGATTTATCATCTAGGTACTATTTATCGATAAATTTTAAAGAAAATCTGATATTTATTGTTACAGTTACCGATATTACAACAATGGAAACATCATCTGAACCAAATGATTTAACCAAAGAGAATAATAAACAATTAAATAACCAAAGTAATAATAATAATAATAATCAGAACGACTCAGGCATTTATTCGATAACAAATTCAACAATTAATAGTGAATCACCAATGGATACGTCAATGAATACAACGCTACATTCCGATAATTGTGATAATTATGATAATGGTAGTGAATGCAGTAGGACGCCATCACCACCAACAACAACAACAATACAAGATGAAGAAGTTGAACAACAACAACAACAGAAACATTACATATGTCCAATTTGTGATAAATCATTATTATCACAACATGAATTCACTTTACATATACGTTCACATAATAATGAAACAATAACAGAATTGAATAATATTGATAATGATAAAGGTTTTACATGCCGTATATGTTATAAAGTATTAAGTTCAAGTTCTAGTTTAGATCGACATGTTTTAGTACATAGTGGTGAACGGCCATTTCATTGTAAATATTGTGGTGATACATTTACAACAAATGGTAATATGCATCGACATATGCGTACACATTCAAATAATAACAATAATAATATTAGTAATAATAATAATAATAATAATAATAAGTTTGATAATTATGAATCTGATGGTAGTGTTGATAGTTGTATTAGTACAAATTCAAAAAATACCGAATTTAATAATAATATTAATAATAAATTTGATCGGAATGAATCAAGAAAGCGTAAATTTGAGGATGATAATGATGGTGATGATGATGATATTGATGATTATGATGAAAATCAACAATTAGATAATGAAAAACAACAACATTATAAATGTCCAGTATGTGAACGAAATGATTTTGATTCAATAACAATATTAGAGACACATTTAGAAGATAATCATCCTGATTATCCAGTTAAATGTAATCAATGCAATCAAATATTACAAAATCATAAAATGTTAACAATACATCGTACAACAATACATGATAATAATCAAACAAAACATCATGTATATGGTTTTAAAGATTTAACATTTGTTGATTTTTCTAGTGAGAAATTTCCACATATTGCACGTTATGAATGTGAAAAGAATTTACATAAAGTTAATAGTGGTTTACGTTTTCAATGTCGTAAATGTTCAAGAGCATTCCCATGTTCAAATTCATTAGAAATACATGAAAATGATTGTATTTTAAATGATAATAATAATGGTTTAGATTTAAGTAAAACTACATCAACAATAACAAAAACAACAACAACAACAACAACAGCACAATTATCAGAGAATGATATAAAAAGAAATGAATTTTTTTCAAGATTGAATCTACAAGATAATTCACCAGAGAAAAGCAATACATTACCACCTGTACAACAACAATCAAATGAAGCATCAACGAAATTACGCCAACAACTATTAGCAAAAGCTATGAATTTAGAAACAACAAAAGATCTAGCTGATATACAATCGATAATATCGTTAACAACTAATGGTAGTTTATTACAACAATTACAAACAAAAAATGATTTAATTTTAAATCATAAACAAGCAGAAAATAACGATTTTAATAATCGTCAAACAACAAACGATCAACAAGAAGAAGAGACACAAGATGTATTTGCTGTTGAATTTCGTAAAATGAAATTACGTGGTGAATTCCCATGTCGTTTATGTACAGCTGTATTTCCAAATTTACGTGCATTAAAAGGACATAATCGTGCCCATTTAAATAGTAATAATAATGGTATGTATCGATGTAATATGTGCCCACATTCATCAATTGATAAAGCAGCATTAATACGTCATATGCGTACACATAATGGTGATCGTCCATATGAATGTGCATTGTGTAATTATGCATTTACAACGAAAGCGAATTGTGAACGACATTTACGTAATCGACATGCTAAATCGACACGTGAAGAAGTTAAAAAATCAATAATCTATCATCCATCTGAGGATCCAACTAATGAAGATTTAAATAAATTAGCACGTGATGATCGTAAATTGAATCAAACAAATGGTGATTCTTCCAATGATTTACCAATAGATAAACATGGAATAAAACGTAATAATAATGATGGATTTATACCGAATTTATTAAAAGAAACATTACAGAAAGATACAACGAAAATTTTCCATCATAACATCACTGATATTATCCGTAATGAGAAAATAAAATCATTGAAAGATCACAATATTGAGAATGGACAATTATCGCCATATTTACCACCATATAATTTCTCACCGAAAAATTCAAATATATCAACAACAACACATCTACCATCAAAGATCCAAGTGAAAAGTTTGGAAGCATTAAAAGAACCAAATTATGATGAAACACACTCAGATTTTGATAATAATAATGATCATGATGATGTTGATGATGATGATGAACCGATGGTACTAGATTTGAGTAAAAAGAGAATTGATAATGATGAAACTATAATACCGGAGGATTTATCAAGAAAATCAATAACACCACCATTACCACCAATTCAACCACCATTATTATTACCACCACCTACAACAAATCAATTGAATATGAATGAAATTTTCGCTCAACAATTATTAAAAACAACACCACCAAAAATTGATCCAGCTGCATTGTATGCAACACAATTAGCTTTAGCAAGAAATAGTTTTGCTAGTTTTGGTAATTGGCCAGGTTTTCCTATCAATCATCTATTATTTCAATCATTACAAACACCAATACTACCACAAGATACGCAAGATATTAAAGAACGTTTACAACGTTATCAATTATGTGGTGGTGGTAATTTAATTACAGATAATTTTACTGAACGTTTGAAAAGTTTACAAAATTTTCCCAATTATAAATTGACAACAATCGAAACTAATGAGAATTTGAGTCCGAAGAAGATTGATGATTTAAAACCGTTAAATATCGATACTAATTATAATGAAAATTTAAATGTTAATCTACATAGTCCGATAATAACAACAACAACAACAACAAAACAACAACCACAAGAACTAGTTCAATCGCCGAATTCAGTAAAAATGGTGATAAAAAATGGTGTTTTGATGCCAAAACAGAAACAACGTCGTTATAGAACAGAACGTCCATTCACATGTGAACATTGTTCAGCTAGATTTACATTACGTTCAAATATGGAACGTCATATAAAACAACAACATCCACAATTTTGGTCGCAACGACAACGCGGTCTTGGCACACCTGGACGTAAATTACAAACAACACCTGTTAAAGGCTATTGTGATATTAATGTACCCAATTATGAATCACAGAAGAGTTCCGATATGGACGATACAACAACAACAACAATTAAAACCGAACAAATTGATGAGAAATTAAAATTTGCTTTATTATCACAACATCTACACGGTAATAATGATATTAAGAAAGAAGAAGATGATGATTGTGCTTTGATTATCGATGAGAATCATGAGAAAGACGAAAAGAATCGAATTTTGAAAGAGAAACTTAAAGAGCTCCATGTGAAACAAATGAAAAATGATAATAATAAATTGATAAAACAGGAAGAAAGTCAAGATTTAGTATCAGTATCTCGATTATTAGATAATGCTTCACAACAACAATTCAAAGAGTATTTCAAACGTGAAGGTGAAGAACATGAGACTGGTGGTAATGGTGGTGGTGTTGGTACTGGTGGTGGTGGTAGTGAAGAAGATGAAGAAGGCCTGATTGCCAGCGGTAGTACTAGTGAAGGCAATATTTCTGGTACTGATGAGAATCGGTAAGTTTCCTTTTGTTTCATTGCATTGCAATTTTTATTTAATTTTTATTTTATTTTTTTTGTATTATATTTAGATCCGAATCTGAAGCTCCACCGCCAGTGAAGAAGAAATCAGCATATTCAATGGCACCGAATCGTGTCAGTTGTCCATTTTGTAGTCGAAAATTTCCATGGAGTTCCTCATTACGTCGACATATCTTAACACACACAGGACAAAAACCATTCAAATGCAGCCATTGTCCATTATTATTTACAACAAAATCGAATTGTGATCGGCATTTATTGAGGAAGCATGGCAATTCTGCTACTACAATAATCAATGATATTCCTAATAATAATAATAATAATAATAATAATAATAACAACAATAACATTAATAATAATAATAATAGTAATAGTAATAATAATGCGAATTATTTGATGAGGAATGTTCCTGAACGGCCGTTCAAATGCTCGAATTGTCCGAGTAGTACATTTTCAACATACTCAAATTTAAAGAAGCATATCAGTTGTAAGCATTCAACAAATGCTCAAGGTGATGATATTCGGGCGCAAGGCTATGAAGCTGGCAGTTCTGAAGATGAGAAGATCTCCACTGATACTTTACAACAACAACAACCACAACAACAACAACAACAACAGAAAATTATAAATGAATGGAATGATCATCAAATAAATCACACAAAAAGCGAACAACAAATCTTAACGAATTCCGATTTACCCTTCAAATGTCATCTATGTGACGGTTCATTCAGTGATCGTCAAGATGCTTTAGATCACATAAAAGAGAAGCATTTCTCTGAATATGATTTATTAATGTCGAAAAATGCTTTAGATAATAATGCAACTGTAACAACAGCTACAACGAATACAACCACAACAACAACAACAGATGATCATCATCATCATCATCATCATCATCATCATGAAGATGAAGAGAATGATATTCGTGGTAAATTTCCTGATTATTCCAATCGTAAAGTGATTTGTGCATTTTGTATGCGCCGTTTCTGGTCAGCTGAAGATCTCCGTCGACATATGCGTACACATACTGGTGAACGACCATTTAGTTGTGATATATGCAGACGTCGATTTACATTAAAACACAGCATGTTACGCCACCGTAAGAAGCATAATGTTAATTTCGATCATGACAATTGTAATAATAGTGATGATGATAATAATCATCCAATTAATTTAGAAAAGTATAGTAAAAGTTTCATTTCATCTACAATTAGTGGTGGTGGTGGTCTCGGTGGTGGTGATAATGTAAAACATGGGGATAAAACAGAAGAATCTGATGGTAATGAAGGTGGTGATTTGATTAGTAATCTATTAGGTATAAGGGATCGTTCGTTTATTGATAAAGTGTTAACAGCATCACCTGATGATGTTGCTAAACTACTGGGCGTTAAAAATGGTATTAAAGAATAATTATTTATTAATATTTTGTATAATATTTATTAATTTAAGTTGATTACGTATAGATTTTACTAATTACTCTTATATCTAGTCAGGTTTACTACAATGAATATACTTAAGTATTTTATTGCTTATCCATGAATGAGTATAGACTAGTTACAAAAAATTGTATAAAATCATTCTCTCCTTAATTAATTAATTAATTTAATAATTATTAATTAAATTAAAAGAAGAACCTACTTAATATATTTTTGTATATAAAAACAAATACAGTCTAGTTATACCAAATAATAATTAGGAATTTATTGTAAATTTTCTAATCAATATATTAATAATTGATTGGAAAATAAAACTCTGCTGGTCGCCTTAATTTCATAAAAGAAAAACTAATTGTGTCTTATATCAATTATTGCCTTTTAGTATTAACTAAAATCACTGTAATAAATTAAGCAATACATTTCTATAATATTATACAAGGAATCCTAAACAACAATTAAACAATTATAAACACTTGTTTTGATGTATTTATAATTGTTTAATTATTCAGTTTTGTGGGCTTATTGCAGTTTTGTAAATCCCTAAATGACACACATTTTTAATTTGTTCTTTTTGCACCTATATATCGATTGATTATTAATAATAATTATTGGTATTTATAACTCACATTCACGCTGTGTCTTAAAAGTATAAAATACATTAGACATTTTTTTGGATAAGAAAATAGCAAACTTTATAACATTCACTTATGATTTATTGTAGCAATTTTAATTGAAAAGCAATTGTAAATGTTGAATGTAGATTTAATTTTGAAAAATTTGAAGAGGATGAAAGTGTAAGTGCTTCAAAAATTATTCGAATTTAATACTATCGTATGTTATTTGAATTGAATTATTAATTACGCCATATCTTTGTAGACTACTATATGTATTTAATTTTAGTGTAAATGGATTATATTGTAATTGTTTGAATGCTATTCTTTTTCAATAAATTCAATGCTCATAGAAATACAAGCTGATGGTTATTTCCCGATCACCTATATGTAAGTGATACTGTATATAGGCACCGATAAATTTAGTTACTTTTCGTCTAGTGAGTTGCCTAAACTGTCATAACAGAATTTGTAAATTATCTTAAATTTATGTTAAATTTCTCACAGTTTACCATAAATTAGCGGTTATTAATTATTTATAATGGAAAGCATAGCGAATTTTACTTGTAACAATGTTTTTGTTATAAATTTATCTAAAATCTAGGGTATTTGGTTTTGTACAGTTGTCTTGCTTGTGCTTTGACATTTGATTTGTTGACGTTTCACAATTTGACGTTTTTAGGTTATTTTAAAGTGGATTTCGGTTAATTTCCATCAAAAAAATCGTAAAAATGTCCCGAAATTATCATAATTTATTAGAGTTAGATATTGATAAATTATTTGAAGATTATAAAATTGAAGAAATTGTTGAAATTGAGAAATTACTAGATGCTGAAATTGAACGAAAACGAATCGAATTACGATCGATGGTCGGGTGAGTTTTCTTCTAAATAATTTGAAAAATTTAATTATTAATTTACGTAAATTATTAGTGATCGTTATAAAGACGTTTTGGCAGCATCTGATGCAATAAAAACGATGAAAACATTATCAGAAGATATAGTGGGTAATATTCAAAGAATCACCGATACCTGTGACAAACTAATCAATCAAGATGCTTCTAATGATTTTAATCAATTATCAGACATTAATAAGTAAATTTAAAATTGTTTTTAAACAATTAATTGGACGAAATCTTTATTTTTATAGTAGCAGTACAGAAGAGAGGGTATTAGTTATTCAAATTAGATTAGCAATATTTATAAACGAGCAAATTTGGATTAGTTTAGATGAGGGTGATAATCTAAAAGCTGTACAGTTGTATTTATTAGCCCAACACATCCATATGGGTATTTATGAATTAGTTAAAGAATTAACAGTTTTTATTGGGTATAATTTTAGGTTTAAATCTAACTAAATCGGAATATCTAGCAAGATTACCGTTATTAAAACGAATTCGATCGAATTTATCAACGTTAAAAGAGCAAATATTGCAGAGAATACGACAGAAATTAGAATTTGTTGAAATTACAGCTGAAGTAAACAATTTCGTTTATTATTAATAATGTTTAAATAATTATATTTTAGGAAACTAGCAGCAATTTAAACGGTTTATTATTATTGACGAATCTAAATACAAATGAATTATTGAATACGTTTATAGAACATAGAAAAATGGCTTTAAATACTGTTATCAATTCAACATATTCTAGCGTTCGAATTCAGATTAGTGCAATGGTGAAATGTTTAATTACAACAATTCATTTATTGCACGATTGTTTTATTTGTAAATTTCATTATAATCGCTTTATTTTCTTCTTTTATTAAACGATTATTTCAGGTTGTCAGGACAGTAAAAGGGGTTTAATTTGGCAGCAATTAGATGACATTGTTGGTGATACAACAGTACCAACAATAACAAAATTACAATTACCAACAACACCATTAATCGATTATTTACCGGAGATTATTAAGGAATTTCGCCCGAAATTCGATGTGATTTTTAAAGAAACCGTCAATTCTAATTTCCTACAAGATTGGTTACAATCAACATCAACATCGATAAATAATGGTGTTAAAAATTCATTAAAATTGATCACACAAATAAAAGGTTTATATTTAATACGTGAAGAAGTATTGAAAATTAATTTACCAAAAAATTGGGAACGTATATGTTATGAAGCAAATTTACCAGAAAATTTTAATGTTTGGTATTATTTCTTTCAAAATCTCCTAACGAATCGTGCTAAACAATTAATTTCGATGAAATTACAAAGTATTATTGATGATTTAAAATGTGATTTAACGATAATTTTAAATTCGAAATTAGATCGAATTGAATTTGAAATGAAACAATCAACATGGATTGAAGATGAACATGATGTTAGTCGTATTGAAAACAAACATATTGGTAATTTTCAAAACCATTAATTTGAGTAAAATTCAAATTTTTCTCGTAATTTAAGGTTTATCAATGAAGACGCTCGGTTATTCACAAAACATCATGGATCTATGCGGGAAATTCGATCGAAGATTCCTAGAAGTTCTCCAGGATATCTCCCAGTATTTCTACGGTAGAGAATTCGACGAATTCAGTTTTAGTTTCGCTGTACCGTTCGATATCAAAATGCGTAAAAAATTCCTGGATAAAGATGAATTAGAGAATCATCTTAGAGTGGAATGTGTGAATAATTCGACAATTTTAACGTTATTCTTGGAAGATTTCATAAAATCCGAACAAAATCGTGAATTATTCGTTTTAAAATCATTGACTTGCGCTCGATTCCTGCAAGCTATCACAAATCTATGTCCACATTTCCATAAATGTTGTTCATTGACTGGCAACAATGATGATTGGTTGAAGATTTGTAATTATTTCATCAAGTCAAGTGTGCGATTTTGGCAAAATTGGGTGGATTTATGTGTGGAAAATACAGAAAATCTGCTCAAAAATGAAATTTCACGTATCGATTCGTGTACAATGATTGAAATTCTTCCGGTATTTTCGAAAATATTCCCTTATTACGATTTATTGTAGAATTGTTTATTTGTAGAAGTGGGATTTAATCGAGATCCAGGAAGAGACAGACGAGAAGATTTTTAAATCGCAGATTAAATTACCGCTAAAGCCGAGTTTGTTGTTGGATAAAGTGTTAAATAAATTGAATGGGGATATTGCGAATATTTTAGCGCATACGTTACCGAAACAGATTCATTTGGAATTTCTTGAAAGGAACGTTGGTAAGATTTTAGAGGAATATGGAAGTTTATTCGAGAAAAATCTAAATCAGAATCAAGTATTACAATTTTTATTCGATATTAAATATTTAACAACATTTTCTATATCGAGAGATAACACAAAATTAATAACAAATTCTCAAGATATCTGTGATAAATTCCGTACGTTAATTGATCCATTCGATTTAGATGTTTTTTATCGATACTTACAAGAGAATATAAAACGATCTGTTATACAATCACAAGTGATTTATGGTTGTTTATTACCGTCAACGACACAATTAGTTAATCTATCAATCACTGAAAAAATGAAAGAACACGAAAAGGAAGCATCAATTTTAGCATTGAGTTGTCCATCGATGACTTCATGGTTCCCATTATTACCAATTAGTGTACCCACACAGAAGACCGCCATTAATTCAGCTGCACAATCAGATAATAAGGTAATATTTGTTTTAAAAGTCGATAAAGTACAATTAAATTTTGGAATAAATTTCAATTTCTAGCCAAATATTCGATTCACAGTTCAGGGGTACGAAATGTGTGTCTATATTGCTAATTTACTAATCGTGTGCTGTGTTTTTTCACTTTTAAATTAATTATTTTTGTAATTGTAATACAACTAAGGATTTGTGTTGAATTTTCAGAGAATAACGCCTACAACGGATAAGCCGGTGAAAACAACACCGAAGAAATCACAAGATCCGGCTGCTGTGATGCGTTCAAGTGCTGCCGCTTTATTTGGTGGTTTAACAACCGATTGGTTCTCGTAGCATTCTATTGTGTTAAATACAAAAATTCCAAATGAATGTACAGATATTTTATATGTAAATAAACAAGAAAAGTATCAATTTTTTTTATTTAATTCTATACTTGCAAACATTGAGAATTAATATCACAGACTTAATTCAGATAAATACTAAAAATACACTGTAAAAAAGTAATTTCTTAATCGAAATTGTTAACATTCTTAATATAATTTATTTGTTATTGCAATAAAACATAAATAGAGGACTCTTATTTTTTTTACTTATTTCTAATAACTACATTTAATATCTTACGAATGTACCTCACAACCTATAAGAATAGAGTACAATAGTAGAAAAAGTGATGCTGCTAGATGTTTGCACCGTAAATATCGTAGATATATAAACATGATATCATACTAAACAAATCATTTTTGTCTATTTATTTAAAAGTAATAATTAGGAAAAGAAATTACCGTCCAAAACCTAAAAAGTCAGTTAAACGATCATTCCAACTATCCAACCATGTTTGTAATGTATTCTGTGTTGGTTTAGATGTTTGTTGTTGTAATGGCATATATTCTTCACCGCGTATACAAAAATAACTCTTAATTGGACCACGACACATTGGACAACGGTCTAATTTCATAAAACAACTTGCACAAATACACGTATGCCTACAATTATCATTAAATATTATCTGTTTTAAATAGTGATAATAGAACATACCTGCATGGTAATAAAGCTCTTGATAATGGAAAATATTGACAAACAACACATAATTGTTCACCTGATGTATTCCACATAGCTGAATCATCATTTGTTGGACAGACTAATGTACGTCCTATTGGACCAGGCCCACCTTCCACCGGTTCAGCTACAGCTAATGGTATTTGATTATCTTCATAACTACCCGGATTACCTGTAGCTAGATACAGTTGCTAACAAAAAATTATTAATTTAATTGAGTTTAATAACAATAATATTAAATATTTTACTTTTAAACAGGATAATTGTCCGTTAGCTTGTTTCAAATATTGTGCTAGAATACTTGTCGGTAGTGTACAAACAGAATCCTTGATATGTACAACATTAATCAAAGCAACCTTAAATTAAATCAGTTAATTACTGTAATAATTAATTAATTAATAATAAAATACATACAGTTTCATCTGGATGAATATTCTCATGAGAATCATTACGAAATAGGAATATAACTAATGGATAACATAGACGTGGTGGTGAGCCTAGATTTAATGAATTTACTGGAAGTTTTAATGTTATTGTTTGATCCGAATGTGGTGTTTTTCTACAAAATAGATTTAATAAATTCAATTATTTTCATATATAAATTTTAAATATGTCAAATTACAACTTTAATTGTATTCCAGGATATTGATAATAGCCTTTTAGAAAATCATTACTTGTATAAGCTTGCCGGAGATCTGACCATGGTCGCCATAAAAATATATGCAATTCACGTATATTGACACCCCAAAATGCTTGGATTTGGTACTCAACTTGACTAGATATACTGCATTGGACTTCTGAAAAATTACAAAAAAAAAAGAATGATTGATTTATAATAAACAGAAAGAACAGAGGTCCTTGCCCCAAAAATCATTTTTGTATAAAGCTTTTTGTGGCATGGACTTGGTTCGATTACGTGCCCAGCAAATCAAAATCATCAAGATATTTTGCAATCTATTTTATGTGCTAAATATGAACGGAACTGGTGACATTGAAAATATGTAAGTAAATAATTTTACAAATTACGTGCATTTATTGAAGATGATTTTCTTGCGTGAAATTTGATTCTATCATTAAAATAAAACAAAAATTAATAATTATACTAGTTTTTTTTCTCAATTAAGACTTTCTTCTATTTATCGGTAATTGATGTTTATAAAAATTTAATTATAATTTTAACTGGCAATTATATTGATATTTTCGAGTTTTGCGTCAAAGTATAAATTTGTTTTTAATTACATTCGAATTTTAGGAAAAATATTATGGTTGCTCTATCAATTTTCAGCTTAATTCTGATAATATTAACACAACAACCTTGAAGTATCTATCCATATCATCAATAAAGCAATAATTTACCATTATTAGTAAAGCAAATACGATTATTATGCAGATTATACAGAATGAACAAGCTGACAGTATACACAATTTACTTCATTATTCTCCATGAAAATAATAAAGCACTAAGGATTTGTAGGGTAGTACATTTCAACAAAATCAGAATCTCGTAGCTCATTTGGTTGTCGGTCAAAAGCCGCCAATTTCAGACAATGTCGCTAGATTTTTAAACGAGCTTCCACACATAAAACTACTAAGAATGAATTTTTTCTTCACTCTATTCTAGAAAAAATTCAAAATATTTCCACTTGTTCCAATTTCTTATATTTTATAGATTTATTGCATCACTACCTGTAAATATTACATACTTATACATGTATTTCTTCAATAATTTTTAAAAAGATTATTGATATTAACAAGAGAAATAACTGAGTAGGAATTTGAAAAAACAATGAATAAAATCGAAAGTGATTCTTCTATGGTAGAAATTACGTAATTGTAAAATTCGCGGTCAATTATTACGTTTGTTAAACAGCGACCTACATAAAAGCCGGCTCTATACAACATTGTTACTAGGATTACTTTTCTTTTCAATTCTTATTTCTCCTTTAAATGGTATATAATTGATTATTTTATAGAACAATGAAGGTTTTATTACTACATCGATTTAATATTAATAATAAAAATCAATCGAGAAAATAATCTTTTAATGTATTTTTGTAATAAATGCTTTTTAACTTTCGCAGAAAGTAATATCGGTACTTATTGTTGTATAATATTTTTAAAAATATCTTGAAATTGTACCTAAATACTTTATTTGTATAAAAAAATTGTTGAATATTATCTAACGATTGTTTTAGAGATTTGGTACTGAATAGAATTTTGGTATTTGATTTTAATTAAAAGATAAAATGCGGTCAACTCTTATATAATAATAAAATGGTAACAGTAAACCAAGAGTTTGCTACACCGTTTAAACGTTAGTGAAAGTCAAATTGCATCTAAATATAATCTGCATCTCTATTTTTACACAAATAAATAATCAAATCGATACACAGATGGTTTAATTTGAATAAATTATACCATTTATATGCAATATTATTTTAAATATAGGTACCTAAAGCAAAACATCTTATGTTCACATCTAAAAAGAAAATTTATTAAAAAAATGATTACGCAAATGTAAACTTATTGCCAAATTTATAGTTGGTGCAAACAATTTAACTAAACAATAGGGTCTTGCAAGATTTGGTTAGCAGAGACAATTAAAGAAACAAACAAATATACCGGAAAATGCAGATTTTTGCACATTATTAATGAAAACTACTTGTTATTATGATTAATGAACAAATGTTTATTGTGAAATCATTATTGATTTACATTTTGTCCTTTTTATTGTAACTAAAAAATTATTAATTACCGTTTAAATAGATTTAGTGACTGTGGTTATTAAGATAAGAACATTTACGTAAATACTTAATTATGCAATATGTCTCACAATTTAATTAACAATAAATATTTTTGAACGTCTAATTATATGTCTATTTTTAAGGGGAATTAGTAGTTTTTGGGACATTTAAAAATAAAAATAAATAGTTATTTGTAAACAAAAAGTCGGCCAAAAATACAGGGCATCCACGTGAATGGAGTTGACAATATGATGGATTATTATTGGAAAATGAGCCTTGCTTTGTTTGAAACTTATTTTCAATATGCTTTCCATAAAAATGCAGCCTTTTCAGTAAACGTCACTTATTTTGTTGCAATTATTTTGAATATGTTAATATGTTAACGAAAAAAGAGGGTGTTTGTTTGGAACATTTTTATGGCATTGTAAATGGATCTTATCAATACGCAATAAATCTTCTTGATCAAAAATTTCCTAATACAGATTACTCAAAACAAAGTGCTAAATTTATAAACAAATTTACTAAAACTGGTTCTGTAATAGATGTGGAGAAAGAAAAGAAAAAGTATGATGAAAATGTTAATAATTACAATAATAATATATTAATTAATAATATTACAACATAACCATTATTTTTATTTAAAATATAGAGACGAGTTGATGATAATTTATGGTAATTTAAATGAAGAAAGCATATGATTGGGTCAATTAGTTTTTAATAAGCTACATAAATTATTTAATTGACCGACAATCAAGCAGAAGGATAAGAAGAACCAACAAATTTAATTTCACAATGTGTCACTTAGCAACTATGTACTTTAAGAAAATAGAATTTGCTTTAAATTATCAACAATGACACTAATTGGTTTAATCAAATTGTCGACATTTTACAAGTGAATAATAAATTACGTGTAAAATATTGTGTGTGTGTGTGAAAATCTAGACTTTTATCGTTTCTTTTTTTAAATATTGAAGGTAATTAGGACGTTCACCCTTTAAACATCTTTTGTCTTGAGATTGCAATAATAAGCGACAAATATGTGAAATTATAATAATAAAAAAATGATGTTTGATTTTCTTTATAAAAGTCTTAAAATAGCATTTGAATGACATATAGATACATAGATAAAAAATATATATTATAGTCATTTCGAGTTTTTTTACTCGCTCAAATTTCGAACCTGCTAATGAATTTATCTACTTTACCTTCTAAATAAAATATGAATCATCACGATAAAAAAATACTACTATAAAATAAAATCAGATTATAATTAAGTTCAGGACTGTGAACCTTCCTTAGATTGTCGCGCGATCAACAACTTCAACTTATATGCAGCGCCTATTTATAATTATAAATAAAGAAGGTAAGTATCAGCCATAATTAACTGTTTGTTTGTTGTATTTTCCATCAATTTCTTACTTTTTTTAACTACATGAATGAACATAATGTTACAACTTTACTGTAACGAATAAAAACACGTAATTCTGTAGATTGATCGAATTGTAACTGTAGAGCGCTCATATGTATGACAGTTCCAAGCAATGACGTCAGTGCTACCGTACGATATCATTTACCAGAGGCTTAATTCAAACAGAGTACGAAATTTACGTGATTTACTAGTTTTCTCATCAATATCATATATCGATTGAAAAGTTTTGAATACAGTGAGAGTAAATAGAGCAGATAAAATAAGTACTTTTAAAAATATTCATTTCAATATTATTTTAAAATCCATTAAGGATTAAGATCAATCAATTTTAATGTAGACACACGACATTTGGAAATACATAATAGCAATTCGAAAAATGAAATATTTTAAATTGATTATAATAATTTTGAAATTGTTATTCTGGTCAGTTATCTGTTTGTTTTCTCAAAGGTTACAGACATGTTAATTAATTTAAATTGTCAAAATCATATGTAAATTTCATTTCTATTAAATGTTAATCATTTATTCTTTTTGGAAAAATAAACTGCAATATTAATTTGTAAATAAAAATACAGCATTTCTTAGTTTATGTCAATAAACGTATTAAAAATGAATGTCAAAACAATCAACAATATTTAATTACACCTTATTGTAAAAATGTAAATAAATTTACATTTATGTTTGTAAGAAAAAATTCCAGTTACCTCGAATTTATCTCTATTCCAAACAGTTAACAAATTGACATATTTTGAAAGCAACATAGTTGAAAAGGTTGACATAGTTTGTCTATTGACAATTTTTCATAAAACTGTGTTTTTTAGTAGAATTATAATTGTTATAATTAGAAAATAAATCAATAATTTTAGTATAGAACTGATACAAACCAGGTATTTACCCAAGACCCAAATTCAATATTCTACTATTAATTTGTAGATAAATAAACAAATCAATATAATACAGAAAAAATTATAATACAGTAGAAATAATACAGTCACGGCCAAGGTGTAAAAGTTGAAAATTTCAAGCACAAAAAGTCTGTTACATAATAAAGGGTGCAATCAAATTACCTTTAATCCAAGAAACCGCATATAAGACCCGAACAAGTGAATCGATTCATATTAATTTATTAGAGGGTCTTTATTTTGCCAACATTTTCAGAGCCACTGGAAACGAACTACATTATCGATAGTTTATAATAAAATAACGGTATGTCGGTACTTATCCAGCAACAATCAAACTATGGTTTTAATCAAAACTTATTTTTTCTTTTTGACCCTTCAAAACATCTATAGTCTATTTCATATGAGGTTTTCATATTTAAAGGCAATTTGATTTCATCCTGTATTTATTGTAAGTATTTACACATACATATATCTGATATGTCGATAATTAATAGAAATAAAAATATTAGAGGAATATTGAAGGATAATCATTTAAATGGTAAGAATTCTTTATGTAAATATACTTATTAAAATTTTAAATTATTATTTTATCAAATCAATTTATTCAATCTGTTGATAAACATCGAAAAATTTACAATTTTAGTGAACTCATCTGAATCGGAAATCCTATAAAATGTTTAACTGGAGCAATTTAGTGTACCAAAAAAAAAAAGAAAACAATAGCGCACAGAGTGTTTTACCGGAGACCGAATAGTTCTTATCACAACTTATATTTAGTAAATGAGGTTCTTGAAAATAACAAAATATTGTTCATCGCATTTTGCACTAGGCATGTGGAAAAAATCGATTAATCGATTCAAATCGATTCATCGGGCAAATCGATTCGTCGAGTCAAAATAAAAATCATAAATCGAAAATCGAGAATCGATACGATTTTGTTAAATTGATTAAAATCGAACTCTGTTGTGAATCAAAAAATCGATTCAAAAGCGACAATTAAATCAGACAATGAATGGACTATAAAATTGACTAAATTATAAAGAAAAATTACAAATTATCAACACATTGTTGTTAGGACGCGTAAGAATACGTTTTTCGCAAAGGTGAGTTGAGCGCGGGTCGCGTAGTTATACGTTTTACGCAGTTATATAGAAAGTGCCTTTATTTATTATAATAACGATATTGTTCGGGCAGCTCCTTGGTAGGGAGGAAAAAGGAGATGAAAAGAAAAAAGAGATCGTGTTACGTGGTATGGTTGAACCGAAAAAAAGTTTTTGCTTTAGGTTCAGCTCCGGATTTCGCTCCGGCCAAAATTTCGTTTAATTCCGGTTTTCGGTACAGTTTGGGTTAGATGCTCTGGTTTGAACCATTTTATTAAGATTAAATAGATTCAGTTTCAAAATTTAACCAATTCATGTCGATTCGAATCGATTCGTTGCGATAGAAATCGATTCAGACAATTTCCGATTAATCGGAGTGTATCGATGTTTTTTGCAAATCGAAAATCGATTCGAAAATGGGCGAATCGCACACCCCTATTTTGCACCATCGAAAAAAAAAACAAAGTCTCGTCTGTTGATAACAAACCATGAAGTGGTAGACCTTGCTAGGTTCATTATACAGCGCGGTAACAATAGATATCAAAATCAACTTCCGATGTAACCAGAAAGAAGAAGTTGATGACTTTGAAAATGAAAATATCAAGGAAA
This sequence comes from Mylabris sibirica, assembly GCA_039776855.1. NCBI lineage: Eukaryota > Metazoa > Arthropoda > Insecta > Coleoptera > Meloidae > Mylabris > Mylabris sibirica. Next base: position 7,645,910 of record CM077841.1, read on the forward strand.
TCTCGAAAAAGACTATCAATGAGAAGCTCAAATTTTATACTTATGGAAGAAAAAACTGCAGTTATAGTCTGTAAGGTGACTTAAGGGTATTGTCAAATACGAAATTGAAATAGTACAATTACAAAGAGATTCCATAAGAGAAACCTTGGGTCGCTTAATTTGTAAACTTTAAGAGGTATTGAGCTCTGAAATATCTCAATCGATCACAAATTTTATCCTTCATGGGGGGGACGCCCGATTTTCCGCGTGGAAAACCGATTATATTTTCCAAATATCGGGAAATAGTATGACTTTTGTTCTAAAAAGGTAGTGTCAAGTTGGGTCACATAACTTCTTATACAGTGAAAAATATTTAATTAAATTTACATGAATAAATAGACAACGGGATGTCTATCGTAAAACAGGTGACGAAGACTGGTTTTGTTTACAATGAATTGACAATACCCTTAGGAGATTCACTAAAGTAATAAAATTAGTCCACAATAGAATCAGTAACAAAAAAACTTGTCAAGGGTACTAAAATATTGCAAGTATACAAGATATTTGCTTTGTTTATAGAAGACCGATCCTTTTGCAAACTTTTATTAAAAACATTTGGTTGTAGTTGTTTGCTACTGGATCTATTATGGATCATTTTCATTACTTTAGTTAATCTCTAAAGTCACTTTACAGAGTGTATTCCTCTTTTTTCTCCAAACATCTGTAGTGATGAGCAGGTAGACGGAAAGGGGAATCTTTAGAATTTTAGAAACACTGGCAAAGTAAGAATAATAGAAAGTAGACATATACAGGGGTGTTTGGGCTAATTGTAAGTATGGTGAGTTCTAAGAAACTCCTATTAGTCGACGAGCGATTCGAAAAATATTTCAAGGATTTGTAGGAGGGTTCGTAAAGAACATGTCAGCAAAATTAGAGTCTCGCAGCTCATTTGAAAGTTGGTCAAAAAACGCTCATTTCTGACGGTGTAGTGATTTTCAAAAACGAACTAAACACGCAAAACGACTTAGAATGACTTTAGGATCCTCCCAAAATTGATTTTTTTCTCCATTTTATTCTGGAACAGGTGGAAATATTTCGTATTTTCTCAGGAATACAATGAAGAAAAACGAAAAAAAAAGTGTTCGGAAGGTTTCCAAGTCATTCTTAGTCGTTCTGCGTGTTTTGTTCGTTTTATAAAATTGCGGCATTATCCAAAACGATCGTTTTTTGACCAACTTTTAAGTGAGCTACGAGGTTCTAATTTTGCTAAAATGTTCCCTAGGGATTCTTCTACAAATCCTCAAAATATTTTACGAATCGCTCGTCGACTAATAAAGAGTTTCTTACAACTCGCCATACTTAGGCCAAACACCCTGTATAATAAAAAAAATCTCTAAAGGCAGCAAGTACCTTATATAGCGAATTTTTTCATGTATCTACATGTTGAAATATTATTAATTCACAAACAATAAGAAACATTGTTTGTCTACATAGATCTAGTATGTTAATATTAACATACTAGATCTACCTATGTTTGTCTAATATTAACTGTCAAAATTAGTTGCCCAGTGCGATATTCAATTTTTTTTCTAATATCAATTGTCAGAACATAGCCACCTGAGATAATCGATTTTACTGCTTATACCCAAAAAAGAGATTTTTGCATTTTTCTTGCGAACCAACGAACCGATTTTGATGATTTTTTTTCTGGGTCATAGAGAATGGTCGGCTCTACTGTTATTTTAATTTTCATCAAAATCTAAGCAAATGTAATATTGAAAATGATTTTTTTTAACATTTCTTCAGCTCTTATTCCAAAAGTGTTGGCCCTACCAGTCTGGCCAACGAACTCATCCAAGCTATCACGAAGACCGATTTTTGTACCAAGTTTCATTAAGATTGGTGTATTTTTACGGCAGTTATCGTGGGTATACATATATATATATAAAAATTTTAACGAACGGTGGATATGGGTTCCTGAGGTCCCAAAACGAACTTCTGTGCAACAATTTTTCGGAAATTCAAAAGTGAGGATCTCGTCATTAGCTAATTTTTTTTAAAAAAATTCGCTAAAAAGAAGCATAATTATTTTTAAGATTATTTTCGTTCCTTCCAAATTTTTGTAAAATATGATATGTCATAAACAACCTCTTTTAACAGAAATCAAATAGCTCTAGGTATTGTTAACACCTCTATTAAAATTTTACTCGGTCAAATTGAAAATGCTATAGATTCATTTTTGACAAAAAGGCCTCAAAACTAAGACATATTAGAAAATTTTTAAAGATCCTTATTATAGTTTGCCAAATTTTCTAACAGAATCTGACTAAAGTAATAGAATAAAGTCAGGCATTAGATATTTAACAATGAGTGTTCAATTACAAGTAGCACCTCAGAAAGTAAATCGAAAAAAGGATGGACTGTTTCACCATCTGGATAGGTTTTAAAATAACTGTATTTAAATTAGATTTTTAAAAAATCCCTTATAAACACTCGTCTTTATACCTCGTTTGTCCGAAACCTACCCAGATGGTAAAATTATCGATTTATTGATTTATCATTTTATGAGGTGCTACTTGTAATTGAACATTCATTGTTGAATAAACTTGACTTTATTCAATTACTTTATTCAGATTGTCTTAGAAAATTTGATAAACTATACAATAAGATTTGGCAACGGATCTGTAGACTCAGGTTTACTCATAAAAATGTTAATTTCATTAAACATTTAACTTTGACCCTCCTCATCGAGTCCAGATTTGATTATAAAACGTAGTCCTGTGTGTTTAGAAAATACACTACAAAATGTTCACTACAATTTTGGAACAGTTCAAAGCAACTATCAAAGGTCGGAAAAGTCGTGCTGTCTGCCATAAATATGATTAACAAAGCGATTCATAATTTGTTATTATGTATTTCTTTTTAAACAATAATTTTGTTGTTGCACGTGTTTCTTTAATCTTATGCTTTGTATATTTTACGACTAAATTTACGATCTAACTAATTTAGTTCTAATATGACATTAAAATTGCTATATTTTCTATTGCCAGGTATTTTTATTTTTAATAATCTATTAAAAATTTAGAAAAATTGTTGATTGTTATCGTTCAGTTAAATTTTAATCGGTCATACTGCAAATTAGTAAAGGGTAATTCTACAGATTTGGCGTATCTATTTATCAAGATGGAATACCTACACTGTATCAAAAAATATGTAACAAAGGAATAAGAAAGATGTTAATTTCTTTTATTAACATTAAGTGAGTGGTTTAGCTTTGGTCATAATTTATAATAAATCCAACCTAGTCTAGTTGAACTTGATTTAAATCACGAAAGTCGATTGAATTTTATATTTTATTAAATAATAAATATAAATTCAAGGTTGATAACTATTTAAAAAATCTAATTTATACAATTATCTTAAATAAATTTTAATAATTAATATATAGAAAGAATAAAATTATTACTTACCAGAGTACGAAGATTTTGATGTTTCTAATAATTTAAACGTAAATGGTATATGAACTTTCATCATATTCATTTGTGGTATTCTTGGTGTTACTTGATGGAATGTTGATGGGAATAGGAAATCTTCACCATGCACTCTTAACACCAACATATTTCTGAAGTACAAATACCTAATGACACTTAATTGTAATAATAATTAACCAAAAAAAAAAACAACAACAATAAAATAAATAAAATAAAACAACAATAACAAGCCTTTCATTACTATTGATTACAATAAAACATGTGCAATTAATTAACGAATTGTTAATAGAAAAACGAAATCAATCATTAATTACTATAATACGGGTTCATAATTAAATAAATAAACAGAATTTTAGTTAGGTTCCCTTAATGACGAAATCCATCTCTAGTTTATCAAAACGTGGATTTACTCAACAAATTTCGTAAGAATTTACGTTTTCTTTCGAAAAAAAAGAAAAGAAGAAGAAATATAAAAAGAAAAAATAACATTTCGGTAGTAGTTTCGACATCATTTTTGGAGGAATTTTTAATATTTGTCCTCATTTCTATTCCATAATCCTTACATAATCGAAAAAGCGCAAATACAAGTAAGATTAGTTTTAAATTAGAAATATAACAAAAATTTGTAATGCATCATAGGGTTTAAACAAAAAAAAATAAAACAACAATGAAAAAACAATTAATTAAAATGAAATACATGAATAAATATGATTAATTAATTAATTAATTAATTAATTAATTAATAGTATGTATACAACAGCTATTGGTGTTGGATTATGTCATAAATTTTGTGTATTAACCGAATGGAAATTTTAATGAATTCAAATTATATTATAATCAAACAATAGAATCATTAAATTGAGCGATAAGAAATTACAATTCAATAATAATAACAAATTGATTTTTCTTATCAGATCTACAATACTAATCTGAATATTGAAATAATTGGATTGCAGAAAAAACATGTTAACTGTGGATTAAAACAATTGATTTCTCAAAATATGGCAAACATAAATCTAAAAATACCTTAATCTATTGTTTTATCATTATTTATTAATGTTTATTATAGAAGTTGATTGATTTGATTTCGTTTTTGATGGGGAAAGCCGGAAAGTTTGATTAAATTTCAATTTTAAATTTCTACCCACTTAGATGGTTGATTTGTTATTTTTTATATAATCGATATTGTATAATTTATGAAAAATAATATGAATAAAAATACTGACCTAGTGATGAATAATACCATTGCACAAACACATAATAATATTGCTGCTATTGAGAACATATTGGAGAATTCAGCGGCTGAAATTAATAATGTAGTCATTGTCACCATTTATAAATTTGAAACGTTTCATTTAAATAAGAATTGTATTGTTTGAATTTTATTATTTTAGAATTTTGTTAACATAACCAATACACCGACCGACAACAGACTGAATTCAATTTTTAAAAATATATGTCTTTTAATTCACCGAACCATTCACCAATTTTCTTGTTATTGTTGTTGTTGTTATTACCAAAATTGCGTCACGTCGTCACTTTAGATACATCCAACCTTGGATGGTTTCTTCGATTCATTTTCAATTAAAATCTAAAAAATCCATCATTTTTTCATCATATTTATCAATGATTAAATGATAGAACAACAATAATAACTGTAATAAACGTTGGTTAATTATTAAAAAAAGTCATCTTATTAAATAATTAAGACGACAGTAGCGCTAATGTGACTAAATTCACAACTTGAACGAGTACGTATAGAAGGATCACTGCATTTTCGCAAAACTCGCGCGTATCTGTCTCGTGGAATAGATTAGAACTACTTGGTGGGCGGCAAATTTGAAAATGCTTTTCTTGAAAACAATTTATAAATGATTTTTTTAAATTGATGATCCTAAATGAATGTGTAGTTGATTGTTAATCAGTAGAAGTAAAAGACTACAGTACTTAAAATGGGATTAATATTTCAAAATTTTTATAAAATGTATACTTACTTAAACTCAAAAATAGAACGATATTAAAATAAAAAAACATATTTTTCAGCAACTGATACAAATACAAAATGTGACAACTCAAAGCTTAAACACTGAATATTTGTTAAAAGTTCTTAAATACCGACTTAGAAGAAGTGTCGCCCTCCGATGTTCAGGGTAGGTACTAAGATTTTCGTGGTATAAAAAAATTATGAGTTATGACTTATGAGTTTCTATGGACTTTGTATTCTTCGTTAATAGCAATTTTGATCAATTCCATAAAAAATAGTGAGAATATTGCTTCTTAGCTTTTATTCTAGTTCACGATTATGCTAATTAACTCAATTTTCGATAGATGACGCTACAGCGCACGAAAACTGACGTCATTGTGAGACTTCTTACAATAGATTCTTCTTTTTATTTTACAAAATTTATATTGATTTCTTATGAAAGTCTGAGTGATTTTGTAATTTTAACTATGAATTGGAATAAAAAACAAACTGTAAGTAAGTTTAAAATTTAAAAATTGTAGCGTCATCTGTTGGGGAGTTTTTGAAATATAATACTATGACCATTTAAATTTTGATGAAACAATCAAGTTAACTGTCATTTTATGTTTATTTATTTACATCAGCTGTTTATTATTTTCGTAATATTAACAATTTCTGAAAATTTTATAAAAGCGGTCGATATGAAATTAGTGTCAGTTAATTTTGAAGTTTTCGGTAGAGTACAAGGTATACAATAAATAATAAATATCTATACAAAAAAAATATAATTAAACATATATTTTATATTATTATATTATTTTATATTATTATATAATTGCAGGTGTATTTTTTCGCCGGGTATTTATAGAAATTACAATAGAAAATATTCAATAAATAAATGTAAATTTTACAGTATACACAAGAGGAGGCTAAGAAATTAGGCCTAAAGGGTTGGTGTATGAATACACCCCATGGCACAGTCAAAGGGGTCCTTGAGGGTGACAGTAATCACGTTAATAAAATGTAAGTTAAAGCTAAATTATTATTAAATATTTGTTAATAATTGATTCTTATACAAACTTAGGAAAGAATGGTTGGAAAAAGTTGGAAGTCCAAAATCAAGGATAGACAAAGCTCAATTCCATGGCGAGAAAGAAATCGATTCGTACACTTATGATTCTTTTATAATTAGACGATAAATTATCAATTATCGATCTAGAAAAATAATTAAATTATTTGTATTTATAATATAATTTAGAAATATAATGTGTGGTTATGCAACCAACCGTACACAGTGCCTTTTATCTTCATAAGCTTAAATTATATTTAAATTTGGCAACGTCGCCTTCTAGTTGGATTATTAAATGTCATTTGATTTAAAATGTTCTAGGCAACTAATAATACATCAATTACGCGGTAAATATGAAATTAATGTCAGTAGTTGTAATATTTTGAAATGATGTAATAGCTTAGTTTGAAGATAACAGTACAATATATGCTTAATTCATAAGCGACATTGATTTAAATAAGAAAACGATAATACAATTATGTTGGATTCTTTTTACATATGTAACGGATCTTCCTTTAAAATTTGGAATATTTCGATATGAAACGTTCATGACCTTTATCATGTTTTCCTTTTATCACTGTTATTTAATTGTAAATATAAAGTTTATTAACATGTAGAGGTTCAATATTTATTTAAGCAATAATACCGCTTTAATACTCTCAGTCACATATGTATGCATTTGCTATTTATCAATCGATATTGAATTTAAAAGTCAAATGTACGTAATATTATTTTACCTAAAATGATTAATGTCATATTGACGGATATTATCAATTCGAAATTCATAATTAAAGTATAGTGTATCGGAAAACGTTGGAATTAATGGCCGAGATTACGTGAATTATGATGGTAAGTCGTGAGGAAAATTCCAATTATTTTAGACATACAAACTTACGTAATTTAACATTTATGGCCTCTAAGTGAAACATTTGGTTAAATGTAATTTATTTGCACTTTATTGAATAAAGTATTGTTTGTTCCTATGTAAAAAACTAACGGACTTTCTACAACAAGAAATAAAATAATCATTCAAAAGTTTACAATCGATCTGTGTACCACTCATTTTAGTACAATTATCAAGAGAAAGTAATAATTCTAGTTAGGTAAATGAATTTATTGGAAATACTCTAATAACAAATTATTAGATAGTTGTGTTTGTGAGGGATAAATGTTTAAATTTATTGTTTCTATCAAGTTTCAGTTTTATAAAAATCATTTTACAGGTAAATCATTTCAACAATCATTGCTTATTACAAAATTAAAAGTGTTTTATTGTTGTTATTGTAAAACTGCTAATACAATTAATTTTCCACAATCTTAATTTGCTACAAATTCTTCTTATCTTCATCTATTATTATTTTGCACTTTTAATGTTATAACTTTCGTTTAAAATTATTAAAGTTATAATTTATAATCCGTAAAGCGTGACCGACTTTTATGGGTATTAAAGTTTTGAAAATATGTAAAAAATTTTATATACGGAAGCCCAATAAAGAATCACGTGTCTCATTAAAATAATTTCTTCTTTCTCTTCCCACTAAATTAATTGAAAATGACTTTTTTATTTTACAATTTAGATTATTTTTGTTAGTAGATAATATGTGTGGTATTGTAATCGAAAATGAACAGGTTAAATTCGAATGGGACATGCGGTATATTTACGTTAAAGTATAATTGCAAATATTTGCTACATTTTATACTTTTCTCAATGTTATTCCCATAATTTATATTTCCTGTTATTATCGTTATTTTTTATTGCAGTTGTGAGCTTTTGTTCTCTATATGTAAGTGCACATTCATGTGAGTATCTGATTTTATAAAAATTGAACGTTTAAAAAAGATTTGGTAAATTTTAAATTTCAATATGTACCTACGAACTTAAAACCATGACTTTTTCGAACTTGCACATAATTGAAAATTCTAATCTATGAAAATAATAAGATGGATATCATTATTTTGTGCCACTTGAATAGAGGATGTTTCATTTTAAAATATTGTATGATACAATCTACATTGAGGAACAAATAATCGAAAAATTCAGATTTCAAATTTTTATTTTCTTCAATGCAGTAATTCTACCCAGATTTTCTTATTTGAGTCGCTCAGATCGAAGTAGAGAAAATATTTTTATCTTGACTGTTGCTTGAGATTCACAATTTCCACAATTTTCCATTGTGACGTTATATTTATTGCAATCGAAAATTCAGTTCTTTCTAAATACAGTAGAGTCTCGATTATCCGGCCTAATGTGGACCGGACCCTTTCCGTATAATCGAAATTCCGGATAATCCAGAAATGTTAATATGTATACTATTTTTGTATTAAAGAAACTCATCAATCACATACATTGACTGACTGATACTGCAAAAAGGCTGGTAGGCAGAGAGTCAACAAAAGATTTTTATAGCTTCCAAGAATTTAAGTAGACAAACACTTGATTTTTATCACTTCTGATAATCTCAAACAATAAAACAAGACCAATTCCGGATTAAACGGAGTTTCGAACCAAATTTTTCCGGATAAAACGGAGTTTTTAAAAATCGATTTTGTTCCGGATAACACGGAGTTCCGGTTAAGCGGGAGCCGGATAATCGAGACTCTACTGTAAAGAGGGAAAATTTTGAAAAAAAATTGTTATAAATAATCAGTTTTCATAAATTTTGCTACTAATTTGTGAAAAAGAGGCAATTTAATTTATTTTTGTGCTGAACTCACGACTTTTCATCATGATTTTTAGACGTTCTCTTCATAAATAATGATTTTTAGCAAATTCTGTGATCGGTTCCTCAAAAGGAGAGAGATTCAGTAAATCATTGTTCATTCCCTATGGTATTTTCAGATTTAAGCATTTTTTTATTAAATATTCTAATCATAACTCATCAGTCATCACTTCAAACCAAATTTCGCTCTTGAGTCTTACAAAAAGTACTAATTTTACACTAAAATCTCCACTTTTAAAACATGTTTTTATTCTAAATCATCATGTGTTGCCACTGAATCCTGAAAAGGAGATACTTGAAGCTAAATTCTGGTCCCTTACTCGAGATTTTAATAAATATTTGTTCTAAATCATCTATTTTTATTGAACTAATAATATTAAATTGTAGTAAAAATACGATTTAGACAGTTTATTGAATGAATGATTATTAATTGTTTCAATAATCAACAATCCCAATTTATTTTTCTCTTACAATAAGGAATGAAAAATAAATAGTAGGCAATATAAATTAATTTCACTTTCTCTTCATTGCCTACAAAAAAACTTCCTCTAGAACGTTATCAAATCGTGAAGAGAAAGGTGTATTTTGTTTTTTTGATAAAGTACGTAAAATACCAAATTTATTAATCTTGATAAGAACATAAGAACATTTATTATCAAAATTTGCCCTGATTTCTTTCAATTGTTTAATTGATACTGATAACGTATAGCTTTGATTTGAAGATGATAAAACGAATACATCTATCTAGCAAGATCCCCTCTTTGATTTGAATTATATAGAAATGAATGATTATAACCAAATAACTGTGTAGATATATTCATATACAAACATAGACTGTATACATAGGTACATACTAGTACATATAGCTATATACAAGTAAATATAGAATAGTTCAAATGAATAGAATTTTTCAAATAAAATTAAAAAAAAAATTGTATAGAATTGCCACAATGTTGTTGATTGTGTTATCTATTTGTGTGGTTTAGCTTCTATTTGAAAAACATTCTAAAGTGTTTAGATATATGTTGAAACAACAGTATTCGATCAACATGTGGTTGTTTATGTTCTAAAATCCATAAGTAAAAATAAAATTAAATTATAATTAAGTGTATAACATGGAGGATATCCCATAGGATTCTTGTGGTTGTAACAGACAACAAAATAAATTCAAATCAACAATGGCGAATACTGTAAATATATTTGTTTTATATTAATTTAAAATAGAAAACACCAATTATTACAACCCTTAATTTAATTGTAAAAAAAATCGAATTTTTTTTTTTCAATGAAAATTCTCTGATGTGTTCCAGATGGAGAATCCATCCTTTGTCAAGGAGAACAATAGCAGTAATAGCAGTAATACAGAATTGAAGATATTATCATCTATTAATAATAACAATAATAATAGTAATGATGGTAGTACATTAAGTGGTGTTTGTCGTACTGATGTTTGTTCAACAATAAGACAAAGGTATGCACCACCGGATCTAGGTGGTAGTCCATGGAATAAAAAGAAAACATATTTTTTAATTGGTATTATAATAATTGTAATTATATGGATTATTATTTATAGTATTTTAGGCTCTTTAAAGATTTTGTGATTTTTGTGTATTTATTATATTATTGTTTAGTTTTAAGGTGATAATTATAGACTTGAGAACAACAGAATCTTAGGGCTTCCTCTTTTACTATAGTTACAATCTTTGTTATTTGTTTTCTTGTCAACAAAACATTGTAAAATTAGCTGTTTTAATAAATAAATATTGTACAATCACATCTTCTAAATATGATGTAAGTGTAGTGGGATAAAACTAGAATTTAAAATCGTGACTTCAAGGTAATCATTTTATAATAATATTAGACTTACACACAAACATAAACGTTTGATATTTAAATTATAAATCAATAATAATCGATAAATTATAGATATTTTTCAAACAATGTTATCAATTTAATTTAGTTATCATCATTACAACAACCCAAAAAATCGGTATATATAATTAGAGATAATTTATTTGTTTTAAAATTGTTGAATATTATAGTCGTCTCTATACACAATGCAAACAAGTAGTACGGAAATTTTAACAAGAAGAAGCAATGATGTAAGTGTATAAACAATTTAGAAAATTTTCGTTTATATAATTTAATTGAATTGTAGAATTTACCACAAATTGATCCAAATATAGCCGGAAAAACCAAACAGACCAAACAACAGATAATTGTCAGTTGGGATAAACAGAAATCATGGACTTTCCTTGGACTTTCACTTTGCTTTATTGTATGGGCGTGCATCTATTTCCCATTAATACTGTAAAATACTTTCACAGACAAAACTTTTTATTGATCTATTGTTAATTAATATTTGTTCAATTAAAGACATGCATTAAATAAATTCTATTTTTTTATAGCAATTGAATTTTTATAAGATAGTACCTATTAAAGTCCGGTCCTGTACTACTTGTATAACTGGTTGTCTACCCATCACTAGTATTCTAATAAATTCCAACAGCTGTTTTTGTTGCAAAAATAAATCAATTTATTTAATTATTCATTAAATAAATTTATTCGAGATTAGCTGCAATTATGTGCACCTTCATTTATTAAACAGTTTTTTGTTTTACAAGTGATAAGAAGAATGATATCAGACAGGAGGATAATAACGCCAATTATTATCGTTATTGTTTCTATTATTATCAATGTATTTTGTAAGTACTATTAACTTATCATTCTGTTTATTAAATAATTGTTTATCTACTTGTGAGTTAATTAATTCAAAATACAGTAGAATTTGGTTGTAACGATTTTAAGAAATCGACATTGTCGTTATATCCGAATTTTATTATCTTGAATAATGAGAATATGGTTGATCAAGTTTGACTTGACTCTCTTGAGAATATTGATGCCATTATACAGAGTGTCCTAGATAATTACAACTTACGATATTCGTTTTTTAACATCAGTACAATTATACCGGGTGGTCCACCTAAATGTTCTTAATTCTTATTGTAACTCACCCTGTTTGTCGAACGAATGAAAAAATATTTCAAGGATATGTAGGGCTCTCCAAAGAGAACATTTTAGCAAAATTAGAACCTAGTAGCTCATTTGGAAGTTGGTCAAAAAACGCTCGTTTCTGATGATGCTGAAATTTTTACAAACCAGCTGCTTGCATAAAATGACTTACGATTAGAATGAGTCAATGTTTAGAAGGTCATTGAATCATTCTTAGGCATTTTATGTCTTAATCTCATTTTTGAAAATCGCGACTTTATCCAAAACGATCGTTGGATGACTTAACTTTCACTTATTGTTACAAATAGACGACAATTACTGTGAATAGAGTTATTTTTAACAAGTTACACAATACGAGCCTCAATGTTGCTAATCAAATCAATGTTGTATAATAGTATATTATACAACGAGTCTATAATGAGTGCTATTATTACCGAGAATAAAAGTTCGAGGTAATAATAAGCACACATTATAGCGAGTTGCATACTCTTCTTTATCTATGACTTATTTCTAAGTGTATAGGTATTGGTGGTGTACAAGAATATTTACCTTCTTCATCATTTTCGATCCTAAAATTGCACAAAAAACGAACACTTTAGAACTCATGTTAGTTAAAATTGTCATTTTATTTTTTGTCGTTACTAAGGTCGTCTTCTTGGTCACTTTCCATTGTAAATACAACGTATATTCTCACAAGTAAGTAGGTATTTGCTTGAAATGTCGTTTTATTTATTTTTCGCCGTTGCCATGGCAAACTTAAATTTTACAGCAACTGTGATTCAAAATCTCACAAAAAAACACGCCTACTTTAGACCTATGTACTTGTTGAAACTGTCGTTTTATTTATTTTTGTCGTCACCATGGTTTTCTATATTAGATAGAAACAATGATTCAAATACTATTTTTTGATTGGTTTACGAGGGGGAATAATGGTTCATTATTCCACGTCGTAAGTCATAGTAGGGAGTAATGTAAGTCATTATATTGCAAAAACCACAAGTGAAATAGTCACTTTATAATAATATATAAGTCGTAGATAAAATAACTTTAACAACCATAGCTGCATCAAGGGCGCAGCGTACTTTTTACGAAAAACTCGAATATTTGATGGACGATTTCTAGCTTGTTTTTTAAGATATAGAAATGCGCGATACAGCATTGGAAAGGACATTTCAAGCTCCATGACAGGGTTGCTTCTGTTTTGGAAAATTTTGATGAAATTCTGAATTACAGAGGTATATCTTTGGGTGTTTTTTTTTAATTTCCCCAATAACTGAAACTAGATTATTGTTAGTACGGAAACTGTTTTATTTATTACCAAATTCTACTGTAGTTTATTACAAATAAAGAAAATTGAAAGATACATTAAATAAATACTTAGGTCGTGATATAACTGGTATATACAGTTCTCAACGTGTCCTTAATTCTTCAATTTGGGGTTTACCAAAAACTACAACACCATGGCCGGCTTTGGGTTCTATAAGGTCTAATAATCATATCCAACAACCGACATGGGTTAGATCAAATAGTAATAATAATAATTACAACAACGATAATAATAATAATAATAATAGGCAAGGAATTAGTCAAACTGTTATAAATCGTACTATAGGGTCATCAAATCAACCAATTAATGCTAATATTAACGTAACTGATGATGAATTAAGAGAATTTAGTGAAATTTTATTAACAAAAGACCAGAATAATGCTGCCAGATTTATAATTGTGAATTATCAAGGCAGAACAACGTCTAGATCAGAAAAAGATGAAGCACCATTACCGTAAGACTTCTAGTTCTACAATTTTTTTTTGTACAGTACAAAAAGGTAAATTTTAAAGGTTACTGACAATAAATCAGGAAGCTTATCAAATCCCAACAATATCAAAAATGACCCAACTTTACGATAATTACATCGTGTTTACTAATACAACTGAGAATTATCTACCACAAGAACGTATCGAAGAGAATAATTTATTGGATGCTGTGGTACAGACACCGGTCATGCAATTCACCAGAGATTTTCTAATACAGAGAGGTTGATTCGTTTTAAATTTAAAATTGTATTTCCTTCTTATATGAAAATTATGTTAATTTTAGGAAAACTAAGTCAAAATCCGAGAGAATTTCAAGATAAACTACGCGAACTTTGGTTCAATATGTACGCTCGTGGTGGCAGCCGTGTCGGTTCTAGCGGATTCGAGCACGTTTTCCTTGCTGAAATCAGGAATAGTCAAGTTTCTGGCCTGCATAATTGGTTGTATTTTAATCAAGAAGAACAACGAAACCATGCCAACTATCTTGGGTATCTTAGAACGATCGATTTAGGCAATGTAATTGCATCTAAAAATTCAGAGTTTATCAGCTATCTAAGAAGTGTTGCAATAAATCCTCTATAACTCTTGTTATCCGAAATCTGAATATTGGAGAGGGTCATTAATTAGCAGCGGGATTTGCACGCTTCTCCGTGCTCATGACGTCACTGCTCCGAACTAAATCTAATATAACCGCTGTCTAGTCGCGCTAGATCTCCATCGACCTCTCAATGGAGTTATAGATACGTTTATTTGTTGCCATTGGAGCACTACAATCATTCAACGTAGTTGATAAAGTGAGTGAGCGACGTCACAAACAATAAACAAGCGGTTTACTGTAGATGATTTTTGCCCCTCTATTGCTGGAATTTTATGAGCGCAGCGAGTAGGTGGGTTCAAGTACTTAGTGAAATACAAATTACGATTATAGTAAGATGCGCTGGCGATAGTCGCGGGGCCATTTGAAACAAATTCCCGCCACCGTTGCCAAGTCATAAAACTGTTAGACCAGGGGTTTCCCCTGGTAATAAATATAAACAGCCCGAAAAGATGCAATAAAATGTCGAAGGGAATACCTACAATTGCTAACTAAATTCAATAAACCTTTGTTGGTAGTTTTGTGTATCAAATCGATAAGTGCTTTTTAAATGTATTACAACCAATCCTTGGCCCACTTTGAAGCGTTTTAATATTCACAGATTATTACTTTCTTGTTACTCTTCATAGGTAGCTGAAAGACGCTATTGTTCAGGTTTAACATTAGTTTAATTAAAAATTGTTTTGTAGAAGGGTGCAATTTTGAAGCATCATTTCAAATTTTATGGAATTGATAAGCCGGTCGGTTCGATGTTCATCGGTACAAGTCCTGAATTAGAAATGGCTTTGTATACGACATGTTTTCTATTGAGAGCCGATCATATATGTCCGTTACAAATGAATGGTAAACGTTTCATCATAAGAACGTATACGTACCGATATCGTGGTAAAAATATGATAGGTAGTGCTTTCCCAGAGATTTAATATTGTTAATTAGAATTATAAGAAAACAAATAAAACTAATTAAAACATTATTATTATTATTATTTATTATTGCATTAAAATAGTATCTAAACAAATCTAACCGAGAATTACACAAATAGAGATAAAAACTCGTATCTGTGTGTGATAAATATACGCATCTCTGCTAGAGGTCAAAACATCGAAAGTTCAATTAGCTCCAATAAACAACTGACAATAAATTAACAAATTTTTGAGTATTTTACAATCAATTACAATTAAATAATCAAAGAAAAGATGTACTTAAAACTGTGTAAATTAGCCCTAAATCGGAACCAAATTGAATTTAAATCGAAATTAGTTAATTATACTCGTAACTATCACAGTGATAGAGTATTTGGTTTCAAGGCAAAACCTAAAAATTCTTATCTTGGTAAGATTGTTGAATATTTTAAATGAAAATTCCACTAATAAACAATCAATTCTAGTACCTGATGAAGTATTGGAAAATCGAAATAAATTTAGTAATTTTTATCGATTAGTGGAAGCGTACCGTAAACATGCCCACAAATCTGCCAACATAAATCCAGTATGTTTTACAAAACAACAAACCAGGTAATTAATTAATTAATTATAATCGAAATTTAATTACAATATTGATTCAAGTATTCTACCACAACTCGACTGGAGAAACTACGGATTGAGAGAAGATGAATTTGTCAGTTTTAGAGGGATTATAAATAATGGAAAAGATGAAGGAACCATTCAAGAAGCTGTAAATTTTTTGGATCAAATCTACAATAAAACAGCAGCTGTAGAATTCCTGCATTTAGAAGTAAAAATATAAAACTAACAGAAAAAATACTGCAATAAAATTGTTTTAGGAAGAGGAAGAGATCGAATGGTTTGCTGAAAGAATCGAAGAAATCATACCACAAACACTGGATGTTAATACCAAAATATCGATCGTTACCGAAATGTTAAAATCGCAAACTTTCGATAATTTCCTAGCAAATAAATTTCCAGGTGTTAAACGATACGGTGGTGAAGGTGCTGAAAGTATGATGGCATTCTTTCATAAATTCTTCCAATTATCCAGTAGTGATAATTTAGAACAAATTGTGATTGCAATGCCACATCGTGGACGATTAAATCTATTAACAGGCATGTTAAATTTCTTACCAGTTAAGATATTTGCTAAGCTAAATGGAAGATCTGATTTTCCAACAAAATATCAAGTTACTGGTGATGTTTTAAGTCATTTCAGTGAGTAATTCTGTAATAATCGGATTGTTAATTAATTTAATGTTGTTCATTCAAGTCTCATCGACTGATTTAAAGTATAATGATAAAGAGATACACGTGACGATGTTGTATAATCCATCACATTTAGAAGTTGTAAATCCTGTATCGATGGGCAAGACACGTGCTAAACAATTAACAACAAAAGACGGTGATTATAGTGAGGAATCATTGCGTTGGTCTGATAAGATATTAAATTTACAAGTACACGGTGATGCTGCAATAATCGGACAGGGTGTCAATCAAGAATGTTTAACTTTATCGAATGCACCACATTTTGATATTGGTGGTACGATACATTTAGTTGTTAATAATCAATTAGGTTTCACAACACCATCAGATCGTGGCCGATCATCACGTTATTGTACAGATCTAGCAAAAATCATCTCATCACCAATTATACATCTGAACGGTGATGATCCTGAAATGGTATTAAAAATGACTCAATTAACATTTGAATATCAACGCAAATTCCGTAAGGATATCTTCATTGATTTGAATTGTTATCGACAATGGGGACATAACGAGATGGATGATCCAACAATAACAAATCCTGCATTGTATAAAATCATCAAAAATCGCGCTACAATTCCAAATAAATATGCAGAGAAATTAATAAAACAAGGTGTTTTAACAGAGGAACGAAAACACGAAATAATAAAAACACACACGAATTGGTTGAATGATCATTTGAAAATTGTAGATAAATACGAACCTGAGGTATTAAATTTAAGTTTTCTTCAAAATAACAATAATTAACTCACAAATTCTTTAGGATATATTCTATAAAAAACAATGGTCGGGTATTAGTCAAGCTGACGCAACAATAACAACATGGGATACAGGTATTGATATAGATTTGATGACTTTTATTGGAGCTCGTTCTGTTATGTATCCCAAAGATTTTGTAAGTCTCCCTTATACGAATTAATTTAAAAATTATAATTATAAAATCAACAGAATATCCATTCGAATTTGTTGAAAACACACGTAAAGTCACGTTTGAATCGCATTGCAGAAGGTGGTAATATCGATTGGGCGACTGCTGAAGCTCTAGCAATCGGATCATTGCTCTACGATGGTGATATTTTCACAATAGTTTTCGCCCGTCACCGATACGCTATAAATGCTCCTTTATACTTATAAAATATAGATTATAATCTGGACCGTAAAGTACAAAGCGTATCGGTGGCTGGCGAAAACTCTCTAATCACTAAAATAACAAATTTTAATCTTAATTCGCATCAGGATATAATGTGAGGATTAGTGGACAAGATGTGGGCCGTGGTACGTTCTCTCACCGACATGTTATGTTAGTTGACCAAGAAACAAACAATACGTACATCCCATTGAATAATTTACACAAGAATCAAACGGGATTTTTAGAAATTGCCAATAGTATTCTATCGGAAGAAGCTGTACTGGGTTATGAATACGGTATGAGTGTTGAGAATCCGAATAATTTAATCATATGGGAAGCACAATTTGGTGATTTCTTCAACGGTGCACAGATCATCTTCGACACATTCATCACATCAGGCGAAGGTAATTTGAATTCTTCTCATATCAATCACATCTATGATTAAAAAAATAATAATTTTAGATAAATGGTTATGGAGCAGTGGTTTAGTAGTACTTTTACCTCACGGTTACGATGGTGCCGGTCCGGAGCACAGTTCATCGCGTATCGAACGCTTCCTCCAATTAACCAATTCCAATGAAGATAAAGTCGATGGTGATAACATAAATATGGAAGTGTGCCATCCGAGTACACCGGCTCAATACTTTCATTTATTACGTCGACAAATGTTGCGTAATTATCGTAAACCATTAATTATAGTAGCACCAAAGACATTATTACGTTTATCTGAATGTGTCTCGAATTTCTCTGAAATGTTCTCAAAAACTTCATACCAACCTGTTATCGGTGATAGTAAAAATGTTGATCCGATACGTATTGAAAGAGTATTATTAACATCCGGTAAACATTATTATACATTAAATGAGAAACGGAACAAATTGAATATTAAAGATACAGCAATTGTACGATTAGAATCATATTGTCCATTTCCGACATTGTATCTACAACAGGAAATTGCTAAATATCCCAATGCTAAAGGTAAAAAACAAATTAAATATAGATTAACGTATAAATAATTGGATAATAATTGTAGTTTTCGTGTGGTGCCAGGAAGAGCCCCGGAATATGGGTGCATGGACATTCGTTAAACCACGCTTTCAAAATCTAATCGGAAGACAAGTAATTGATTATAAATAATATAAAAAAAAATATTAAATTTGTTGTTTTAGATTAAATATTGTGGACGTCCAACACAAGCAGCACCGGCTGTCGGTATTGGCAAACTACATTTACAACAACTTGATGATATTGTAACAAAACCGTTCATTATCACACACTAATCGGGTTTAATTAATATAAAATCAATTAAAATTAGCCATATAGTTTTTTTATATAATAATAATAATAATAATGTACACAGTACAATACAGTGCTAGCTATCTACGAAATGTTCCTGTTGTTTGTCAGTTGATCTACAAGCCTGACAATTACGTTAATACTTACTGGCTAACTTAAATTTTAGAATTAGTTTTTATAATTAATCATATTTATATGTATGTATATGTATATTTATATATATTATTATAGAAAAAGGACAGTATATTACAAATATGATATACACAGACATCAGTCATATCAAAACATAAATATTAACAGTTGTTTTTTCCCTTGAATTGTTTTCATTTATTGAGTTATTGAAGAAAATTAAAAAATAGTGAATAAGTGTGTGTGTGTGTGTGTGTGTGTGTGAATTCTTATAAATAAATTAATTAAATGGAATTTCGTAATTATAGCTAATCTAATCAACAAAAAAAAGAACGTTCAAATTTACCATTATAATTATTACTCTTTTATACAAATCACAATACCAATTATAAATCGTTGCACTTTATCAGAATTTCTTCCGGAATTTAGAAGAAATAAAATAGTGGCAAGAAATCTTAAAGTTTTCCTAAATCTTCTACAAAACTACACAATCAGTCAACATAAGAAAATGGTATCAAAAAGAATTACACTATCTCTTACATTATATTTTTTTTTGTTTTATTTTAATTTATTATCTATGGGTACGTTTCAATTCATCTAATTTAGTTTGATAATATAGTGTGAATATGGCACCAGTTTTTCTCTTTAATAATGATAATAATTGAAAATAATCGAAAAAACTGTACTGTAGTATCTCCTATACAATTTATATATATAACAGTTATTATTTTAATGGCAAAATTACGAAATAAATATTGAAAGCTCTCGGTTAAATTGCATAATATAACAAAAAAAAGAAAAGAATTATTTACAAACTTACAATCTATGAAACAACCGTTTTTCTTCTAATTTTATCCTCTCAAATTATTCGAATTGGAATACTGATTCTTCATATAATATTGTTTCGAATACCGTACACATGCACGTTTCGTTTTATTCTATTCTTATAAACAAACACAAACAAAAATTAAAAAACGAAAACACTCAAAAATTTCTCAACACTTATCACACAACCTTCTCGCAAATATTTACAAATTTGTCTCAAGAATTGTTTTAAAGCTATTTTGAATAATACGTAAAAATTAATGATAATGATGATGATAAAAGAAAACTTGTGGAAAATACGAAAAATTATAACTAGACCAATTCATCAAGTTTGAAGAAAAAGCGTTGCTTTTCTAAGGCTTTAGAAACCAAATCACAGAACGCAAATGTTAAAAACATATCCCAACAAAATAATAATATAACAAAATATACAACAATTTTTTTTTTTTATAAATATAATGTTAAATCAAACTTTTCTTCAAATTTATTTGTATTACATATTTTTTTTTCTTTTAAATAAAGTTAAAGAATTACCAGTTATAATTTGTCGCATTTTTCGCCATAATAAGTAAAGGAATTAATCTAAATAATAAATAATTAAAAAATCAATTGTAACAATTAACTTAATAAGTATAAACTTAAAACAATAATATTTCAATCTAACAATTAAACTCTGTACAATTCTTATTTTAATAACGTATTAATTCTAATTTATTTTTTTATTGATTTCATTAATTTATTATTTTTTCAATAGACTTTTATATTGTGAAAATTATTGTACACTGACCCAAATTTGAGTTTAAAAAATTACGACAGTATTGCTCTAAATTCTATGGTGCACTTTTTCCTTTATTATTATTATTACTCTTTTTTTATATATAAATCAAAAGTATATGGAATTACTGTAAATTAAAATGAAAGCAAACAAAATTCGTGTAACATCATTTTTTTTGGTTAATTGGAAGCGCCTGCATTTGATTGTCCTAACCCTAATGTGGAGTAGTTTTAATAAAATGATCAGTCGTGCGGTAATATTGCTAAGCTGTTGTTACTGCTGATAGTTCTTATAATTATTTTTGTTGTTGATGTTTTACATCAATTTTATTTTGTGCAAAACACTTACAAATTAAATATTTATATGCATGTTAAAGAGTCTTCTGAACACTTGTTTTGTCCATTTGATTTTCGTATTTTAAATAAATAAATTAAAAATTAGTAGTACGTTATATGTTTAGAGATACATTATTTTTTTATTTATTTTTATTTTTTATTTTAGTTTACCATAAGTGTGTGAGATTCCATTGGTGCGGCTGAATCATATAGAGTATCAGTGTCTTGAGTGGGTTCTCCTTGTAATTGGCACTGATTTGTTAGAGTACCAGCACCACAATCACAGAAGAATCTGTCAAATTTTATTATATCGTGTATTTATTGATAATAAAGTAAAAAATATAAGTTTACCTATCGTGCCTGATGAATTCAACATCGTGTCCAGCATGGCAAGTTTTGATGCAATTAACACAAATTGCATTACGATCTGTTGTATTACATGTTTGACATCGATAGAAATCATGCATAGGAAATGATGTATAACTTGATATTTTATAAAGACATTGTCCATTTGCTACAGCCTTTTCGACAGCATCTTGATTATTAAAGATTTTATTACCACGTACAATTGGTTGTACACCACTAGCTAAACATAAACCACCAAAACGATTATTAAATATTTGATTTGATTCTAATGTTGCTGTTGCATTATTTGTTATTTCAACACCAGCAGCTAAACCATCAAATATACGATTACGTCTTAATATTGGATGACTTTGTGTTGATATTAATACACCAGCTTGTGCATTCCTAAATATATCATTTTCTTCTAATATCCCTTTACCACCATTAAATATACAAATACCACCATCACGACCATCAAAGATTTTATTACGTTTTAATGTTGGATTTGAATCAGTTTTTATCCAAACACCGGCCATAGCATTATCAAAAATTTCATTTTGTTCTAATAAACCTAAACCACCATTATATACTAATACACCACCATTTTGTCCACCCCATATTTTATTACCACGTATAACTGGATTACTACCAGTACGTATTTGTACACCAGAATATAAATGATTAAATATATCATTATCTTCAAGTTTACCATGACCATTATCATAAAAATATACACCGACTTGTTTACCAGAATGTATACGATTACGTCTTAATACTGGTGAACTACCTGTTGTTATCCATACACCAGCCAATGTATTTGCATATACTTCGTTCTCTTCAATTAAACCTTGACCTTTTTCATGTACATAAATACCACCATGTTGTCCATGATGGATTTTATTATGGCGCACAATTGGATCACTATTAGTCCTTATTTGTATACCGGCTAAAGCATTACCGTAAATATTATTATGTTCAATTAAACCACGTCCTTCACCAAATATATAAACACCACCCTGATGACCATTATAAATTTCATTTCTTCGTATTGTTGGATTACTATTCGATGTTATCCATACGCCAGCAAAATTATTTGAATGGATTTTATTATCGATAAATTGACCTAAACCGTTCTCATGAACGTAGATGCCACCAGTTTGTCCATGATGGATTTCACATTGGACTACTGTTGGATTTGCACCTGCTTTCACTTCAAAACCGGCTATCCGATTATTATGGATATCATTTGCTTCAAAATAACCCTAATTGCATTTTAGAAGAAGAGAAAGAAAAAACAAAGTTATTAAATTGTTTGCTTAAAATATGAATACAAATTTATACCATTCCACTATCAAATGTGAATATTCCCACATCTCTACCATGATGAATATGATTACGGCGCATAATTGGATTTGCATTATTTTTCACCCATATACCAGCCAATGCATTACGACTAATTTCATTATCTTCATATGTACCTTGTGCAAAATCTGTTACATATAAACCAACATTCTCACAATCACTGATATCACAATGACGGATTGTTGGATTTGCACCAGCGCCACTAACACAAACTGCTGCTCCAACTGAAATTTTATGAAAGAACTTGAAATAACCAAAGAAACAAAACAGGTAAACATTAAAAGTAAGAATTGATTAATGCCAATCTTATGACCTCAAAATTTGATACGAAAAATTGTTTGTTTATAAAACATTGTAATTTAAGAGCTTAATTTTGGTTTCTTTTACAACTCCTATTAAAATTAACTAAATACATAAAGACCCAAAATTTCAGTGGTACAATATTTTCATTGTGTGACTAATAGAAGAGTAAGAAGTTCTAATTGATTGAATATTTTCGTTCTTCCATTAGCCCCCGTTATATGAGGTAGTGCACCCTACTCTCATATTTTAAATGGAATAGTATATTTTTTATTACATCTTTAGATTCTTATCGCTGAGGGTTTTCAGGTATTTTGACTTTTCATGAAATTCTTAATTTTGCAGTGTTTAAATAAAAAATTCATAAGATAGAAACTATTGCAGTTGGAATGTTGAAATTTAAAATTCTAATAGTACAAATAACGCACTTTTTATCAAATTTACAACATTTAATTATTTTTCAGTGACTGAAATGAAGTTTTCTTACAGGCAATTTTTAAACTATAATATCTTGCTTATTTTAAAAAACAGCCACCAGTTGATGACACAAACTTATAAAGCTACACTTTACTCATTTTAAAACGATTTTCTGGCTCTTTGTGTGATAACAGTGAATTTTTGATCATGGAAGTGATTAAATTTGCAAAATACAACTTACTTTAATTATAATTCAATAAGTTTACCTGTAAATTTATTTGTATACTTACCTACTGATGTACTCCTAATGATACAATGATCAATTGTTGGACTACAATTTTCACCAACTTCTAAACAATAATGTTTATGATGTGGTACAGTTGATGTAACATCTGGTGAGAATTTTAATGTTAAATGACCACAATATGCATTTTTAGCACCTTCAACAAACATAACAGTAGATTCAGATTCTCTTTCTAATATAACTGATTCAGCAACATTGCCTGGTGCAGCACCAATTAATGCAATATCAGAATCATCAATAACAAGAAATTCACCACGATAAGTACCAGCATGTAAAAATATTAATGCACCTTGATTTATAATCGTACCATTTTCATTTAATGTACCATTATTTGATGAATTATTATTAATATTATTGGTGCTGTTGATATTACTACTATTATTAGTATTAGTATTACTACTATTATTGTTACTATTATTGTTGTTATTGTTACTACGTTCATCTGCATAGTCTAGAGCAGCTTGAATTGTGTTGAAATAAACAATATTTCTGCCTTTAAATATTAAATCTTGATAACCAGGTCTAACATGTATGCCACGATATAATTGTCTAAATGATTCCTTCCATGGATTTGTTAATTCTGATTCTTCAGGACTTACAAATTCAAAACGACACGGTGCTGGATTAAATAATGGCAAATCATATTCGTAAACACTTTGATATAAACGTTTCCATATTTCTGTATCATTAGCAATTGCTTGAAAACGTTTACATACTTGACTAACACGACATAAATCTTGTTCTAATAAATAATTGAAAATTGTGAGCAATACTTCATCGGGCAATTCATATTGTAAATAATGAGCAGCCGTATTTGTACAATCTACAAATTGAGAGAATACAAATCGAAATGAATTAATATAATCTTTTATGTTTATTTGAAAGCATTTACTTTCATATGAAGCAGAGCATGTTCGTCTTGGACGTTTTCTAGCTGGAAGCATAACAGATGTATATCCTTGAGCTGGTGCTGTTGGTGTAGCTGGTGATGTTGGTGAACCAGCTGTTGCAGCACTTGTACTAGGTCCTGGACCATTATCATGATGGGACGGAGATTTACGTCGTAAATCGTATGGTGAATGATGTGTAGGTATAGCACCACCGCCACCAGCACCAGTACCACCACCACCACCATTATTATTATTACTACCATTATTACCATTTCCACTACTACTACTACTACTATTATTATTATTGTTATTGCCACCATTACTAGTACCAGGGGCTAAGGCTGATGATGATGGCCCACCACCAGCTGGGGCTGCGGCTGTTGGTGCTGGAATGTTTTGATTTGGAACTGGACAGGATGGTTCACATGGTTCAGCTGAAATCAACAACAATAACGAAAGAAAATCAATTTTACAAGTTTTAATAATGGGAGAATTTTATTGTAAGTATCCCAGGTATTTTGCAGGGGGAATTTGTGCGATATAAATTCGGCGTCTGCACATATGCCAGGTAAAGATTCTTGAATCGATTTCAATGTTTCCTTTTTTTATACAGATGTTATGTATACCTTTATTAATATTTTTTTTTCTTTAAATGGGAGTTTAGCGAAAATTTTGAACGATATTGATCTTTATCTAATCAGTGCAAAATTAATTGTGTAACAATCTAAACAAAACATAAACAAATTGTGTATCGAATGTGATAATTTGAACAATTTTAATTGGATTTTTATTATTTAAAAATCACTTTGATTAGACAGTCTGGAAATTTTAGAAAATTAGGATATCGAAAGTTGTTTTTTTTTTTGTATTGTTACAATTCCCATTAATTTTGATAATAAAACCATAGATTTTGGTATACCTAGATTTTTGTTTTGTGATAAGTTTTTGTTATTTTTCAACAAACGAGACATATTGATGGGAATTTTTCTGTAGGTATGTATTGTAAAGAGAGAGCTATTTGACAATTTACCCGAGAGCCCGTCCCATATATCCACATGAATTTCTCTACAATACATACACAAAGACGCACATATACGAGAGAAGACATGGAAAAAAGAACAATTTAGAAATCAATAAGCCCCATATTGGGGCCTCCTTCCCATTTGTAATATTAATAAACCGTTTCATGTTCTAGAAAAACAGCTCAGTTTCGGGTCGTTGAGACAAATATCCAATCGAATGTCGACATCTATTATTGTTGTTATGGGTGGATTTTTCAACTTACCAGACGTCGTCCGGGATGGTGTAGGTATACGGTTAGCTCCTTTCCTACGGGACCTCCTAACATACGACCTGGAGGCCGTAAATGAGGCGCTTGGCATTTTGTTCACAACACACACACACTCACTCACTCGGGTACACAAACAAGCACACCCGATTATCACTAATAACACAATATTTAATCAAGAAAATTTCAAATTCTTTCTATTTTGTAAATTTTCTTTCTTAATTCTGTTTCTGTGTTTCTTTTGTGGTGCTGTTAAACAAAGGAGACACTGGCACCAACACTGGCGGCCATATTCACTATTACCCCCACCAAAAAACAGACTTTGTAATTTCGTCCGGCCAATCGAATAACGATTTTCAACGTCATGTGACCTGGTATTCACAAGTTAAAATGTCAAAATGGTGCAGGATTTCTATCAAATTCTCTTCAATTGTTCACAATCTATATTATTATGTTTATTATTATCAGTAGTTTATGTGGCCAGTCTACATGTATGGAAATCACCGTATAATAGGTAAATTCGCATTTCCTCCCCCTCTCTGAAATTATTTCCACCCCTTATTAATAAAAAAAATCTCATTTTTTTCGTGTATAACTATACACTAATGGAACAGTGATGACAGAGATAGTAGACGTAACGATATGATATGCCGCCGACCTCTTTACGTCCCGTTCACCCGCAGCTGTCTAGACTCCTATTGGCTGTCTCTTTTTTTGTGCGTTTGTGTGTGTGAGACAGAGAATAAAAAGAATTCCTAATTTATTATTGAAGAATATTCACCCCAAACTTGAACCGGTAATCGAGCTGCCACCGGCCAAAAGTCTCCTCTTTTTTACTTCTTCAGCATCGTCTTCTTCAATACAGAGAAGAACGATAAAAGAGCATGCAATCAAATTTGAATGAACTTAAAGATTCTTTGTAAATAATTCACTTTATAATTTATCCAATTTGCTATAATAATTGTTCCTATTTGTTGTTGTTTTGTCTCTCTTTATTTTACAGGGATCATCCATCAACAATCAAGAAACGATTCATTAGCGTATTCATTATGCTGTTTATAGCGCCGTGTTTTCTCTATATTGGAATTAATAAGAGGATTTTAGAAAAGGTGATTTCACGAATAAATCAAACATATACAAAATACAGGGTGTACAATGCTATTGCCTTTGGTTAGCTACATAGGATCGTAACTTAGTTCATATTCTACTACATTTAACCTTTATTGATGTATCTTTCAATAGAAATGCCAGTAGCCGAACCAAGCTACGGACCTACGTAACCAAAGACATGGCCAACTGAAAAACGAAACATAGCGTTGTACATCCTGTATACAAACAGTTATACAACCAATTTATATTAATATGTACACATACATGTAGGTAATTGAAATCTTCAGCACGTATCTAAAATATAAATTTATGCTTCTTAACTCTTCAAAAAAAAAAAAAATCTCTAAAGGCAGCAAGTACCTTATATAGCGAATTTTTTTATGTATCTACATACTGAAATATTAATTACAAAACATTCTTATGATACTGACAATTAATATATTTTATTAACATTGAATCAACTAATAAATTCATTTCCCGATGTTATTTTAATATTTATGATTTTTATTGAAAAATACTTTTAATCCACAAACAATAAGGAACACTAAAAAAAAACTAATAATGAAGTTTGTTGTTTGTCTAATACGTCTAATCAAGGCCTGCTTGATTTTTTCAAGCGAAATTCTCTAGCAGGCCTTGCGTCTAATATTAACTGTCAAAATGAGTTGCCCCCCCCCCCGCGATATTCAATTTTTTTTTCTAATATCAATAGTCAGAACATATAGCCACCTGAGATAATCGATTTTACTGCTTATACTCAAAAAAGAGATTTTTGCATTTTTCTTGCGAACCAATGAACCGATTTTGATGATTTTTTTTCTGGGTCATAGAGAATGGTCGGCTCTACTGTTATTTTAATTTTCATCAAAATCTAAGCAAATTTAATATTGAAAATGATTTTTTTTAACATTTCTTCAGCTCTTATTCCAAAAGTGTTGGCCCTACCAGTCTGGCCAACGAACTCATCCAAGCTATCACAAAGACCGATTTTTGTACCAAGTTTCATTAAGATTGGTGTATTTTTACGGCAGTTATCGTGGATATACATATATAAATATATATATATATATAAATATATATATATAAAAATTTTAACGAACGGTGGATATGGGTTCCTGAGGTTCCAAAACGAACTTCTGTGCAAAAATTTTTCGGAAATTCAAAAGTGAGGATCTCGTCATTAGCTAATTTTTTTTAAAAAAATTCGCTAAAACAAAAAAATCGTAAAATCAGAATTTCAGTGTGCCTACCTAAATGTAGCGATATTTGCATTAAAAACTGTCAAAGATTTATTTCTTTACATTATCATGAACAATGTATAGTTGATCAAATTCTTCAGAGCATTGACTACAAGCATATAATACCTGCATGATTATAGTTGTCGACTAGAAATAGTGAATCTTTTAAGAAAAGTCAAATTACTTTACGGATGGAACACAAAGGAAATTGTCAAATGTAAATTCTGTGAATAGAAGCAGGTAATTTGCAACTTATACCTGAGACAGATAACATTTATTCTTTTCTTTGTGTGTCCCAACCATAAAATAATTTGACTTTTCTTATAAGAATCACTATTTTTAGTCGACAACTATACCATTATTATCGGTCTATCGGTCAATGTAAATCATGGATTAGAATTGAGAACGTATAGCGTAACTTGATACAACCTTTAGTAGAATTGACATTTTACTATAAGCTAAAAAACACTACTCAAATATTTTAAAAATATACCGGATGTGCAAATAATCAACCTCGTAGTTGGCCGTCAATTTGGCTGCGTAGGATCGTAGCTTGGTTCTTCGGTTTTAGCGAATTTTTTTAAAAAAAATTAGCTAATGACGAGATCCTCACTTTTGAATTTCCGAAAAATTTTTGCACAGAAGTTCGTTTTGGGACCTCAGGAACCCATATCCACCGTTCGTTAAAATTTATATACAGGGTGAGCCAAGAGGATGGAACCCCAAAAGTATAAGAAGTTCTACTTGATGGAACTTTATGAAATTTGGTATATGGCCGTTTTGGCACCTGAACTACCTTTAGAAAATATTTTCGTTGTTCTAGCTACCTCTCTTATATAGGGTAGTGCACCCTACTCTCTTATTTTAAATGGAATGGTATATTTTTTATTGCATTTTTGAATTCTTTGATGAAATCGAAGGGGACTTTGATAACATGACCCATGGTTCAGCGCTGAGGGTTTTTCAGATATTTTAACTTTTAATACAATTTTAAAATTTACAGTGTTTGATTGAAAAATTCATATTTTTCAAGCCATAGCATTTGAAATATTGAGACTTGGAATTTAAGTATTACAAATAATGTACTTTTGATCAATTCAAACAGAATTCAATTATCTTTCAGCTTTCGGCTGAAATAAATTTTTCTTTCAAGCAATTTTCAAACTATAATAACTTGCTTATTTTAAATGGAACCCTATATTTCTCTTCATATAGTTGAATAGAGAAAAAAATTCTGCATCGAACTGTATCAACATTCCCTATACCTATCTTTGACAATTTTTCAGTTATTCCAAATTTTCGATTTCGTGGAAACACCTCCCTTGAAAGAAAATGTAATACGTCTAGTCGCCTATGCCAAATTAACCCAACTACAATGAAATGCATAGATGGCTTAGCAAAATGACAAAATATCACAAATGACGTTAATATTGAATACTTAGCTGTATTTTTTACAACTTTAGGACATCCTACATACAGAAAAAGCAAATGAAATAAATATTAATTTAATTAATAATCAATTTCTTCCATTTTCCTTGCTTGAGATATTTTAAAATTAATTAATTAATTTCATCTTATTTGTGACAGTTGAATTCTAGGTTGTTTTGCTAAGCCTTCTATGTTTTACATTTTCTTTCAGGAAAGAAAATTAGACGAAATTGAAAATTCTGAATAACTTAAGAATTATCAAAATTAGGTATAGGGAATGGTAATACAGTTCGATGCAGAATTTTTTTCTCTATCCAACCATATAAAGAGAAATATGGGGTTTCATTTAAGCAAATTATTATAGTTTGAAAATTGCCTGAAAGAAAAACTCATTTCAGCCGGACGCTGAAAGATAATTAAATACTCTACAGTTTGATAGAAAGTACGTTATTTGTACTATCAGAATACTAAATTTTAACATTTTAACTGCAATAGTTTCTATGTTGTGAATTTTTTATTTAAGCACTGCAAAATTAAAAATTTCATGAAAAGTCAAAATATCTGAAAAGCCTTTAGCGCTAGACCATGGATCATGTTATCAAAGTCCCCTTCGATTTCATCAAAGAATTCAAAAATGCAATAAAAAATATACCATTCCATTTAAAATAAGAGAGTAGGGTGCACTACCCCATATAAGAGGGGTAGCTAGAACAACGAAAATATTTTCTAAAGGTAGTTCAGGTGCCAAAACGGCCACATACCAAATTTCATAAAGTTCCATCAAGTAGAACTTCTTATACTTTTGGGGTTCCATCCTCTTGGCTCACCCTGTATATATATATATATATATATATATATATATATATATATATATATATATATATATATATATATACCCACGATAACTGCCGTAAAAATACTCCAATCTGAATGAAACTTGGTACAAAAATCGGTCTTTGGGATAGCTTGGATGAGTTCGTTGGCCAGACTGGTAGGGCAAACACTTTTGGAATAAGAGCTGAAGAAATGTTAAAAAAAAATCATTTTCAATATTAAATTTGCTTAGATTTTGATGAAAATTAAAATAACAATAGAGCCGTCGATCCTCTATGACCCAGAAAAAAATCATCAAAATCGGTTCATTGGATCGCAAGAAAAATGCAAAAATCTCTTTTTTGAGTATAAGCAGTAAAATCGATTATCTCAGGTGGCTATGTGTTCTGACAATTGATATTAGAAAAAAAATTGAATATCGCGGGGTGGTAACTAATTTTGACAGTTAATATTAGACGCAAGGCCTGCTAGAGAATTTCGCTTGAAAAAATCAAGCAGGCCTTGATTGGACGTATTAGACAAACAGTAAACTTCAAACGAATGTATTAGTGTTTCTTATTGTTTGTGGATTAAAAGTATTTTTCAATAAAAATCATAAATATTAAAATAACATCGGGAAATGAATTTATTAGTTGATTCAATGTTAATAAAATATATTAATTGTCAGTATCATAAGAATGTTTTGCAATTAATATTTCAGTATGTAGATACATAAAAAAATTCGCTATA